>JAWNNW010000832.1:4465000-5095104 GCA_035044465.1 Scaptomyza tumidula
TCCTTTTCTCGACTTGCAGCTCAACTGCCTTGGTAGCATTCATTGTACTCTTAGGCATACAGGACTCACAAAGTAGATTCGTAAGTATAAACAAATTAAACTATTCCCCATCGTTATTTTTAATTGTTCCTCTTGTATAGCCGGGACTACGTGCAAAAAGACAATATGGCGCGAATTTATATTTGCCCGCTAGTTACGTGACGCCTGGCGGCGAAGGAGACGATCCCAACGAATGGACGGACTGGAGCTCACCATCGGATTGCTCACGCACCTGTGGAGGTGGAGTGTCCTTTCAGACACGTGAATGCCGTCGTAGAAGGTTAGCTAAAAACAAAATGAAAATAATGTGGCAATTTTTTATAAAAACTATTTTGTATTTTTAAGCGCAAATGGCGAAGCTGTGTGCAGCGGTGGTAGTCGTCGTTACTACTCATGTAACACACAGGACTGTCCGGAAGAGGAACCTGCCTTTAGAGCCCTGCAGTGCTCACGCTTCGATGATACCAAGTTCGATGGCGTGCTATATGAATGGGTGCCCTACATGAATGCGGCGAATCCATGTGAGCTGAATTGCATGCCAAAGGGCGAGCGCTTCTACTACCGGCAAAAGGAAAAGGTAGTTGATGGTACACGGTGCAATGATAAGGATTTGGATGTGTGTGTGAATGGTCAGTGCATGCCTGTTGGCTGCGACATGATGCTGGGCAGTGATGCCAAGGAGGATAAGTGCCGCAAGTGTGGTGGAGATGGCAGCACTTGCAAGACCATCAAGAACACGTATACTTCCAGTGATCTAGCTGCTGGGTACAATGATCTTTTGCTAGTCCCACAGGGAGCAACCAATATTCGAATTCAGGAATCGTCGCCATCAAACAACTACTTGGCTTGCCGGAATCAAACGGGTCATTATTATCTTAATGGCAATTGGCGCATTGATTTCCCACGTCTGATGCACTATGCCAATGCTTGGTGGAACTATGAACGACAGCCTAGGGGCTTTGCTGCTCCCGATCAGCTTACATGTAGCGGTCCCATATCTGAAAGCATCTACATTGTAATGTTGGTGCAGGACAAGAATGTGAGTGTTGACTACGAATACAGCATCCCGGAATCGTTAAGGCACAGCCAACCCGATGCTCATACTTGGACGCATCGCGAATTTGGACCCTGCAGCGCATCCTGTGGTGGTGGCACTCAATCCCGCCAGGTAACCTGTAACAATCGTATCGATTTGCAAGAAGTCGATGAGGCGCTTTGCGAGCCTCAGAGTAAACCGGCCGATAGTCAGGCCTGTGGTGTTGAACCATGCGCGCCCCATTGGGTTGAGGGTGACTGGAGTAAATGCTCAAAAGGTTGTGGATCTGATGGTTTTCAAAATCGCACTGTGAGCTGCGAACGCATTTCATCTGATGGGTAAGTTGTATGGTGCGGTTAAAACAGAGTGGTGAACTAACACAGCACACATTTATAGTGTTCAAACAGCGGAAGATGACGCCGTTTGCCTTAAAGAAGTAGGCAACAAGCCGGCGACGACTCAGGAGTGCAATCGCGATGTCAAGAACTGTCCTAAATATCACTTGGGTCCATGGAAACCTTGTGACAAGCTATGCGGCGAAGGCAAAGAAACGCGAAAGGTGACATGCTTCATTAAGGAAAATGGTCGGAAACGCGTACTACCCGATGAGGATTGTGTAGAGGATAAGCCCGAAGTGGAACGGGCTTGTTTGCAAGCACCTTGTGAGGGTGTTGACTGGATTGAATCACAGTGGAGTGGTGTTAGTATTTTGTAAATTTGTAGCCTACGTCAAATAATGCTTTTTATTTTTTTTGAAGTGCAATGCTTGTGGCCAAAATACCGAAACTAGAACTGCTATTTGCGCTTCTAAGGATGGAAAGATTTATCCCGAGAAGTTCTGCGGTGAAATGGTTCCTGAACTGTCACGACCCTGCACTCCAACAAAGTGTGAGTCCCAATGGTTTTCATCTGACTGGAGTAAGTGCTCAGCGGCATGTGGAAAAGGTGTTCAATCACGTATTGTCGTATGTGGAGTTTTTGATGGCAAAAGCATTAAAACAGCAGAGGACTCAAAGTGTGACGCAGCAACAAAGCCAAAAACAGACCAAGAATGTGAAGGCGAAGAAAAGGAATGTCCTGGTCAGTGGTTTACAGGACCTTTTGGGGAGTGTAGCAAGCCATGCGGTGGTGGTGAACGCATTCGAGAGGTGTTATGTCTAGCCAACGGTACGAAGTCTCTTAACTGCGATGAGGCAAAGGTCGAATCGATTTCTGAAAAGTGCAATACTCAGGCTTGTACCAAAGATCAAGTCTTGCCACTTACTAGTACTGATAAGCCCGTTGAAGACGATGAAGAAGAATGTGAGGATGATGATGAGTTTGATTTGGTAACCTCCGATGTAACAGATGATACGAATGTCACCGATGAGGAAACAGAAACAACAATAACAACAGACGACTTAATGTTTAGTGATAGTTCCTACTCAACTTCAGAAGATTCATCTGCCTCGACCGATAGCACAGTAGAAGGATCAGGCTCAGACAGCACTTCAGACAGCGGATTTTCAACTGAAGGTAGTGGAGATGATGAAGATACAACAGATGCGTCATCTTCAACAAATGAATCGACCACTGGAGCATCAAGCTCAACTGGCAGCAGTGAATCAACATCCGAAGCGTCGTCATCATCCGTTTCTGACTCATCTTCCGATTCCTCAACAGGATCAACTGAATCCACTTCAAATGGTTCAACTGATGTCTCAAGCTCAAGTTCTACTGATTCAAGCTCAAGCACAGATGTCTCAAGCTCGACAGAAGTGTCAGGTTCAACAGAATCATCGAGCTCAACGGACGCATCAAGCTCAACGGATACATCAAGCTCAACGGATGCATCAAGCTCAACGGGTGCATCAAGCTCAACGGATGCATCAAGCTCAACAGATGTGTCAGGCTCGACAGATGTGTCAGGCTCGACAGAGGTTTCAGGCTCAACAGATGCATCAAGCTCAACAGATGTGTCAGGCTCGACAGATGTCTCCGGAACGACTGATGCCTCAAGCTCTACAGGTGTATCAGGCTCGACTGAGTCCACAAGCTCAACAGGTGTCTCGGGTTCTACTGATGGCTCTTCCAGTGAATTTACAGACGTGCCTATCGAAACTTCATCTGCAGTTTCTTTGTCTTCATCAACTGATTCATCAGCATCTACGGAGTCCAGCAGTTCAACTGATGGTGTATCCTCCACCACATCCGACGTTTCCTCGTCAACTGATTCTTCGACCAGTAGTCAGTCGACGGAATCAACAGCATCCACAGATACGACTGTCTCAACGTCAACAGAAAGTACCTCTGAATTCACGACAGAATCTACAGAGTCAACTAGCTCACCTAGCTCAACTGAAAGCACCTCAACAGACGCTAGTTCATCATCTTCGGACAGCACCAGTGATGGAACTACTAATGCATCGAGCGAATCATCCGAATCTGGTGTCACTGAATCTACAGATGGTTCAACGGGTAGCACCGAAGAAGGATCTAGTGATGGATCGACTGCAAGTGCCAGCTCTATTGATGCTTCAACCGAATCGTCAACACATGCCTCGAGCGATGGTTCTTCAGATGGTTCCACAGATAGTTCCACCGATAGTTCCACCGATAGTTCCACCGACAGTTCCACCGACAGTTCCACCGATAGTTCATCTGATGGTTCGACAGGTGTTTCAAGCTCGACTGATGGGTCGTCTAAATCTACCGAATCGACTGAGTCCACTGTGTCTAGCTCATTAGGAAGTACAACAGCAGGTTCGAGCGACGGTTCTACTACCGAAAGCAGCTCCAGCTCTATCGGTAGCTCAAGCTCCGCCGACAGCTCAGTTTCCACTGAGAGCTCTACTGATGTATCTGAAACAACCGGACTTTCAGGCTCAACTGAACCCTCTGAATCAACAACTACGGACAGTTCTTCCACAGAAACTTCTGAGACAACTGGCTCTACTGATGTGTCCTCCACAGACGTTTCATCGTCTGCCTCTTCAGACTCCACAGCCACCTCAGAAAGTGGAGGCACAACTGAAAGTGGAGGCACTACTGAAAGTGGGGCTACTAGTGACACTTCTTCTGAAGGCTCAACTGACACAAGTGGCTCAACAGGTAGCTCACTTTCCACAGAGGAGGGTACAACAAAAGATATTTGGAGCAGCTCCGATTCCACGACCGACTCTAGTACACCACACACCTGGCAGTCAACACTTACGCCAACGAAAGACAAGCTTCGCAAATGTAAGCCGAAGAAGTCGAACTGTAAGAAATCCAAATTTGGTTGCTGTCCAGATGGCAAGTCGACACCGAAGGGACCATTTGACGAGGGTTGTCCCATTGCGAAAACATGTGCGGACACAGAATTCGGTTGCTGCTCAGACGGACTCTCTGCAGCTAAGGGCAAGAAGAACAAGGGCTGTCCTAAATCAGATTGCTCTGAGACGCTCTTTGGATGTTGCCCAGATAAATATACGACTGCTGAGGGTGAGGATAATGAGGGATGCCCTGAGCCAACAACATTGCCGCCAACCACAACGACAGATGAATCGACACACTCATCGACAGACGTGGAGGGCTCAGGTGACTCCACTACGACAACAGAGATGGATACTGCAGTTACATCTTGCTCCTTTACGGAGTTCTTCTGCTGCCCTGATGGAAAAACTCCTGCCAAGGGTGAGAACTTTGCTGGCTGTCCAGTGCAACAGGATCGCCAAGGCTGTGACAAATCTGAGCACGGTTGTTGCCCAGATCGTCGAACACCTGCTGCTGGTCCCAATGGTCAAGGCTGCGCTGCTTGCACTAGTGAACCTTTCGGTTGTTGCTCAGACAACGAAACACCTGCTCACGGTCCACAAGGCGAAGGCTGCTGCATTAACACACCTTACGGCTGCTGCCCCGACAATATCCGACCAGCATATGGACCCAATGCGGAGGGCTGTGAGTGTGGAGCCTCGCCGTACGGCTGCTGTCCAGATCAGAAAACATCCGCACGTGGACCTCAACAAGAGGGCTGCCTTTGCGAAACCACTCAGAATGGCTGCTGTCCCGACAAAATCACCGCTGCCAACGGACCCAAATTTGAGGGCTGCCCTTGCGAAACAATGCAATTCGGTTGTTGTCCAGATGGCCTTTCTTTTGCCAAGGGACCTCATCACCAGGGCTGCCACTGCACACAGTCAGAGCACAAGTGCTGTGAGGATGGCAAGACGCCTGCTAAGGGACCTGACTTTGAGGGCTGCACCTGCGTGGAAACCGAGTTTGGCTGTTGTCCAGATGGTGTTACCAAGGCACAGAATAAGACGTTCGGCGGTTGCGAAAATGTTCAAGAACCCACACAAAAAGCCTGTGGCTTGCCTAAGGAACAGGGTAGCTGTGGCAACTTCAGCGTTAAATACTACTTCGATACATCTTATGGAGGCTGTGCTCGTTTCTGGTATGGTGGCTGCGAGGGTAACGGCAATCGATTTGAGACAGAGGCCGACTGTAAAGACACGTGCCAGGAATACACCGGACAACATGTTTGCTTGCTGCCGAAGAGCTCTGGACCTTGCCAAGGATTTACCAAAAAGTGGTACTACGACACAGACCGCAATCGTTGCGAAGAATTCCGATATGGTGGGTGCTATGGCACCAACAACCGCTTTGACAGTCTGGAAGAATGCGAAGGTACCTGTACCATCAGCGAGAGCATGCGTAAGTAATGAATTAACGAAGCTTTATATGCACCTTAATTAGAACTGGTTAAATTTAATATCTTATTTTTATAGCTGCATGTGAACAGCCAGTGGAGAGTGGACCCTGCTCCGGTAACTATGAACGCTGGTACTATGACAACCAGACCGATGTTTGCCGTCCCTTCAGCTATGGTGGTTGCAAGGGTAACAAGAACAATTATCCCACTGAACACGCCTGTATCTACAATTGTCGCCAGCCTGGAGTGCTCAAAGGTTTGAAATTTAACTTATTTATTAACGGTGGTGATGTTATACGTATATGTATTAGCAATGTTTTTATTTGGGATATTTTTTAAGCATGAACATTATTATTTAACCCAGGTTAACGGTATAATTTTTTTACAACTTTCTTTAAATTGTTTGGCTTTTGTCTGTGCATGATTGTTTGTTGCTTGCTATGCCCTACACTTGCATCTTTATCCTGAATTCCTGCACGTTACCCTCGTGTCCCACACAAACACATACACATAACCCAGAGCAATGCTCACTGCCTAAGCAAACCGGTGATTGCAGCGAGAATCATGCCAGATGGCAGTTCTCCGAAACCGATAGGCGTTGCTTGCCCTTCTACTACACGGGTTGTGGTGGCAACAAGAACAATTTCCCCACATTGGAATCATGCGAGACTCATTGTCCTCGGCAAGTTGGTAAGCTTTCTATGTTGTTGCGATCGCTTTAAATGTGCGCAAAACTGTTCTCCCCAAAGGTTCAAATAATTTTAAAACGATTTTACTATCGTAGCTAAGGACATTTGCGATATTCCCGCTGAAGTCGGCGAATGCGCCAACTATGAGTTTGCTTGGTACTATGACACCAAGGATGCTACCTGTCGTCAATTCTACTATGGCGGCTGCGGTGGAAATGAGAATCGCTTCAGTAGCGAGGAGGCATGTATGTCTCGCTGCGAAAAGAAACCGGAGCCACCGACTCCTCCACCAGCACATAGCACTGTGGATATTTGCGAACAGCCTGAAGAGCGTGGCGATTGTGAGAACTATTCGCTTAAGTGGATGTTTGATAAACCAAGAGGTTATTGTCGTCAGTTCTACTATGGCGGCTGCGGAGGCAATGGCAACCGCTTCGAAACCGAATCTGACTGTATGCAGAGTTGTGGTAGACAGGAGCCTGAACCACAGCCACAGCCACAGCCCCAACCGGAACAGCGACCACCACCGCAACCACAACCGTCAGGAAATCTTTGTGATCAGCCACCATCCGTGGGCGATTGCAATGATTATGTTATTAAGTGGAACTATAATTCGACCTTGGGTGGCTGCCAGCAGTTCTATTATGGCGGCTGTGGAGGCAATGAAAATCGCTTTGAATCTGAACAAGAATGCTCTGCGCGTTGCTCTGCAGGCGTAGAGGAGGAGCCACGTCCAGAGGCCGATACAGCAAAGTGCTTCCTTCCCCCAGAGACTGGACCCTGTGACAATAATACAACGCTCTGGTACTACAACAGTCAGGAGGGTCTTTGCGATGAGTTCGTTTACTCAGGATGCCGTGGCAATGAAAACAGCTATGCCACAGAGGAGGAGTGCCAGAATGAATGTCATCCTGCTCAGGAAACCTGCTCGCTACCTCCAGTAGGTGGTCGCTGTAATGACCTTTCACGTCGCTGGTACTTTGATGGCCGCACGGGTGCCTGTCACGAATTTGAGTTCACTGGATGCCGCGGAAATCGCAATAACTTTGTTTCAGAGAGATCCTGCTTGGACTACTGTCGCCGTGATCAGCCGGAGCCAGAGCCAGAACCAGAACCCAGGCCAGAAGCACCGGTAAGTTCAAAAAACCAAGTTTAAGCATTGATATGATTTTCCATTTTGTAATGGTATTGTTGTTTAGTCATATTCGGTATGCACACAACAACCTGAGGCCGGAGAGTGCGACAATCATACAACAGTTTGGTTCTATGACAACGAGCAAATGGCCTGTACAGCATTCAGCTACAGCGGCTGCGGTGGTAACGGTAATCGGTTCGAGACTCGCGACCAATGCGAGCGCCAGTGCGGCGAATTTAAGGGAGTCGGTAAGTTTAACACCTAACATATACAATTAAAATGTCCTAGTTGTATTAACGTGTTGTATTAGACGTTTGCAATGAGCCGGTGTCGACGGGATCCTGCACACAGTGGCAGACCCGCTACTACTACAAGCCCGATAGCCAAACCTGCGAGCCTTTCACCTATGGTGGTTGCGATGGCAGCGGAAACCGTTTCAACGATCTTTATGAATGTCAAACGGTTTGTCTTGCTGGTCGCGAGCCACAATCAACCTCGGGTACGGCCAAAGGTAACAATTGATGTCGATTTGAGCCGAGTAAAATGTGTTTAATTTGATTTCGTTTTGATTATACCCTTTTCTGGACGTAAGTAGATATTTGCCGTCTACCGGTGATCATCGGTGTATGCAACGGCCGATCGGTGCAGGAGCGTCGTTGGTACTACGATGATGAGCGTGGCACTTGCGTGTCCTTCATTTACTCGGGTTGCTCTGGCAATCAGAACAATTTCCGTTCCTTTGAAGCATGCACAAATCAATGCGGAAGTAAGCCTGCCACAGACCTGATACTTTAAGACCAGCACCAGAGCACCACTGCACCCAAACTTAAAATACCCACACAATTCTGCACCCTACCCCACTTTCAAATTGCTTGTTCGATTGAGCGACGTAGACGTAGCACTTTTTAGTAGAATATTAGTTAGTGCACCTTCACTAGACTTAAGCCCTGCACGTTATTTTGTAGACAATTAGCTGAGTTTTGTTTTTGGAGACCAAATCTGATTATGACACTTTTCACAGGGCCAATCAACAATGAGGTACCTAACGAAATCTCTCCCAGCCGCTGCGAGACGTACGAAAACGAGTGCCGTGATCTGCGCTGTCCCTATGGTGTGCGCCGCGTGGTAGCCGATTCGCAGCCTGAGTGCGAGCAATGCATCTGCGAGAATCCCTGTGACGGATACCCCTGTCCCGCTTCCCAACAATGTGCCCTTGACGTGGCCAACAACGGAGATCCTGATAATCGGGTCGTACCTGTCTGCCGTGACATAAATAAGCCTGGTTTATGCCCACAACTGGCGGCCAATGCCAGTAATTGCGACCGTGAATGCTACACGGATGCCGACTGTCGTGGCGATAATAAGTGCTGCAGTGATGGCTGTGGACACTTGTGTGTGGGTCCAGCACGTCCCACTCGACGACCCAATACACCTCCACCGGCAGTCATCTATCCTGGCGAATTTAAAGCTGCGCTTCAGCCTAAGCAGCTAGAGGAGCTCGATGTACAGACCCCAATTGGTGGCATTGCAGTTCTGCGCTGCTTTGCAACTGGCAACCCGGCGCCGAATATTACTTGGTCGCTCAAGAACTTGATGGTGAGTATTGTTAAGGTAGTCCACCGGACTTTAAGTGGAACTAATATCTTATGTTCATTCTTTCTCAGATTGACACAAACCAAGGTCGCTATGTTCTCACCTCTAACGGTGACCTGACCATTGTCCAGGTGCGTCAAACCGATGATGGTACCTATGTCTGCGTGGCCAGCAACGGACTCGGCGAGCCAGTGCGTCGTGAAGTGCCACTGCTAGTGACAGGTGCGTAAATTTTTTTTAATTAAAATCTTTGCAAATTCACATATGATATGAGTACTATGAAAATTAAACTACTTTCTTATGTGCGCCAATAATATTGTCTGTCACATAAACACACAGAAGCTATTGATATAACTTTATATTTGAGAGGTATTCCTGTCAGGGAAAAGAAATCTTTATCTACAGAAATCTTAATTTTCTATTTGTAATTAAATTTATTTATTTAAAGTAATGCATATCATAGGTAATTTGCATTTGACTTTTGTTACTTCGGAGCTTCGAAGAATAATTGTTAATGGTTTTTGTTTATGCTAGATTTGGTGTCGGTATTATAACTAACTGGTTTTTTTTTTTAATTTGTTATTGCGAATTTGCATGTTGCTTGCTTTTAACCATTTGCATGTTGTTGTACTTGTATTGATGTTGGTGACGGTAGAGCATCAAGATGCGCCGGCATATATCTATGGTGATAAGAACGCCACGCAAATTGTACAATTAAACCGACCGGCGTTGATTCGTTGCCCGGCTGGTGGATATCCCGCGCCTCATGTCAGCTGGTGGCGCAACAACAAACTTATTGGCGTGGGCAGTGAGACGGGTCGCAGTGAAATGAATCGCGACTACTCCCTATTCTTCCATTCTATACAATTGTCCGATCTGGGCTTGTACAATTGCGATGTATACAATAAGAAGGGACGCCCGGTTTCGCTGCATGTCACGCTTAAGGCAATCGGTCCAGCACGAGCTGTGAACAATGAGGACGCCGAATACTTGCAGTATGTTATTGACCCCGCAACGGCGCGTGTCACACCAAGACCCAGCTACCCTTATAGACCACCTCGACCAGTCTATGTGCCACCCCCCGTAGTCCGAGATCCTCGAAGTAAGTACTTTATGCACGATTTATTTTGGAATGGTTTGCTTTGTGTATTTTAACTTAAAAAGCACTGTTGCTAATCTAAAATGTCTTAATATCTCTTCACAGTTAATGCCGAAGCTGTGATTGGCCTGGAACCCCAAAACAGTTACACGCCCGGCTCAACAATTGCCTTTGGCTGCTCTGTACAAGGCTATCCAGCGCCAAATGTAACCTGGACCAAGGATCAAATGCCTTTGTACGACAACGAGCGAGTGCAAATTACATGTACGAAAATATAAATCTTGATTTCTGTATATCAGCATTATTTAATTTTTATTTTACCATCTACAGCCGAGCCTCATCGCCTGGTAATTAACGGTGTTACCACCGAGGATACTGGATCCTATGGCTGCACAGCCCGCAATGCGTTTAGCTACAACACCAGCGAGCAGACAGTTACCATTGAATGTATGTTGATAACTTTTTTTTTTTTGTTTTGCATAAGATTTTAATTAAATGTCATACATATTTTCAGCTTTTATACCGGTATCGCCCGAGTGTATTGACAATCTGTACTTTGCCAACTGCAAACTGATCGTACAAGGAAAATACTGTGTGAATCCTTACTACACCAAGTTCTGTTGTAGATCCTGCACATTGGCTGGCCAAATAGCGCAGCCTCATCCTAATGCGCTTTAATTCCATAATATCAAACTTTCAAGTCTAGCATTTTTGTTTGAATTCTGCATTGAATTTAGTTTGAACCAGAAAATATTCAGAAAATGAGCAACGTCACAAAACAGCAGAGAAACCAAAAACAAGAACTTATAAAAGAAAACCGCCAATTTCATTGCCCACAGTTTAAATACATATAACGAACGTTTTACCTAGTATCCTATATACGATGATTTCTTCCAGCACAAGAGAAAATAGTATTAGCACTTTATGTTTTTGTTCCTATTTATTTTTGATTTAAATTCAATCCATAGAAAGGAAGTGGCTAAAACTTATTTTCATTTTATATATTATTTAGTATTTTTTCTACGAGATTTGTGCAACGAGCAAAGCAGTTTAAGTCTTAAAAAATATTTGTAAATAAATTAAAATTATATAATAAAAGAGAGTGCATATGTATTAATGTGATATTTATTTTCGTAATGCTTACATATATGTCTATATATGTTATTCAAAGCTCCAACAATGTGGCAACGCTACAAAGTAAGGGGTTATTGATTTTTCAACGTATGCTGCAGCTGTTTGTTGGATTCTGCGCTGTGTGACCCAAGGGTTGATTGAAGTTAGAAGTAATACACAAAGTGATGATAAAATTTGTTTGTGTTTGTCATCGCGTGCAATTTTTATAACAATAATTCAAAGGAACCAAACAGGTTAACTATGGAGGATAGCGGTATAGATAGTGAGGACAGACAGTCCAACATATATGAGGATGGTGCTGCGGGTTTGCTGGTAAGTGTTTTAAACACCTCAACACCAAAACAAAAGCTCATGGCCAAGCCGATTGCAGAAAACTGCCAGTGGAGCACCCAAACATATGTCAGATCTGGAGTTTGAGGTGGCATTTAGGGGTGCCAGCAAGGTATATGCGCCAACAACAATTGAAATCGATGAAGATAGGGCTGACCGAGGAACAGAGCGCAGCGAACCGCCAAACACCTGCCGCATACTGCAACGAAAACTGGAACTGAAGGTCGAGCGTGCCAGACGCAATTACACACAGTACCAAGAAGAACAGGTGGGTACTCTCTGCTATAAATCACGTTGAGCTGATACAATTGTGGTCGTCTATTTTAGGCAACTAAGACACAAGCCGCCACACTCATACCTATCAATCGCTTGCCCATACCGGGCGAGCCCGAGCAAAAGCCACTTGTCGATTATAAGTCTGAGAGTAGTGACGAGGCGGAAGAAATATCGTTCTTCCCGGCACAGCTGAAACGCGCCAAACGACGTCAGCAGAATCACGAACTTACCGATACTTTTAGTATACAAGAGATGACCATTGAGTCCGATCTGGAGTCCGATGACAGCGGTGGCACTCAGAATCTCGAACTACTTTTGCCCTCCATGAAATCAAATATTTTGGATAAGTTCAAGAGCTGTTTTGGCTGCTGGCGGCGCAGGTAATGCCAAGAGAAACAGCCCATCCAAAGGCGGTCCATGCACAAAACACGTTATTGACAGGCACTAGAAATTCACTTGTAGACACAATATACATTAATAATTGCCCATTATTAAATGCAAATACGTGTACATTTATTTGCTTTCATCTTGAAAACGATAAAAAAAAAAGATCGCATTAAAACATTTCTCAGTCTTTTTTATACATCCGTATTTAATGTTAAGCACACGCCCTGCAATGTCCAGTGACTCAGATCTTCGGAGGTCGCCAAGTTCGCCTCAAATACTAGGCCAACGCCCATAGCATTTCGACGCAGGGATGTGGTATACACAGGCGCCAGGAAAGTGTTCTGTAAAATATTAAGTAATGTTATTGAATTTTTTTTTTTTGAGGTGTGCAGGTAAAGTAGCTCATGAAATAAGTTGGTACGTAAGGAACCAACTAGTTTTAATAAATAACGTAGCTAAAACATTTATATGTTGTCTTTTCGAAACAATTAACAATTAACTAACTGTGCAGGTTTATTTTCTGCATAAGCAGCGCTCCCTAATCTCTGTCAAAAGTTAAAGCACCCCACATTTTAAATCAGAAACAATTAGCACAACAGCTGCCCCATTAGCTGTGGACGATGCGGAAGCTGTTGGTAATTTAGTACACAGCATTTAAACAAATATCAACGAGGGTAAGCCAACCACCCGCACCCTCCTCTCTCCTCATTTCTCTATAGTCCACCCAACGCATATGTAGATACACGAGGACATTAGTACTTGTCACTTGCAGACGGCGTCGAGCCCAGGCCAGGCCAGGCCATATGCCAAAAGCGACAGGATAAAAATATATACAAACCTGTAGCTTAAGTCGGTGCGCTTCAATTGGTACCACGGCCAGAATGGGCAGCTCCTCGACAAGAACTTTTGGATGTGAGCGCATCAGCTGATTAGCCTTTATGTCAAAGCGTCCGCCCTCTATGTAAAGACCATGCACAAAGCAGCCCTGCAAAAAGTTCAGCGATTAAAATGCAAACAGAATTCCTAATTACAAAATTAGTGCTAGGCGGAGGGCCAATTCTGCCGGTCATGTTGGGGGTCATAGTTTTGCATTTAGAGCTGGTCAGACCAGACTAGCCCAGACTCATTGCGACATGACTTACCGTTTCTGGTCGCTCCTCAACATCATCGGGTTCCGAGTAGATGGTCACATACGTGAACAGGGTGGAACGATCCAATGGCCAGGCGTTTTTGCGACAGGCCATCTACAAAAAAGGAACAATGAATGGACTGCAAAAAGGATAATGGGTGGACGCTTATTTCATACCTGAACCAGGGCCGTGAGGTAGCTCTGTGGAATATGCAGTCCAGACAGCCACATGACCAGGGGCTCGCCCGAGAGCGACCAATACTTGTACTGCACGGCGCGTTTCTAAAATGTCAGGGAAAAGCGAATCGTTGATTAGTGGCTTCTGCAGCAGAGGATTCAAAAGACTGATTTTGCGCCAAGCTGATTAATGAGCTGCGACTGTGGCCAGGATAAGGTAGAGAGTGGGAAGAATTAGTATTGACTTACCTTTAAATGCTCTAGCCAGCTAGCTAGCTGTTTGCATGTGGCCGGCGCCAGTTTGCTCCATGCGGCTGGCAGTAGGCCATTGAATAACGAGTTGGCAATGTTGTCCAGGATGTTGTCCATGCCGATTTCACCAGCAATGGCCTGCGGAGAGCATGCAATTAAATTAAAAGGCACAATGACAACACATATGTATGCATGCATGTCAATGTGACCGGAGGTACGAGTATTTGTGTGGGCGTGGCAGCATCGATGCCAAGACAATGGCAAGCGGCAGAGTTCATTTGCATTTGTAAATTTATTTTGGCAACAAAATGCAGCAGCCCAACTAAGGATCTCATTCAGTGGATAGAATGTGGGATGTGGCGACCACGCGAAGCATTGGTCGGCAGCCAAGTTGGCAAATGCATAAACAAAATGCAAAACAAAGAAGCTGAAGAATTTATGTGAGCTTTCTATTGACAGGCGAAACGAAAACCAGAGCCCTTTTCAATCTCTTAGTTACCTTACGTAGCAGCTCCAGTGTTTTCTTGATGCGCACCACAAGAATGTTAAAGCGATCCAGTTCCTGCAATAAGACCACACCGGTCGGTGACAAGTTCATCTGGAGTTGTTTGCGTATTCGCCACGTCTCGAAGGCGGGTGGCAGCTTTTTAAGTATTCCCGCTGCCACCATGTCGATGAAGTCGTCTCGACTGATGCCGCCCGATCCCTCACCTAAGTATTCAAAGCGGGTGTTGGGGCAATTGTAAGGGATAATTTAGTATTGACAATGGTAGAGAAAACCACCGTTTTAATGTATGCAATTGTTGTGGTTTTTACTTTATTCGTTTTTCTTCTTTTTCCTACCATTTTGCTTGGTAAATAGCAATTTTTATTAATTTGCCTTTTATCTGGCTAACGGTTTTTATAGTTTCCATCCACTGAGCTTTATTTTATTTTTTTAAACATTGTCAATTAGCAAATGCTAAAGCTCATGAATATGCAAATAGTCATCCTTTTTCAGAGAATTAATTGCCCCGTGTTAGGGATGTATATCGGTTGATAGTTAAAGAAGTATAAGTATTATTTCATGCTGTTATTTAGAAATGTCTGTTACACGTACAAATTTAAAAATGCTAATAACTGTCTAACGTCGAACTTGTATTAGAAACTTGTTAAGCTATGCACGTATAAAATATATCGTCATGCCCGTGCAAAGGGTAGTTTTTCGTTGGGCATGTATTTTAAGAGGTCTGTAACATGTCGGTAAATTAAAATAAAATTGTGAGTTTGTTCGATTGTGCTTGGCAAATGTTCGGCTCATTCATTTATTTGTTTTTTATTTTTTAAATCAGCTGCAGGCTTTTGCTTATATTGAGGTGCATAAATAGGTGTGCTGTTGTTTACATTAAATACTTTACCAGCTTTGACATCGCTCGGTGTCCACTTGGTCGCTACGAATGCGTAAAGGAGATGCAACAAAATATAAAGAATTCGAATGAACTGCGTGTATATGTTTGTATGTAAAGTAATTGTTGCATCATCATGTTTGCATGTACGCATGCATGCATCGATTGCGGGTACAGGGGATAAGAGTAAAAATGCTTTCTGATGGCGGTTTCAACACGCTTAAGCTCGTAACGCAAAATTATCGACTTTCGGGTGACGTTTTCACCAATTTTTGTTGTTGAAAATGCAGATGTGGACGCGGACAAGGAGACGGACGCAGACGCGGATGCGGACACGAATGCCAATGCTGATGGCGGTGAGTGCGGTGCGGTTTGGACTCAATTCGCAGCATTTTTGTTCGGCGGGGCGATTTGTGGCTGGGGGCGGCCGGCATCAATGAGTAAACGAGTGTTTGTTTGTTTGTGTTTTTTGGGTGTGTTTGCATCTATTTTAATTTTTAATGTATGCCCTGTTATTGTATGCCGGCTATAATGGCGCATGCAATAAAGTTAATTGCAAAACCGCAACTAATTAATTAATTTAAATTAAAAATTTAACATTCCAAAATGCAACAGCAATGAAAATCAACAAGATAAAATGTAATAAACGGCTGACAATTGCCACACGTTTCATGTAAATTTAACCCTTCATATATGTTATCGTAAATGGCTTTCCTTTTTTAACCGAATTGTCAAACACTTTATCGAAATCACTTGTGTAATTCAGGTATACGTACTTAGAAAATTGAATAGGCAGTCTACAAGCTTATGCCGTTTTGACGCATAAGAAAATTCAAGTAAAATAATAAAAGATTAAATAATTGTATGATTGAATTTTTGGTTTAAAAAGAAAATTAAAAAAAAAGTTAAATTAAAGGTAACTATCACGAACTACATACAAACAACAGACTATCTTCTGTGCTGTAAAATCAATATACCCTGAATTTTCATGTGCTGTGGCTCATGTTGCCGTTTACTCACCAGTTTGTGGCTGCAACTCAATCAGGCTGTTCCAAATGTTGCGCGCGGCCATTGTGTAATAACCGATTTCCGCGTTTGGATGCAAACCAAATACATCCGGCTTATTGACCAGCGGCAGTTTGTCAATGTGGACTATTATCAATGCATTACGTATGTAAAACTGGTTATGTCGCATCACGTGTCCCACAACGGCCAACAACCTACTCACCTATGAAGTCCTCTTTCAGCACAGTCTCGTCATCCGGCAAGCAATAGTCAACGTTTTCATCCGCATAGAAATGGAACGCTTGGAACTCGTCGAACAGAAAATCACCCATATATTCATTCATATAGCAATTTGTAATACGTCTATCGAAATCGTCAATAACACGACCGCCATACATGACCTCGCCAATAAGATATTTTAGACTGTTCCAGGGTATTTTATCTTCGGCACATCGGCTTAAATAGTTGCGCAGTATTTCTGAGCAGACCTCAAAGTCCGTATCGTTGAAATCGTACGCTATGTTCCATCCAAGCTTATCGTATTTGCGGCGTTCCTTTGAGGATAATAGAGGGAAGCATAGAGAGGAAAGAGGGAAAGCAGGGCTCAGATTAATCGAGGAAACAGTAACTGCGCCATCAATAACAGTTTGTTGAACAAAAAGCACACTGGTTGCTCCATCAATTGGCAAGCTTGGGCGCAGTTGTGCCCAAAATGCTTTCAACAAACAGCCAAAAATGAACAAATTAATAAATAAAGAAGTGCATGGAACAGCTGGAACAGCTACGACCGGACTTCGAGTGCAGCTACAAACTAAGCTTTTTGTTGCTATCCTTTAAAAAGTTAGACTTACTTGCACAACAGCATGGAAGAAGGCAAGAACATAGATTAATGAACGATAGGCACGATGGGAGCATGCGTCCAAACGATCCTGACGAACTTTAAAGAAAGTCGAGCGCAAATTGAGCTTCAAGCCATTGGGCGGTTCAGTAACAACTACAACAATGGTAATGAATCAATTTAGTATTTAGTATTAATAGATATTTTTGATTAATATGAAAATGATTTACCCTTTAGGGACTTTTGTAGTATGCCAATGGGGAAGCTGGGTGTTGGATCTGTAGTTATCCATAGTCGAAAATCTGGATGCGGATTTTCAATCTTATCTAATACCTTCTCCAATTCGCGCACAAACCTGACCAGCAGATGACCATTTTGCAGCATCAACCATTGACCTTGTCTGAGCGCACCGTCTAGCAAATTCAGTGCGGCTTTCTCTTGACCTTGACCAAGCGATATGTGACAGAAATTACCCATGCCTCCAAGTATGACATCGGCCAGCTTAATAAGATCATTGGTCGGATCGGAACCGGCGCTTAGTATAAAGCAAACTGGCATTGTGCAGGATGTTTGCTCATAAATGGCAGAGAAGCTTACAACTGGCGGCATAATATAGAATTCATCCATTGTCTCCACAATATATTGATTTATGCAACGGAAAACTCGATCCACACGGAAGCAGCGCAAGAATAGCAATTTCTGTTGTGAAGAGCATAATATATTATTCAGTTTAAGATGTTGGAAATTCCTATAATAAAATGACAACGCCACAACACTGACTGACAGCGCTCATCAATGAGTTAGTCCTTAGTCTTGTATTGTTGCTTTTTCCCGAAGCCGATGCCGTTGCCAGCTTTCTTGCGGTTTCTAGCTCAACTCAAGTGCAAATTGGGCTCGCCGCTGGTTTCAAGTGCGATTGCCGACGTAAATTGCCGCTCAGCTAATGGTTTGGAAAATTGATAAAATATGGTAATGCACACACCATCACATACACAAACACACCCAAAAGCACACACAAAGATACAGCCATGCTGGCTGACAAAAACAGGCTGCTAATAACTTGAGCAGAAAATGTGCGCCAAAGTTGCAGGACGTAGCAAAAGTCGAGTAAAACTGAACGCCCAGATTCAATGTTCGTGTGTGTGTTTGTGCGCATGTTAGTAAGTGTGTGTGAGTCTTGTACATAATAATCCACTAGAATCGAGAATAAACTACGAAATCCAATAACGCTCGATGGCAACGGCAGCTCCTGGCAAGGACCTACACTCGCACTCGCACTCGGACCGAGCAACTACTTGAAGCTGAAAGCATGCAAAACGAATGTACAGAACAGCCTGTATAGCACTTGCCTGGAATGCATTGCATTTGATGTTGTAGTCGCCGGGGCATACCACCTCCTCAGGATTCTCCAAGTCGAACCACTGTACAATCATGGGCCATGGGCATTCGGCGATAAGTGCAAACAGAATGAGCATCGACAACGGAAGCCAGTGAATGCCATATGATAGTCAAGAACCGTTTCAGCGACCATCCGAAGTCCAAAATTGTTGTTGTCGTTGTTGTTTTTAAACGTGTTGTTGGTGTTATGCATTTTTGGCATTTGACGTTGACATGAAGATGGTGCACCAAAAAAATCGGAAAAAGAAAACAATTAAATTGACAAGATAAGCATTGCTTAACCCATTAACGTTAGAATACTGAAAATGACTGCATTCAACAGATTGACAGATTATTGAACTTCAACTGCGACCAAACAAGATTAAAATTTAAGCAGAATTATTTTCGAAAAAGTTGTGGAATCAAAAATCTATGGTGTGAATATTCTATAAATAAACCTATGGTTTAGTTCTTAACAAACGGTCTGTTAATAAGCCAAACTTTTTTTTTTATCACATTTGTGTTGACTACTTACCGCCTTCCAAACATCGAGGTTTGTGCTAAAATGATCCGGCAGCGTTCCAAATGTATTTGGGAAATCAAATGCAAGTTTAAGTACATCTTCCCAGCTTTTCTCGGGTAGCCATTTGGTGGGATTAGAGCGTTCGCTCTTTGTCAACGCAATACTGCCCTTTATAAAAAAGTCAATTTCCTGTTGCGAAAGAAATCCATCGCGCTGCGACAGCTTTGTAGCTATTTGGAAGGAGAAAAGCAGCTTGTGCCGCTCAAAAATGCCAGTACAGCCATATAAGTATACATTCTCTGTCAGAGTTTTGATAATGTTAACTAAACGCTTGGCAAGCACCGTGTCCGGCACTGCCTTTCGCAGGGAATAGATGAAAACATCCAAATAGGCGGCCAGCGCATACTGATACATGCTGTTAACAGTGGCCATGTCGGCGAGGGCAAAGAAGAGAACAGCTCCACGCTTGGCAACAGGACGATAACCATTACGTAGAACTTCAATGTCGGCTGCAGTATCGCTTGCCAGCTTAAGTTGTTCCATGACTAGGCCGGCCTTAGATTTGGTATTTTCTAGAGTCTCGATCAACTCGACATTGTCCAACATGTTGCCCGTTGAAGTGGCCAGCTCACGTAAAAGTGAATCTTCAAGTTGCTGAAGTAGTTGTTTGTTTTCGCTGGTTTGTGCTATCAGATCTGAACGCTGTTGCTCCAGATCTGGGCGCTCAGTACCGACGACAACGCTGAGTAGCTGGTCTTCTAGTCCAGTCTGAGTGACTGTGTAGTTGATGACCAAAGCCTTGGCGTAGACAGCGGGGTCAAATTTAGGGTTAGAGAACTTTGTCGTTAGGTATAGGCGAAATTTGGGATCCCAGTCGATTTCCTTATCGCCCAACATTGTAAATTTGCGACCTCCTTGCACGCGTATGTTCTTTTGCAGGATATCGTCGATGACTGGATCAATGTAATCATCCACATCTTCAAAAAGGACCGGCCACCCATACATTATGGCCATTTCCAGCTGCTTTAAAAAGTCTACATCAGAAAACGAGAGTGCTTTTAGATTATTGCGAGCTTCCTTCTTGCGTATCCATTGTAGCGCCTGCAACTGGGGATCTATGCATAGTGGGAAACGTGAAGCACGCATGGTAAGAATACCGTTCTGAATGGAGAGCTCATCGGGAGGCAGACCCTCGTTAGACCATTGCGCGATCTCCACATCGGTGGTAAGATTACTATCAATTCTAAAAGGTAGCTTAACTGGTATGCCCAAAGCAACGATATCTTCCAGCCAGTCATCGAATACCATTGTCTTGCGGAACTCCCAGGTGAAAGCACCTGTGTATGCCAAAAACGAAGCGCTGATGAGACAAATACCAACGCTGTCGATCAGCTGTTGCCCGAGGCTGGCCATATCAGCACTCCAGCGTATCAGCTCAGAGGTTAAACCGCTAATCAGTTTGTCGGACGCAATCAACCGACGTTCAGCCTGCTGCATCATTTCGGTTAAGGCTCTCATTTGCCTCATGGAGACGGCATAGTTTTGGTTGAGGTCTGATAATTTTCCCTCTAGCTTTTGAATCTCAGAGTTCAAATGAGTCAGCAGCTTGATTTGTACCTCCTGCTCTTCTACCAAGAAATCAAGGCGCTCCTTCTTTGGCTTGACCTCACGATACACATCAAAGAAGCCGAGCACTGCTCTAACGAACCGTAACAAGCCCGCACCAGCAACGGAAATTTTGCCCATTTCATCCAAGTTTTGCGATTTCATGTGAGCGCGACAGGCGCTGATTTGTTTCTGTGTTAAAGCCTCACAGTCCATTTCCATCAAGCTCTTGAGGAAACTCACATCACTCATCATGCCTTTGGCGCTCTTCCAGCTGATTTCTTTAATACCCTTCAAAATGGCTACACACTCGCACACAACCTGCACGGCAGGTGGAGGCGTGGCAAACGAACGGATCTCAGTGATCTGAGCCTTTTCCAATTCGGAAAGCGCTTTCCGCGCTTCCTCAAGCGCTGGCATTGCATCTGCCAAAATTTCTTCGGCCTCCGTCTTTTCAATAGCAATTTGCTTGCCTTTGATTTCTACCTCCACGGACTTCTCCGATGCTTCGACTTTCTTTGTGTTTGCCTTCTGCGTGGAGGACTCTATGGTAACAAGCATTGCTTCGCACTCCTCTGCAGCAACAGCCACATTTTTCTTTTGCTCTGTCACTATAATGCGCAAGTCGTCTATTTGCAGGGAAGCTTCTTCGATTTTTTTAATACCCTCACCAAGGCGTTCGCGCTGCATCGTTATATGTTTGTGCTTCTCCTCTGCGAATTGTTTAATAATAATAAATACAAATGTAAGCTTCGTCAAAGTAATAAGTTTACCTAATAAGCCTAGGTAAGTGTTGATATAGTCCAAATAATGCTTGGGCGTTACATAATTACTGCGCCGTAGTTTTGCTATATATTCCTTTGAATAGTCCTGAATAGTCATATGCACATGAACCACATGCTCAATGATAGCATCGCGATGAGGAGCGGGAATTAACCTGTGTTCAGTCAGGAACAGCTTAGCAACAGCAAATAGCGCCTGTTTGGGCCAGGGGAAGACCCAATCAATGTATGTGCTACCAATGAGACCGGGAAAACTGCGACATCGATTGCGTAAAGCATCACCCGCAGGCGACATGCAAAGCACTACGTGCAAATTCTCTGCACATGTACGTAAAAAGTATGCCCAAACTGAGTCTCTGCAAAAAAAAAAAAAAAAACAGTTGAAAGGGGACAGTAGAAGATTAGAGTAGTCACTCACTTGGATGCGGAAAAACCATCCTCTTCGGCAAATTTGCGCACTTGATTGACAATGCCATCCTTATCTTCGTCTGCAAACAGCGCGGGAACTTGGCCAACTGTCAGAATGTTGTTAATTAACTCTAAAAAGCCCTCCTCAGCTATCTACAGGAAAAGTGTTAATAACTAAAAGATGATCTCAATTCCGTACAATACACACCTGAGCCGTTGTAAACAGAAACACAACCTTCTTGCGTCTAACGCCAGCGATATTGTACAAAACTTTCAAGTCTTCGCGGAACGATGTTTCGTTGTAGCCTCGGGATATGGTAATTTCAAAAACCTCGCACTCGGCAGAAAAAGAGGCAAGGCGCGTAACACACTTCTTACCGCAGCCTCCAACTCCAATAAGCAGTACATGACCACGGTTCATGCGCAGTGTGCGATGCACTCGTGTCAGATGTTCCAAGCAATCCTCGAACAAGACCAGTGTCATTTTTACCTTTCGTTCGCAATACTCGGCCAATATTTCGGTAAACAAACTAAATACTGCTTTGTAGTCTAGGAGATCCTCGTATTGACGCGGTTCGGATTCGTTGGTAAAGTTGCGGAAATCGCCAAAAATCAATGGATCACGCAGAACATAATCCTTGAGCGATAAAATCACTTCAGGACCTTCATCACCCTCCTCGCCTTCTTCTTCTTCTTCTCCTTCTTCGCCAGCTGCTTGAGCAGCGTCTTCCGCAAGAGCATCATATAGCAGTCGAGCCTGTGCTTCTGCCGCTGCAGCTTCCACGTCAATGAAGCCGTGGATTTCCTCAAAGTCGGGCGGAAAACGGTCTTTAACCTCAGCAGCAAGATTCCGACGTATATTCGTTATATCCTATTAATTAAAAATACACAAAAGTTGTTGGCTGTCTTTGCATAATTTACTTACCGTATCCGAAATGAGGCGATCGCATATTATTCTGGTGAATTCATTACGCCAGACACGTATCAGCTCTCGAAGGCCCTTGAAATTCTCGGGCAGAATCAATAGCATGCCCGCAAAGATGCGCGAAAGATCCTTCAGATTAAAAATGTAATGGAACTTTGAGGGCGTCGGCGGCAGATCCACAATGACCATCTGGCGATATGAATGACAACAGCAGTAATTAGAGCAAACAGTTTCAAGGGGCAAATGCCATGCCTTATCAGTCTACACCCTATATACTACGCCCTATGCTGCCCCACAGCAGCAGTAGAACTACACAAATCAATTTTATCTCGACTACTAGCAATATGCATTCAAATGTTGAGCATCCTTAGCAAGAGAGGAGCTGGAGAGTGGGAAAACTTGCATTTACTTGAAATCTCAACCATTATCGAGTTGCAGCCACCTACCCCACAGCTCCACACTCTTGGCAATTCTATTCAAATAATTCATTTTATTCCATTTCGTGGGACATTAATATCTTTTGGCCTGGCGCGTCGAGTGTGTAAAGAAGACATACGAACTAGACAGGCCTGGGTACTACTTCTTATTCGACTGAAACTGAAACTGGAAGCTGCAGGTGTGAGTAAATCATTTATTTTTTTCTGTTGCGCAACCATTGAAGCAGCTCCCTTGAGTGTGGTAGTAGTGGTGTTGCATCCGCTCATGCTGCTTGTGGCAATTGTGGCGACAAATGCATTTTTATCTGCACGCAATGAAATGCGATAATATTTTAGTGTCAACAATTGTTAAAAGCACCATAAACTAATGCTTCTGCCTTTCGGATGGCACACCGTTTTGCAAAAAGAGCCATCTACAGTTCAATACTTGAACATAATCAAATTTTGCTCAAGCGAAGATGTGCTGGCAAAGATAGTCGGAACACCGAGACAGACATAGTAGTAGACACAGTCAACTAGGCAGCATTCGAACCGGGTGACCATTGTGCAAAAGGCCAAACAGTAAATGGCCATGGCTATAGCTACAGCTTTCATCCTGCTCAGGACTCTCACTCTACTCAGTCTCAATTGTACAGAGACATTGGGGTGCTGGTGCTGATGCTGGCCCTGCCACAAGCATCGAGATGTACTCGAAAAACCAATGGAGCAGCGACGGAGGACGACGCTCGTCGTGGTGCATTACAGACCATTGAATAATTTCCATTGTATGGCGGCGAGGCAGCAAAGCAGATTATGAAAAATTGCCGTTATTTGCATATGTAAATCGAATTTCATAAAATTTGTGAGAGATTTTTAAAGCACTCTTCAGAATGCGATAGCTTTTTTTCCCAACCACCCCCATCTTACAATTTTTCTTTTGGACTTTCTATAAATTTGGACAAAATATACGTTTTCATCGTGATATTCAAACGGTTTTTAACAGTTTGTAAGAATAAGTTGAAAGCGGATTGTTCGTTGAGAGTCAAATATGTTTTGTCGAATTTGTTGTATTACAATGTTGTTAGGTAAATTTGGCATAAGGTTATGTAACTTGCGTGAGTTTTTTTTTTTTAAGTTGAATAAGAGTGCAACTAATGAGTTCGCAAGTAATATTCAGAGCAAGTATGTTATTGAGAAAACATTACCTTGAATAACTTGAGTGTCATTTCGACAATCATATCAGCTATCATCATATAACGCTGCTGGAATTTCGTATACGTTAAATGGCCTTTAAAGATGGATGAATAGATTTGTATAAGCGACTCATCATTGGGGAAAACAATATTGTAGGTGGAGAACATGCTGATAAATCGTGGATCCACTTCGTTGCGACCGCCACCAGCTGTACCCATGGCCGCATAGAAAGTCATATCCTTAAACTTCTTCCAGTTAAGATCCTTATCCCGGTCATACATGCCACCCCTCTCAAAGAACAATTTCAGCAGTGCAATCGGCTGTTGTGTGCCATAACTGCGGATTAAAGGTGGGGAATGGGTAAGGGTAGAAGGCGTAAGGGAAATGTAGTGAGAAAACAGAGACTGTTCAACTGTCGCTGACAGTTTCCTATTTGTTACTTTATGTATACACTGCACTTACTCATCCACCTGCGGCATGTTCATGTCATCAATAAAGCAGGCGATTTTCTTTCCCATCGGTGGCCCATAAGTATCCTTGGTGCGTTTCTCGACAGCGGCCTCTAACGTACGTTGCACATCCAGAGACGAGGTTCTCGATGAAAAATTAATATTGAGTATGACCTGAAAAAGTGGGAAAACTTATTGAGATTCAAAGACGTCTATATTAGCGCGTTGCTGCACGTTCGTGTGCCACATTTTTGAATTACATTGACAGACGGATTTAGATTGCGCAAATATTGCATAATGGTTGCCGTCTTCGATGTGCCCGCCTCGCCCACCAGCAGAACAGGTCGTTTTATCTGGAAATTCAAAGGAAATGAGTAAGGTGTCTCCTCTTACATATGAGACTAGAGCTGAGCAATTAACTCTCAGTTCTCATAACTTTTGAACTTACGTCACTCATAAGGCCAAGCAGTCGATTAGTTCGCGTGTTGTCTACAGTGGGCACAAGGATTTCACTGAACTTAACGGTCGGGTCATGCTCGTACGATTTGACAACCCACTCCCAAGCTTTCCAGCAGTTATCTTTTTGATCCCAAAAGAAATCATAGAGAGTTGGCTTGCTCTGGGGAAACTGTCCGCCTTCGGCAGGATTTTCATGTGTATCTTGAACCAGAGGAAACCCGGAAATTCTTTTCATATACTCATCAAAAATGATTTGATGCTTTTCCAGAAGGCAAGCGCCCAGAGATCCATAAACAGCCTGCAGGAAGCAGCACTCCAAGGTATCTGTGTTATACACCTTCAAGACAGGCTCATCCGAGTTCTTGTTTTCGGATGGGCCATATGTAGGCAGCAGAGCATCGTAAAGATTGCAGAACTGTGTGACCATATTAAGATCCGTTTGCATGATGACCATTTTGAGTGGATTGCCTTGTGTGGTTCCATCGAGACCCTCCAGTATAAACGCAATGGCATTCGTTATAATCTTCTCAAAGAAATCGTTGAGCAGCTCTCTCTGCGACTCCGGTCGGGTGAAGACCCAACGCTGCCAAAATGGACTGTACCGCAGGTTCTTGGGATCCACATAGACCATGCCGGCTCGAGAGACCGTTGCTGGCGAGGCATAAAACAAATTACCCACCTCAAAGAGAAGAGCACAATAGTTCTCCAGGCGGATACGCTCGCCGTTCGCCAATGTCAACAGCTTGTTATCATCCATTACAGAGTTCATGTTCTCTATCCAAAGTGCATCAACATCACCATCAAAGCAAGCATAGCGGCGCTCCTATATATGTCAGTCGATGGTCGATCGAATTAGGCTGAGTGTGTTATTTAATGCCTGCAAACCCAATCTTTTACCGACTCTGATGCTGTGTTTGGCAGTAACTGTGAATGTCGAATGCGCCATGACCAGAGCACTAGTGCGAAAGCTTTCTTTAGATGCTTACTGAGTTACTAAAAGGGTTGACAGGCGACATAGTTTGTTTAGCCCTTTCCGCATCGGGTCCGGCCGCAAGTTGGGCAATGGGATTTATTAGCAGATGGCGCGAATTCCCTATGAAAGATGAATCTGTCATTCATCCAACATTCACAGTCACATCGCGGATTCTCTACAGCATCTCAATTGAAATTGAGCACTCTCGACTTTGACGTATGTGTGCGAGCTATGTGTGTGTCAGGGGATTAGCTGCCTTGCACTTCAATTCAAATGGGCTTACAATAAGGGCAACGCGATATGTGAGCAAGCAGTCAGAGCCAGGCACCGTCATGGGTACATGTAGCTAAGGTATTGCACCACTTACCTCACGCTCCATTGGCTTATTCATTTCACGAAATATATTTGAAAATAACCCATCGACCCAATCTCTCGTTTCCATGTCCAAAAAGCCATATAATTCTATTACCGAACAAGCCTTAAACAAAACGTTATAAAGTTATAATATAAAGTTTATCAAAAGTTATCCATATTTTGTAAGTGCTTAATTGCTTTGTAAATTGTTTTAGTTAAACTCTGTTGTCATAGTATGGGTCCACAAGTGTTCTGTATATGTATAAAACTGGGCATATTTAAATAAAGTATGAAGTACAAAATTACTTATTATATAATGGGACAATTCATGGTGTGTGCATTTTAAATGGTTTGAGTTTATCCATAGTAATTTCACACTTTGCGTTGCTGTTCTGCTAATAACTACTTATTGCATACGTTTTACAATAGAAATTGAATTGAAACTACATGCACTTATAATCTCTGTGTCGTGTAAAGACAAAACGTTAACAACAAAGAGAACTGCTATTTGCAAAAAACCAAATCACGAGGACGTCCCGTTGCTCCTCATAACGTAGATATAATGGGACTTAAAACGGAGACGTAAAATTGTTTAAATACAACGCGGCCTTAATGCTCTATTTTATATATACAATTGACTTAATACGCAAAATTATATGTAATAAATATAATTTAATGTGTTTTGTTTGTTTTTTTTTTATTCCAAGATGAACTAAGTTTACTTTTATGTATTAAAAGCCATAAAAAATTATAATACTAAAGGATGTATTTTATATTTATAGTTAAAAACTGAACTGATAAAAGTAATAATAATAATAAAAATTGTGTTCATAACAAGAAGTCGTTCTACTCCATAAAATGCACAAAACGATCAATAGTAGTATTGTTTTCCATGAGCATTATGTCAAAAGCCAGTGTATACAAAGTATGCGAAACGTAAAGCGATTTGTGTGAGTAGACGAGCAAAAAGTGCCAGACCACTTACCTTGGGGTTAAGCACAATGCACTTGGTGGGCAGGCCCATGAGGCATTGCGCTTTGACCAGAGCATTTATGACGACAGTTTTGCCGCCACCTGTTGGGCCCACAAGCATGGTCGAGTGGCGGGTCATCATGGTTTCGTACATTTGCACCACTTTGTCTTCCTGCCCTCATTGTCGTTATCGTCGACATCGTCGTCACCAGGCCAGTGCAAAGGTAAAGGTAAAGGCAAAGGCGTTGCCGTTGTCGTTGTTGGGATTTGGTTGTCATAAATGATTTTGCCATAGGTAAAGTTTTGAAGTAGAGGACATGGCATCAGTTGGTCAGCACATGACATTGTGTGTGACATTTGTGTCATTTGTGCAACGTTTTGTTTGATGAAAATGGCAAAAATGGCCAGGTGAAGACGCAAGGATGAAGAAAATTGTATTAGTGGAAATTGTCAGCAAAAAGGTAGAAAATAGAAGGCAAAGTTAAAATTAAATGTAGGCAGCTGTAAAGGGCATGAGGATTTTGGACTATGCTGTCCTGCAAAATGCTTTGTAACATTTCCGCCATTTGCGATTATGCGACAAAGCGCAATTTACAAAGTGTCAAAGTGTCAACGATGACAAGAAAACCTGTACCAGGCAGGACAACTTCAGCAACTATGTCTTTAGCTTGTTTGCTTGCTTGCCTGCTTGTTTTTGCTTGTCAGCCACGTGTCATGACTGCGTAAAAGCTAAAAAAAACTCACAATACGACAATGCAACAGGAACTCACCTGATCGGGCAGCAGTATGTAGCCATCGTTGACAAGAACTTGACGCGTGGCCGCATTAAAGTCTGGATAGCCAATGCGTGGACAATCGATGCCAGGGAAAAGATCCTTAATAAGACCCAAAAAAAGAGGCACATCTTCGAATACGAACTTTGGGAAATTCATGTCTCGCAGGACCCGCATCAGCACCACAGCTTCAGGCAGATCCTCCGACTGACGCTTCATGACGCCCGCCATTCGCAGCACCGAGTTCAGGGAACGCAGACCCCAATCGTAATGGCATTGCTTGGAAAGCTGCTCCTGAGCCAGCGAGTACAGCACCGTCATCTTCTTTGCCAGTACTTTGGCCGTCAAAAAGCCATCGGAGAAGAGAGATATGAGGCAGATGAGCTCTAAATCGGGCTTAATGCAGGTGACGGGGCGGAAAAGAGCTTTAACTGATTCAGGTAACTCTGTGCGTCCAGCATAACCGGGATTCATGGTGACAAAAACACCGCACTTGGGATCTAAACCGATCTCATTTCCTTCGAACTGGCAGTAAAATATGTGATGCAGGTATTTGAATGATAGGTTAAAAATAAGTTAGTACTTACAACAAATCGCTTAAGCTTGCGTATTAATCCGTTACGTATTGTCTGAAGCTGTGTGGAGATTACACTGAGCACAGAGATGTCAATGCGATTGAACTCATCAAAGCAGCCCCAGGCGCCACATTGCACCAAACCAGCCAGGATGGTTCCCACAGCTCTGTAATCCATGCCCTCGCCACAATTGGTTACCATACAGAGCAGGCCCATTGCTTTCGCAAGATCTTTAACTGTTTCTGTTTTACCGGTACCGGCGGGTCCAGCTGGTGCACCACCCAGATTCATGAGCAACGCTTGCGTTATGGTTAGATATATTCGATCCGTCAGTGGAGTAATGACCAAGCGTCCGTTGAGTCCCATGTACTCATAGCCAAAGTCAAAGCTGCCCGAACATTGAATCACATGCAGATTGTCATAGAATTTGACCCAGTAAAAACGTAACTGACTCTCCCAGCTAAACTCGCTAGCATCCAGCACGTTGTCGCGGACAAATTTATCAATTATATCTCGAGCATGCACATCGATAGTACATATTGCCTTGAACTTTAACCGGTCGTTGCGGGAGAGATTCGAGCGCACCTTTAATACTAATTCCTCAATCTGATAGTTGCTTTTCATGAGGAAATCCTTCATGGCACGCATGTTGCCATGATTTTGTGCCTGATCGAACGCCTCTTCCACTTCGGCTGTCCACCAGACTTGGCTAGCTGCCAGGCCCACCATGCCTTGGTAGTTCATTAACCAGTCCGGCCTGTGGAAAACGAAAGTGGCCAATGACTGTCAATTTAATGCAATTGGCCATAAATATGCCGAAACATGCGCCCTTTGCCCACTGGCTTATACAAAATATAATAATAAATTGCGCCGAAATGACAAAATTATACAGCTGTAGACTCACTGTCTCAATGTAAATCGTTGCCCATAAAAAAGAGGCCAGAATCGACGTCCGTATGTCGACTGGCTTAAGCTGTCATACACATACCACAGATTTATATTTTATGTTGTTCACTTACCTTGAAATTACCAGATCGGTGCCAAAGTCGTAGACGCACGTCTTGGTTATATAGCGATTCGCGCGACGCATTTCATCCAGCACATCGTTCATCCAATGCTCCACACGACCCTCGGCCCGGACTGTCCAACAACAGCAACAATACCAAAAAGAAAGAAAAACAATAAGAACAAAGGCAATAACCACATAAATAAACCCCAGTCGCCAATATCAATAAGTGTATACAAAAACAATAAAAATCAAAGTACCCAAATTACAATAACAAAAAAAAAACAAAAATAAAATAAAAAAAAAACAGCTACAACAAAAACAGGAACAATGAAATGCGAACAATCATCTCCAGCTCCAGCAGCAGGGATAACAGAAACATCGACTGGCTTCAAATTAATTAAAAGAAATTGGCCAGCCAGCCAGCCAGCCAAAGAGCAGTGCCATAAAAAAGTTCAATTTTAAAATTGGCAATCAGTGCGTAGGGATTCTCTGCTCTGCTGGCTGGCTGATGCGGCTGATGGGGATGGTGTCGGAAAGGGGGTGTACTTACGAAAATTGCGAAACTCCATAACCTCACCCTCGCTGGATATCATGGCGGTAACAATTGTATGACCGGCCTCCTTGACCAGGCGCAGCGACTTGACATTGTCGTACATCTGCGGAAGCGGAATTGGGGAAAATTGTGAAATCAATGCGGAAAAATACAATTTTTATTTATAAGCCAAATAAATTCATAAAAATTTACCACCGATCTGGCCGGTGGTCTGTGCGTTCAGTGTTCAGTGCATGTGCTGCACAAATGGCGTAATTTCCGCCTTGGACATTGGCCAGAACGCATAAACAGTGACATTAACTTTTATGGCAAGATTCTTTCTACACCCATACTTACAAACACAAACACATACACAAACACACACGCACACACACATTCACGCCCAGTCATACATAAAAATAATGTTGCTGGCAGTTTAGCAAATCTGTTGTTGTCACACCCACATCCTCATACTTTCACACACGCCCAAAAACTTCAACCCACCTTAATGATGTGGTTCTGCACTGCAGATGGCTCACTGCTGCCCAAAATCGAGAGCAACTCATCGGTGGATATGAAATAGAAACGCGGGAAAATGCGACGTTTCGAGTCCAAATATTCGTTTAACGACTTCTGACAATTTTCCAAGCCCATTCCCAGACTTTGTATATCCAATAAACGTCCCGGCGTTCCACAAAATGGCACCACCAACGGATTTTTGGCACAATCCACCATGATCTGCAAGTGAAAAAGGAAGCGGCAGTTAGAACAGTAAATTATTATGAAAAGCAATGAGCAGAACAATAACAACAACAATAGTTATAACAACGATACAACATCAAATACAATACAATAGTAAATTATATTGACTTGTCAACCGCGTCGGCAAATACACTTAAATACTCGAACAGAGATAGTCTGAAGAGAAATTATGAAAAATTCTATTGACCTTTGTATTTCAATTTAAAATTGTTGTGGATGCATTTAAAAATATTTACCAAGAAAGCTATTTTGTTATTGTTGTAGCTCCTTCTTAAAACTAAAATGACCTCATGCTTAATGAAAATGTAGAAAAACACAAGCCAATGGAAGGGTATCAGCATAATACGAATGTCGAAAGCAAATCAAAATAATAAATCATTTCATAAATGGCATCAAATATGTTCGCAAATGTTGCAAATGAAACGTAAAGCAAACGAAGCAAGTGGCGAACAAGGTTAAGTGAAGTTAAGCGTCTAACACAAACACATATATGTATAAACATACAAACGCTTCCGTCGAATAGGAAGGTGAAAGCGTTTGGCTTTGGTAAACACTTTGCCGGCTGATGGTGCGTATGTGTAATGTGTAATGTGTGCTCTTTGTATGAAAGTATAAGCTCTGTGTGAATGTATGTATGTGTGCTATGATGCTTGTAGTAGTCGTATTTGTGAGCCAACAAAATTACGAATACGCAAAGTGGTCGTTTGCATACGTATTATATTTACCGTTAAGTAAGGCGTCGCCATATTGTCGGCGCACATTAAATCAACCCAAATAAATTGAGTAGATATTTTGGTCATGGCAGTGGCGAACGCACAAACAACCAGAATAAACAAATATAAGCCAAACATCAAATACTAACCCTGCGATACGACTTGTCAATGTCGTCAAATTTGCGTGCCTCCTCCGGCAGCTGTGTGCGTATGTCGCCACCAATAAAGATGCCCTCCAAATACAGCCACTTGCGTTGCACAACCTGCCACTCATCAATGATCTCTGAAACGTTGGCAAGAGCGCGTTCCCATCGATTAACCGTCTCAAGAAAGGGGCCAATAAATCTGCAAACGAAAAATGGATGCAAATAAAACTACACAGAATGCCACACATGGTTATAGTGAAACCTACTGACTCGCGCCCATTGACTGTAAGTTCATGGCGTTGTCCTCTAGCACTTGCGTTATCTCATCGACAGGTCCCAAGATCCATCCGCGGTCCTCGGTTCCTTTAAAGTGTTTGCTTACTTTAAAGGTCATCACTGACCAGGTTTCCTCGACAGCGCGTACGCCACGCTCAATTTGCAGCTCTTTAATAGCGTTGGTAAGGATTTGCTCAGCAATTTCCTGATACTTGTGTAGCTGCATCCCAAACATGTTGTCCAGTGTGAAGCGTGCCGGTGACATGTCGAAATATTGCCCCGTCTTTTCCATCAACTGTCGCCAATGGCGTTCGCGCAATGCCTCATTTTTGAGGCTGACCATCAGCGGCACAGTGGCCTTGAACTGTTTCATTTGGATCTCCAGCTGCTGTCCAGTGGCCAATAGGCGTACCTGCAGCGAAAGAGAATTGAGTGAAACGGTCGATAATGTGGGTTGGGAGTTAAGTGGGGTGAAAAGGCTTAGTTAGCGTTGTCAAATCAGTTGAAACAATAGTGCGGTATGCAATAGTGCTGCATGCTGCCCAGTTGTGGTTGCAGCCGCATTGAATTATGACGGGAGCGCTCTGCAACTGTGGCTGTGGTGGTTTGTTTTTGGTCAGTGGCAGGGAAACAGACAGAGGCAACGGCTGCGTTCCAGCTTGTTATGTGTTGGCCAAAAAGCGCAGTCTGTTTACATTTGCACACACTGTCCTTGTCTTTCTCTCTCTCACTGTCTCTATGCAATTATTTGCACATCCACATGGAATGCATTGCTGATGCGACGCTGTGCGGGCATAAATTAAATTCCGGTACAGCCAACAGCGGGTAGTGCACAAGCTTGTCAACAAATCGTACAGTGGGAGGCCTTGGCGACGATCGACACCCGCTGGCATTTTAATTATTTTCAATATTGAACAAATTGATTTGCATTTTGGGACACTGATTATGTCATAGCTTATGACTAGGCCGTGCAGACAGGCTCGCACATCCAAATTATGTGCATGATAAAAACAGCATTAAAGTTTGTGTGTGCATGCCAACTGATTATATTTAAATTTCCGCACTCTGCGCTATTTATATTAATGATAAACTAATGAAATAGTTTGCATGCTAATCTATGCATGTAATCACCGTTCATAGATACGAATGGCGACTCCTCAGTCCCCAGTCGCATACACTCCTACTTTGGATGCTACCAACTACCTCCCAGCTACGGCCCGTTTCGACCAACAACTCGGGCCATTTGTATGAACAAAACTTTTTGAGCGCGACAAACTTTTGGCCTGGCCAGGCTGAAGTTTCTCAGAAACTTGTTAGTGAAGTAAATAAATCAATTTGTCATAATCAGTTTAGGTGCAAAATTTCGTGGCTGCTAGGCCGAATTTCATTTTTCTTGTTTGTAGCAAACAGCAACAGCAAAACGTCCAAAAATTCACTGAGTTGGACTATTCGACATGCATTATAAAATTATTTTTGAAAAGTTGTTTGAAGGACTTTTCAAATCTCAGTCAGCTAATAAGCATGGAGTTACACAAGATGACTATTAAATGTACATACTCCCGTTGCGTACAATAACACTGGGTATACAAGACGACTGAGTGCACAGCTCAAAAGTATTTGCTTGTTATTGTTTTAACGCCTCTGCAATTTTATACAAAACTCCAAGCAGGCTAAAAACTTTGCCAATTAGGAACGCGACTTACCGGCTTCGGCAGTTTTCGAAACTCCTTTAGATAGCTCTCAACGCCCTCGGTTAAGAAATTGGGATCCAAATCGACCCATAAGGTCTTACCCCAGATCTCACGGCCATTCTTTTGTGATCTGTACAGTTTAAAAATCTGTAAAGTAATTGGTTTAATCAACTCAAATTAAGTTTGACTCCTAATGACTATTTACCAGCTGCAAACCTTCGTACTCCGTTTGCACGCGACTAAATTCATGGTAGTCCACCATTGGCATGTCGAACAGACGCTCCGCATTGGCCAGCTCTTGGCGTCTTAGCTCCCGCTCGTTAAGTAGTTGGCTATAGGGATCCATTAAGCGTACACCACGCTCCATCTCAGGTCCACAAGAGCCCGGACCATTCTCGTCCCAATCCTTGATGAAGTCATCCAGCTGTAGAGAATGGGAAATGTTAGTGCAAGACACTCGTAAAGTGGCACCATTTGATTGTTGCGCTTTGTGCAGGACTGACTCTCTGACGCGCAACACTCTCCGCACGCCGTAAATCAAATAATAAACACTTCAAGTTAATTCATTTTACGCTGACGGCGCCGTTGCCGCTAACAATTGACAATAATGGTTAAGCGCGCGGAAAAATCCAATTAAAATGCCATTGAAAGGAAATAATAATAGAGGGAAACAAAACAGAATTGCAGAAAACGCAAAACTGCGGAAATGCAGGGCCGCAAGGCATCCCCGAGCCAATGCCTTAGAAGTTGCGCAAGTTGTAGACTTGGGATTGTCAACTTACATCATCCATGAATACTTCAATTTCTCCGGAAGTCAAATCCGCGAATTTTTGCTTAATTGGCTGCAGCTTCTCCGAACGATACAGAGCCGATAGAAATAGACGCTTCCAGCGTTTCTCCAAATGATGGGCCATCAGCATGTCCTCATACGAGAACTGTAAAATAACACAAAAGAAAAAGAAAAGAAACCATGAAACACGCATCCACATTCAAATTAAGCAGTGTCCTTCAATTATTGCTGAGTGCAAATAATAATCATGAATAGTGCCGAGTCCCACTAACGAGCAGCCAAATGCCACTCCCACTCCCACAACCGCAACTGAAACACACAGGAAACGACAAAAAATCGAGTGTCTGCTTTATCTAAGCATGCTCGACTGAAAGATACCGTGTGCCTTACTCTGACATTAACAATAATTCGTTGTTATATCTTCTGCAATGAAAGTAGATCACCAATTATATACACAACAATTTGTCCGCTTTATATGTTCTTAACAAAATATTGAAGTTTTGCCCATAAAATACCCCTTTGTACTCAGTTTGAGTGAGTATCGCACAGCTTTCAGGGCCACCGCCGCAATTGGTCGCCATTGCATAAATTTCCATATAGCCTTTGCAGCTTTTGTACTAGGCGAGTGTTTTTGGGTGTGTGTGGATGTGCATTTGTTCATTCATTCATTAATTTATATAAAATGCAAGTTAATTCCGTTTTGTCTGGCCAAGAGCTAAGCGCAGCAGCCGCAACGAAATACCATCAATAAATGAACGAGTCCAAAATGGTGAGCACACAGACACCAACGAACTAAAACCAGACCAGGACTAGGATAGGGACGGTGACAATGGATAGAGCATGCAAGCGGAGTACAGTTAGCTTCTGAATGTTACCACCCGCCGGCTGTGTCTAGTTGGCTGCCTGCATTTATGTAACCGTTTTGAATGTGTGTGTGTGTTGTGCCAAACACGGAAAGCCATTTTCAAATGACGCTCGCTGGCCACCAAATATGCATATGTAAACAGTTTGTAGCTGCAACTGTTCGCTAAGGCTTTAAAGGATTCCCAAAAAGGATTTTGGGAAATGCTCATTTGAATACACAAATATGCGCATCGAGCATTCAACTTAAGTATCTGTTTTCTCTTTCTCTCTCTTTTAACATTAGTGAATTTTGTTAAGCTTGTTGCTAATGCTGTTGGTAATACAACAAGCTTAAAAACAGCAATTTTCGGTATTGACATCGAGCACAGTGGTTTACGTTGTTAGATATTTACTAACGTACATTTTCAGTTTAAAACGATAATTTTGTTAGCCTAGATAGACTTACCGTAATATGATGTTCGCTTAGCACTGTAAAGGTCTCCTGCATCTCGTGGATTTTCTGTTCGTTCGTCAATGTGGTCGATTGGACGGTGGCGATTGATTGCATGACTAGCTTAAAGTCCTCCAGTTCGCGTGTGGGTTTATTGAGATTCAGGCTCAGCATCTGTAACGAGATTTTTTGGTGGACGGTGTAATTTTATTTTTTTTTTTGGATGGCGTTCAACTACTTACTTTGATTTCGCTACGCATGGACCTCATGCTGTTATTGACATACTGCAGCAGCTCCTGGCCCAGTATGGTGCACCAGTCCTTGGCATGCTGTGTGATGCTTTCCAATAGTGGGGTCAAATTTATGCGTACACACCTCACATCATGGAATTTGCGCATTTGCTGCAAGCTTTCCACAATAGTCGAGTAGAATGTAAATTTCTCATCGATTTCGACGAGCGTCACTTGGCGTTCCACAAACTTTTGGCATATTAGATCCTTCTCGAAGGCCCACAGATTGAAGTACTTGCGAAATCTGATGATGTCAAATGGAAGTATTTGCATATTCATATGCATGAAGGAATGTACCAACCTTAATCTTTAATCTTTAATCAATTTTTACTTACTGCGTCACAAAGGTCTTGGCTTCCGATACGACTTTTGCAGCCAGGTCATGCACGTTAATGATAAGATTCACCACGTCATTAATACTGACTACGTCTTCAAAAAAAGTATAATTGAATTTCCACTGTGCGCCCGCATCAATTAGCGGACAGTTGAGGCAAGTGCCGCTCATCCAACGCGTAAATACTTTTAGTCTTTGGGTGGAGACGGGGTCATAAAAAGTTTTATCTGTTATTTTTTTTTATCAACTCGTTTACTTACCGCGTCAAATAATCCTTGGCTGCTGTGATAATGATGTTTTGCAACTCATTTGACGAGGGTTCCAGCACTATTTCGGACATTAGTAGGACTGCTTTAACTTCAAACATGGGGTCGGTCGAGAGCAGACGATTAATATAGCACTTAAGGTTGTCATGCGTCATACTGTGGAACATGTAGATGGGAGATTTGCATGCTTAACAACATTAAATTATTTTTTTACGCTCACTCTATTATACACTTGTATGTTTCCTCCTCCCAATACTCATAGTAATTGCGCATTTTGTCAGACCTTCCCGTAAATGTGCCCAACACCAAACTTTCTAGTTTGATAAGAACTGGTCCCAGTGAATCGTAAAGCCTTTTCATTTGTGCTGCTTTCTGATTACGCGATGCATCCAGAATCTCGAAATAACCCTGACAACTGTAGACTCCAGTGCCACAGGCGATTTCTTCGTTCTTCTTCTGCACGTCCTCATCGATTTCGGCTTTCATGATTGTAATTGTAGTGCCCGTACTCGACTGGAAGGTGCGCCCCAATTGTTTGAGGCCGGGTTGTATTAGGTCTTGCTCAGACCCTATGCTACCTGAGTCCTTTGTGGCCGCAGCTGTTTCATTATCCAGGTTGAACAGATTAAATTTTTGAATCTGATCAATGCGATTTCGCAAATCCAAGCGAATAAAATTTATTTGCGATACTAAAGATCTTAATTTACGCAGCTGAGAATTTATTTGGTCACAAAATTTGGCAATGTTGAATGATATCCAAGAATATTTCCCAACTCCCATTTGTATGAACAACTCCGTGTCGTAGATGTGTTCCCGCAAAAATACAACCTCAGACATTGACAAGTTGCTAATAATGGTATTGTATTGATTGATGACCTCAGTGAGCCGTTCAAAATCATTGAAGAGGAGATCTTTTTTCATGATGGCCGTGCGCAGCACTGAAGGTAGTGTGAAGCCCAACTGCTCAAAAAGCTGACCCTCGAACATTGTGTCAAACACTTCGCGGTTTAAATTAACTACGAAGCTAAGGTCGTACTCGATAAGCACCTTTTCGCCAACCATCTCTCGCCAAATAGGCAACAGTTTTTGAGATTCCGCAAGGGCAAGTACTAAAATCAAATGCATAATTTAAAACATATCAAGGAGAGAGATTATAACTTCGTCATACTCACTTTCACATGTCTTAATACACTCTCGATCTCGTGCTGAAATATCCTTTGCTTTTCGTTCCTTAATATTTGCCATAAAGGCGTTTGCTTTGCGAAGCTGTAAATTTCCATGACGAGTCTTGCCTACCATCCACATAATCATCGCCGTGAGTACCGTGAACCGATTGATTTTGCACATTACACCTGCTTGAGCGGCTTCCACAGCCTGCTTATCATCGTCCTCTTCATCCAGGAAACTTACCGAGTGTTGCATATCAATTTCAGATCCAAAGTCCATTCTGCTTCCATCCATTCTGCTCCCGACTTGTGCCGAAGTCAAATGCATCGAAGAATTAGCGCGGCTCTTGCCCCTGTGCGTTTGTGTGGCTTCTGATATGTAATTTACTAGTTGGGGAAGTACAGTTTGACGATCAGCACTATATTCACTTCTTAAGATTTATTAGATAATAGTACTTACACGTCTCCTCCTTGCATATTTGAATATTAAGTATGCTGGAGCGATTGGTGTGATTTACCATAAAGGTGGCATTTTGCATATACTTTTCAAAAAGAACCTTTTCAAACTGGTACATTACAGTCACCAACTCAAAATATTGCTTGAATGCGCTACGTTTCAAAAAGCTATTCAGCATCGCTGGATCATTTTCTACGGTCTTGAATGCCAAGACAGAGTTTTTAAGCTTTCGACCCAGTAAACGCGTCCAACAAACGGCGCTTATTTTAGCTGGTTGAAGTTTTGGCATAGGTGGAGTTTTTTTAAAGCGCTATAAATATAATATTAAAGGAAAAGAAAAAAAAAAACAAAAATCATACTTCAAACATACCGTGAAGACACCTTCCACATTATTTATCTCGCTTACAAAGAATCGTAAGAGATTTTCATGTTTGGTGGAAACGAACTCCTGCAGAACCTTTCGTGTGTCAATGCTGTTTGCATTTGTTAGCAATTTGATACCCTTCTGTGCTGAGAGCAACGAGTTGATGCTTTGATCAATAACTGTTTTGGCTTCAAGCTCAAGCATCTCGAGGTGTTTATTGAACTGCTCCAAAGAGTATTCCCAATTCTCCCAATTACTTGGCATAAACATATCATAGTCTACGCTGCGAATTAGATCATCTAGCAAGCGATAGATTTTTCGCATTAGATTATCCACAATAGCGGGGTCGGTAATCAGCGCCTTGAGATTGCGCCCAAAAAGATTCTCATACTGAATAAACACGCGTCCCACATACGCAATATCCATGGCCACACGGTATATATGATTAACTTCATTAAAGAGCGCCATTCTGTCGAATTCCCAACGCGATCCTGCGCCAGATTCCTCAATGTGTTGACGGCTTACTTTGTACGCCTGCTTCCAGCAGCGCAACATGTTGGCACAATTATTCGCAGTCTCATACGTGTAAGATGCAGAGTATCTAATATTTGTATTTGAAAACATAACTTTTATAAAACAATAAGTCCATGTTAAATACTTACCGGAATATGTTGTCAAAGTTGATTATTTTCTTCACCTTTTGCACGAACACATTAGATATCTCACAGAGTAGAACTTGCATTTTTGGATCACGGCAATAGTAGCTGGACATGGTCCAGATATGACGGAGTCCTACCATTACATTTGGTATTTGCATTATTGCCATCTTAAAGCTCTCGTAATTTTGAATTTTCTAATTGTAAAAAGACATGATGTCAAAGCTATCTGGCATTGTATTGTTTTCTTTACACACCTCCAAATAGTCTGTTATAGTGCCTAGGTAGTCGGAGTTCTCTTTGGCCAGTTTGAAGCGCTCCTCAGTGTTGCCAAGTACCAATAACCATTTCGCAATCACGGGGGAGACATCATTTGTCAGACGGTTCAGTACGCTTGAAACGAATTCAGTTTTCAGTTGCTCCAATGTGCCATACAGATCGATTTCCATTCGATGCCAATATTGATACTCAGCCATTGGGGTAAACTCTTCTAGTTGGCTATCCATAAGGGTCTTCATGGTTTTAGTAAGATACTTCATCCAGCCATCGACTACATCTTCGAGCTGAAGTTGTGTATAGGTGGGGATCAGATCCAACTTTTTGGTATCTACGGGCACACGTATGAGCGCCTCCTCAAATTCAACCTCCTCCTGGCCGGGTTGAACATACGATGAGGGAAGGTTAAAGGCCCAAACAAGATGATCTATCGTCCACTCAATCTCTTTTTCAAGCTCTTCAAGCTCTTTGAGAAATCCACGCTGTATGGGCAATATCTTAGGAGGTGTCGCCTCCTCGGCTGCATGTTCTGCTTCTACCTTAGCCTTGGTCTCATTCAGCAGCTTTTCCCAACGCTCAGCAATTGTTAGCTTTTCGGGTTTCTGTTCCACTGCGAATTGTAGTAATAGTATTACTTAGCTTGTTCAAAAACCAAATGCAGATCTTACCCTCTTCCTCCGATGAAGATGGTATTTCCACCTGTACCTGCACCGTTTCCTCTTCGTCTTCGCCCTCTGTGGCCTTCCCCTTTTTGGTTTGCTCCATCTTCTTGGCCTGCGCTTGCATTGCCTTTAGCTTTCTGCCATGTTGAAAGAAATGAATAAACAAATGAACCCAATTAAAGGCGACTGGACATGTAAAATTAACACAAAGCGTAATGCAAAGCTGCTGATAAGCGAAATAAGCAACAAACATCAACAAAGGCTAACAAAGGGAACAAACAGGCAAAAAGGACTTCACACAGCATACTCCGATTGCGTTCGCTACCATGCGACGAAGGAATTTTTTAATTCACGAACTGTGTATGCCTAAAAAGGACGAGCAGGGCAGTGCTTACTGGTCAAGTGGCTGCTGGTGGCTGGATGGGGTGCTTAATGCACGGCTGAGTGAGGCTCTGGCAGGATGTGCCATAAATGTTGGCTTCCAAAGCCCAATGAAACGGGGGCAGGAGACAACGACGACATCGACGCTGGCGCTGGCGCCGTTGTTGGCAGCATGAAATCCGATTAAAAATAAAAATTCTTATCGGATGCGCTGTAATTTATGTGCGAAAAGGGTTATACAGGATCCCCCCCAAAGAAAAAAAAAAATAACGAACTGGAAAAAGAAACTGTAGCCGCGTCGATGGCAACCAGTGATAAATGCAAAACAAAGGGCAAACAAAAAATGTGCAAAAAAAAAAAAAAACAGGAAACGAAAAAAACAAAAAACGAAACGTTTACAGTCGGACCAAGCACTTCAGTCAGCATAAAACCAATAAAGCGCGAGCTCTACGCCCCTCCCTAAATCCCAGTGTCCCCAGCCCCGAAAAAAAACGAACCCCTAGCCCACCGCTACAGTGCGAAGAGGGAACGCGTTGCCTTTGTTAAAAGTTAAATACTTTTGTTGTTTAAGCGCTTTCAAACGAAATTCCGATGGTTTGGATAGCTCCAATAGACCCGGGCCCGATTCCTTAGCATCGCCTGAAACATTCTCGCTGGCATCACCACCGGCACCACCGCCTCCACCCTCACGCTGGGGATCATTATTCTCCATTTGCTGGGTATCCGTTGTGTCCGGTTCGCGAAATTGAAATTGAAAGGCGCTTTTGTAAACCTGCAATAGAAAAAATAGAAGGAACACGAAAAAAAAAATCAAAAAAAAATTCAAATTTCATGTGTGGTTTTAATAGGCAGATAGTCTGGTATGTGGAGGAAATTTAATTGATTTGCCGCGTTGATTTGCCAAAAACCAATTTTCAACAAATTCCCAATTTATTTTCATGCAAAAAGCAAATATTATGGCAGTTGAGGCATATTTCTCTCTGTCTCTCTCTTGCTTGCAGACCGCAAAATTTGCAAGCTGCCAAGTCTTATGATGAGGGGCGACGAGGAAAGTAATGGTGGGGAGGGAGGTAAGGTTTTGCAAGCCAGCCTAATGGAAACCGCAGCACATTTTGAGGCTATGATGAAGCAATTTGTGTTGGCGCTATCCGCTAAAGGCGTTATAGGCGTGAGGCTGTTGCCACACCCTCTTTCATCCCTTCGCCCCCACCCTTTCAGAACGACAAGCCGCCTGTTGTGCACTGAAGCACAAAAATCTTTCGCCATGGCGTCCATTTTGATAGATGACTGCCTTGTTTTAGGAATTAATTACAATTCGTCACATTTTGTTTTGCGGTAAAGATTGAACAGACCAAGGGCAAGCAGAACGAAGGGCGATTCGGTCGAATGCCCATAAAGAAGCTGAAGACCCGTTTGAAACAATGGCCACTGCTTCCGAAGCCGTTGATTGATTGAATAACGGTTTATGGGGTGTGAAATGAGCGAAAGGGCGCAAATTTGAGTGATTTTGGTTTGCGGATTGTGTTGTGGCATTAAGTGGCGCATTTTGATGACCAGCTTACTAGTTGGAGCTTACCATCTGTAATGTATGTCGCAGCGAATCGATGAGGGCGCCCCGTATGGATCCCAAGATGAAATATAATGGCATTTCAGCAAAGCAATGCGATATCTCCTTGAACCAGGCTGTAAAAATTAATGAAATTAATGACAATTTGTACAGTAGAGTGCACTTCTTTGTTTGTGAACACATGTGGCAATAAATTTAGAAAAAAATATTTGGACCAACAGCTTCTTATCAATCTATTTATCAATAGCGCTTTTGTACGATATTAAGACATAAGCTGAGCAAAAGAAAACAAAATGCAAAATGTATCTTTTAACAGCTATTCAAAAAAATAAAAAAAATTTTCTTCGACTATTGCAAAAACAAATATATTCAATAACTCACGAATTTCCCTGGCATTCTTGCGTAATATGTAGACATATCTAATATTAGGATCCATGTCACTTGATTGTATTTCGCCAAAATAACAATGAAGCAATGGTGTTTTGACATAAACCGGAACAATTTTCTGCAAAGGAATGATTTAGAAAATATTAACAGGAAATTATTTAATATTAAAGACGTTTTATGACTGCATAAAAACAGGTAATAGAGATTTGACCAGATAGTTTTATTTAGGTCCATCAAATCTGATCAATATGACATATACTTCTTTTTTTACTTACCTTCACCTCAATGTATGTCGGTACGTAGGATGGTTTCTTTTTGCTTTTGCGACCTGGTGGAAAAGGCAAAATGAGATTAGCAAGTGGGTGTAGAAGGTGCTGGAGAGCAGTTAACTGGATGTGACTGTAAGCTTGTGATTGACGTGCAGAAAGAAGATGCAGTTGGAAGGCATCTGCATTTGCATTTGCCATTGTTTCAGAAGATTTTTGGGTTCCATTAAAATGCAATGAACGGAATGAAACTTTGCTGTTATCTTTGTGCCTGGCAAAGCAAATAAAATGAGCTGCATTCACAAATGGGGACGTTAGAGATGAGGGGCAAGGATGTGGCGCGAATTCAAATTAAAAGTTGCAAAAGAAATGAATATTAGGAAGGCAAACTGAAATGAGGCTCTTTAATATGTATGATGTGCTATGGGCAGCTTGATTCAAAGGAACGAAAAAGATTTGCGTTTGATATTAAGTTGGACGGGCTACAAATTTATGCGTTGCATTCAAGCGTGGAGGAGGGGAAGAACGAAAAAAACCACCAAAGTGCGGTTAAAACTTTCCAAATTAAAAATTGTGCAAAGAACAAAGGGAAATCGAGCAAGGATGCTCCATATTTACCGTTTTCCATGTCTGAGCTGGCTGGAGATCATAAAACAATGTGTTAGCATATTGTACGGATTTTCCAGATAACCATAAGGTGTTAACAAGGGTCACTTACGTGTGCGCCCGGAGCGTGCCGAGCTCTTGCCACTGCTGACGACCGTAGCATTTTCCTCGCCTTCGACTTCGCCCTCGGCCTCAGTTTCGAGATCAGTCTCTAGTGCAGTACCCTCTGCACCCTCTGCTCCCTCCGCTTGCTCAGCCTGCTGCGGCTCTGCATCCTGTCCACCCTTCGATCTGCGTCCCTTACCCTTTGCAGCGCCTTTCTTTTTCTTTTCCTTCTTCTCCGGCAGCAAAGGTCGCGGCACTTCCTCCAAAACCGTGATCTCCTCCTCCACGAGCCTATCGAAAAACGTGCGCCACACATACAATAGCACACGATCCAGATGTGCCTGCCGCTCATAGCGCTTGTTAAGAAAGTTGTCAACAGCCTGTTGGTTGCTGGCTATCAATGTGTTCACGTAAACAGGATCGAATACGCCGAGCTGGTTGGCAATAATAGTCTTGAGCCAAACAACACGAGGCTCATCCAGGTTGATGGAGCCGCCATCATTTTGTTGTCGCTCGGACTTTTCTGAGCCGCTGTGCGACATTAAAGGTGCTGGAAGAGGCGATGCCAAGGGCGCCTTCTTGCTGACTGAACTGAGGCTTCTTCAATGTGTATGCTTGTGTATTTATTTGGTTAGAGGTTCCTGCAAAGAGGTTTTCACATCAAACGCCGAAATGTTACCACGTGCTGGATAGCTTCTTTAGCTTCTCCACCTACCTGTTTTGTTGTCGCTTTTTCAATCAATTTCAGCTACCTCTGCTCACTTCGTTCGTTTCGGCGCTTGTTGACGGTGTGAGAGTGGTGTTGACTTTTACCCGGGCGTTTGGCGTCTACAAATCTTTTTGCGTATCCAGGGACAACGACAGCGGCGGCGGTGGCAGTTTTGGCTGTGGTGATGGTTGCCAAATATGAACGCTTTGAAATGTTGAACGCGTTGCTCAATTTGTAGCAACGTTATTTGAAAAATATTCCATTTTTCTTTCATAAAACAAATCTCGTTCGACGCTGCTGCTTTGATTTTGTGTTTAAAGTTTAACTTATAGACGTTTTGCTGCGTCTGTTGTTGTTTTTGTTGTTGTTGATATTGTGGCGTTGCCTTGGCTGGCAGTTGCCATTGTTGATGTTGGCAAAGCAACCAACTCCACAGTGTTTCATAGAGTTCTGCCCATCGCCTTGCCCTTTTGCCACCTGTCAGCTGCACTGTTGCAACATGCAACAGAGCTATGTGGCTCAAAAGTGTTTGTGCTTGCCTCAGGGCGTGCGCGTTGCGTAAACAAAACACGCAGCGCTCACTTAATGGCCCTGCACATTAGCAACGTGCCAGGGGCTACGCCACCACGGCACTCAGTACCAACGGCAACAGTCTCAGAGTCTCAGTCCCCCTTACGCTCACTTTCCGCAGTTAGGTCAAGTGACTGCATCAGGCTGGTTGGTCGCCATTGGCTTAATAACTGTTTAAGTGAAATAATATAAATAGAAATATTTACAAAGCAATTGCAGAGTGCGCTACCGATGCCTTTCTGCTCTTAGAAATTGCTTAGCTGCTCCTCAAAGCTTTGTAATGAGTTTACTTTGAGTACTGCAGCGGCAACAACAACCCGCAATCCTTACCCGACCATCTGATGAAGGCGCTGCGTCAGCTGCGCTGATTGAGTTGGCAATGCTTGGGGCTGATGCAAACGCGGTCTGTTTGCATTCAATCAAAGTTTCGCTTAGATATGCCACAGCAGCGCTGAGATACTCGCTAGACATATAGATACGTATTTAATAGAAAGTAGCACTTGTTAGGAACAGCTTAAGCAAACTAATTTAAAGTTGTTGCAATTTTAAACAGCATTCGATTGATTTTCATTCCCTTTGAATCTGCGTGTAAGGCAAAATTCACAAAATTAGGTGTCTTATCTAGCTCAGTAGTTGTTTGTTGTTGCCTGCTGCTGCTGTTGTTGTTGAGGCAACCTGGAGGCAATGAGCTTTACCTTGATCTATTCTAGCCGCTGGGGTAAAAGCGAAACCCGAGTTCAATACTAATTGAAATAAATGAATGTTTTGTCATCGCTTGCAGACTGACAGGAAACCAGGTAGGAATCTGAGATCTGGCTCAGTGTCGAATGAAGTGCCGATGGCAATGGGAGCATCATTAAAATGCATGGTTCAAACTGTGCGTATACTTAATACAGATTGTCCTCGCAGGTTGGGTGGGTGGGTGGTCGTGGGGACTAATCATACCCGGCATGTTTTTATTTGTATTTATTATTGCGTCGCTTGACTTTGCACCAATGCCGTACCTTTTGTGTGCAGGAGAAATTCTCTATGCAATGCGCGAAATGAGAATTTATTGACTTCTGTCAGTTGGTTTGTATGTGTATGCATGTGAGTTAGTGTGTTTGTTTTTGTATATTTGCCTCGTCTCTAAGCGGCTCTGTTTCCGCTTGGCGGTTTCTGCTTTCTGGGAACGCAGGAATCCTGCTTTGAGACAGCTTGAAGGATGCTCGCGCCTTGTTTGTATTGCGCTTAATAACTCTCAGACGCTGTCATGCGTTATTGCAATACACGCACCACACACACGAACCCACACCAACTCAGACATAATTAGCCTAAGGCAAGGCATTACATGTTCACATGTTTGTAACGTATTTGAATATGTATATGTCAATGCGCTTAAAGTGCAAGAATATTGTAAATGTCGAACGAGCCAGGTGTGATATTGATTTTAGGAAAGCATATCATATTTACTTGAAGTACCCTTGATATAATTGAAATCACACTCTGTTTATGTGTGCTTGTATTGCAGTCGAGGCAATTACGCCACATAAAAATGCTGATTGGGATTTCTCAATTGCTAAAAATTTACAAAATTCGTATAGCGTTAGCATCTAAGAGTGTTTATTCATTAATTTTAAATTGAATCCCAATGAGTTAAGTAGAGAATTGAAAAATTATTAACTCTTTACCAAAAGCAATTAAAATCGAAAAAAGTTATTAATGACGACCAGATCAAAAGCTTCATAACTAACGGTTAATGAGACAAATTTCTACGTACCTGGTATACTGCAGGATATCTTTTTTGTCGAGCAAAATCTCTGTACATAAGCACAAACTGACTGCTCAGGCAAATTTGAATTTCAGTGCCTTTGCAGTGCTCTGGGCAGCTTGTTAATTAGCAGAGTGGGAAAGGCGAGGCTTTAAGTTCGTTGGGCCTCATCGTCTGCAGCCTTTCACACAAATGGTGCTGGTCAAGCTGCTTATCGGGTGGGACAGAAGACCCAGACTGACAATCACAATCGTTGCATATCCGTTTCCGCAATGCAGAAACTTTCAGGACTGTTGCAATACAGATTTTGAATTTGAAGCTGTGTCTGTTTTTGTTGGGTCCTATACAATTTTGGCATACTTACATTTTCGAGAAGCTCTCCTCCTGCCGTTAGAGTAGATGAATGTTGAATTTTCAAGCAGTGCATTGCCGGTGCAGCCATATAAATCCTCGTTCTTTGGCACCCCGCTGCCCTTGAATCAACCAAATGACCACATAAGCAAGCAAATGTGTCCATTAGTGTGCACCGAATTTCCCATCTTATCTGTCTGCAGTCGTTTCTCGTCCTTTGCATGTGCGTCACTTATTTAACATTGTCTAGTTTTGGGCCATGCCTGCAACGCTCAATTGCAACTGGATGGCTACTAAAACCGCAACAAGTTCAATGAAATTTCATTGCACATTGTGCATTGCGCTAAGGCCGACTTGCAATCCAGTCCAGTCACTGGCTCCACAAGCTCCACTGGAAACTAATCGAGATTGTGCGCTTTGCGGCTATCTAATGAGTTGGTTCTCAAGAGAACAGCTAACCAAACGAAACCAATCCCAATCAAAGCCTTAAACTGAGGCTTAGTTCTACAACAAGCTCAGTTGTAACACTTTCACTTCTTGATTAAAGAGATTGCTCAATCAATGCAGACGTTTTTAACTAATATCGCGTTAAACAAGTGTGTGCTTTTCTTTTGCACTAGCCAACTAACTTGTGGACTATCTAAATTGTTTAACAAAACTGAAGACAAAGGCGCTTTTTCTGTGTGCTGTGGAATAGTGTTGTGAAATCTTCAAAGTCAATGCATTGTTCAAAGACTATCGAGTAATACAAGACATGAAAATAGATCTCTCTTCTTCTTATTAGAAAAGTTCGTAGCTGAACGTAGTTCGTGGGGAAAGAGTGTGATGCGTGAGACGCAGATTAGTAATAGCTATATATACATACTGTACATACATACTTCATTTTCCTGTTGTGTGGTGACTAAAGTTAAGATTTTCATTTTTCGACTTTTGGTTCTATCTGCTTGCTAATGCCTAACATGGGAGGGTAATATAGATTTTATATGAACTTTGTGAAATTGTATGGCCAAACATGAGATACTTAAGTATGACTTCCATCATACATATATGCATATATATGCATACATACATAGGTAGATCATTAATGACTTATTGAACAGGTTCAAAATGACTAAATACCAAGTTAACCCTAACCATAAAATAAACGCATTTTGCATTCACATTCTTGTCCCGGTATTAAAACACATTGAGCAGCTTGTACGTTTCAGCAACGACAACCATCGCGTGTTTCTGTTGTCTTTATTTTGCGTTTTGCCTATTCCCGTTAGACGCAGACCCATATACACAGTATGTACATACTCATTGATCGGCAGCAACAAAATTTTAAAATACAAGCAAGGCTCTAGTCGAGACATCGCGACTAGACGATACCCTGAACCCTATACCATCTTGGCTATATCGACTCGGCTGTTGATAATGACCAAAAATCTATATACTTTACGGGATCGAAGAAGCTTCCTTCTGCCTGTTACATACGTTTGCACGAAAACAATATACCCTTTTTCCCATTTTTCCCAGTGCTAAATACATATGACAAAGCATGAGCAGTCCACACACAAAGCAAAAACAAATTCACATATAGAGGCGGTGAGAGAAGTATAGCCGTATGCATCTTACGACAAAGTTAGAGCAGTACGGAAACAGGAGCTACATTGCAGCGATGCAGCGAAGAAGATCTTTTTTCGCGCCATGTACGTTCGATAATTTTTGCATGTAAGTTAATTGACTATGCGATAGTTAATAGCTTCTCATCGTATGAGTTCATTTTAAAATCGATAGTATCGACAAATTTCTTTATTTAGCAGTTGTACAACACCAATAAAGATCAACAGTTGGAATTCCTCAAATCGCAAAAAAGATCACAACATTTTGGTGACTGTTAGTTAAACGTAGGAATTAGAAGAATACTGAACGCGTAAGTGATTGAAAGGTACTATTTTTCTGAAATCTACTACGGTGTGGCTTTTATCGACAAAACGTTGCTGCACTGTGCAGATTTTTTGACCTTAACGATGCGCAATGACTGCAACATGCTTTGACTCTAGCTTTTGCATTAGCAAGCCCATTTAGAACTCGGGCTAATTAATAGCACATCGATTGCCCGGATATTTTTAGCTTTCTGTGCTGCCTGCAAACGCACACACAAACACACATCAAAGTACCCTGGCATATACACTTAACCACATAAACGCGAAGTCTTAGTTCAAGTAAAAAAAAACAAGTAAGAAGGCTCTAGTCGAGAAATCCCGACTAGACGATACCCTGATCCCTATACTTTACGCGTACAGTCAGTGCTTGCAAGTATGTGTGTGTGTGTACGTGTATACTGCATACTGCATACAAAACTTCAATGTCCCATATCTCCGGTGTTTATTATCCGATTTCGATAAAAATTTCACAGATTGTCATTATTTCGCTTTATAATTCAAATTGCATCTCAAAGTTTTCCAAATTCAAGATTTTGTTGTTATCGATCCCATGTGTATATCGGAAACGGGAAGAGTTATCGAAAATCGAAAACAAACTTGTACTGCCTAGGGATTAGGCGAGCTTAAGTTCCAAATCTGGAGTCTCTAGCTCTTATAGTCTCTGAGATCGACGCGTTCATACATACAGACAGACGGACAGACGGACAGACGGAAGACGGACAGACGGACATGGCTATATCGACTCGGCTGTTGATGCTGATCAAGAATATATACTTTATGGGGTCGGAGATGCTTCCTTCTGCCTGTTACATACTTTTGCACAACTTCATTATACCCTTTTTCCCATTTTTAATGGGATCAGGGTATAAAAAATCAAAGTTGACTGCAACAATGTTATGCAAAAACAACTTTTCGTAGAAGTCAAAAACTTTTTGACTGACTCAAGTTTTATCATATTTTTGCGCTAACAAATCTCAGCCAAAGATTCGCTCAGTTTCAGTTGAATTTGCATACGCATTTTGAGCATTATTTTTATTTACCTGATTCGGCGTTGATTTATGATTTTATCTTAAGTTAAAAAAATCTGAAAAATAAAAAATGTGCGCAAAGCAAAGCAGAGATGAGAGGAAAAACTCGCACAAAACCCAAATTGAAATGCAAACGTGCCCAGTGGGCCATATCACGGATAGCTGGACGGGCAGTCTTGGTAAGATTGGGAGATTCTAGGCGATTATGGTGGTACTGATGCTGATGCTGCTTGTGTATGCGACTGCTATGGCCATAATTCAAAGCTGAAGCTTTGTTGCTTACCAATTGCTTGCATTGCGTCACGAGTTTTCATTTGGCTCCTTCGCTTTCGTGGCAAGTGCTTGGAGAAGTTGTCACGTTGCCGTTACAGGAAATCGCTTGCAATATCATTGGCTCATAAATAAAGCTGCTGGTGATGCTTTTGAACCCCCTTCAAATTGATTCAGCTTGTGTTTTGAAGATACACTTTCTGTTCGCCAGTTCTGAGAATTTTTGTGAAGTTGCCTCGGGGATGTTGGTTCAGCTGAATGCTCGTCAGCCAACTATAATGTTTTGCTTGTGTGCTCGAAGTTAATTAATATATGAAAGATTAACAAACTATGCAACTAGGGTTTGAGGCTTATACATAATTAAGATAATGGACAATAACACAATTAGCTTAGTGTTTGTCATAAGCACAGTTTAATATATGTTATTGAATTGGAATAGATGAAAGTTTTCATAAGAATTGGATTTTACAATACCTTAGTGTTTAAAATATTAATGCAATTTATTTAATTACATATGCCTTTGATGTTGTATGTATGAACATGTACGAATATATGTAATTTTTTGAATTTTTTTCTGGCCTGTCAGGAAGCGTTGTCAACGGCTGCTGTGAGAATGACTCGAGATCAACAACTATTGGCCACAGGCCCCGAGGCGTGTCCTGGCCGATGGCAGCCGTCATGTGGTAGTTTCATTAAAATATGCAAGCAATTTTGCGGTAGAAAAACACTCGAAATTATGCAAAAGCGACTGACGAACGATCGGACAGACGCACATTCGTCAACGCATACACATGAAACATGAAGTCCATGTGAAGTTTTTCATAATTGCATCGTTTGGGACAGTGAAATATTTTGCAATATTTAACAGGCAACAGCAGCATCAGAGCATCAGGCCGTGGCACGGGCTGTGGCAGTTGCCTTCAACTGTCAGGCTTGTCGGGATCGAGGTATAAACGGACAAGGACAAGCATCGGGCAGACAACGAACACGGAGCACATGGAGACCGCCGTGCATTTATTTGTCACTTATCACACGATGCACAGTGCAACGCCAGCCCTATGGGCACTTTATAATTTCCATATGCCCCCACACACACACGACAGCAGCACACGTATACAATAGTGTCCCCGAAGCCGTTGAAGAATTTCGCTTGATTGTCAGCGTCCCACACACAAGACCGCAAGTAAATATAGCATAGTGTGTGAACGAAACTGCGGTTTTTGGGCCCAGACAAGGGCAGAAAAGTTTTATTAATTACCTGCATGCGGTGGTTGTCGGTCATGCGAGGCGTATGAGTTATACGCGCAAGACACTTGTGTCCAACGATGTTTTCATTTAATTTCATGTTTTCATTTTCGAGCAATTAACGCACAAAACTTTCCCTGTCCCTCTTCCTTCTCGCCGTAACTGGCCGAGTTGACTGACGGCGGCGGCACCTGCCTCTTGTGTATACAAAATGTCAAACAATTTAAAGAGAAAAGGAGAGCGAGCGAAATGCAATCATCTTAATGGCAGTTATGCAGCCAACTTTTTTGGGTTTCTTTTCATATTTATATTTTCTAATAAATGAAGTGAAAATGTTTTTAGCAAACAAATTTATGAGGCGTGCCGTGCTAAAATTATGATAAAAGATTGACGTCTATGCATGTGAGATTCTCAGTAGCTACATAAGGCTGTGCGAGGGAATTAGTGTGTGTGTGTGTGTGTGTATGTGTGTTTGCGGGCAAAGCAAATATGCGCAATTTCGTGTTTTGGCAGCTGAATAAAATGAAGCACCGAACCAAAAATGGCGCGTACTCTAATGTAAAATGTTTGTTTGCGGCTGGCGACGCTAGCAGTAGCAGCAGCAGCAGCGGGGGACAGCGGTGCCCCCCCACTCCTCGGGTAGGTTAGCTTGCGTGCAAACATCAATCACATCGCCAGAGCCCCCTCGGCATGGGCCCAGCCCGTCCCTGCAGGGTAACGTAAAGTCAGTTCAGAGCAGCAATTCTGAAATTCAAAAGATGCGCAATGAATGTGAGCATGTGCCAATATAAGTGTGTATGTGTGTTGGTGTATTTGTACAATCATAACTGCAGCACAGTGGAAAAATAAATATGGCACAAAACGCGATTACCCACATATACACACATACAGTCACATCACACTCCACGCTAATTTCCGTCACGTTGAGCACACAAAGGAGCGCCGGGGCACGTGAGGCAGTGCCAACCAAAAATTGTATTGTGTGTGTGTGTGTGGTTGTGTGAGTGTGTGAATGCGAAAGTCGTCTTGGAAACAGAAAACCTGCAACACTCCACATTGAACGATGAAGTGGTACTGAGGCGTAAGGCATCACGATAACAACAACATCAACATCAACAAAGAAAGTCGAATGCTTCTCAACATTCTTTTTCACGAGTTTTGAATGCTATTCCACGTGTGAAGCTCCAAAGTTAAGCCTCACACGAAATTATTTTTGTTTGATCTTAAAAATGGTTTCATTTATTTCAAACGAAGGTGTTCGAACACCGTTGCACAAATGCAATCTATGTTTCACTTTTAATATAAAATAACTTCATTCAAAAATGTACTCAAACGTTTTATTAACATCAGATCATACCAAACTATTGAAAGTTTTACCTATTCAAAGCTCATTAACCTACACCATAGCTAAAGAAGGAATGTTGTGTGTGGGCTAAGATGAAGTTTGTTTGATTGCCAAACAAAAAATGTTAAAATACAATAGAAATTTATAATGGCGTTGTATTTAAAGATTTTTAAACTACTTAACTTAAACATCCCGGAGCAAGTAAAATAGTTAAGGTGGAATGAGAAAATAAAATAAGTAAATACTGATAAAACGAGGTCTTTACTATTGCTAAGCAACCGCCGGGAAGTTTCTAGTCGCTTCATATTATTCGATTTTGCTTGGTTTTGTTAATTTAAAGGATTTGTGTTTGTTACAATTATTGTAGCAGCTACTGTTGCTGTCAGCAGCATTTAGAAGCCGGCTTTGATGACCTAAAACCATATTGAACCAAGTTGAATGGCAGCAACTAAACCGCAGGCAAACGATGTTACACGACCCCAAACTAAACTGAATTCAACACTTATTTCGCGAATTGAGCGCTTGAAGTTTTCACAGAGTTGTGCGTAGCATGTCAAACAATAAGAGCGAAGCATGGTTAGGATAATGCCTTAGGTAAAGGAAAGAGGGCAGAGGTTGGGGCATGAAGGAGTTTTGTTGAGCCGCATGATATGGGCGTGGGTAAGTTCCAGTGACTTCTAGCCGCCATTTTCAACTTAATTAATTAAAAGCAAATTAAAAGTTTTAATCTTTGCGTGGCAAATTGTTGCTACAAAAGGATTTTCAGTTGGCCCACAACAATAGCTGCTTGGCTGGAGCGCGACGTGGTCGGGTCTAAAAAGTCTACAGCATTCTATGGGGTAAATATAAAGAAGACTCAGCTGATGAACAAAAATAATAAACTGTGGCGAAACATTGAAAACTCTTGTTCTCGTTGGTGTTGTTGTTGCTTTTGCTGTTGCTGTTAATACTTTTGGCAGCGCCCAATGTGAAAACAATCTTGTCGAAGCGCTCAGCAACAGCCACATTAAACGAAAAGTCAGAAATAACAGCAATTTGCTGACTTGTAAAAGGGTTGGCTTTGCCTCACTGTTTAGATTTATAAGCCAGTGTAAGCAGATTTTATCTTAATTCAATTCAAAATTAACAAATTTGCAACAGCCAAACAGCCAAACAGCGGCTGACAAAACACGCAAAGTCAATTTGTTAAAATGATTTTCATTGTGCGTGCAAACAACTTTAACTGCACAGACACACTAAAGGGAAGACAGCTTAAGCTTACTTTGCAACTGAATGAATCAATAAATTAAAGTCTTGGCTGCAGCATCTGTGTTATTATAATCTTTCCGCAAGAATTATTTGAATATTAACAGAATTTATTATCAGAGAAAATAATGAAATCTTTGTTTCGATCTCGCTAAATTTGTTTATTGATATGCAGCACTTGATGATTTACACTTGATCTATGACAGCCAACCAGATCCAATACCGATTGCACGTAGAAGCATCACGTTCTCTTTCCAATTCCTCACTCCCCAGCAATGCTTGTTCTATTGCTTTGCCTTAACATCGCTTGCTGGATTTATGATGCGCTGTCATCGCTGTCGCTATGTGCAGCATTCATCACGTTGCCGTCAGTTGCATGTCCAGGGCGTCAGATGGCTGTCATAAAGGATGCCCATCAACAGTTCGGGCGCAAGCTGCCAGTTAACGGGCTGTAAAGCGTTTATGCGCTGCATAAGAAAGTTGAGTCGAAGCTGAGATGAAGCTGAGATGAAGCTGTGATGAAGCTGAAACTGATGTAGATGCTGGAGCTTGTTTCAATATGAAGGCACGCCTAGAATTGTGCAACGTAAAGATATGGTTTCTTTTACTAATTGCGTGGCTTGCCAGGCGCGCAAATGCAAAAGCTCTGAAAATTTATAGGCTGTCTTGACTGTTGTGGGCGTAACCAGCGTCTTGTTTTGCATTTACAAATTGAAAATATGCTGGCCAAGAGCTGCTAGCGCCGCTGCCTGCCTGCCTGCCTGCCAAGTGACGTCTACGACAATGGCGCCGCATTTAGTTGCAACATTTTATTGGTGACTTTTTGGCAGAGTTTTGCCATTTGTTGGTACTGTTGTTGTTGCTGATGTTGCTGATGTTGCTGCTGCTGTTACTGGCGTTGTTGTGCTTGTGCATACTGTCACTGGGTGCTGTACTCGTAAATGTCAGGCCAGGCATTTGCATTTCAATTTCCATTACAGTATACAATTTGGAGCAACAACACAACGACAGACGCCGCCCACCTAAAATGCAACGTCCCCCCTACCCCGTCTCGTCCACCACATTGCTGTTTTGGCCGCGATTAGCGCGCTATAAATCTACAAATTTTGCTGCATTTTAACAATGGTTTTTGGTTCGCCCAGCCAGCCAATATTGTCGGTATCTCGGGGATGCTGCTTGTTGTTGCTGCTGCGAGTGTTGTCAAATGGATGGACCATAAACCAAATCATTCAGCACAGCCACGCCCAATTGAGAGCCGTAAAACAAACAACACCCCGATCAAAATACACACTCCAAAATATGCAACTATTTTGCTAAAGTTTCGTTAGCGATTACCCCATTTGCATTATTCGTTCCACGATACGCATTTAATTATAACTGCAGCTTTTGGATTTGTCATCAAAACTTAGATAGACCGCCTTGCTGTATTTTGCTTTCAATTGCAGGTTTTAAATCAATTAAAAAGTTTGTACAAACACAAATTTAATATAGTTTAAAGCTTTCAATCGCTGATTTTCTTCATGAAATTGTTTTATTTTATACTTATTTAGAATCATATTTTCTATTTAAAATAAAATTTCTTGTAAAGAAAGTTAAAAGAAAGCCAGATTATCTTGAAAATGTGTGCGGTTTGTTTAGCAAAAGTTTCTTCTTTTATTTTTTTAATAAATAAGAAAAAGTTTTGACTCAAACTAGCTTATTTTTTGTTGTGTATTGTTGTTTTGTTAGGTAGCCTCAAACTTAAATACTTTGCAGCCGCTACCCCAGGGTAAAAATGCGGTTGTTTGTACATCTGATTTATACTTAGAACACCTGCTTTAGCTATTATATTTTAAATTGTTAAATATTAAAGTTTTTTAGTCTTAAGTTTCGTTATCTTGAAAAAATAAAATAAAATTATAGTTGTTGTTTTCTAACTAAAAAAAAAAAATAACGTTTATAAATTAATTTGTGTTGACTTCTCAAATAAGTTAAATTTTCTTCTGACAATCAAAATAGACTAGTTGAAGTGCTTACGGAATATTTTTTTTTCACAGATACTTATCTTAAAAGCCCTCTCTGAAAAGGCCTATTGCGCTCAGTTACATAGCTGGTTGCCAGCGAGACCCTTGAACTGAGTTTCCGCTGTGTCAGCAAAGTTTACAAAATTCACAGCGTGTCGTTCAGGGCTTAGGGTTGGGGGGGAAAATTCTTGTGGCACTTGTTCTTTAATCCCTGTGTTAGAGTATAGCACCAACACGCGGCAACATTTTGCCTTTTCATTTTGCGCTACGCATACGCCGTGTGTGCGTGTGTGCGTGGGGGGGTTGGTGCGGTTGAGTGTGCCAGTTGCACAGCAATATGCGTACGAAGGGAAGTTTAAGCAGAACGTTGAAAGTGGCTGCACAATTATGACCAAGCAAGGGCTTGGGTAATGGTAAATTGGCAAAGTGGGTGCATCTTGCCTGCAACCAATGGATCGTAAATATTAAACGATACGGGCTTTGCTCATGTTACTGTTGTTTTTAATGTTGTTGCTGCTGTTGCACCTGTAGTGTGTATTGCTGATGTGCGTGTACCTTGGGCTGCACTCAATACGGCTTTTGAGATTGTAGTATCAGGAGCAGCAGCAGCTAATTAAGACAAACTAACCAAATGTGTGCATGTGCATGTGTGTGTGTGTGTGTGTGTGTTGTGTCTTGATTCTGTTGTGGTCTGCTCTGGGTTGGTCTGGTCTGTTTTTGAGTCGATGGTCTGGGATATTCAGGTTCAACTGGCTGCGTCCTTGGGTGTTTCGAATGGTCCGTGTGCGCGGGTGTTGTACTCAAGGGCGACCCTACGGCCCCAAATGGTGTGCGAGTGTTTTGATGTACAGCTTTGTTACAATCACAATGTGTTTACATCGAGCACAACAGCAAGCGCCATGTGTGCGTGGGTGTGGATGTGTGGATGTGTGGATATGTGTGTAAGACCCGTGTGCCAAGTGCACTTAATTTGTTTGCTTAATTTACAAAACATGAGACGGCGACGACGACGGCGACGAGGACGACGACGGTGACGGCGATGCCATTGCCCTTGGTTGGGACAGTACCGCTGGCAATGCCTGTTTTGGAGGCAAGAACATGTGCCTTGGCAACAGCTTGGGCTTTTGCGTGTTGGGACTGTTTTCTGCATGTTTGCTTAGCACTCGCCACTTATGTCAGCAGATGCCACTACATGTTTGTACTTAGAACCAAGTGCGATCTATAGCAACAACAAGACCATCTCCACCTTTTATTAGCACCAAATAGTTGTTTGTGACTGTGAACTTGTGTGTGTGTGCGTGTGAATATTTGTGTGTATTTGAAGTAAGCTTATTTCCCAAACTTAAGATTGTAATACATAACTGGTTTAAATAGCCGGCATTGAAATGGCAACATGTTTTAGAGTGCTGCAAATGAGCAAGAATTAACTAGGCTCCTTAAGCATCCGGCAGGATTCAACTTGTGGTTGGCATCTTCGTTAGCTGTTCTAGTGTGACTTTTGATTAGCATCCAAACAAGCGTCATTTACGAACACTAATAACTAATAAGCTATACCAAACAAGCGGAATAGACAACAATTGGGTGCTTACAAAATCCAATTTATTCTTATTGTTTGCTCACAAGCAGTTATAAAAATATTCTTTTTTGGCCCATTGCCAATGAAACTCGTTTTGATCGTTTTATTTTATTTCTTTATTTCATCATATAATTTTTTGCCATTATCATTTATAATTTTGAGCTAAGTTTCTTACGCTTTGGCGTCTTTCTTTGTTTTTTGTTTTTTTTTGTCGTCTATGGCGTGCTTTGATTTTTTCAAATTTTATTTTTATTTTTATTCTTGGCTTTTCTTACCACTCATAAATTATTAATAATTATGCATATTTTTAATATTTACTTTTTTTTTGTTTTTGACTTTTCTCGCTCCTTTTCTTCTCTGCTCTCTTTAACCTTTACGTTTACGTTTCAGTATTTGTTTTTTGTTTTCCTGTAGTTTAGTTTGATTTTACATTTTATTATTAGTTTCTTTGGTTAAATGTGGCTTTGCAGGATGCCGATCATTTCGGTTTTATTTTTTTTACATTTGATTTCTTTGTTTGATTTACAATTGGCATAGCTTGCTTTTGATTTTGTTTATTAAGTTGTTAAGTTACCTGCCTATATCTAAAAGAGGTTTATGCATTGCAAAGTTCAAAGCTGCTTACAAAAGTATTTGCTGAACTTTGTGAACATGTCATCAAATTCAAAAACTCTCTCTTCATAATTGTCCATAACTAGCATTTGCATTTATCCTCAATAATTAATCTTAGTCCTAAGTTTTGCTCTGCTTTTTATATAATTTATGAGTGTTTTGGTTTTTTGTTTTTTGTATTTTATTTTTAATTTTTTTATTCAACTAACGTTTACTTACTAATTTATTTTACCTTGACATTTATTTTTAACATGTTTTTTTATATAAATATATTTAAATGAAGCCATAAATGAAGTTCATCTTATGCAGCTAATACAGCAAATACAACAAATGCAGGAAAAAAACGCCGCAAATAAACCGCAATGCAAAAATTAAATTAAAACAGTTTTACTCCTATCAATTTTGTTTATTGGCGTTTTTTTATTTTTATTTTTTTATATTTCATAATTAGGCTTTTATTTCAATATTCATTATGACTATTTCGATTTTAAATTGTTTTTTTATTGCACGCTTCTGTTGTTGTTGTTATCATCTTGTTAATGCTTTTTATTTGTTTGTCTCGGTTTTTTTTGTTTTTTACAAATAATATTTACATAGCTTACGTGTCTAGGCTGCGGTTGTTGGAGGGTAGGGTGTACTTAATATATAATTATTTTTGACTTATATTATTAATTGTTTTCATGTTTTTTTTCTTTTTACGTTTGTATATTTAATTTAGGTTTCGCAAATGTGTTTGTTTGCAAGTGCATGTATTTGTTTATTTTAGATTATTGATTTTTGTTGTTGTTGCTTTTTCTTTTTTGCAGAGTTTGACATTAACACCACGCATACAAAATGCCGTTGCGCCTGTTAGTAGGCATTGAGATTTTCTTGTTTTTTTTTGTGTATTTCGTATTAAATATTTAAACATATTTGTAGTTTGCTTAATGATTTGTTGCGTGTCTGTGTGTGCGTGTGTATGTTTGCAATAAATTAACTGTCACCATTTTTATTATTATTTTCATTGCTATAGCAATTTCAGCTCAGATTTTATAAATTTGCAATAGTTAGTTTAAAATTATCCGAACGTTTCCCGGACGACAGCATGAAAATTATTAATTGTAAATGCACCTCCATGGCGGCATTAAAGTTTTTGTTAAGCATACAACAATAACAACAACAATGGAGAAAAATTAAAAGAGTTACCCACAAGGACATTGCGTTCGCAACGCTAACGTTTTTAAAACATTCTGTTGTTTTTTTCATTTTGTATTTTTAATTTTAAAGATATTTATTTTTTGATGTTGCAGTTTGTTTTGCATTTTTATATATTTTTTTTTAAATTTTCTGCTGCACATTTGTGCTTTGTTTGCGTTTGTTATTTTTTAATTACACTTTACGGGCTGTCCGCTCGGAGACTGTGTGTGTCTGTGTGTGTGTGTGCTAGTTGTTGCTGTTGTTGTTGTGGCTGTTTGCCATGTTTTGCGACTGCTCGACCATTTGCTTATTTGTCGTGTCCAATTTGTCCCGGTCACAGCTGAGCCACCACCAGAGTTGCCACGGCCAGAGTGAGTACACCAATAGTGTTGCAGCTGCACTGTGCAGCGCCGGTGAGTGCCGAATTGTCCGGATCGCCATTAACATAACGCTTGGAGCCCTCCAGGCCCAACAAATTCGGCGAAATGGTCGTGGGCGGTGCCATGCTGAGTCCAATGCGCTGCTGCACATTCTTGTGGAACACATGCAGTATGGAGACCTCGCAGAGCAAGAGTATGCTTGTCTGGTATTTGGGCATCGCCTGGAAGAAACCCTGTAGCACCTGGCTATGCGGATAGATCTCCAGCGAAGAGAACGTTGTCGAGCCCTCGAATGCGTCCTGTGTAATGCGCTGCAGCGGCGTCTTGTATACCTGTCACGGCAGTTATCAGCACCTGTCCATTATGGATTTTTAATTGTAACCTACCTTGCGGCCGTTAATGTACCAAGTGATGTTCGCCGGCGGATAAGATGGTCCCACTGTGCACACTGCCTTAAAATTGTCATTGACACCAATCACCTTCTTGTCCACCTGCATGGACGGGTCATCCTTGGGCAGCTCAATCACCTGCATGTGTGCCGAGCGTATGTCTGTGTGAAAGAGCGGCGCATCCTCCGACACCTCACACTGATAGCTGCCAGTCAGATCCCTTGTTACTCCTTTCAGCGTCACTGAGGTTGCATCCGAGTTTGTTAGCTGTAACGGCAAATTGTGGCTTAATTAAACATTTAAAATGCAACCCCAATGTAAGCTTTAAATAACTTGATTAACATTGAATTAAAATGCACAAATTGCATTCAAGGGGCCACAATGGAGGACGTTAATGTGGGACGGACATTTTCGTATGTTATGCTCTTTGTTAACAGGGTTTATTCAAAGAAAAGTAAAAGCAAGTTTCATTAATATATTAAGTGGGTTAAAGGGAAATATTTCGATAAATTACTATACACGTATATTAAATATGTCGAATTATTATATATTAAATATTTCTCTTTGTTAGGATATTCAGTCTTCGGTTCTACTTCACACGCTTTTATACACAAATTCTTGTTGGCTGTTGCCGTTTTGCATTTGTATTGATAATTGGCTGCAAGCGCTGGCCCACTCGAGCACAGTACGCTGCTCAAAATCCACTTGAACAAACCATGAGCAGCAAAAGCAGCAGGCTCGATTAACGTGTGTGTGTTGTTCGTTGTGTTGCGGATTTGAGGACGTTGCATTTAAGTGCAGACAACCCTTTCACGTTTTGCATATGCCGCCAAATGCTGCAGATGGTTTTTGTTCATTTGCATCCATACTAATCCTTGGCGTTGTTTGGCCCCGGCTTGTTATTGGTACTGCCAGTTACCCATTGCCAGTTGCTCGCAATTGTGTTTGTCGTGTTTTGTTATGGATGCCCTCCAGGCATCCCAACTGCTTTTTACGATTGTTTCAACACTTTAGCGCATTGCTCTTTGGCTTTCTATTTAGTTTTCCGCTGCAGTTGCCCGTTGCCCGTTACCCGTTGCAACATGGTCATGTGTAAGGTTTTTCTTTTTCGCTGTTCGCTGTTCGTGTTTTTGTTTTTTATATTTTTGTCAGTTTTGTTAGTTCATTCGAATATAATACCGGCGATAAGGATGCCGCAGTAGATGCTAGCACTCTATGGCCAATGCCAATGCAATTGCCATCGAACCCAGAGCCACAGCTGGTTTTGGCGCCAGCAGCGACTCCTATTTGGCGTTTTGGGATTGGATCTTGGCTGGTTGCTTTCAGTTTTAGATTCCTGGATACTCCCTTGCGGGATGTGGTTTTAGTGGCTTTTGGATTTGTCGACGTTGATCTCGTTACGCAATCGTAAAATGAAAACAAATGTGAAGCGTATTGATAAGGTTTTCTATATGCATGTGTGTGCATAGTATGCATGCTACATACATATTCCTGTTTGTTTTCGTACGCATCTATGTATGTGTGTGCATAGACATGTTAGGACGATGTGTGTGAGCCATGAATATATGTGCGACATTTCACAACAGAAAGCAGCTTTGTAATGGTCGCATTGGGTGTTTGGGTACACGAGTTATGAGTGCAACAAATTAGTTGAGCTGGATTTGGAGTTGTGGCTAGAATGAATGCCTGTTGCACAACGGATGAACCAGTAATTATAATATTTTACTCGAATACGGCGTTAATCGCTTCAATAAATAATTACACATAATGCATGAAGCTAACAATACTTCACTCTCCCTGATCCTTAATTAATTTTCCTTAACTTCCTTTCGCATTCGCTATTTGTATTGAAACCTGATTCCCGCTGCAGCTGCTGCCGGAGCTTATTTGTAGTTTTATATTGTCATATAATTAGATGGTTCTGTTTTTTATTTAGCCACCAGTTACGAGCTGTTTGTTTGTTAGCTCAACCCATTCAACGAATTAAACGACGTTAATTATGTAGTCAAACAGACGTATATATATCTATTTATATGTATAAATATTGTCCCTTCGCATTTTATTTATATAACTACTGTATGTTGTTGACATCGCGTCGTCATTGCTGTTGTTCTCTGCGGCTGGCTATGATGCTGCTTGTTGTCATATTTATTTAATTGCATGTGACTTTACTGCTGATGTTGTTGCTGATGTTGTTTTTTGTTGTTGTTGTGCCGTACTTCGCGGCTGCCGGAAACGGAAGTGGCAGCGCCAGGAAGCGCGCCAAACAAACGCAAATGTCTGCCATTTTGAGGAATTATATGCCCGCTCGAATCACAGTCACACACACACACACACACACGCGCGCAATCCTTTAAGTTACTCATATGAAATGTTGCGACATTTGTAGCTAGCTGCTTTGCCGGGCCTTGGGCAACGAAAAACGGAACCTAACTAAGCCGCAAACTCAAACTCAACTCAAACTCGGCTCCGATTCAACTCAACTTAACTGAACTCAAGTTGCTTTTATGGTGGGGGGGGGGGAAGTTTTTTGTCGTTTGCGCATTTTTCCCAGTTTTTATTTATTTGTTGGCTTTTAATTTCTATTTATATTTTATATTGCCTTAGTTGCCGCAGCTGCAACGCTGTGGTATAAAAAATTATGCTACTAAAGCGCAATTTTTCATGACAAGCACACACACACTTACATGCTTGCTGAGTTTACATGTGTGTGTGTGTTTGTGTGTGTGTGTATAAGTGAGTGTGAGAGTAAAGTATTGTTTCAATAATTCTGGCTTTATGAAATAATAACTTTACTGCAAAACCGCTTCGCCGGCTGAGCAGCCGACGTCGAGTTGCAAGAATACAATGTATTTCATTGCAATGCACTCCACTACACCCCTTTGGCTCTCACGCTGTGTGTTTGTGTGTGTGTGTGTGTGGTCCTCACTAGAACACTTTTCCAGCTGTAGCCGCGCTCTTCTCATCGCTGCTGTTGTTGGCTCCTCGCTGAGTTTCCGCTGTTTGTTGTGCAGCAATTTTAATTTTGCCAACGCTGTCGCATGCACCACACACGCATACACACACACACACAACGATATATGTGTATGTGCTGGCATGAGTGTGGTGTGTATGTGTGTTTGTGGCTCAGCTGCAGCCTCGTTTTGCATGCAACACTTTATGAATTATTGCTGTATCAACTCAAGTCGCGGTAGTCAGCCAGCCACACAAACCCCACACATGCATCCACACACACACACACATATACATTTACACACACATGGGCACGTATTATGTCATTCCGAATTTCCGTTGCCTCGAGCTTTGTTGGAACTAACGGCGCTAGCGTTGGCGGCTCGTTCCCGCTTCTATTCCCGCTTCCATTCCTGCTCCACATTCCCTTTTCTTCACCCTTTTTTCTGCTCTTCCCCTTTACAGTTAGCCGTTGGCATTTCACAACTTCGACTGCCTAACGCGCTGAGCGCAGTACACAGAGCGCTTGGCAAAACCGACCACAAATTTAGTGAATGAGATGTTTCCGGTGCGGTTGTTCTTCTCTTTGTTGCTGTTGCTGTTGCCCATTGCCATTTGACGTTGTTGTTGTTGGTGTTGTTGCTGTTGCTGTTGCTATTGCGCTGCTATGAACAATTTTTGGTGTTTGGAAAATGCATGGCTTTTTATTGTGCTCATTGTTGGCGACAGAGGCACACGCCATCCGAATGCGAATGGGAATGCCATGCCTGGGAATTGTACTGGGATATAGACAGTGCCAGATGGAAGGACAAACTACTAGCTAGTTGTGGCTATATGCATATACATATATGCACATTTATGCATCCATGGTCTGTGCTTGTCTTGAATGCATTTCGGAATTCGTATTTTTATTTATTATGTTTATTCGCAGCCATTTGTCAAACATTTTTGCCAAGGCCGTTAACAACTGTGGCAGTAACAGCAACAAATGGAGCTGCAACATAAAGAATGTGACATAAACCTTGTTATCCCTCTTTGACTCTCTTTCGGTGTGGCCTAAGGTGATTCCAGAAACTTGCATTACCAATCTGAAGAGTTCACACCACAATTGAATAAAAAGCATTTAGAGCTATAACTTAGCTAATCAAATACGTATTCTAATTTATTTAAATTTCGCTATGCTTGTAACTTAAGGAAATTTATGAGTAGATCTGTTGGGAAGTATGTATGTTTATGGTCATCAAACGTGATTAAGTGCAGACTTTTAAGAAAATAAACAATTCTTACGATTTCGTTTATAATTAGACAATGAGGAACATTTGAAAAATGTATCACATCCCATCCAGAGCTCAATTACACTTCAGCGACTCACAAGGCCAACAACGGCAAAAACAACTATTGTACAACGACACAGCCTTCGCGCTCAGTGTGCATCTAATTAACAACAGTCAGCGGGCCCAGAAAAAGCAAGCCAAATTGATACAGCAGTAGCAGCAGTAGAAGTAGTAGAAGCAGCAGTGGGTGGTCATCCTGGCCCCCTGCCAGTCGCAAAGTTTTTCGGCTACTTCTGTTGCCGGCTGCGTCTTCTGGTTCTTGCAGGCGACGAGTGCATTAATTTTAAGGGCACATTGCTGTGCATAAATGGGAAGTGGTGGCAAGAGCGGTGGCAAGAGGCGAAGGCGTGTCGGGTTATTAACAATGTTAAAAGCAAATGCCACAGCAACAACAACAACAATAATAATGCCAGGACACTAGAGCCGAGGACACTTGGTGTGTGACTGCCGCTGCCATTACCGCAAACTTAATGCGGAATAATTCCTTCCGTGTTGACAGTGTGCAAAAACTTTTCGGGGCACAAATTCCAGAGCCGGCCGACGATGATGGCGATGTGTAAGTGAATGGGAGCGTGTGGACGGTGAAGGAGGAGGGCCAAGCTGTACGCATTTCTTTTTTTATTGTTGCGGACAATGAATAAGCCGCAAAAGTTTTTGAGCACTTGGCATATCCTATTCCTGTTACTCTCTCTCTCCGCCAACCCAACTGTATGCCTGCTGCCTCTCTCTCGCTACATGTATATATATACTATAGATCTGCACAGCGGGTGACCCTGGTAATTGTGTGTTTTAATTGAAGATTGCCAACGTGGCTGACGACGCTGTCTCTAAATTATAAATTTAATTACATTTAACATGATGATTATTTTTATTATGATTATTATTTCTCTCTTTTCTGCTTTTTTTCAAGCGTTTAATGACAGCTTGGTTATCGCTGTTCCTGTTGCAAGTGCCATGCGACATGTGCAGAAAAGTAAAGAAGGGGATTGGGTGAGGGCTGGCAAGGTATCTCTCTGTATGTTGAATGACTTTTGAAGTTAGTTGACGCGTCGCGGCATGGTGGGGGCCTGTCCCCATGCCTTAATCTACATACATTTACATTCCAATAACGCTAAAGTGGACGTCAGGAGTGCACTTGGTCGGGCGGTCGTTCGGCTTGCCGTGCCACGCCCACACCCATGCTCTCGCCTACAAGTGTATTACATGTCAGTCACAGAGTAGCAGTAGCAGAAGCAGCTGCCATTCAAGTGCAGTTCCGACAACGAGTGCGACTTTGAATGCAGGCCCATCCTTTTATATGGCCAACACACTCACACACTTAAACTCACAGTCACACACACGCGTACACTAATATATATGCATGTGCATAATCATAATGGCCACGGCCTGAACTTTTCTCATTAAGCGTGTGTTTAGCTGCTTGAAATGATTTAGGAAAAAGTAAAACAAGTCAAGTTATAATATTTTAATCTCAATTACGGTACTTGCCACCAATTCACCCACATGCCGTAACTAGACTTGATTCGTCTAAGGCATTCGTCATCTCACAGTCAAATATGTGTGTCTAGAGTCTGTGTGGGTGTGTTTTGTGTTTGCCTTGGCATAGCTTAAAAATTCTATTTCAATTTGCATTTGGCTCTGGGATGGATGGCCTTTCAATTTTGCATTCGTTAGCAGCACCGCACCCCATTTGAAGCAAAAGCAGAAACAGAAGCAGAAGCGGCAGCTATCAATGTAAATTAGAAAACGTGGCGCTTCATTTCGATTCGTTGCCTTGGGGCGTGGTATATTTTCTTTTATTTATTTTTTTGCTGCTAAGTTTTCTTTCTTTTTTTTTTTTTGGCTTCATCTCTCAAAAGCTGCCTTTCAGCATAACCGACATCTACTGTGGCTGTTGCTGCTGCTGTGAAATTGCGAATAACCTTCAAACTTAATTGCAAAGCGCACGTTTGCTTAATCATTTGCATTAACCAATGGACGCTTGCACCCTTCACCCCTTCCACCGCTGCCACACCGCAACACCTGCCTCTGACTCATAATAGAAAAAATTGAAGTAGTAGTGGTAATCGTGTTGCCTCTTTCTGTGTGCTTTCACCTTTTGCGGTTTATAGCTCATTGCATCCCAAGTAGGCTGCTATAGCTCTTGTTTCAAAGAGAGCGAGAAAGAGAACAGATGCGATAAGAGGCGAATTTGCTTAAACTGAAATTTAGTTGAGTACTTAATCCCACTTGTGCCGCCAGTGCCCATAAGTAGGCTACACAATTTGTTCATTAACTCCAAAGCCAGATTGCACGAAGGATTTTTTGAATGGTTTCCGCTCCGCTGGCTATATGAGTCATGGCATCAAAAATATAAAAACACAACATGATTAATAATTAACAAATAATGCTCGCTAGCTAGCACCTCCAAATTGCAATGCCAACCCCGCTACGGCCACGCCTCCAATTAAAAGCAACTGTAATCGAAATATTTAATTAGTGCGAAAGTGCTTTTGAATGCCAATTAGTGGGAAATTTACATTTCAGCAGGACTGCTCCTATTCATCGGGAACATCCATGTTTTCTATTCTCTTTCTCGTCTGTTTTTTTTTTGTTTTTTTTTGTTTTTTGTGAAGCTTTCATTGAGAGTGCAAATTAAAGACACAATCAGAACAAATTAATCAAGTCCGATTGCTACTCCCGCTGATTGATGTAGCCAGTGTGCACTGCCCATATTCCTCTGTTAGGGATACACAAAAATAGCGAGAAAATACAAACGCAAAGAATCAGAGAGAAAGAGATAGATAGATAGTGAGGCAGAGTAGCAGAATGAAGGAATATGCTGCCGTGGTGGGAAATAATATTCGTAAGCGGTAAGTTCGCCATATTTCGCATTGTATATTTATGTATAAGTAAAAACAATATTGCCCCATCATCATTCGCTATGGCAATGGACGCTTTTGATGCCATTATTAATTATTATTATTTAAGGTCGGCCACTTGCGAATTTGAAAAATGTTCCATGGAGTGTTGGTAAATGAGTTTGGAAATTTTATGTGCGGGCGAATGAGTTTTCAATTTATATTTCGTGAAAAAAAAAAATACAAAAAGCAAAACAGAATTCAAATTGTTCATGGTAAATTCAATTTTATTTATTTATGATTATACGACAAGCGATTTTTCCGGTCCAGCTTCATTCTGTAGGGCACACTGAGGCATTTATATTGTGCCAATTGAGATGGCAATGATAAAAATACAACTTGTAAAAATATCATACAAATGTTTGTATATCGATGAGATGAAATATTGAAAGGTATACTTTTGTTTCAGCTTTATATGCAAATCGGTGAAATACAGTTCCAAATATTCAGTATAAACCTCTTACCTTAACTCTTTAAATATATGTGCATTATTTTTAACCAACTGACCCAACCTGCATTTTAGAAAATGTTTTTTTGGGGTTGACGAAAATTTCAAATGCTGTCCGAAAAATGTTGTCGCTTCGCACTCGACCAAAAATTTATTGCGTACTTTGCGGCTGTTGTTTATATTAATGAGCGCAGCACCGGCACGGACAAAAGCTGTTGACCAGCCGTCGGTAACGACTGAGAGATATCCTATGAAATACTTGTTAAGATAACTGTTTTTCTTGAATGATTATTTCAGAAAAGGAATCACTGTCAATAAACTTTACTTAATTACTTTCCCCATTCAAGCAAAAGTATAGTGTAACAAAAGTTACACAACCCATTATTGATATTCAGTACAGGGTATTAATAGAAAACATGAATACGAAACGTATTCAGTGCGAGCTGGCACTGCTTCAGTTGCTTCTAGCCGCGCCATAAACAATTTTGCACATTGCGCAATATTTCAGTTAGTTGTATTCGCACTTTTCAAATTGTGCAGCACTCACACACACACATACACGAGCGACCTACAGCCAAAAAAAAAAAACAAATGTAAATAAATATAAAGCATAACTGCCAACGAGAGTGTGTTGAATAGAGGGAGAGAAAGAGAGAGAGAGTGCTCGTACAGAAGAATAAATGAAAGAGATAGCATGGCGTTTGACCAGAACCTTTATCTAGCTGCTAGCTGCTGGCTAGTGTTGTTGTTGTTGTTTGTTTGTATTGCCCCAGTCGCCATTGTCCACATTTAAATAAATATTTGCACAATATTTGAATGTTTTCGCAATTCCATTTGTTAAAATGCAAACTTGGCTGAAACGACCAAGATACATGCATACACGGCTTCTCTGGAATTTTGTGGACCAATTTGTTCCTTTAATTAACAATTGCTAATGCAACAACAAGCACAAAAAAAAAAAAAAACCAAACAATCGCCATTATGTCGCCTAGCTAAAAGCATATTTGGCAAAGACCCCAGAGGGTAAAAACGTAAGAGATTGAGATTCTGAGGATTGTGTGATCGGATGCTTAATTTCACTTACATCAACATTAATGCCGGAGACGGGAAAGACAAATGTGGGCGTCGCCTCGCGTGGGACGAAGCGATAGAATTCCTCCTGGCCAAAATACCAGCGCACCGAATACAGCGCCGCCTGCAAGACAAGAAGCAGTTGAAAACAACGTTAATGAAAAGTGTGAATGGATAACAGGCAAAAGAGGAGACAACGGCAACACGAGGACTACGACAACGAGGAAGACAAAGTGCTAGTAATTATTATAATTAAGCCAGCCATCGCCATTGCGAATGTGTTTCCTCATCTCTCGCCCTGCTCTTTAAGTCTCACAAGTTCGAATTCTCACTCATTTGCCAAGGAAGTCTTACTTACCTTCTCCAAATCATATTGACAAGACAATGTCGCTGCATTGCCCATTATAACTGCTTCCGGTACGAATATCTTAAGATCCTTGAGTCCATGTGCTACACAGGAAGAAAGAAAAAGAGAGATACTAAATATTAAAGCCTGATGGAAAGGTAAACAGCTTATGCACATTTCCCAGGATTATTCCCAATTCCATTCTCTCTTCCCAGCAATTTAAGTGTTTAAGTGAAACGCATTGCAAGAAGCCTACGGCTTGTTGCATGCATCGGGCTTGTGGAAAGCCGCTACGAAGGACCCGAACTCGATTATGTCATTGCTTAAAGAATTAATTATACACGTTCTGGTGTCGAATGCACCAGCATTTCGAATTGTGGGTGTGTCTGCAGCCTGATCCATTGGCATGGTAATTTATTACAATGCATTGGCTGCACTGTCTGTGTCTGCCTTAAATTTAATGCAATTTAAATTGGCCCTTTAAATACTTATTCATATTTATCCGCATTTCACACAGCCTTAAGCTTTTATTGAAAAATTCCCGGTTGTTAAATAATTAATATAACGTTAAAGTCCACTATGTGGCGTACAAAGTCGCATATTAGATGCACTGAAATTTATAAATTTCTTTGGCTAAAGAGTTAACAAATGCGAATCCGAATGTGTTAAGTCTTCATTAAAATGCATTGTATTTTGATTGTTGACAGTTATGGATAATTCTTACATAATTATTGTCAAATTGAAATGAAATAATTAAAATATTATTCAACTGTTGGCAAATAGTAACAGTCAAACATTTAACATTTGGATCTGGTCAATTGAATGTATGAATTGTGGTTGCAAATTAAATTGAACAAAACCCAATGTTAATCAAACTTATTGGCGTTCAACTCGATGGCTCAGCGTTTGTCAATTTTAACAAGCGTGTGTGTGGGTGTGTGTGTGTGTGTGTGTTAGTGTGCGTGATTGATTGTATTGAAACTGTAATGCATAATATTAACAGTCGTTGGCAAATAAAATAATCAATTTAAACCCACATTTGCGCAAACAGTTGCCATAATAATAATAATAAATTCATTGGCAAAATGCAGACAAATGGCGGAACTGACAGACAGACAGATAAATGAACACTACAAATGCTTGATGCTTGACCATTTTATTTAAATATGCTGTAAGCTACACTTACTAGCTTAAGTATGCACATACTTACCACTCAGTAATAAATCGGAGATTATGATACAGCCCAGAGCGAACATATTGAATATGGCATGCAAAGCGGGTAAGCCCCGCCTCGGTCGGAGTAAACTGGATCTTCCACCTCTACCCACTCCGCCTCCTCCACCTCCTTCTTGACTGCTCATCCTTTTATTGTTGGCTTCTGCCGCTTAGCTGTGTGCTGCAAAAGAGTTTTAAAGTAAAGAACGTGTCTGTGAGTTGCAAGTTGCAAGTTGTGTGTGTGTAATCATACTCGAATTGATGCGCTCATGCTTATTGATAACTCGCTAGGCTACATGTTAAAGTTGCCATAGTCTATAAAATTGAAAATGCATCCTGCAAATGCACCATCTTCTTCTTCTTTTCCTTTATTTACTGCTACTGTTAGTGTATAAAGCCAATCCTTTGTCAGTTTGACAACATTATAGGGCTTTTAAATGACACGCGTGCGCAAGTTTCATCAGTTTCGACGTGCTTAAAAACTTTGCCTCAAGACAAAAAACCTTTAACTAAGCAACACACACATATGTACTCACGTACATGTATCTACATGTTGCCCATACGCAGCGTGCGCCAGTAGCAGCTCGATATACAGTCTGATTGACGACGAGTACCGAACAGTGGCTGACATTTGAAATAGATTGAAAGTGTATACATATATGTGAGTGTGTGTGTGCGATTGGCAGGCGAAAAGACAGACAATGGACATGCCAGACATATGGCCAGAAAGCTGACCACACAGCATGGAAAACAATTGTCAGCTGCTAGTTGCAGTTGTAACTTTGCTGACGACTTGGGTGTTGCATCTGCTGCTGTTGCTTGCTGATTGTACGGTTTCTTTTGCTACTGGTGTTTTCTTGTTTCAATTAGACCCCAAAATAGCAACAACATTAACAATAGCAACAACAACAATAACAACTTTTAGCCGAAAGAGTTTGGGCAACAGTGTTATTCTGTCTTGGCCACAAAAACAAAAGCTAATGGTCAAAAGTTACAAATGTGGCAAATTGCCAAGCAACAAAATTTGATAATGATATCAAGGCATTAACTCAGGGCGAGTTAAGAACTTAAGTTAGCTCCCCCAGCACCCCTCAAACAGCTTTAACGAGTAGTTTTATATGTAGCTCTATAGAAATTCGCGTTATTCCATGCTCCAAGCACAGTAAGAACATAAAGCTTGAGAAGTGCAGCTTAAACGCCATTTCTAAAATATATACAAATAGCTACACAAACAAATACAAATCCTTAGTTATGCTTAAAGTGGCATCCGGGTCGGGTCGGGTCGTCGGCCAAATAAGTGTCCAATCATTTTGTGCTTTTAAGCGAGAGACTCGAAAGTTATTGTCCCTTTGCCACGAAAAACAAAAGCAAATACAATAACAGCAACAGTAACAGCAACAACAACAAAGCTATTTAGCTTGCCGGAAAGAAAACCTTTTTGACTGGAATACAACCATATCGTTTTGCAAATTGTCCAGTAGATTGGGATGCGTATCCTTCGATTTGTTTACTGGCACGCTCGCTTGCTCATGCTTTGTCTCATGTGAGCATTTAAATTAAATTTAAATATTATTGTTGGCAAGTCGATTAAGGCCGGGTCATCATTTCGACTTTAATGTCTTTGTTTTATGGCTGTGAACGCTGGGTTTGCAGCATTCTCGATGTGTGTCTCCGTTATGATGTACCACTACCACAGATGCAAATTCCTTGTGGTTGCCATGTCAGAGTTGGCAGTCCACTCACTGCTTACCCCTAACCTATACCCAGCATGATTGTTATTGTTGGATGATGGTATTGCTGCTGCTTCTGCTGCTGCTGCTATTGTTATTGCTCATGCCATGGGAATTTCAGAAATTTCCATTACGCATACATTTTATAACAACAAATTCTCAATTATTTCATTATGATTTTAATTAAATTTTCGATCACAAACATAAACTTCGCCTTTGCTGCTACTAGTCAGAATAACTGTCGACCCTCAATTGGTACGCCTTCGAGCACTTTATTTTACTTGTACAACTCGGTGAACCATTAAATTATTACGTTAATTTTGCACAAAGAACTTGCTTATTTCATTTAAAATTTATTAAAATTAGGTTTAAAAAGAAAAATATTTACTCAACAGATAAAAGTATATAACAAATACACAGTTTATACTGTAAGTAGATTTAAGGTTATAAATCATTAATTTGAATGGTCATTTGCAAATTGAGTGCACATTTATTAAGCTGAGACCGGTTGAACTCCTGTGGATTCTGCTCATAAATCACATCAGATAAATAAGAAAGATGGAGCTCATAAGTGTTAAGAAGTCACTTAAATATTTTACGAGCACATAACTTCTTACACACCATTATTCAACTTCCTTTACTCTTAAAAGAATAAAGTTTATATAAACCTCACTAGCTGAAGCAGTAAGATCACTAACAGTTTTGCCTACAAGTCTAAACGACTGTGATTTTTATTCTAACCTAGCTTAAAGTTGATGAATCGAAACCTATAGATAGTTTAAGTATATATTTTCTTTATAAAAACCGCATACAAATTTTTTTTTTGACTTAAAACGCCATTTCCAAACACTTTATTACACTTTTATGGATACAGATCATAAAAAGCATTCAGCACTTAACAATTCAATAAATTTTGATTTTATTATATTAAGATAACATTTTCTGAGTCCACATTTCGGTGGAAAGCCCAACTGATTCTAATGGGCGAATGTAGAAAGTGTAATTAAAAAAAAGTTCAGATAAGCCCAATAAAAACGACTCGACTTAGGAGCGTGTTTGTGTGTGTGAGTTCGGGATAGCTTAACTTTTTTTAAAGCGTAATAAAACAGTTGATTATGGCGTCATTAACGCAAGTCTAAGAACGCTAGCGTAATGCCCCGAAAAAATAATCAAATTAATTTTTTATGTACAAAGTTTGAAGTTTACCAATAAGCTGTGAACTCATCATAAGCGCTGAGTCTTGGAATCTGCGTGGAGCTTAAAGGGGCGGCAAATAGGGTGTTAGGGTGTGTTGTTGAGTAATGAAGGGATGATTGGAGGGATATTCAAATGTGACATTCAATTGAAAGTCAAATCGAAACAAAACAAACGAAATCCCGTGATTGACAACATTTCAACTGATAATGAGCACTTTGTTACAAAGCCAAAATAAAGAGAGATAGATAGGGCGAGTAAAAGAAAGGGAGAGTGAAGGAGAGATGCAGCCTGAGATAAGTAAGATGAGAAAAGGAGACACAGCAGGATGATGCCAACAGTGCTATCAGTTGAGGTACAGTCTCTTACTCCTTCGGCTACAGACTGTACCTACATACACAGGTGTCGGTTGCTGTAGCAGGAAAGCAGACAAGTACATAGTTTGATGAAATTATTTTCTTTTGTGAAATCGAATGACATGGCGAGACAGAAATATTAACTCGAAGAGTTTGGCAGGGAGAATGTGGGTGCCAAGTCATGGTTGACAGTTGTTGAGTGGAAGTTGACTGGTGTTCATGGCGGAAGCCGTGACATGCAACAATGCTGACCGAAGCAATAGTGCCCTAGTTGCTATTACCAACACTATTGATTTCAGTCTCGAGTTTATTTAATGCCAATCTATGCTATTTGAGCCGGCCACGTATCCAATTTGCAGGTAGATATATGAAGAGATAGCCAATATGAAGAGAAATTGACTGCTTGAGGTACGCTTTAAGTAAAACCAATAACTTGAGCCTTGGCTCAACTTAACTTAAAGTGCCAGTCCAGACAAGGGAAGGAGGAAGACGGCCCATCATTCACTTATATGATTCATTTGTTAATCGTCAGCTGTCAGTTGAGCACACACATCTACACGAAAACAATAATCGCAAGTCAAGAGAAATCTTTGCCATTATATATACTATGTACACATACATACATCTAGATTTATGTGTATGTAGAAGAAATAAATACTTATTTATATAAAGCGCTAAATGCGCATTTGATTGATGCGACATTCGCTCAAGGGCCTCTCATTAGGTGTAGTGCCACAGTGTGTCTGCCACACATACGATAACACACCGGCAACTCTACTGCCGTTACACTCGATACACTCCTCAAATGCTCCGACTACTATGGCATTGGGCCTCTAATCAATCAATCAGTGTTTATGCTTTGCCTCAGCACAATGGCTGCACAAAGAAAAGGAAGAAAGAAGCAAGAAGACGACGACGCATAATGAACAAAGCGAAAACGGAGACTTGGCGAAACAATTGCTTCAGTTGCTGCTTCGTTTGACGAATTTCCCTACCCTCCCCTCCCCGCACACTCAGTCAAATCTCAATCCAAATACAGAATACGGAATACACAATCCACAACACGGAATACTATAATCGGTTCCATGCCACTGGTTAGCCATGGAATCAAGAGTGCTGCTGTGCAAACAGCAGCCACCAAAAATTCCCAATTCTATGCTTGCTTTTGTGCTAGCGTTAGCGTTTTTACAACTTCCGTTACTGGGACACAGTTCATCACAGGTTCAAACACAAGCAAAGGCAAAGGCATTGGTAGAGGCAAAGGCAAAGGCAATACCAAGATTCCTGATTGCCAATGAAGGATTAATGCTCCTGTTTGGCAACGAGAGCATGATGCTGCTGGTGATTCCAATCGCTTTGATTGCAGCAGCGTGTCGCTGCAAGCGGCAGCCCCGAGGACCCTGCGGAAGCCTTGTGTAATGACACAAAGGATTGCAAATTGCCAAGGCACTTCCTGCAAAGACATTGATTTTTGTTTTCTTATGTAAAAAAGAATATAGTGTTCTTTCCTGCGTGCTTTACGACCACAAGCATTCGATTTGGTTAGCAGCCCATGGCCACAATCAGATCTCTTAATTGTGCGTGGTAGGCTAATAAGCTTAACCATAATTATTTGCCCTCCATCGCTGGCAGTAGATTGTTCAATTTGTTGTCGTTGTCTGTATTGATCAATATTTAATCAAGTACAAAACGCGGTTTGCCATTTTGACTTGCACGCTGCTGGCTACATTGACGGTTAATTGCTGGCCTGAGTGCATGTGGTCAGTGCGGCCGGAAGTTGCTCAGATTTGGTTTGTCATCGATATTATGCACTGATACCTACTGCTGGCTCTAATGGTACAATAAACATATATATTGCCTGAAAGCTTTAAACTTACAATTAAAGCAATTTATCTATAGAATGCATAATGTGTTAGAAAGCCTTTGAACAAAAGTATACAAGTTAAATCATTTTATGGCAAATTTTGTTTTGTTTTGTGTGAATTAAAGTCGTCCAAGGTCCTTTTTACGTCTTTGGAAAAAGTTTTAAATAGTATGAGTCACAACGACTGTTCAAATGGAAAAAGAAGAACACTAATCTTAGAAAGAATGTTGTAAATGCATTTTAATCCGATTAAAGTTCCTTGCCATTCGGACTCAATTCCACGTATTCTTTACACTTTGATTAAAAATGTAGGATTGTAAATGGAGCAGTTCGTTAATGCAATAAATAGCGAGATAGCGAATGTTGTTGCATAATCGAAAAGATAAAGAAGAACACTGGTCTTTGTGTGGCAAACTTTATCACAAAGTTATTATAAAAGAGAAGGGTAGAAAAAAGGCGAACTCAAATGAGTTGACATTTTGAAAGCCAAAAAGTTTGCACACCCACACAAACACCGAGCAGAGAGCAGAGATAGGGAGAAAGAGAGAGAAAGAGACAAAGAGAATGGGACGAAAGCCATTTGAAGTTTGTATTAGTTAGTTGCTAGAAATGCCATCGTCCCATATCCGTCGTCCCGTCGTCTGCCGTCTGCTCGGCTTGCGGCCTGGCGTGGTCTGACTGAGGCAAACACAGAAAATGCATTTGCAACTCGAACTGTGAACCTCGAAACCGATAAATCACACAGTGAAAAACGGGCATTAGTATATTTTGAACAAAAGAAACTTAAAGGATTCAAGCTGGCTGGTTGGATGTCCGTCGCGACAACCGGGCCAGAAGGCAATGACGAAGTCCAGACGACGCCTGAGCACTGTTTGCATTTGGCGCTGTCCGCCACTATTTATGAAAATAGTTTTTGGGACAACTTGCCCTCGCGCACCCTTTTCTTTTTCTTACTGTTTTTGTTGTTGTTGTGCCTTGTGTTCTTCTTTCCTTGTATCTGTGAATGTGTATGCGTGCTTTGTTGGTTGTGTGAAACTTTTCTAACCACTGCAAAAGTTGTGCAAATTATGGTTACACAATGGACGGGAGTGTAGTGATTCCTCGTTTCCAATTTCCAACGACTTAAGCTGTGTTTTGCTAACGTGTGCCAGAGTAAGCTAATCATATGCGATTTCCGGATTATCAGCAGGATTTTTGATAATAGTTCAACAACACAAAGCCATCAACACGGCAAGTAGAATATTTATGCTTGTGGCAATTGCTTAAATCGTAGCAAGTTTCATAATTACTGCAGCGTTTGTGCCCCAACTCATTTCAGTTGCAACGTCAAAGTTATTCGCATGCAGTTAACAGCTTTGTTATTATTGCTCCCTTTTCACGGGTGCAAATTAATGTCGAAAACTCGGTATATTTTTTATTTTTTTGTTTTTTTTTCCTGGCTTCTAGCCTGCCTGACTCCCCCTTCCCGCTGATGCTCTTCACTTGTGAATAAGCAGTATAATCTTACAACAGCCATAACTACCACCAAGAAAAGCAACAGAGCCACAAGGAAGCAACCAGCGAAACTTGCAATTTTTACTCTTGCGGATATTTATTTACATCGCCCGCAGGGTCGGAACTTTGTGCGTATGTCGTGACTGGCTGAGCTCAATTTAGTTTAACTTCAATAATTAATTACTTGCCGTTGCCTGAGTTATGAAATGCGCAATTAGGCGTGTTTAATATTTAATTAAGGGCTTACAGCAATCCAACAATAACAACAACAACAAAACCATCAGTAAAAAAAAAAAAATAACACACCCGTGCCCCGGTGTGCACGCAAACACACAAGGGTATATGCCGCGGACGCATGGTGTAGTATGTGGCAGAAGGAAGCTCTCGATGCGAGGCGACTGGATTAAGTGGCAGCTTAGGCTTACAAACAAAGAGGTGGGGCATTACACATGGCAACAAAAAAACTTTGGATGAGAGAGAATAACTGACTGAAATATTGCTGGACAGTTGGAGTTCGACGGTGCGAATACTTGATTTGCACAGATACGCTCGAATATGGGGTAGGCTTTGAATATATATCTAAGAAATGTGGCAAATCATTGAATGCGAACACTTAGTGAGGCAGACACACGAGCACACAAATTGATAAAGGCCAACTGTGTGTTGGGTTTGTTCTCTGAAATTTAAGATTGATAAGTGATAGTGAGCTTGAAAAAGTTAAACGAAATAGTAAAACGTATGACTTAATGTAATACTTAAAGTGACTACAAAACATAAGCAGATAGTTTTTGTAGCTTAAGCTTTGTTTCTTAGGATATCTTAGAGCTTGAAATTTGTCTGAGCATGTTGTATCGCATCAGCTTGTAGCCTGCAAATATGTTTATGACACAATTTAGACGCATAATATTGCCCATTATGCGTCATTTGTAATACTTTCAGCTAGTTAAGCTTTTGCCATGGCACCCATGCAAAAAGGAATACACAGCTAAGTGACTACATGAGTCTTGATAATTTGTTGACGCCTTCAAAGGCCGCCAGCCTCACTTGAGCGATTTTTATTTTACACTCATTAAAAGATAAACAAGACAAGCTAATGACATTCGAGCTTAATAGTACGAGAAGAGAAGCGCATGCAGAGTTAAAAGAATGGGAAAGTTGTATGGGGCAAGTGATGAAACGATGGCGGCAATGAAGTGAAAAGAAAATGGCGGCAGCGTCGCCAAGACAAGCCATTAAACGAAAGATGCCTTGCCAAAAAGCACTAACAAACGAAAAGAAAAGAGTGTATGGCAAAACGAATGACAAGCGTTTTGGGCGCTTTTTGGGCGCCTTAAGGGTGTGGCCAAATATATGGGAGTTGCCTAGAAAAGGGCGCAGCAGCAGATAAGATTCGTTTATGATGCCAACGTGCCACACGGCGCATTCGAAGAGCATCGTACATCTTTAACACACACTCACGCACACACACACACCGACGCTTTTGTGTATGTGTGTGTGCATGCCGTCAAACAAATGCAAATCCCTGGGTAATTAGGAGTTGTGTTCATGTCGTTGTGGTAATAGTTTTATGTTACCACTTTGTTGGCGACACGATGCTTCGTAATAGCAACAACAACAACAACAACATTTAACAACAATAGCAATAACACAGCCAACAACAACAACAACAATGTTAACTGAGATTGAAGCGTGCCTTTGCCCTTTTGGGGTTAATGTTTGTCTTTGCTGTCAGTCGGTTGCGTGACATGCCAAGCTTCCTGAATAGTTAGAGGCAAATGCAACTGGGACAGAAATCCACTGACAAAATTTGTGTTCTATGCAATTTTGTTTTCTTTGTTGCAGCCTCTCTCATCAGCGTGCTGCATTTAATATGATTTGCCGACTAAATTCGCACCAATTAGCGCGTTTCTTAACTTAATTTTGGCAAATTTATTGTCTGCAATCTGCACAAAAGTTTTGAAACCTCTAGATGTAGTGTGTGGCGAAAATTGGATAGAGAAAGGAATAGATAATACAAATAGGAATGGATAATGATGATAAAGAGATGAGAGGCGCCCCTTTGGCTTTGTTTTGCTGGCTTAAATTTAAGTTATGTTTGTGCATTTGGCATATTTATTGAAGCTAAAGTTTTAGCGGGTGCTACATGAGCAAGGATACAAGGATACATTTTCAGAGGGATAAAAATTATACACATACATATTTATTTTATTACGAATTTATGATTTTGTTTTTCTACAACTCGCTGATGCTGCTGCTGCTTCTGCTGCTGCCTCTGCTACTGCTTGTGTTCGGGCATAATAGAAAACGGAAGCGGAAGCGTGAAATGAGCTTTTTGCATAAACAGCATGGTACACCAACAGACACACACACACATTCACTTGGACACAGTCGCACTCTCGCGTTGTGGTAGTATTTGCCCTTGCAGGTGGCAGGCAGCACAGCAGTTGTTGTTGCTGTGGCATTTTATGACACGAAACTCATAACTTTTGGGGTTGCTTATTTTGCTCATAGTTTGCCACATAAATTCACTGACAAGTCGCTGGCATCGTTGCCGTCATTGCAATGCTTCTTCTTGCTGTTGCTACTTTTGCTTCTCTGCTGTTGTTGTTTGTGTTGTGGTTGCTGCAAAACGTTGCACTAAATAAAGCGCAGCGCAGTATCGCAGGCGCAGCAGAGGCAGCAGCAGCAGCGCCCACAAGATAAAGTGCCATTTGAAACTTGCGGTTGCTATTTTTGTGCCATTTTTCCGTTTTACAAGATGATACCATGCCCATTTTTGGATGGTTTTTTCCTTTTTTTTATGTGTTTTTTTTTTTATTTTCATCTCAACTGTGCGCGCCTGAAAATTCTTTATTATTTATTCTACTTTTGGGGGCTGCCAGAGACACTGTGGCAACTTTGTGGCATGAGTCATCACTCAAGGCTAAAAATGCAGCTTAGCTCAGTTGCTAGCCAAGAATCTCTTTGAAAAAGTTTGCATTGCGTTAAGTTAGTCGCTTTTGTTATTGTTGCCTGGTGGCTCATTTGGCATTTCAGGTGATTAAAATTGTCAATGTGTCTGTGTCTGAGACTAAGACTAAGACTAAGACTAAGACAGCGGGCAGAAGCGGAAGAAGAAGTCGCTTGAGTTTGCTAAATGTTAACGGTTCTGTGCGCGGCCTTTGTTATAATTTATAGCATGAAATAATGTGCCATTAAAACTTTGCAAGCCAGCGTAAAGCGGAAAGATGCCCAACTCCAACCCAAGCTCAAACTCAAACTCCAGCTACAAATGGTGCCTGGGAAAAAGCTGGGAGCAGTCGCAGCTGCCTCTGCTCTCTCAACTTTGCATGCACGTGTTGAAAATGCCAGCGATACAAATCTAAGTCAAACTTGTGGCTGTGTATGAGATGAGAAAGAGGCGAGGGACTGATGGGGGGCATGTAGGGCAGCTCAAAATGAAATCAACGCTGGCAGATAAAAATCGTTTGCGTTGCAAGCTCGTTAATACATTTTTGATGAGACACAACAAGTGGCAAGCACTTGGACAGCCAGCGGGCAGGGTGGGGGCAGAGTGGCAAGCAAGTTATGAGCAAACTTCTGACTCACACACACACACACACCAACAAACACACGCGCACACAAATACTGACACACTTTTGGCCGTTTGCGTTGTTTGCCTTTGCCGTTGCCATTGCCGTTGCTTTTGAAATGTTTTTGCCATTGCCTATATAAATCAAAGTAGAAAACTAAAAGGCAGCCACAGGCAGCACGGCACGGCACGGCATCAGGCCATTGCGGCAGGTGCAGAGCTAGTATATATGTATGTTAGTATAAGATAGCAACTACAGTTAAATATGTTGTAACAAATAAAGTACAGCAGTTGGCCAAAAGGGAACGCGTTTCGGGTTGGGGTAAGTCCACTTTATGCTACTCGTCAGCTCATTCATATTTATGGCATTTTTGCATTCAGCCGACATCATTTCGTAATGTTATGTGAAGACCAGTTACAGAGTGTTCTCTTACCCGTTACCCTTTCCTAACTAACCCCCAATCCTTACTCTTATTAAGCCTGCAGACTAACTGAAATCAAGGCAATTGGCACGTTGCTCATACGCAACGTTGGCCCAGCAGCATTACGGGTCTGGGTTTTTGGTTTTTGGCTGCTTTTATGTTTTGGTCATTTATGAAGCTCATAAATTTAACAAAAATTTCTCCGTTGCCTTCTTTTGGCGAAAATTACTCGCAAAAAAGGAATTGTCTAATAAACTTTGCAATAAATTCAAGCATAAATTTCGTACACAACGTCGCAGTCGAACTTCAAGCGTTAAAACTATGCCAACAAAAGCCATTAATTCCAGTCAGCTGAAATGAAGTAAAGTGTCAGTTCGTGGATTCTGGACAGAGGACAGGCTGCAGAGAGCAGGGAGCAGAGGAATGGGCTGTAGAGGTGGAAGCAGCGGAAATTAAATGCTGCTAGCATTTTCTCCCTGATATTGCCGCTCGTGTTGTAGATAGATGTTATTGTTGTTGGACTTGCTTGCTTGTGTCCAATGGTGGACTCATAATTAGATGATTTAAAGTTATCGCAAAAGTTGCGATGCTTGCACCTGGCAGGTGGACCTGAAACTCGAACCAAAGCCGGAGTCGAAGCCGTAGCCAGAACACATAGCCACATAGCCTTTTCCTTCGTTTTGGCTGTTCACTTTGCCAAATGTCTCTTGGAGCTTAATTGCAAAGTTTGCGCTAACTGTGGCCAAATTGATTTTGTTGAACTTTGGCGCATAATTTATGCGATTTATAAACTGCTCCACGGTTTAGTGGTTGAAGCGCGCGCTGTATAACAAGCGCAACATGATGCGATGAAGTTGCTTCGAACCTTAAACAGAATAAATACGTACACATATATATAATTTTACATTAATGAAATTCACTTTGGAGCGAAAGAACTTTGAACACGCCGTGGGCACAAAGTGACTGAGAGCATGAACCAGTATGGAACAGAACGGGATGGGACACGGCAAGAAGCCGGGCAGGTTTGGATAGGGTAGGGTAGGGTAGGGTATGGCGCGGTAGGATAATGAGCACACACGAGGCTGATGATCCCTTGGTTGGTCTATGTTTGCCTGTATGCAGAATGGATTAAAAAACTTTTGATTAACCTTATCAAAAGCAAAAGCTGTGTAAACATCGCACAGACACACACACAGAGCAATCAGGACAGCGATGGGAACAAGGATGCGTGCTTCGAGCAGCAAAAAGTCTCATGCAAGTTGTTAAAAGAAAATAAGTAACTTTTTGACAGGCTGGCGCTGCTTCAGCTTCACAGCTTCTACAGCTGCTTCGACTGCTTCTACTGCTCAACACACAAAACTCACACGAGTTAAACTGGCAGCCTTAATGTTTTCTTTTTGTTGTTGTTGTTGTTGTTTTTGCTCTTTGCACCATAAGCAAAGCATGGCAAAAAGTTTTTATTTTTAAAAAAGGCAAGTATCTTAGCCTTTTGCAGGGCAACAGTAAGGCAAATAAATTAAAATATATGCACGAGGGCAGCACAATAAGTCGTTTCAAATTTTATAAAGTATGCAGTATCCACAGATTCTAAATAAATTCGTAAGGTCTAAGATACATATCAATCTTTTTATTTATTACATATTTGACCTTATGTTGTTTCTATAACAAGTATCGCTTACATATAACAACTTAAATTCCCTTGCCTTTTAACATTAATATATAGAAATGTCGGATTATTCGGCTTGGTTATTCATACTTTAACAATTTTTATTGTATTGTGCTCTGGAAATATTAATTTAAAATCACATTTATTTTCCATTATAAAACTTTGTTTCATTAACTGTTTTAAAGGCATTTTATTAACTGTTTTTATATTATTAATAAAAGTATTTAAAATACCCTGCAATGTAAGCAAGATACAAGATGATTTTTTGCTTGCATATCTTTAAGAAGTTTGACTTCCATTTCTTAGCAAATATTCAACATAGTTAATGTGCGCTAAGGCAAACAAATTTATCTGTGTCTATTTCTTCGTTTGAGAGGAAATGTGATCTTAAATCTCTTGAATCTTGATACAGGGTATTTTTCGGTTAAGCACTCTTGACACAAAGCATTCTTGACGTTCCCGTAAAAAAATTGCTGTGTTCTGTTTTACATTTGAGTGCAATAAAACCACAATTTGGCAGCGACACCCACACCCACACACACACTGACACACGTGCACATACACTCACTGACACGTGAATGAGTCTCAAGTGTCGCACCTTTTGCGCATTTACGATTTTTAATAGGATTTGCGGAAACGCAAATAAAAGGCAACGGCAACGGCAACGGCGCGACGTCACGTTTCTACTGTTAAATGTGCTTATCGCTGAGGCGTCGCACTTCAATCAGACAGCTGAAGGGTCGAAAGGTTCGCGGAGGATGGAACGGGATGAGGAAGCCAGTTGAGGGTGTGGCTGGAGCAACGATTCTGTTTGTTGTTTGCTCTTCTGGAATTAACATGTCACATTTGACGTGCTCACTCTGTCTCACTTTCGCTTCATAGCTTTATCATCTCCACTCGCTTCTCCTGTGTTATGTTTGGTTTTTTTCTTTTTTTTTTGATTGCCAAATGAGCATTAGTTGATTACCCGCAATTGCTGTTGTTGTAGTCATTTTGCGGTGCAGACAAACCCAACATACATACACACACACACAATCACACACACACAGGGTAAAGCGCCTAATTGCCGCATATGCGACATAAAAACCCTGATTTTAACTTTGCGCCAGCAGCGCTGCCTACAACATACTTGACATTACTGCGATGACGATGACGAAGACGACGACGACTGCGGCTGCGGCTGGGGCTGCGGCATAGCTACGACGACTGTGGCTGCACAAAAATTTTAGGTCAAAATGCTACAAACAAAATAAAAACGAAAACACATAATACTTTAAACTTATACTGTGTATGTGTGCGTGCACTTGAGCATACATACATAAATGCTGAAACAGCTAGCAGTAGTTATGCGCTGCATTTAATTACAGTCGCCGTTGGAGGGGCGAGTGTGTGAGAGAGTTGGCGAGGAATACGAAAAACTTTTCATTCGGCCTCGGCCGCCATTGCCAGTTGCAAGTTGTAAGTTGCTTTGTGTCAGCTAAAATCCCGAATGCAACGCATTTCATTAACACACAGCGCAACTTCAGCACAACAATAGCGAAGACAAATACACATACAAAAGCACACACTCGTACACATACACATAATAATAGCAGAGAAACTCAGCTTGTCACCAAACATTTAGCGATCCAGGCAACAGCAGCAGCAGCAGCGAGGCATCTGGGCAGGCACTTCAGCCGTAAGCAGAAAGTTGCCTGAAACACATATGCGCATATATGGTACGTTCAAACACAAACACACACACTCAAACCCTTTCGCTAACACACACACACACAATTGCTTACGACCTCAATTTGCAGCCCATAAACATTTGTGCGCAGAGAAAGGAAAATGTGAAAAAAGAACCCGAAAATCGGTTTGCATTGTGCGGCGCATTGACCGAAATTTATTCAAAAAATACATATAGTGTATGCATATAAAAATGAATGCAGTTAAATAAATATTAAAACAAATAGAAAGCAGCTGAACTAAATAAAACGTTATAGACCTTGAAAATAAATTCTCGAATACTCCCTAATTGGTCAACAATGCTTTTTGCTTAATTTATTTTTATAAAAACATATGTAATAAAAACCAACTGATGTTATAAAGAAACAAAAAACCATTGAACTAATTCTAAGCAATATAAATAAAAGGCACAAACACTTTTTAGTATACAATAAGAAAAAAACACTAGAAATCTGTGTTTTACAGCGTTGAAAAGATTTAGCTTTCCACTTGGTTAAATCAAAATATTGCTATAATTAAGATATTTATCTATATCTTTCAATATTATTTATATTTTTAAAATATTTGAAAGCTTTTACTTCATTAATGCAGATTTCTGCTATTCTAGTAATTGAATATTTAAGTGTTTGGTATTTCCTATTTGAATATGAACAAGAAAGAAGGTTCTCTCTTCGACAAGACGATACCCTGATCCGTATACTTCACGCGTACAGTCAGTGTTTGCAAGTATGTGTGTGTGTGTACGCGCATACTGCATAATGCATATACAACTTCAATGTCCCGTATCTCCGGTGTTTCTTAACCGATTTTAATAAAAATTACACAGATTGTCATTATTTTGTCAAATGTTTTTCAAATGCTGTCTCAAAATCCCAAATTCAAGACTTTGTTGTTATCGAAGCCATGTGTATATTGGAAACGGGAAAAGTTGTCGAAAATCTAAAACCAATTTGTACTGCCTAGGGATTAGGCGAGCTAAAGTTCCAAATCTGGAGTCTCTAGCTCTCAATTTAAATCGTTTGCCTACTTACACGTTATTAAAGAATAAAAGCAGGAATGACATTGTCAGGGATACCGACATTATTGCTGTTGTCCGAACATCATGCAAGAGTGGTTTTTAGCCGTGCTTACAATCATACGAGCCAACACATACATTTACATAAACATAAACATAAACATACAACTACATACAGTTTCTGTATATATGTTTGTATGTGTGTTATCTTTGACATACACAGACATCAGCGGGCAGGAGGAGCAAAGTCAATACGCTGCCTTAATTGCTTACAAGTTGTTTTTGTTCATGTCGCCGGGCATGTTTATTGTTTAAAGTGGATATCCTGACCCCAACTGACCCAGCAACTCTGGGCGACTGACCAACTGACTGACAGTGGACATTGTTTTTCGGCACCAGTCTGTCGGCATTGATTTTTATATAGCTTTATTTTCTCGGTCTCTCTTCCTCTCTCCAGCATAGATGTACACAGAGTGGGACTAAAACGGCCCATTTTATGACATTTTTAATTACTTATTTTGCTTAAAATTGTGTGCGAGTAGGCGAATAAACAAATTCTGTCGCAAATTCTGTCTATGGTTTTGCGGAGGAGAAAAGGGGTGGGGGAGAAGAGGCCATACTCCATAGATTTATAGATACAGTTTTATCCCTGTTGGGTACACACATACACTTGCAGAAATATGGCTTCGTTTATGGGCAAATAAAATAATGAAAATTGCGATACAAAAATGCTCCCAAGCAGCAGCAAAACAGTTGCCACAAAGCAGCAGCAGCAGAGCAGTAGCAGAGCAGCAGAATCAGCACCATGAGCTGAGTCTTTTGTTTGTCTTTTATTAGGATAGTAAAAGTCTTTATTATTGTTGTTGTGCCTGCCTGCCTGCCTGCTAGCCTGACTGCTGCTGTTTGTTGCTGTAAGTGTTGTCCGGCCAATTGTCCGGCCGTTCGTCCAGTCAGTCCAGCAGCCACTTGACCAGGCCCAGCACAATGACGACAATGAGAATGACGTTGCTGTCGTGTTGTTGTTCTGACCTTTTGTCCAGGCTGGCTGGCTGGCCCGCTTGGGCCGCTGGGGCGCTGCCCTGGCAGATTTTTATATAGTTTAGCATATTGCTCTGCCATTGTTATTGTTGGAGCTGCTGTTGCTCTTGTTGTTGTTGTTGTTCTTGTTTCTTTGCTGCAAATATTTTTGAAGAGAATGAGGCCAAAAGGCAAACCGTAAGCATAGCATAATTTGAAGCGCAACCGCAGCCATCCAGCAAGGATGTGGAAGGACATTGATGAAAGGACAAACAAGTGCTGCCAGCTGGCTGCTGTAACTCAATTCAGCTGATGTCTAAATAGACATATGCAATTCGGGGCCGGCTAACATTTTGATTGTCTTCATTTAGTTAAGTTTTATGCTGATTTACTTGGGCCACCAGACACAAAACAAGACAACAGACAAATGATAGCGACAGGCATTTACGACATTTTAACGCTTGAGTGATAAAATCTGAATGCTTGATATGTATAAGCCCCGCTGCTAGGCAATAAGCCAGGCACATAATGGACCACAAGATGGCCAAAACTCTTTATAGGTTTTCAATGAATTTCGAATGTTGAATGTTTTGTGTGTGCCTTTGAAGTTGGTCCCTTTCAATTTTCCATTTTCGATACCCAATGAATTGGGATCGCTGTGGCTCACATTTTGGCAATTGAAATTAATTTCAAATATCGTTTCTCACTTTAGAGCATGAGACGGCGACAGCTGCCACAACGACGACCCTGACCTCAGAGAGGGCAAAGGGTTAGGCCAGATTGTCTTTACGCCACGTTATCCAAGCCAGCTGCCGTGTATCTAATGAATATTTAAAATCCTGCACGCCCAACAAGCACACACACAAAAATACTTAGACTGAAAGACATTCGAATGCTGAGAAAGAACTCGCATGCTGGTTGCTCCGGCAGCGCATTAAATAAAATTTACAAGTATATTGAATGTGAAATTTATTTAAATAACCCAAAATCGTTGGTGCTTAAATAAATCCAGTTTAAATGTGGATCTCTTTCTTCTTTTATATGCACAGATAAGGTAAGCAAGCATACAATACTTATGTACATATATGTATATCTATCTCGATCCAAATCTCAAATGAATGACAAATTTTCATTACAGATTTGCAAGCTGTTATACTTGCGATAGCAATGAGTATTCAGTGAGAAGCGTCTTAAAGTGACCAAGCTTTAACTTTAAAGTAATTAAACTTGAATCGTAGTACGCATACGCTGTGTGGCACACATCTTTCATCCAGAACAAGGGCAACATTCGCTTTATCATCATCATCGTCGTTTCATCTCGTTTCGTATCAACAATGTAGCAAAGTTTTCAGCATCAGCGACGCCAACCGACGACCGCAGCGGGTATCAGCATTGAAATAGCAGAAATTTTGATTTTACGACCTTGTTGCCGTCATTAACGTTATTTTATGATGACGCCGATCCGACCACAAAATATTGTGGCGCAGCTTGCCACAGCCACAAGGACTTGCACTGGCTTAACGGAAGCCCCCAGCGCGCCCAGCCACCTAGTCCCAAGCCCGTCAAGTTATGCCGCTCGGATGTATAAGTAAAAAACCAATAAATGTTAATGAAAATACAAGAGACAAAGTTTAGTTTTGATCCCGTTCTCTCTCCTTGCGTAGTGGCATGTGTGAGCCTACTTTGCCGCAGCCGCCAAAGTCATGTCACAGTTCCTGTTTCCTCATCCTTATCCTGTGCGACTTTGTGATTGTGTGTGTGCGTGGCATCGAACATAAGCCGATAATATTATTGCGCTATTAATGGGCTCAGGTTTTTATGGGACTTTTAATCGCTTTTGTTACTGTTGCCAAAGTTGCAACTATAACTTGACAATGCCTCGCGCCACATACAAAAAGTATTGAAAGGAATGTTGCGTGTGCGAACGACTATCTCCTACTCTTTCTTATTCTTTATCTTCTGTTCTCCTTTTCTGTGTTTATCTCATTCCCTTTTTGTGCTGCTAAGCAGTCAATGCAACTTTTAGTTGCGGCCAAAGGCAAAAACTAATTGCAAAGCCAAACGCACAGGCAACAACTGTGGCTGTGGCAAGGTGAATGCCGCAAGCTGAAAAGCAATTTAGCAAATTCTTTGTCGTTTGGCAAATAGAAAACCCTCTCTTTTTGTTGTTGGGCTTCCCCTTCTCTTCCCACCAGTTTAGCTGCCTGCTGCAAAATCAATTTTAATGACACGCTAGAAAAAAGGAAGAGCGCTAAATATATATATGTATGAATGTACAGAAAACCGCTTGAATAGCAAAGAAGTGAAGCAAAGGCGACAAACTCCAATCGGGCGACCGTTAAATGCTCCCTCACACACATTCAACGCCTGAGAGCAATGCAGTTGCTAAGGCTGGCGGTGAGGAAGGGGAGATGACATATGTAAGCAGTCCTTGCATTTGTTGTAGTTTTATCGAGTATAAACACCAAGAAGGAAACCTGATAGTCAAGTTTTATATGTGATAGCAGTAACCTTCATACCCTTACTTGTGATTATATGATTATAAGGTGACTAACCACAACGGTAAATCTTTATTTTTTTAAATAAATTTTTTATTTTACAACTTCTAAAAAGATTTTTAAAAATTTCCAATGTTTACCAAGTTAAAAAGAAAATATTTTTTGAAGAATGTCTAATTTTTATAAAAATGTTTATTTCTTAGCGTTACTAAGCCAACAACAAATTGTGTTGTGCTCCCCATTGAACTGGAGTATCGCAGCACACACACAAAAGGTGTAATGAAAGAGCAGCCAGTAGAAATTTCTTTGTTGCTTTGTCGCTGTAAAGGTAAGGCAAGTGTTGGCTTGTCGCAATTAACGTTCGCGGAAATTCCTGGCAGTCAAGTAGGCAACAACAGCAGTTAGCAGCAGCGAGACAAAGCAACGCGTTGGTGCGAATATAGCACGGAAGTTGTAGGGCCCACGTGGCGTTTACTTACGTGTATTAAATTGTGACTTGAGTTGCCAAGTGACCTCCTGAATGTGCGTGTGTGTCATAGACTTGTGCTGCCAGTAGAATGTTGCATGTTGCATACTCTAAGCAAATACTACCTCTTGTTTGTCATCCCCTTAACTGCATTTAGCAACTGTTTTTCGATTTTTTGTATGTTGTTTTTTGTGCTGTGACAATTCGGCGGCCTACTTGTCGTACTTGGCGTGCCATATGCCATATGCCAGTCGTACAGAAAACAATTGCTGCCATTACAGTTTGTAATTTGGTAATCAGCCATACGAATCTGCATAATGGCAATTGGAGCAGCAGTGGCTGGTGGTAGAAGGAGTAGCAGCTGTAAAAGTGCTGCTGCTGAGCAGCGGTGGCTTCGCTGCCGTTTAGGTAAACCAGGCAAGAAAAGTTGCCAACTTTTAATTGAAGTGAAAACGACGATAACGACAGCATTGTTGGCATTGCTGTAGCTTTGTTGCCAGCCCAAGGGGTTCTGAATGAGGACTTCGCATTGGGTTTTAACAAACACACACTCACACACACACATGTCGTCATGGCGTGCGCCATTGCAAAAAACAGTTGCGGAATTGCTTTTTAAGCCCACAGCGAGTTACATATATAAAAAGCAGCAAAGCAGCAGCAGCAAAGAGGAGCCGCACTCTAGGGCCTTGGGATTGAGTTGGGTCTGTGCTCTGTGCTGTGCGCCTGCCAGCCTGCCAATGGGTTGAGGGCTAAGCCTTTAAAACGCAAAACTTTTGAGCTGCTTGAAGTTGGAGCTGTGCGTATTTGCCTACATGTGCTATATGTGCGGGTCCCAGCACACTAACACACACACACTCATGTTCACACACATTTGTATATTCGAGTGTGTATATTCATCATTTATATGGTATTGGCCAATGTGCAGTGTTTAGTTTTGCATGAAAGTGCTTTCAGGCGTAGGTAACCTGTTGCCAGGTCAGGTCCTTTGGACATTTTGTCCCAGAGCGCTGCGATAGCGCGGCAAACTCGTCAACAAACGGCCTTGAAGCTAGCGATTGAGTGACAGGTGGAGAGGGGGGGGACTAGCTGGGCTAGTGAACATTGAGAACATTGTTTGCATTGCAGCACGCAAATATGTCGCCTGCTGTTTCAGCTGTGGCATTAGGCACGCGCCGGCGTGTGACATTCGAGTCACATCTTGCCTTAAAGAGAAAGCACTGCCATACTCTGGCAGACGGGCAAAGCAGCAGACTTACTGGGCTTGCCGGCCCAGCCTGTCTTTGATTTATTGATTATAGTCTCGGCAACTCAGCATACAAAATGAGACAATATTTGCCCGGCCACGGTGTGGGCAACACATACACACATGTGGCAGTAGAGCGCAGAGTGAAGACGCTACTCGGGTTTCCATTAGCCGAAACTGCCTGTGGCAGAAGTGGCGGCTGCTGTTTAATAAGCCACCACATTTAAAATATGCCAGAACCCAGAAACTGGAGTGCAGCTGCAGGCCAAGTGATTCCCTTTCTCATCTCTGCGTTCCTATCTGTTTTGAGGGCAAATGGCGCAAGTTCAATTAAATCAAAGCTATAGCATATTTCTTACCCGTTAGACAGTTCCGGCTCCAGACGCCGTCTGCTGGCGGCAACGTCTGTAAGTGAAAATGAGAAGACAAATTAAATTACGTTTAAATCGCAAGTGGACTAGGAAACATATATATACTCGACTCGGCAATTGAAGCTTGAAAAAAATACATTTTACATGAAAGGCATTGAGTTGATGCACTGAAGCCATATCAGTTGTAAGTTGTGAACTTTGTGTGTTTCTAACTTTTAGATATCCCCTGGAGGATTGAACTAAAACTTTATAGTTGATTATCAGGCTAGCAAATTGAAGTTTATTACTAATTGTTATATCTGAGCTTTGTCTTAAAATTCATGGTATATTGTTAATTCAGTAAGTATACAATCTTAAATGCATACTGCCTATTCGGTGAGGATATTCAATTTGATTGGGCAACAACATAACCTGGCAAAATATGCCCATTTCGTGCAATATCATGATTACAGAGCAAAAGAAAAGAAGCCACTAAAGTGTGAGAATTGGAAGCGAATGCCTCGCGCAATGAAATGGAATAGAATCAAGGCAACAAAAAGAAAGAAAAAGAGAGAAAAAAAGACGATGGAACTGTACATAAAAGAAATAAAATCCATGTGGGAGGTTGTAAGCATCATCATCGTCGAAGGGCGGCAAGGCGAACCCAAAGCAGGCCAGAGATAAGTAAAAGAACAAAATTAAATTGGACATTTATCAAGAGATTTTTATTGATGCCCCAAGTGCCGGCCAAAGCAAACACTAGCGCAAACACACATAAACAATCGCAAAAACACACACACACGACGGGGCGCCACAGTTGACTGGAGACAAAGTCAAGTGGCATGAACGACAAATGCGGGCAATTATCGTTTTGAGTGTAAAGTTTTATTGGCAAGCGGAAAGTTGATTTTATTTAAATGTTGCCAGTGGCAGTGGCAGTGGCAGCGAACTGCGGCGAGACACGCAAGCATAAATTTGAAGCCGCACCCACCTCCACATCGGCCATTTCAGACGCCAAACCATTATTTTGGCCTACTAATTACGGCCATTAGCGAAGCGGCAACAATAGCAACGAAAACAATTACAGCGCATTTAATCACCTGCTAAAATTGTAATTGTGTTGCATACTTTTTGGGGTGGTGGATGTACTCAACATACTACTACATACTACACTCGTACTTCAAATATACAACATTCTTCTAAACGCTGTCTACAACTAATTACACGGCCAGCAAAACAACATCACCATAAAACAAAGCTCAAAGCCCCGCGAGTGCAGAAATTCAGACGAAACATGAATTGTTGCCAACGCGATTTTGAATTTATTGCATGAAATTAACTTTCACGAAATAATTCGCATAACTTTGGGGCGTGCCGAAGGGCCAGCCAAAGTGGCTTAATAATATAATATATGGTTCGGCAAAATGCCCATTTACCGCTACATAGTTCTGTAGGGTCCTTTTAACTCCCAACTCTCCCCTTTGCCTAACTCTTGCTTCATCCTATCGCTTTCTCTCTCTCTCTATCTCTTTCTTTGTTTTCTTTCAGTCGGTCGACTTGTCCGTTTTTCCAGGCGTAGTCAAGTGCAAAAAACAAAGCAAATTAATTCCAAGTCAAAGGAAGCCTTTGACTTTACCAAAACAACGCACCTTTACGCACACATACACACATAAAGAAACACACGCACATAGAAACACAATTACACTGACAAGTGCCTTGGCAATGCCTTTATCAATATATCTTTTAAAGCACAGGCAAGCAAAGCCCAGGCAAGCCGCTTTGCCGGTCAAGCTTCTAGGCAGCCCAGTGATGCGTGGCTAATATGCTGTTGGCCATAGACACGCCCCTTTGACCGGATAAATGCGTGATTGCCAGGAGACTGGGCCGTCCCTAAATAACGCCCTTAGTTGGGTCTCGCAAAAAAAACCATTCCACTCTCTATGCTCAGTGGAGCAATCGATGGCCGCATCAACAGATGCCATGCCATGCCTTTGCTATTCAAATTTTGATGCCCAGCCCCCGTTTTCACGCGTTATTGTCAACAACAATTTTAACATTCCTTAAAATTGGCTGAGATGACATAAATTTTGTTTTTGCTTTAATTGATGTAATGGAATTGGCTGGGGACTTAAAATCAAAGCTGACGTTCATAACTTCTAAGTGGTTCCGGGATCTGTGTCAGCTTTTAGGGTTTCTGTTGTTGCGTCATTCGCTTCGGTTATATCTTCCTCGACACGTTTGAAAACTTGGCGGTTGTTTTTGTTTAGTCCTTGGTAAGCGCAGTAAGTGTCAAAAAAGAAAAAAAAAATAAAAATAAAATAAAAGATATTTATATTTTTTAAAGTGACTAACAGTTAATACTCTATGAATCACATGAAGATGTTTTGTGTTATGTTCAAAGACATATTGATACTTTGCACAATTGCTTGAGGAAAGAATATAGATACATTGCATTGCAGGATTAATACCCTATGGTTGGGGTATACAACCCAAAAGAAGACTAAGAAGATCAAAAGTAGAAGTCACAGCCATAGCAACCGCCAGGATTCTTGAGACCCATTTGGAAAATTGACAAAGGGCACAGGTGACAAAGACAGCGACAGCTGCAGTTGTTAGAGTTGCTTGTCGCTTGCCGCAGGTTGCTAGTTGCTGGTGGTTGATGGTGGTGCTGCATGCTGCAATCGCAACATCCAACACTTGAGGTGACAGTGCAACATGTGCGAGTGTCGAGTGTCAGCGGCAAACATGCCACAGACAATTCCGGTAAAAGCTTTAGTAGAGGGTGTTGCCTGAAATTAAATGCCGTGCCATTCCAACACATTCAACCTCTCTCAAAGGAACATACAACTTATATCTTTGCAGTTGCAGCGAGACTACTAAGCATCATAACTCAAGTCAGTGCCTGGCGACTCTGGACCTGTCACTCAAGGAGCGTGAAAAACCTGCTAAGACGCTGAAGAGTCATCCTGAGGCGTCGCTGCCAGCATTATGTAAACGTCCCCAAGCTGTAGTAGCAACAGAAGCAGCAGCAGCAGCAGCTGTTGCAACAACAACTGCAGCAGTAGCAACAGCAACATCTGCCGTTGCATGCACTTAACATGTTGTACCACAAAATCGTCAGACATATGCGGCGCATATTAATTTGATGGCTCTCATATTTATGCCAAAGCAAAGCGTTTTCATTCTCTACGCTATCTACGCTGTTGTTGCGACATTTTTTTGACAAGTTGCACTCAGAGTCAGATTCAGAGTCAGCATCGTCAGTGCCGCAGTCGCATTCGTTGCTGCATTTGCAATGCGATGAGAAGTCAGAGCAGCTGCTGCCTTTCTGCTACTTTGCATATGGACGGACAAGTGGAAAGCAACCGCTGAAAAAACTACAATACCAGACAAGTCAAAAGCGAACAGAGAGGAGGAGGAAAGGACAACGAGTGGAGCAACTGCAACTTCAACTGCCCCCATGCTGCGACTTTTCCATTTCTTTGTTTTTCTTTATTTAGCTGTTTTTTTTTTGTCCTGGCACATTCTACTTTAATTATTTCAGCAATGCTGCCGATGCCGTTGGTAACGACATCAAATTTACATACGCAATTTCATTGTTGCCGCAGGATCTGGCCATTGTCGTCGACCCGTTCGTTGTTCGTTGTCCGTCGTCCGTCGCTGTCGTTGTTGCAGTTCGCGTCGTTTGTCCCCTGCCACATAACGCATTTTATATTCAAATTTTTTCGCTGTTGTCTGGCAGTCATTGCAAATTCTAGTAGTGGAGTAGTTTGGCTTGCTTCTTTTGTTTTCTGCACTTGACTTTTGCTTGGGGCTTGTACTGTTATGTCTGCTCCCACAGCTCCACCGGCTCATAATAATCAGTTGCAGTTGCCACCCCCCGCTTGAATTTAGTGTCGATTTTACAGGCACTTACACACACACGCACACCCAACCTACGACCTACAACACAAAACCCCATCCCCCACCCCACAAACCTCAGCCCTACACAGTTCCGTATAACAAGTTTCTATATGACAAAGGACATTGCAGATTTGTGCAAATTTATGAAACAGCCGGTCTAAGAGCAAGCAGTTGCAAATTCCATTTACATATGATTATGTACATAAAACAGAACAACATTGAAACCCGTCCTTTGGATTTTATATTGAAACCAACTCTTAAATCTGCTTGACTTATAAATGTCTTATATTCTACTATTTATCAAATATATGATATGACCAGAAGAACAAACCATATCTTCATCTTATGTTCTACTCTCAAACTTGTTTCGATTTTTGTTTTAATATTCCATGGATCCATTTGTATTCTTGTTTTTATAGATGAATAAAATTTCTAGAAATTTCAATAGTTAACTAGAGAAAAAGGTTGTTGGCAAATTTATCTGTCGATATAATAATTAAGATCGCAATTGAAAGATACCCACAAGTTGTTATGAAGATTTAATTTATTGTGAATGCGGCGGATCAAGTAGTCGATAAGCATCACTCTTCAAAGACTAAAATACGCATATTCAACATAAGTTTTCATTTCCGGCTTTTAGCAGTAAATTTGTTTTTAAAGTTGAAGTGTAGTTCTTGTTGCTTTCAGATCTGTTCAACTGTCAACAAACCGCTTTTAGGCCTCTTTTGAGCTTAATGTAGCGCTATAATGATTCGAAAAATTTGCATCCATTTTTTTTTGAAGAGTGGCAAATGCAATAAACTCCCAAAATAAAAGCAAATAAAAAGTAATCAGAATTTCAGATTTGGCCATAAAGAAAAATAAACACACGGGCTAAAAGAGCCAAAAGGAATTAAAAAGTGTGCTAAATAATTCATTTTTGAATTAAAATATAAATCACTTTCACACCATTTTGTCGGCGGCCGTCGACAGAGCCTTCACAGTTCTTCTTTTCTTGTTGCGTCGTCGTCGTTGTCGTCCTTTTTTTTCCAGGACACTTGTTTATTTTATTACTTTTCAACGCCGCGCAATGCAAATGAGCGCGAAAAAGAAAAAGTCCGAGAGTGGAAAAGGGAGAGGGAAAGCGAAATCTTTTTAATATAAAACTGAATTACTTTTAGCAGCGATTTCCGAGAGTGTCCCGAGTGCCTCCACACATTAAAATTGACGAACTGTAAAGGCGCTGGCACGCCTACAATTTTACTGCCAGGCATCCCAATGGACCAGCGAGTTTGCTTTCTATCTCTCTCTTTCTCTCTTTGTTAAGGTCATATTTGCCACAGCAGGTCGCCCTGGGTTATTAGGGAAGCTTATTAACGTGGCCAAGAGCATGAGCCCATGATATAGCTGGCGCATCATTATCGAGTGCTTTGCGGCTACCTACCGCCTACCCCGCTAGGCAAAAAGCAATTTCAACGCCCGACGTTTCTTTTTTAATAGGATTGCGTTTTGGGGAATTACCTGAGCTTAAGGCAAAGTGCTAGAAGACCTATAAAAGTGGGGGACCCTCTCGGAAAGCAACCACAGGAAGCGGAAGGGCAGTGGAAATGAAAACGGCAACGGACACTTTTAATTTCTCAAAATGGCAACTTGCTGACATCCGCCGGGCGGGCATTCGATCCATTGATTAAATGCAGAATAACAGACCAACTACAGCTCCAGCTTCAGCTTTGCTTCCAGAGTCCTGTCTGTATAGGTACGCAGGCAGGCAGGCAAGCTGGCAAGCGGACAGGTAGCCAGGCAAAATGCTGAAAACTGGCTGCTTTTCTTTCATTACCCATCTTGGCAACCGGGAGAATTATTGAGACTTGTTGCAAAAGTTCATATCGTGCGAAATAATTCAGAAAATGCCACACAGTCTGCTGGCATCTACAATAGCTAAAGGTGGCCAACTGGTTGTTGGCTTCCAAACTGGTTACCTGGCTGCCTGGCTGGCTGGCTGGCTGGTTGGCTGAGTTCGAGAGTGCTGCAGCCACTCCCCTGCTTGTCATTTGTGTTTGTGAAATATGCGTTCAATTTTTTACGCTGCATTTTTCGCTTATCTGCCAACTGCCAACTGGCAGTAACTGCAGCAGCAACAGCAACCCCGACCCCAACACAGTCAACCACACAAAGAGGGAAGCACTCGAGCAAGAGTATCAGACAACGGAGCATAAAATGCTCATATCACGTATACGCAATGTTGTGGCTTGTTGGTTTTCTTTTGGCAGCGTGCTACAGCATACATTGCAAATTAGCCGCGTTACAGAAACGAAAAGGAGAAAGGAGAAAGGGCGTCTGCTGTTGTGGTATGTGATAATTTACTCATTTCATGTGCCATTAGCTGTCAAGAGGCGCCGCATTGCCATTAACGTTGATGTCTCCCTCTTTCGATTTCCCCCTGCTTTCTCCCAACTACCCCTGTCATATCTCTGTTATATCTGTAAGGGGACGCATTTGCTCTGAAGTCTCGACTCTCAATTGCAAGTTCTTGTCACTTCATATTTACGCTATACGTTGTAGTTGTAGTAAGTTCGCGTTGCTCGCTCGCATTCGTGCCAGATACTGTAGGTATACTATATATTTAGCATGGTTCACTTTTGTGGCGTCTGCCTCTTTAGCCGAAGCGCTCGCCGAGTTGAGTTTTCCAGCCTGTGACCCGTTTTTTGGACATTGCATATCTTCTTTGCTCTATCTCAAAAACTTGCTCATTCCACACAACAACAATAACTGCAACAACAAGCTGAAGAGCAAGAAAAAGGAGCGCAGGCAGGACAATAGCTTTAGCACTTGCTGTTGCCGCTTGTCCGTTGTTGCACTTGAGCACTTCCTGTGCCCTCTCAAACACAGGCACACACACATGATATCAATGCACAGACAATAGCATCTGCGCTTTTGCAGACGTTTTTGGTTGCTCTCTTTCAGGCGGCTTCAGCGTACCCAGCTGTGACCTAAATTTTTACCAAATTGGATAAATTTTTCGGATTTTCGCTTTGCTATTTTTTTTTTAAATATATATATATATTTTTTTTGCATCGCTATGACGGCGACTGCCTTTTGCGATTGCTTTTGTTGCTGTTATTGTTGTTGTGGTTTTGCTTTGCTCAGCTGCTCGTCTGTTCTCTTTATTGTTGTTGTTGTTGCAATTTCTCGCCACATTTGATTTATCTTGCCGTATATACAAGCAAAACAAAACAACATACAAGTATAAGTACGAGACTGTACAATATTGTCCCGAATCAAGCTCTTTTTTCCTATCTCTCGCCTTACTTGCCTTTTTTTTGTCGCCGCACTTTACCCCGCCCCCTAACTCATGTGTGTGTTTTTATGAGTGTGTGTGTGTGTGTGTGTGTATGTGAAGTGAGTCACCAGAGTTGTTGTGCTCGTCTGCTGGTTTTTAGCGGACGCGATTGCTTCAGCTTCTGCTTTTGCTTGTTTGCCACTTGTATCTCTAGAATTGAATCTCGCCCAGTCGGCGTCCTCGTCACTCAGTCACCAACAGCAGCAGCAGCAGCAGCAAGAGGAACAGCAACTGCAAAAACAACAACTATATCAACAACAACACCGAGAAGGAAACGCTGTTCGGTTTTGTCGTCGCGCTGGCCGCAGCGCTTTTTATTTGAGGTTTTTGCGTCCTTTTTGGCTACGTGTTAGGCATAGGAGGAGTTGTTAGCAGAGGATTGGGTTATGTCCGGGCTGGTCTGTGTGTCGCCCGAAGCTTTTAATCATGATTTACGAGCTGCTGCTGCTGCTGCGACAGACAGACAGACATGCTAAAAGACAGACCAGAGGTAAATATAAATGGAATTTTAAAATGTGATCTGATTTAATTATGCAAGGCTGCCCAAAATGTAGGCAGCAAGGCATAGTCCTGGTTGACGGCAGCATCAAATTTGTTTCCTTTTACTTTGTTGTACGCCATCTATTTGTGTGTGTCAAGTAAAAAACCAAGACAAACCATGCGTCCAAAACGGGAGCTTGGCGCCATTGCTGATCATTTGTTACGCGAGGAAAACAGCTGCCGATGCTAGCGTATAAATAATGTACAAAGAAAAGCTGTTAGATGCTATGTTCACATACAACATCATGAAAAAATGAACGCATAAAACATCAGCTATTTGCGTTAATATTGATTTGAGGCATTGTCGCAATAACATATAGATTTAAATTGTTTTCCTTTCAATTGTCTTCCGAACGTTGAACAGTACAAATTTCTTTTATTTGCGGCTTAACAATGTATAAACATTAATTAATATAAATATATTTTAGTTTTCATTAAAACCAAATATTCTATCTTTAAAATTAGGTTTACAAAATGTGGTGCATGCTGCAAATAATATATTTTGCTGTGTCTTAAATCTCTTCCTTCACAATTTAACACGAAATAAGTAATTTATATTTGCTATATGCATATTTGTTGTCATATTAGCGTTATTTTCGTTCTTATCCTCTTTTGCCAAGGATAAAAACTACAAATTCCTTTACAATGTCATAATGCTTGAAACACCTCATTTTATTTTTTTTATTTTTTGTTATTTACATAAGCACAGTCACATATTCCCCTTTTATGTTGTTTTTTGTTGTTATTGCTCTTTTTATGCCGGGATGCTTTTTGTTCCTTTACCCTTGTCGCCGACTTAAATCTCTGGCTCGCATGGTGCTCGTCTGTTTGGTTTTGTAGGGTCTACCATACTACTTCTATAAACTGACTACGGACCATCGCCCACTGTTAGAATTTTTGTTGTTGTTTTGCTCTCTCAGCACTCGCTCCGTTGCACTTTGTTATATTGCAGCCAATTGGCCGTGGCGTAGGCAGCCAGCACAAGGAATTTATGCGCCATGTTGTCTATTAGCCATTGGGGTCATTGTTTTTTTTTGTTTTTTGCGTCCAACGCTCACGTTCACATTCGCATGTGAATTGGCAATGTATTGTGGCATCTTTTGGGCGCCGCTTTAAAAATCAAATTCCAAATAAATGTGCGCGGGCGTTTGGCATGCGAATACATGATGTTTGTTAATGGGACCCCATTGTGTTGTGTGCTTAACGAACAAAAATTCCATGCAAATTGCACAGGAACAATTTTAAATGAGACATATTCGACAGAAACCGCACAAGTAGTAGATAGTACCCCAAATCCCTCAAGCCCAAAACACCGCACACAGAACACAAATATCAGGCAAAATACATTCGAGTGTGTTTGTGTGGTATTTGTATATATATACATATGTATGAATATGAGCAAATATACATGGATTTGTAGTACACTAACATCAAACGTTTTGCTGTCGTTGCCTCCCCGAATAGCTTCTGGATGTCCTGTATGCCCCTTTACGGTCTTTCCTTCACTTCCCTTTCTCTCTTGGCCGTGTTGGGGCGAAACGTCAACGACGTTGTTTTCTTTTGACGCTGCCATCGTTGACATCGTCATCCTCATCGTCATCTTCATCGTCATTGCCGTTGCCATTGCCATTGCCATCGCACAGTCAATATGTTTTCATTCAATTTGCAAAGCATTTTCATAAAATTTCCCACAAGAAAAACATTGCGCACATACAAATGTGTGTATATATATGTATATGTATATGTATATAGAATAAACTCAAATTCCTACGCATGGCTGATATGCAAGCAACTTTAGCATGCAAGGCACAGCTTCGACATTGGCAATGGGAAATTATGCGAAATGTGCTCGATTTGCGTAATCAAACCGGAAATGATGGTTCTGCTTGCTGTCCATTTTCAAAATGAATACTACTACTGATGGGGTAGTTTGTGCCCCTACCCACTTTTGCTTTGCTCCTTTCTGTTTCCCTTTTAACCGTCTTTTTTTTTTTTTTTTTTGGTCTACAAAGTATTTATGCATTTATTTATTTGGCAAAAGGATCAGTCGCGTCTCCGCGCTCTGACTCATTGTGTGCCTATTATGCTAATTGAACAGTAAAAAAGCGAACCGAAAAACTCGAGCTAAAGTTTATAGGCGCTGCGCGTGCTCGGAGCCCCAAAATAGGCCTAGAATCGTACGAGCCTACAGGGCTAATAAAAATTTTACTCGCCGCGCAACTGAAAAGTATGTAAATGTTTCGTTCAAAGGCCCAATGAGCAAATATTTTTGTAATAAAGTTCATGTTCTAAGCGGCTTTGCTGACCAAAACGCTCCACGCAACATAATTAGAGCAATGCCAAGTTGTTGTTGTTGTTATTAGTATTATTTTTGTTCATATTCTTGTTGCTGTTGAATTGTGGTTATTGCAAATTGAATTAGTTGCCGCCACAGAAACCCGACAACAAGCAAAAATCCTTTTTGCCCATTTGCCTTACTGCTACGTGCCAGACAAATCAAAGGCACTGCCTCCTTTCGACCTGCCACTGCAAAAGCCACAAATGGAAATGCAAATTTCTTGCTGCCCACGCGACCGCAACCCTATTGTAAGAACACCAGCATTCAGACCTTGTATTATTGTTCCCTCCCAGCCTGCCAACCCCAAGCCACGGCGACCTATTGCTGCAATTTAATTTCTTAAGCAATTTTCATAATCTGCAGCAAATTGTTTCTGAATGCTGCTGCCAGGCCTCGCCTTGGGGCTAACCAACGTTGACTGGCCCGTTACATTTTATGCAGTTGGCTGCCGAATAGGGGGCGCTGCATTTGAGCCACAAGGCAGCAAGAAGCCTTGTCAGGCCATCCACTTCTTTGCTACCCCGCAGCGCACACATTTTCGTAATGCACTAGGAAAAGTTTTTTGCTATTTTTTATTAATTTTCACTGGCTGCCGTGGCGCGTGGCCCTTCGACCGCCGACCTCGACATGCCCTTGAGCCAAGAGCTAAAGACTTGGCGCCCAACGCCACCGCCACCGCCTGCTGCATAATTAAAATTGCAGAAAGTCCAAAGCGCGCCCAAAGGAAACTGACGTAGCAGCTGCTGTTGGTTCTGTTGCTTCTTAAACGTAGATCACACTTACCAAAAATATCCTTGATGTTTTGCAGGAAATTCGGCTAAACTCAAATATTCAAAAATATGTTTGAAAGTTTTTTCATATGAGTGGCTGGCTGGCTATCTTTATTATGTTACTTAAGCAAACCTATTAATTTCCGGTAGTCCAACTTGTCAGTGTTTTGTTCATGTTGGTCTTTGATCGTTTGAGTTGTATGTCATGCAAAATAAGAACTGTTTCGTGCTCTACAAAAATACATCGAAATAATTTCCGGTTTGAGTAACATGTCAGTGCCATGGGTTTGTTACTATGATAATATAAGTCTTTCGAATGTATAACTTTGGAGAGTGGTGTGAAATGTTTTTAAGTGCAGTGCTGCTTTGGCAGCTGGGCCAAAAAGCTCTTTTTGCTATGCAATTGGCCCACAATCTGGTATTTAACATTTGCCAACTATTTAATGTTGCTGCTTGTGGGCACTTAACAGCTTCCCCCGCCAACTCAACCCTTAGTTGTGCCCGAGGTAATGGTTACCCGTTGTGGCCCATTGACTGCAGCTAATTGTCACCCCATGGGTGTCGCATTTGGCATGCCCAAATTCGCACAAACACACAAAAACCAATTAAGACGCCCGCGGCATGTTGTTACCCACACCCACGTCTCTTACCGCTCTTTTCCACGGGGAGCAGAGAGCCGCGCGTGATAAATCAAATTTGGTTGCCTTAACAATATTTACACATACGGCGTCCTGCTCAACACAAATCAAATCAAATTAAAACATAAAGCGTGCCTGTCTCTGTACATTGGGTTTATGAGAGAGTGTGTATGCATGTATCGCAGATGAACATATGTTCAAGCGGTGAGCGGTGCGCGGTTGTGAGGCCGAGGATGTTTGGGTCTGAATTGTATATAGTCGTTTATTATTCTAGGCGCATGCAACCGCCATGTTGAGCCTGGCGACGCGTTTATGACGCTGACAGAATTATGAGGCCTACATGCGTTGATTTCTGATGCCGTTGCCGTTGCGTCGCTTGTCCCCTCTTTAAATATTTTCACGCAAATAAACTAAACTGAAAGCCGATGCGCAGTGTTGGTTCGAAAATGGATTTTGCAGCACACCGACCAAAAAAGAAAATAAAATAAAAAAAAAAATCAGGAAAATCTCAAAACGTGCTTCACATATGTATTTGGCAAACACGGCTCATCCTGCCGTTATACTAACCCTCACACCCAGACTCCATGCCTATCACCATTCACATCATAAATACATCAGGCGGGCGCATGGCCTGCCAGGAACACTTGAAGGCTGCGTCACCATCACAGACGCCGCCTGTCGCTGGCAGCGTGTCACGCGACCTGTCAGCAGGAGTAATCTGACATTTTTATTAAAATGTTTGCGCAGTGAACATTAACTGCGACAACTTAGAGGCTCGGCCAGCACCCTGAGGACCAGAATACCACCACAAGGACTCTTACTACCTTAGTGCCGAGGGCTCCTTGGCTGCTGCTCACTTGATTATCTTGTTGTTTGTCATTTGCTCAGCTCATCATTGATTGTCCTGCTTCCTGGGCATTACGATGAGCTGCGCTGTGACGCTAAACACGCAGACTAAGTGCCCCTTTGTGCTCATTTTGCACCTGCCCTTTGTTGGCCTGGTTTCGCCAAGCTGGCTGCCGTCGCAGCTCTGTTTTTGCTGCTTATAATAAACGCTACTCCGTTGCCTAGCGCATTCCATTTATAGAAGTTGAGAAAGAAGATTAAATTTAAAAGCTTGTTTATCAAAATATCTATCCAAACTATCGGTGGGACGTGACGAGATTTTCTACTTGCGTTTCGGAAAGGTTTTTTATACAACGAAATTTTGAACAAGTTCAAGTAGTTAATTGTTCTATTACGTTGAATTTGTTTCAGAGTAAGTAAAGATCTAAAACTCAAATATCATTATTATTAAAAAAAAACATTATACTTTTAATGCTACCAAAAAATCCAACTAGTACCAAACTGAACTAATTCTTATTTACTTGCCTTCAATGAAAAATGACCATTTGGATAAATCATTTAGTTTAAAGTGGTCATAAATAGGTAACATACTTAAACTGTGTCCATTTACACACAAGCACACACACTCCCTCAAACACACATAGGCACAGTTTGTTTGCATTTTATGCATACCCATGTGACGTATTTGGTCTGCCCGCTTGATGCATAAATAAAAATCAAGCATAATTTACAGATTCATGCAAAGTACATTTTCATGTTGCTGACAGCGGCAACAATAAAAAAATAAATAAAAATTCAGAAAAAACTGAAGTGAAGCTGAGCATCTAAGCCTGTGCGATATAGTATATTTATACTAGTGGTGTATATATGTATATAGATGTATATTTTTTAATGGGTTGGTGTGTGAACGTTGTTTTTAATCACTATTAAACATGTTTTGCATATAACAAGAGCGGAAAAATTTACTAAGTCCATGTTTTGGAAAGTTATTTAAACTGGTATGAATTAGAATATTTTGGTGTGTGTTTATTTAATTTAATTTATTTATTTTGCTTGTTGTTAAAATTTTACAAATATTTTTTATAAACTAATTTCAAAAAGAATTTATCACAAAATTGTTGAATATTTATTTTTGTGTTATTTTCGGTTGTAAATTAATTCAAGTTTTATGCATCAAATGCCTTAAAATTGAGTTGAATCAAATTGAAATTTATTGGGTTGATCTCACACCCGCCCTTATTTGAAAATTTTTCAATTTCAAACAATTCGGTTTTGTTTGTTTTGGCGGCAGCCGCTTTATTTTATGTTTTTTTTCCCCCCTTTTTTTGATTCTCTCTGCTTTCCACACACGCGCGCCAGATGACGCAGCTCAAATCAATCAAATCAATGTGGAAGCTGTTGCCCCAAACCCGCGTGGTGTTTTTTGGGTTGGATGTTTGGTTTTTGTTGTGGTAGCGAAACGGGAATCGCATGAAATTCCAAACAATAAAAAGCAAATACGGTCGCAGACAAAGAGCACACACATACGCATACGCCCGGTTGCACACACGCACACATAATACAAAGTGGCGTAAACTAACTAAATAACAGTAACAATAACTTAAGTGTGCTTTTTGTATTAGCAGGGGTAGCGCACGATACTGATGGTCTACTAACGGAGGTTTGAGGGGGCTATCTCGATATCTGGCTCCTACTTGGGAGACCCCCCAACTCCTGACAGCTACAGGCGACTGCTGCAAAGTTTTTATTTATACACACGTTTCGTGTGCCGCAGAAGCAATGGAATTGGCAATGGGTTCGTTTCGTTTGTTACGTTAGGTTTCGTTCGTTTGTTCGTTTGTTTGTTTGTTTATTTGTCGTTTGCTTTGTTTCGTTTGTTGGCAATCTATGCCATGTTCCTAAATTGACTAGCCAGGCAACACACACACACATACAAACAAAGCACACAAGAAGTAGAAGCATAGAATCCCATACGATTGTTAAAGCTCACGTACCGCACACAGCAGTGAGACCATTGGCCACATGTCGTATACGTAACGTGGCATATCTTTCCGGTAAGCATCTCTCTCTCTGTTGCTCCCGATCATTGTATTTGCAATCAGCCACAGTGAGTGGCTTGCCGCGCGCCCATGCGACAAGTGCCCACATTCACACAAGCAACAAACACTAACACACATATACACTAGGAACTTTCGATACTTTTAATTATTGCGTACATGACCGTAACACTCTTGCTGGACTTTAGAGGTGACTGGCATCCAGGTCTGAGCACAACAGCCATTTAGTACACGTATGTATTAATCAGAGAAAGCTGTGAAGTTTTTCATTCTGCTTTATCCCCTCATCTCTACCCCCAGCTTGCAACGTTTGGGGACATTGTATGTATGTCAGTATATGCGTTTGTGTTTGTGTTTGGACTATGCTAGTTTTTTGACTCTATACCTTTTGGGGCAAAAAAGTTTTGCTTCATTAAAAATCAGTAGACGTTTCATATTTTGAAGAACGTGACACAACATACCACAAATCCTCAAGAGCCGCAAGGCGTGGCCAGGGAGCAATTATGGAACCGCATGCTGAATTTGTGCGACCGGGGCCCGTACAGCTAACTTGATTGACGCATAAACAGTCAATTAAATGTAGAAAAAAAGGCAGTTTCAATTGTTGCAATCACCTGCAGCTAAATGAATTTCCCACGCACGCGTTTTAAATCAAATTTACGAAATTTAATTTCAGTCTCTCTTTCATGCTTTGGCAAATGTGCGTGCGTGTCCCGTGTGATACGTAACACAAACAGATACACAAGCCACAAATATGTTCGGAGGTGGAGGGACTATTTGTATTTGATATGTCTGTGCCTGGCGCTCGTGCGCTCCTCCTATGACCAGGCCATGGGCACGTTTCTAGATTTGTTTACTTTGTAGCCAGTGCGGCGAACAAATACATTTCTATAAATTCTTGCGCGGCATTTCATTTGCTGTACTCGTTGTCCTAAAATGCCAGCGCAGTCAGTCACACAGACAGCAACCCACACACTTACACCACACCACACCACATCACACATCTTCCCCCTGCAAAGCCAGCAACTAGGAGAGCAAGCAGGAGCAGCGTCTCTGGCTTATTTATTTATTCATTCGCTGCGCTCTCGCAGCTCGTGTGTGTCTCTGTGTTTGTGTTTGTTTGCAATTTTCTGTGTGAAAGGATATTGCAGAGTCGCAAGGCAGACACAAAAGCAAAGCAGAAACAGCCAGCAGCTGCCTTCAAATATCAGCTAGAGACAACACGCACTGTGACCCCGGATTGCAATCCCCTTCTTAAGCATATATTTAGAATCATTGCTGCCCATAATGTTGACCCGAATTTTTGGCAAACTGTGTACACATAAATAAAGCAACAAGAGAGCGAGTAATACAGAGATCAGACCGCATTTTAAATGCTCTTTGAAAAGAAGATTGGAGTTTATTTATTTAACAACTTGTATACAAATTGTTTAACGATATAAATAAGATATTAAAAAAAAAAATTAAATTTATTTAAATATTATTTAAAATATTTACTTATTTTTTGTTTCAATGATTTTTATTTATATTAGCTAAGAGTAGAAAAAAGTGAAGATATTTGAAGACAGGCACGAATAATGAGCCGGGATAACAGTGTGTATTTGGGTCACACGTCACGGACGGGTTAAGGTCCTCCATATATTTTATCTTTACGAAGCAACACTTGGGGCAAAAAAATTGCGAAAGCAAAATAAATAAGATTCGATTTATGTGTGTGTTGCCCCGAAAACGTTTCTTCAATGGGTTTCCGTGTTTATTTATAGACGCTCAAATAGTTCGTTTAGCATCCTCTCCATTTGGCGGTTGGGCGTTCACCACGCTCGCATTCGGCATTGGGGACTTTTATCACAGAACTTTTCTGTTTTACTTTCAGGCCGCAAACATTTTTATTTGCGTTGCGGATTTGTGTATTGTGCGGCATGTTTCGATTTTGTGGCAGCAAATTTTTAATGAATTTACACGTTGTGGATTTTAAGGGTTGGGTTGGGTTGTTGCCGTCGTCTCCATCTTTTTTTTTCGTTTTTGTTGTCGTTGTTGCTGTTGTTGTCCGGGGCTCAGTCTCATTTCATATTCAAAACACATTCGGCAAATATTGATACGACCGCAAATTGTTTAAAATGCGAAATATTCAGCGACAGTTCAAGACAAATTGTTAACTAAAAGCGAAAAACGCAAATCACGCGCCGCTTCAAAAACTTTCAGTGTGTTTCCCAAGCGGCGTATACTTGATTATTAGCAATCAGCCGCATTTGCCGATTCCCTTTCAGCTAGCAAAAAGCAAGCTAATTGTATAATTAAGGCAGCCAACTGCCGTCCCACCCCATTTCTAGTCCAATCGAGTAAATTAAAATTGATGCTGATGCCAATTTTAAGTGAAAACTTTTTTTTAAAACCCAACCGCAAAATGATTAATTATGCCTTCAAAGCTGCTTGTCAAAGCAGTGAATTTTACTTTTATACTCCCTGGAGGTTATTAGTTCGTAGCCCAGACTCAAAAAATAGTAATAATAGCAACAAAAAAAGAAAAGAGAATGGGTTGCAGAGGATATCGTTATTACCACATCAAAAATTGGCTTTTTGTTGAAAACCATTGCCCCATTGGCGCTCCATTGTGTAAGTGTAAAAGTTTTTCGATTATACAAAAGTTGATGTTGAGCTCTCTACTCGTAATCTAAAACACACAAAACGCACACAAACGCATACACGTACGCACACACTATTTAAAACTCTCAAAGCCCGAAGCTAATTTTGCTAGTTTTGCTTTTGAGTGAGAGATAACTAAAGCATGAAAAGAGAATTTTAAATGGAAATCTTTGACTTCATATAACATTTCGATTTCGCACATGCGAAATTTCTGGAGTTGTCTTCCATTTTCAGCATTGCATTGCCATTCAAATATTGTGAAGAAAAAAATTTTGATTGATTTATCTGTCAGTGGATAGGAAAGCAGTAAAAAAGTTTACAAAGCTGTAAAGCTCGTCTAAGAGGCAGAAGCGGATGCGAAAGGAGTGGCATTCTCAAACGTGAATGTAAAATTGCAATTGTTAACTCAGCTGACTGTACATGAGTTGTTGTTTGTTACCTTCTCTGCCTTTTTGTCTCCCCTTCTCTAATGCCAACTACTTTGAACTGGTTGTGCTGTCTATTTTCTGCTTATTTGAGCTGTCCTTCAGTGTCACTTAGTTAGCTTTGTGCACAGACAACGCTGGCCAAGGAGAAATTTATGCAATATTTTTGTTCGCCCATCTTTTGTACCCAGACGGCTGCTCGTTCAGTCAGTCGCCTTAGCTTGCCCCTTTCATAGTAGGATAGGCCCTTGAACAATAATGGACGAAGTTCACTTAAAACTCACATGCCAGGCAAACGCAGCACGCTTGCACACCAACTATAAACTTGCCACATTTACATAATATGCTGCTCTGATGCCACAAAAAGCAAATAGCAATAGACTCTTGGCACCGAACGTATTTCACCAATAAATTGAGGAAATGCTTGGCTAAAGCAAAGTTCATTGGACCATACACATGTTCAAGCTTTGACTTGATTTTCCATTTTACCCAAAAGTCGCAGTCGGTTTTTGCATGCCTTTGCTTAGTTTCGGAAAACGCGGTGTATGCGCAATATTTGTTGGTTGCACACTTCGATTTCAAGTTAAATTGTTACTCTTCTTGGATTTTTCAATACACGAAGCTGGGTTAACTTCTTCAACGATGTTTTTTTGTGTGTAATGAAAATATTTAAGTTCTTTGCACATATGAATTGTGTAACAATGAACATTAAAATACAACTATAGCCTGTAAAACAACAAGCTTATAAGATTTTTCAAAGAAAAACATCTTATTAATTCCCTTTTAATAATCATGGCATTGCTCTTCAAGTATGATTATATCAACTTTTTGTTTCACAAACAAATTCAAGCACAAGCATATCTCCGATGTTTCACAACCGATTTAAATAAACATTTTACAGTCTGAAAACAAAACCTGTGCGTTGCTTTAAGAAGCTTAGGCAATGTCTAACAACCGTGCATCAAATGTAAATATGTTGCTGTAGTATTCGATTAATTAATTATGGCTGGGAGCAGCCAGGCAAACTGTCAACGTGCGCCACTTGTCAATGTTGTAGTAAAGAGCTTAGTTGTGGAATTAGGCGTCGATTTAGTATTGCTATCAGAAGCACTCCAAACATAAACTTCGTGCGTTAAGAGCGCTTAAAAGCGCCTCGGGCCAGGCTTAGCCCAACTTATGAATGCGCGTGATCACTGATATACATACACACACATATACAATACATACATAGAAACATGCACGTTGAGGCAGTGTCACAACGCTGATAAAATGTAAGGCGGATTAAGAGCTGTTTTCTGTGCGCCGACTGACTCAAACTCCGACAAAAAAGAGGCGTCGCCCTTGTACAACAATCAGTTAATAGCACTTGATTCACAGCGCAAGTGGAATTTTGGATAACTTTCGCCAAGAGAGAGACAAAGTTGGTCAAAAAGTTGCCTTTCGCTTTAATGCGTATAAATGCTGAGCTAGACCAGCTAGCTGAGTGTGTGTGTGTGGGTGTGTGTAAGTATGACTCGATGGCAATGGGTATGTGGCACTTGCCGCTCTCAAAGCCAAAGTTAAATCCTGTGCTGACTTTGGCTTTGCTTTACGTGCTTACTTCTTCAACTATGTTTCTCTCTATTCTCTTCTACATTTTGATTTTCTTTTTTTTTGTAACCCAAAGTTGACAAAGTTTGCAGCTTCAACGTTTGCGCCTCAACGCACACGCAAACACTCTCACACACACACACACACATAAGCACTCAGTCGCACACATACATAATTCAACAAGAAGCCGGCGACACGTCACACAAATGTCGCCAAAAGCAACTCTCAATGCGCGCCATCAATCTTGACTATAGCTGGCGCTCTGCTGTGCGCAATTGAATTATTACATTGGGTCGAACAGCATTTTGGCCGTTGGTCACTTAACCAGCAGAAACAACAGCACAAACAACAATAAGTTCAAGCCAAGAACAGCGACACTCATTTGCAGTCATGTTTGTTTATGTAGTAAGTCCCCGTTCCTTTGCTCCATGTGCAGTGATGTTAGCAATGAAACATGGCTTACAGCCAAACAACTAAAGTTAGCCGAAGAGTAGCTAAAGCCGTAGCCGTTGCTCGTAAGAAGAAGAAGAATAAATATTTACTGCAACATTCAGTCAAATCATATGACATTTGTTCATGTTCTGATAACACAAATCGATGTCATCCATTTGTGAACATTTTATTTGTCATGGCTTTGAATATAAAATTCAATATTTTAACTGTAGCAAAATACATTTTTAAGTTAAAACTCATTGCTGTGGGGTTCAAAGACTTTTGATTGTGTTTCAAAATAAAAACAGCAAGAACATGGTAGCCAAATAGCAAATCTCTACTATTCAAAATTGGCTATAAAATGGCTAAATTGACAGGACTTTCTAAGCACTGACCTAGTGAGTGTGGCAGCAGATTGTTCATTTTCTTGTTGTACGCACAGAAAATTAAAACAATTTTAACAGCTACTCTCGATGTCGTTCTGTCTTTGTGTCGTTTTGTTGGCTCCATAAATAAAACATGTCAGCTTGTTATTGCTGGCGTTAAACAGCGTTTGAGCCTGGCCCGTGGCTGAGCGTTGTTGGGTTTGCAGCGTGTTATTATTATTGGTATTAGAATTGGTATTGTTTTTGTTATGGAACTATATACATTCGTTCGTTGCTGCTTCCCATTGCTAATTTACGACAGCTTTCTCGACCCGCTTTGCACTCGTCTGAGGAGTCGGCCCTTTTTGGTGTCTGGGCATCAAGCAACCGGCAAATTGTTGTTCATAAATAAATATGCGGCGCATAAATTGCTGTGCCATAAACAAGCCCGAACAGGCGTCAAGCGATATATAGGCATTGATTTTCCAACGCTCTCGAACGTGATAAAACGTCCCCTGCTTGTTATGAAAGTGAAACTTTTCTGGTCAAACAAGTTGCCAGGTCAGCCGCAGCACGTTAATATGGTATATTGGCCATGCTGCTTATTGTGTCTGTTGTCACGGCCCCGACTGACACTTATTAGATAAGTTTTTTTTTATTTTGCTAAAGGAGGCTGTGACTGAATCTTAGGTTAAGCCCAAGTCTCAGGGTGCTGAAGCTCATCATTTAACCATCCGGTGACTTCGATTTTAATTACTTAGCTTTGCTAAAAATAAATGTATGTAGAAATTCGAGCACCAAAAGGCCAGCACTCTCAAGCTAAGGCTTAGGTGCCGCCATTAGAGATTTCTTTGTCTTAGCCTAGCATTTAAATTGATCAAAAACATAGCATAGCAATTCGGGCCGTGCCCAGACAATTTCATTCAATCTATAAGTAATTTCTTTGCCGTTTTTATCACTGGGCAGCTGGCTGGCTGGCTGACTGCTGGCTGGTAGCCGATGAGCTGAGACCACCCACGTGATTTGAATATTTTTCCAATAAACTTCAACAGCTTTTCAACTTTTAAGTCGTAGGGCAGCCTTGTGCCTGACTAGGCCGTCTGTCTTTATCTATTGGATTTAAATTCCCAGACTCACTTTTATGTCCATCTGAGTGTTTTTCCTGCTTGGCTACGCCTCAATTTGCTTTTCCTAACTCTGCTCTGCTCTGCTGTGCACTGCTCTGCTCTGCTCTGATTTGCCTTACTCGCGAACTTAAGCTTAATCGAATTTGCCGCAAATTGGCAATAAATATCAATTCTGAATAGATACCCCTAGTGTTGATTGAAGTTAATCAAAGCCCTTCAACGTTTAGCTCTTCAATTGTAAACTGATCTTAATTCACGGGCGCCCACAATGCAATTCATGTCGGCCATTGTAGCAGCCGTTGTTGTTTTTGCTGTTCATGCTGTTGTTGATGTTTTTGGAGAGCAATGCACTTTGACCAAAACCCATTCAATTTGTTAGCAAAAGCACCACGTTGCAAGGCAAAAAAGAGGCCAAAAAAACACAAAAACAAAAACAAAAGAAACTCGTCGGTAAACAAGTTTCAAAGAGCGAAAGGCAGCTCACCTTAGCCAATGAATAAATTTTTTTTTTATTTCTCATTCATCCATCCATCCGTCGCACCTCGCGGTCCTTGGTGCAACGGTTTTTGCAACCACTTCATCAAATTCATTCAGAGATGTGGCTCCGCTTTTTATACCCTGTATCTTATAACTTAAAAAAGGAATGTCAATGTTTTGATCCAATGGCTACTTAGAGGCAGCAGAATGAACTTAGAAAATTTAACAATTTTTACTGAATTAACGCAGATAGCAAAATTAACTCAGGCACTGCAGATGATTCAAAACATTTCTTTGGAATATGTTTTGTGGGATCTGGGTAACTAGTAGAACTAGGTAAACGGCGAGTTCATCACTCGAGTTGTTTTCGCATTGGATCCCTAATCAACTTAAAATGCCATGGCAACCGAAACACAACAACAACAACAAGAATAACAACACTGCAATGCTAGAGCCAACGACAGAACATGGAAAATTTAATAGTTGCCCTGCTGTTAGATATACCGGCGGCTGTCTGGATAACGAGCAGGACGATTACGCCCACCCTCTTAGAACCGGATGATGGTGAGATGCTCGGCCATCACTCGATGTCATTCTCGTCATCGCCATCGCCATCGCCGTTGTCGCTCCCGTCAGTCTGTCTGGCTGTCGCCTTAAATTCAAAAGTTGCGCGTAGCAACGCCCTGTGTAATGCCACTTGCCGTGAAAATAGCAGTGGATTTGACAAGCCAGGCCGGGGCTTGGCTGGTCTGGGCTGGTCTGGGCTGGGCTGGGGGTGGTCTTAGCTTAGCAAGCTGGCCAAGCGAGTCAGTTGAAGTTGCAACGTTTTGACACTAATTTCATTGGGGTGAAGCAGTTTTTTGTGGCAACGCTAAAGTGCGACAGCAATTGAAGCAAGAACACCAGCTTAAAGAAAATTAAAACAAAAACCCAACACAACAAAAATGGTTGTCACGCATCCATTTGCCGTTGGCCCACGCACAACAATTTATAATTGAGTTGCACAACATTTAATTTCAATTTGCTTGCGCTATTTACAAATGCGCCAAGCAGCAAAACAACTGACGATCCGAACTCCTAACAAGTTGCTCAAATGCGAGTATTTACTTTCTTTGCGCGCAGTAATTTTGTTTACATCTCTTAGCTAACTGCACATTGTTAACGGTTTGCTAGCACTGTGCACGTCATCACAAAATAGAAAAATTCAAAAGCAGACGCTACACACATACACAACAACTACACTTGCAAATAAAGATACAGATACAAATTGATGGCAGCCACTTGTTTCGCCTCGTTTAACTAAGTTCTCAAGTGCGTCAGACCCGGGTTTTACTTGTCGGCCGCAAGTATGCAATGCGAAAAAGCAACTTAATTTACGTCGTTGCCACTACGTACTCTGTATGCTTTGTGGCAACGCAGTAATGCACAAAGTGCCTCTTATCTACGTGCTTCGGCAGCTTAAAAAAATTAAAAAATTAAATAGATTGCTTTTTCGTTAGTTTGTGAAACCCTAAAAAGAAACAAATATATTTTCAACTTAAAAATGAATTCATTCAAGGAATATTAGATTTCGCAGGCGATTTTCATTGAATTTAGGTTTTTTGTTCGAAATTCCCTGATTGCAACTTTTCAGGCCCGTAACAAGTAAAAATGACAGACCATTCTTCATAAAATGGAACTAAAAATACCTACAACGAAAATAGTTTATTGCTGTTTTCTGCAATGTAATTTGACACTATTTGCATAAAAATGGGGACAAAGTTAAAGTTCCTATTCCTGAATATGATCATTTATCTGATGATATATTTCATAGATAAGAACATAAAATTATGACATCTTCATTGTTTATATTGCATTTTTATATATTTTCGTCATTAATGAATTTAAATGTTTTTTAATTTCATTTGCAAAATTGAAATGAGTTCAATTATTTTTTTTATGAATGTTATTGTACAGTGAAATGGTGAAATTTTTAGCTCTTTCCTTTTGTCTTGCATTTCATTAAAAAGTTCGACGTCAGAAATTAATTTGCATTAACAAAGAACACGACTGTTTTTTATTGTTTTAAATTACAAATATGTTCAATATTCAAATTTATTGCTTAATTTGAAAATTCAAGACTCATAAATATTATACCAAATGCTTGACTTAAGTGGAATACAGAAAATCGAAATCATTCGCGGGATTTTGGGATCGAGTGTTGCGTTTGTGGCAAGCAGCCTATCATTCTACAGTTACCTTTGCTGCCTGGCACAACAACAGCAACAACAGCAACAAGAAAACAACGTAACAAATCGACAGGCAGTTGCCTGAGTTTCGCCCTCCTCAACCATTCTTTGCTGTGTTATGCGTTTCCTATATGTATGCTGTATGTGCTGTCATCAATTCGCAATGGCAGTGCGTGTGTGGCACGCTTTAATGCGAAATTCTGATTGCGCTCGAATGGCTTCATTTATTTCCAACGAAAGAAAACCAGAAACAGAAAAAAAGCAGCAAAAACTGACAGAAAGCACGCGAAAAAAACGTAAAGTAAAAGAAAACAAACTCGACAGTTGTACATAATATTTCACTTATACATGTGCGCCAACCGTGAGTGTGTGTGTGTGTGTTAGTGTGGGAGTGCAAAGTGAAATGAATGAATGAATGGCATGCGTAACGTTAGAAAATTTGTTATAGCAATTTGAACTGTCAACGCGAAACCGAAAAAGTAAATTAAGAAACATTTGAAATTTAATTCACTTGCCAAACGCTCTTGCTAACTTCTCTGCCAGTGAGTGTGTTATACAGTCACAAATATAACAACGACTGACTGTCTGTCAGGTGTCAGCTGCTGACACGGAGCCCTGGAGCATTGTAACAGCAGCAATGGCTGAAACAGTCGGTGCAGTAAAAACAACAAGAGACATGCAAAATTAGGCAAGTGTCACGAATTTAAAATAACTTTTCATTCATTCTTGATGAGAATGCGGATGCTACTGTTTTAACAGTTAGTAGTGCTGCTGCTACTCCTGTAAGCTTTGAGTAGCAAGCAAGTACCACATGGCGTATGAGTGCGGCTGGCAAATGTGCCCTTGTTGGTTGCTGGTGCTGCCACACCTCTTAAGTGGCACATAACTCGAGCTTAGCATAAACAACAGCACAACCATAAATGTTCGTTTAACTCAGCCCCAGGTCCTTGCCTGGGCGACACAGTCGAGTCTGAGATACAGAGCATAACTGGAAGCTACGAGCTGGCATATCCTCCATATAATTATTAAGTTTTGCAGCTGGATAGAATTTGCGAGCAGGCACTTTAGGCATGTAAATAGCAGGTAGCCATGCGTAAAAGTGTACGTAAAGCCACCAACCAGTGTGGCCAGAGCCGACTTCGATTGCTATAAATCAAGATGTTTACGTAAGGCCAACAGCGCGTGCTGCCTGCCACTGGCTGTGTCAACTGATTGTTGCTGCACATGTGGCTTTAGCGGTCGAGCGGTCGAGTCGTGGTCGTTGGCGCAGGGGGAGGGGCAGGTGTTTAGGTTACCCGGTGCACGCACACACAAATGGGACAACCGCATACTCTTAGCTCTCTATCTGCCTCCCTCCCTCCCTTCCCTGATGGCAGATGAAAGCAAAGCTGGGGCAAATGCAAATGAAAACTTTGCTTAAATTATGCGTTAGCGCGCGCGTCCGTCTAATGGAAAAGGGGTCGCTCAGCGGCCAGAGCTGGGGTTGGTGCTAGGGGGCGAGCTAAAACTTAACTGAAAGGCAATATCAATCGTGGCGCAGGCAACGAACCAAATAGCTCATTGAACCGCACCAGTTACAACTACAAGAGTAACAAAAACAACAACTACTTGTGCAACCAATACCAACCTGTTTCCAAGCTGCTTCAATAAGCTGACTGCTGTTGATGCTTAAACTCCTGCTCCTGCTCCTGCTGTTGCTGCTACTGCTGCTGTTGTTATTGTTATTGTTATTATTGTTGCTGGTGGTTATGCTTTCTAATCCATGCACGTTTCGCTTTTAATATTTATTTTGCGCTTTTTCACACTTTTACACACACACACACACACACAGAGACAGAGGATGTGGGACACACGCACTGACAACCTACAGACTCGAGTCTGAAGCTGTATGAGAGATCAAAGGTCGAGAATCGTCTGAGTCTATTGGCAGTTTCGGTTGGTTTTGCTTTGCTTTGCTTTACTTTAAGGGCTTTGAATATATATGATTATTACGTTTAGGTTTTTATCATTCAAGCCGCGCATCGTGCACAGTTCATCAATGCAAATTGCTACAGGAACTTGAGCAGCAGGCATAAGATTACTAGTAGAGTATATGCAAATGCCGGCAAATATAAATAGTTGCAGATAATAGTGAAATTGCTTAGTCTCTTTGACTAACGATTATCTCTTAAATTACCTGTAGAACTATAGTTTAACACAATTTTTTTAATCGACTGTAAGTTTTTTTTTACGAACACTCTTTGTTGTTGTTTACTTTTGAAGTTTGACTGTGTGTGTTCCCAGTGGAACAAAACGCGATATAGCAGCGCGTTTTAATACCGTTACAATAGCCAACCGAACCGCACGAAAGACATTTTCAAACTGATTGCCATTGAACGAGCGCAGAACGAAGCGCAGCCGAAAGCGCCAAAAACGAACAAACTTTGCTTCGAGCCGAACGATGCTGTGCAAAACGAAACGAAACGAGTTGAAAGTAAAACGCAACGAATGACAAGTGGAATGTGGATGCTGTGTGTGTTCTGTACGTTTTGTATGTGTTGTGTGCCAATACCAAACGTCTCAACATGCTGATAAGCGGCTAGTTGTGGCTTTTGACTTGCAATTGGTTTCGGCCCACTCAGCTTGACAACAATTTATATTTTGCACGTTGCGCGCATTTAAATGTTTTCGCTTATTGTCTTTCTCACGCCATCTCCTTCCTCTCTCTCTCGCTCTCGCTGTCCCTGCGTCTGGGTGTGTGTGTGTGTGGGTGTCATTTTTTTAATCACTTAAAAATGTATGCGACACTTTTAGTCGACACGTGCGTGTCAAAATGTTAGCGCTTGGCCGAAAGGATTAACGTCAAGAAACGCACACGCCGCCCGGCAATTTGTTGCCAACTTTATTACAGTGACAAACAGGTCCAAGAGCAAGTATATACATATGTATGCATTTATATATATGTATGTATGTAGGTTTTTTTATGTGTGTTTGTGTGCAATGCTTAAGTTAATGGAAATAATTCAGGCAGAGCTCAGACGGGGCAGCCGTTTCTTTTTACGAGCGCGTAATAAGAAAGAGTGAAACGTGCAACCAGCCATGAACTGGACGTGATGCGTGATGCCCGCAGCCAACGTTCGAGTCAAACCTGAACACACACGTTAACTAAACACAAACACACTCTTGCACTTGTGCGTTTTTGAAGCTTTGTAAATTAAAAGCTTCCTATAATCCTGGCACAATTAAAAATACCAAAAGCGACAACAGAGACGTCTGGCCATAAGACCAAGAGCAGAAGAGAACACTCTAAAGAAGCAGTAGAAAGAGAGAAGAGAGAGAGAGAGAAAAAGCAATCACCGGCTTTAAGAGAGCAATTCAGTGAAAGCCAGTTTCCTGTTTTGGGTTACTAGGACAGTTTTTGGTGGAGTGCTACCATGGTCTATATGCGGCACTAGTCAGTCGGTTGGCGCTGCTTAAGCCAGCAATTAAAATCAAGTTGGGTTTATTTGCTAAGGGCAACGCTATTGCTCAGGCATCACAGACCATCCATGGCATGCGTGTGTATTTCACACCTGAAATTTCCCTGCTTCTGGCTTCTTCAAAGTGCACTCAAGCGGTTGTGGCGGCTTGCTGCTTAGGTGATCTGTAATGGGGCTGGCAAACTCCCGGCTGAAGTGTTTGCCATTTGACACTCTCTTGAACTTGCTGTACAGACTTTGACTGCGACGTTGCCGGCGACTGAGATGGCGAGTATGCGACTATGACTACGACAACTAACGAACACAAGGACAAGAGTTTGCTAAGTATTTTTCAATTAAAACGTCGGCGAAACTTGCACGCATGATAAGCACAAAAGTTGCTCATTGTCAGCGCCTAAAAGCATGCTACGCACAATGCCAGCAAGAACTTCAGGCCGGGTAAATTGCAAAGCAGACAAGCAGACACACACAACGATTTACTCCCACACACACACACACAAACACTCTCGAGAGGCGCCAATCAATCTCACTTCGCTTGAGCATAACAACAACAACAGCAACAAAAAATTGCCATTGTGGCGTTTTTTTTTTGTGTTTGAATATCATACGCGACATATTTAAATCAAGAGTCGAGAGTCAAAGTCACTTCCAGCCGCTTAGACACTTGAAAAATTAACTTGTCTGAATTCTGATGCGCTGACAATAATGACAGCTGGCGCCAGTGCTTAAATGAGCCAACTTATAACTAGTTATAGGCGCGTTAAGTGCTTGGGCCTGCTGACGAGTGGAAAATGAGCGCAGTCAGCGGAATGGAAATGTACAAGAGATTGCGGGGCCTTGCGTAGCTGGTGAAAGCAATTTTACTGCCACATGCTGGACAAGGGAGCGCTGCCTGTTGCTGCTGCTGTTGCTGCTGCTGTTGCTGCTGGCTGTTGTCGCACTGACATGAGCTGCAAAGTGAAGCACGTGTTGGCATCGCAATTTGCCAGGGCAACAACAACGGCCAAACACTTTTATGTGCCGTAATGAAAAACTGTTATCTCTGTGCGCAATTTGAACGCAATTTGGTAACGCGTTGCGCCACATAAAACTTAAGTGACCCGAAACACACAAACACACACACACACTTGCACAAACACACATATACATATGTGTCAAGTGAGTGGGCGGAGTTGTTTGGTGAAGTATGCCCTGCTCCTCAAATGCGTTTTGGCATGTTTGGTGCGTGCAGTGAGCAAAACTGTTGACATTCGCAGAAAAGCCAACAGCAACAGCAACAAAATCAGACAAAAGACACTGACAATGACGTTTTGCGGCTGTGAGTGTGAGAAATGAAATTGTTCGGTGATTATACCGCATTAAAGCCAAATGTGCCGTGCATAAAGTGCAAACATCCGTTACCAGTCACCGTCACCGTCATCGTCACCGTCACCAACATTAACACAAACAAACGCCAAGAACCAAGAACCAACAGCCATCACCAGCACCCATCACCATCAACGTTTCACAGTCGACGCACTTTAATTTTATTGACATGCCCGGCGTAAACGCCATGCCGCGCCGCCCAAACTGCCCGTGGGGCCAAAAGGATTGCGTGCAAGAGATTTGCTGCACATGCGACAACAACAGAACCATCAACTAACATTAACATTTGGCGTGCCGCTGGCTGAGGTACAGCCAGAAACAAGAGCATTGAAACAAAAAATTATAAAATACCAAAGCTCCAGACACTCATTCCAGACTGCTGGATACTCTTTCCTTATCTCAATATAAGCAGGTGTAAGGTTAAGTCAGCTTTACTTAAGAAGCAATCAGAGCTCTTTTGAATTTTTTGGATACGAATATTTACAAGTGTGCTTAATAATAATTTCAATAGTCAATATATATACTCGTTACCCACTAACCAACAATGTATAAAATTGCGCTTAAGCTGTATATTTTTATGGTTCAAGGTTTGCACGGCTCTTGTTTACTAATAAAATTTATTAAATATTTTTGTAGCTGCACATATCGCTGTTGCTTTTGCTTGCTGTTGTTTTTGTTGTTGTTGTTGGTTGTGCACCTTTTTTATGTTATATCATTTTTTTGTGGCTGCTCTTTGTTGCAGTGTGGCGAAAATTGCTGGCATGCTTAATCCATAAGAAGCTCTCGGTTCACATTTTAAACAGCTAAAAAAAAGGAAATGAGTGCGAAAAAAGGAAAAAGCAAGCGTACGAGCTTTTTTTGTGTGTTTTCTCATATATATATGTATTTTTTAATATGTATTTTGCATAATTTTCATATAAACATCACTCATACGCCATGTGCAACGTGCAGAGCCAAATAATAAGCAAAACAATTTTGCAAGCTTAACACAAATGAACACTTGTGGCTGTTCCTCGTATTTCCCGTTCATTCCCTCACACAGACAAATACGAGATGCCTCTGCAAACGAAAGTATGATAGTTTTTCACTACTTACTCAATTTGCTCTTCTGCCCAATAACATTTTAATTTCAACCACAGTTACCGCATTGTTTCAATAATACCGCATTAACGTGAGAGAGATACTCGTGTTTTTAGATAACATTATACAGCAAGCAATTAAAGTTGTGCGTTGTGCGTCTAGCTTTTAGAATTCATTTAAATATCATTGAAAATGACATGATATTTTTGTATTTGTATTTTTGAAATAGTTAATAAATTTTTTAAGAAAAAAGTAAAACGTTTTGCGTTTCTCTTTGATTGCATTTGTTCATAAACTATTTAATTTAATTATGTTCGAAGCTCGTATCCGATGTACAGAACAATAACTATCCTTGCCAATAGACATGGACACGGAGAAAATACTACTATTAATTTCCATTTAATATCTGCTTGTATATAAACATATATAGCGAGTCTTATAATATTCACATTTAATGCAAAGTAAACGGGCTTTGTGACTTAAATGGTTTGGTGTCAAGTTTCTGTGCAGCATTTAAAACAATGATACAAAATATTCGGTATTTGATTTTGAAGTGAAATGTGAGACGAAACAATGAAGATATCAATGTACAGTTGTTTATAGTCATTTCGTTGGTAAATTGAATAGTCAACAAATTGTTCGATTGCTGACTGACATTATAATCTGAAACATTCCACATATCACAAATTCCAGTCAGCTGGCAGAGTATACCAATTTTATGGTTATCTTTTAGTTGCTTAGACCAATTTTTCGTTTCAAGTTGCTCTTTTCCTTCACCTGAGAAACTTTCGTTGGCAGCGAGTGCTTTGGACCAGCTCAAGGAACTCCCGTTGCTTGGTAATTAAACGGTAAGGTTGGTGGTGGCATAGGGGCAGAAAAAAAAGCAAACAAAAACAATGCAAACATATTTTCCACTCGTTTGCTTTAGTAACATCTTGTTATTGTTTTTGTTATTATTGTTGCTGCTTGTTTGGCCTATAGTTGAGCATAGTTGTTGAGCGTTGCCAAAGCCATGGCAAAAGCAAAAGCAACAGCAAAAGCTACCGGTAGTCTGTCTCTTATTGTTGCTGCTGTTGTATTGTTTATGTATCTTTAGGATAATGACGCGCTCTTCATTATGCGCTTGTGCTCCAGCAGACGATGCCATAACTGCTCTTATTTTCGCTGCTATTCCTGTTCCTATTGCCGTTGCTGCTGCTGGCACTTTTTCTTTGTGTTTTTGTGAGCGCTGCTATATTTATATTTATATTTTGTTTTCTTCTGTATTTGTTTTTTGTTTTTTTTTTTTTTAAATACTCCACCCATTGCGTGAAAACTTTTCGACTCCTAGACGTCGCGACGTTTTCCAGAGAAACATAGATAATAGAAACTCGATACGCTGTGCACAACTAAGCTTTATCTATGGCTGCCTTTTATCTACATTTTCCGCTGTTTTGGCATTGTTTTCCCCCAAAGATTGCTTTGTGGTCTTTTGTTTTTATTTGCCCACACCGGCGCAACGGCTTTTGCAAGCAGTAAATTTAAGTTGCGGCTGCCTCTGCTCCACTGTGCACTGCGGTTGAAATAAAAATGTTGAATCGTCATAAATGGCTCCATAAACTACGCCAATAGTGCCCCCCCCCCCCCCCCCCCTTCCCAGGCATTTGATGGCACGACAACGAGGACATCTCAGCCATGGCTGGTAAGTTGGAAGGCAGCTTCAAGAATGAACATAAAAATGAAAATAAAAATAGTTGGCCAACATAAACGCCTCCGTGATTTTTACATAAGACCAACACTTACCAATGTCCATATTCGTGTCCGTATCCATGTCAAGCCCGTATCGCTGTCTGGGTTCGAGTCCGAGCCACTTGACGTTGTCGTGACGCTTCTGTGTGCGCATTTTTTTCTTTATTGTCTGCATTTCGACGTCATTGCCATGGGCGCAAAATGCGAGCAGGAATTAATTAAAATGAATGAGGGGACATGTCATAAACAAAAGCAAAGTCAACTGTTGACTAAGCGAGCCAGTCAGCCACCAGCAGACATGATTGTTGGGCGTGAGCATGGTTGTGGTGGGCGTGGCGCTTAGATAAAACCACATCAGAGTTAAATCCACAAAAATGTAACCAAAAAGAAGCTCCATAAATATTTCAACTCTCAAGCTCTCGAGAGTGGCGCCATCTATCGATGGTCTGTATTGCTCTATGTACGAATATGTGTGGGAGTGTGTATGGGTGTGGGAGTGTGTGTGGGGGTGTTGTAAAACAAGTCATAAATTATATGCCAGCACTGTCAAAGTTCAGCTGACTGCGTTGGCCATCCGGCCAACAGTGAATCCAGCCAAGTGCCAAAGAAATGCTGCACAACCAGCAAATATTGCGCATACGCGGCGTGCCCACTGCTCCTGCTGCTGCTGCTGCTGCTGCATGCCGCCGGCTGCCTGACTAGCTGTTTGGCTGACAAGTGCAATGAACTCAATTTGCCGACAAAAAGCAAAAAATGTTATGAGCACAACATTTATATTGCGATAAAAATTGAGCTGCTTTGCTCGTCCAAAAATGACTAGTCAGCGTTCGTTTAATTAGCAAAGAAATATAAAAAAAGAAAAGGGTCATAGAGACTTTGATGTGGTTGGTTTTGAATGGGTCCCAAGCTGAATCACGGTGCACATGACCATTTCAAGCATTTTCTGCTATAATTAGCCCAGACTTAAAGCTAACCCAGGCAAAAAGCACAAAGTCATCAAATGTGCCCCAAAATCGGCAGACAGCGAAAGAGTTCACATACGCGCGTATGAGAAAAGCTTCAATTTGGCTGAACGTACGACAAGCACTTATCCGGGCGCCTTGTGATGAGCTGTTTATTGGGCCTTTACACTGAACTGGAGACACAGTCAGAAACAGAGACGAGACTGAAATCAGCTCGACACTTGACGCAACTTGGCTCGACCCGACTCGACTCGACTCGACTCGACTCACGCACTCAGCAAGCTAATTATGCTGCAAATACCAAAAAGATGACTCAGCACAAGGCACTTAACGCCCCAAATATGCGAGAATTCCAGTTTTTGGATGTATATGTATGTGTTTGTGTGTGTGTTTGCAAGACAGTGTATTATTTCATAAAACATTTTCTTAGCTGCTAGCACAAAAGATCATCTCAAGACATAAATCTCAACATTTCAGTTACGCAAAGCGAGCAAACAGATGATGGAACGAAACTAAGAAGCCGGCTTAAAGCAGTCATCAAGGATACGAGCGAGCTCTGCTCAAAACTACCGCCAATGCCATTTGCTACAAGCATTCATTTGGCAGTTTGTCAGCAAACAGTCATACATACATACACTTAACAAGCAAGCACAGAAAAAATAATACAAATACTCCTGGCATATTCTCATTGTCATTACTTTTGTGGTGCTGACACAGCTAATAACGCGGCGCATGATTGTTGCAAACGCTGCGTATGAGTAATCATAATGATGCCCCAAGCTCACGAACACGACCACACACACATCCACGCACACGCACACGCACACAAGAATGCTGTCGAATATTTTTGGGCAATGCGTAAATTATTTTCGTTAGCTGTGCGGGAGTAAACTTTGCCATAATAGCAAAAGAGACGCACAAGAGAAAAGACGTTGAAAACAATATGAAAAATCGCCTAAATTTTGTAGCTGCAGCAAGCGCTTAAATGTATGCTACATTTTTGTTGGTTTTTCGCCAGTTTGATTAATACCACCATATGGCAACTGGCAACAAACTCTACGCGTTCAAATCACATTAATAAAATATACGAATTTATGGTTTGCTTCTTATAAGTGCAGACAACAACAGTCGCATACAGGGTGTCTCCCTGCAGCGACAATGTATCTATGATATTGTACACATTTTTAAATGCAATTAAGTTGATAGTTGATATTAGTCGTTCATTATTTTCGGCATAAATGACAGTTTGAAGCTTATCTGCAGCCTGCTGGCATTCAGCTTACGTACGCTAGTCTCAGCAAATATCGTATGAAAATTTACTTAAACGCAGTTTTCCGTTACATTGACAAAGTTTGCCCAGTAAAGTGCTCGAAGGGCCAACAATGACGGTTCGTTCTCTTCAAATGGCACATAACAATGGGCAAACAACAGCAACCACAGTCAATAGATTGAGTATGCTTGTATACCATACTGTATATATTATATATGGATGTATGGAAGCACAACAATACTTTGGCAGCCTGCTAACTGTGAGCATTTGTTAGACTTCAACGTGGGCCACGGATTTTATGCCGCATTTAATAATGCCAACCCACAAAAATCACATCCGCCAATTTACAAGGCAGCGCAATGCTGGCAAATCGAAGGCAGGTCCTTGAATTTCTAAGAATGCTGATGCCAAGGAGAAGTCGGTGAAGAATGTGGAGAAGGAGGCAGTTGAAGTGACGTCTACTCATAAGAAAAATCAGCCAGGACAAACTTTGCAACAAAGTTGTCCTCTACTTATTTGTTGCCTTTTTCACAATTCATTAAATTTGATTAGAGAACTTTTGCCATAAAAATTACGAAATTGTGCCGTTGAAGGCTCACTTCGTCTGTGAATTCAGGCTGCATGTGTGCTGGTGTGTGTGTGAGTGAGTGTGTTTGGAAGATTTGTGTTTGTTGTGCGTGAATATGATTTCGTGCATGTGTGTTTGGAAAAAGTTTGAACTGTCAGGTGGCAAAAGCCAATTGGGCAGCCATTGGAATTTTTCACAATCAATAGCTGCGTGCAACTTCCCCTAAGGCTCTGAATCCAGCATAAAACATATTTTTTATTACTGTTTTGGGCGATATAAGCTTAATGTGCATAATATATATGAATAATATAATATATATCTTTTTTTTTCGTGCGGGTCATGCAAATCAACTTTTAGATTTTTTGTTCGAAAATTTGGTTGGTGTGACAAATAATTAAATGCAAACGTTCGCTTGCAATTAAAAACAAAGTGACGCAAGAAGTAAAGGAAAAAAAAAACATTGCTAGTGCTTTTAAGACTAATTAATAATTGAAGCATCTTAATGGACTTGGCCCAAACGAGCAACAACTCGTTCTATGTCTCTCATTCTATCGCTGTTCCTTTCTGTCTCTGTGTCAGTGCGTTGTTAACAAAAACTTCCTTTTAAGTGCAGAGGCAATTGAGTTAAGTTCCTACTCAAAGAGAAATGTGTTTCTTTTTTTTTATAAATATTTGAAAACAAATTAATAATACAAAATAGAAGCCACTCCAAGGCTAAGCCAAGCGACAGTTACTAATTCGAGGGACACTTTTCAAGCTGAGCTGCAATCGCATTTCATTAGTTCTTTAGGGGTTTTCTGCTTGGGGTGCGCTTATTATTAATTTTGCTAGCGAGGAGATTCTTTTTGGCCAAAAACTTAAACAACAAAAGCCAATAGCAGCCGCATACATAAGTGCATATTTCAGTCGAATTTTACGGCAGGGAAAATGAAAATGAATACCTTCAAGCATGACCCAAACATAAAATCCAGCTGACCACACCTACCAACTGCAAACCTCACCCTGTTAAAGCCATACCCATACCCCACATCAGCAAACTATGCGCTAGCTCACTCACCAATATATAAACCAAGAGCTGGCAACATGAGCAGGAGGAGCAACATAAGCATCAGAGCAGCAGAGCACAGCACATTGAAGATTCCGGCATTCGACATAATGTTGTGGTTGAGCTAAACGACTGCATAGAACAAGCTTTTTATGCCATGCAGAGCCCGTTAGCAATGTCCACCCAACATCCGCACACGCTCCCGCACCCATATGCAAACTCAAACGCACACACATATGTATATTCAAACCAAGCCACAGGCATGGGTTGCTTTGCGGTTGGGCATATGCGATTACGGTCTGACTCCGGTTCTCTCTTCTATTAACGGTACACAAATGTGTACCAATTTTATAACTATGATATTTTCAGTATGCAATGTGATATCATATTTTCCAGATAATTGAAGTCAGCATTTTCAATCTAAGTGCATGTCAACAAATAAGTTTATCTTAGAATGATATATATAATAATTGATACTTTAAAACTTTTCCAATAAGTTGAGAAATATGCCAATATTATTGTTGACAACTTTATTTTTTGAGGGCATTTAATTTTCGGTTGATATCCTTAATAGTTTCCCCGTTGCGTATTCAAATGAGAAATCCCACAAAATCCATTTTAGGTTCCGGCGAAGAGTGTGCGGCTCAACGGTTGATCAGACTTCAATGCTTTAGTTACGCTTCGCATTTAGACTATATTTGAATGAACACTTATTTCCGAATATTTTCTGCACATTTATTACTAAACAGTTTGTTTTTTTTTCGCCTCCGTGGAAACGGAAATGGTGCCAGGGCACCCCGTAGCGTTGTCTGTCGCTCTTTTACGGTCCCATCATTGTCGTTTAGATCATAGTCATGCTTATGGCAGTATATTTACAATATTTTTTTTACCAAGTTATGCCCGCGTTATTGCTTCCATTTTATGTGGATGATAAATGAACATTCGCAATGCTCATAGATTTTTCCAATTAGCAGTGCTCATCCCACAAGTTGTGGACATGCTGGGAAAGTACTTTATGACCAAAGCAAAATGAAAGACAATCAAAACTAATTTTGATAATAATATGCAAATAATGTGACAAAATACCACAATATGCAACAATATTATTAGAGAATTTAGAAAATTTGTAATATAAGACAAGATATACTACTCACATTTTACTATCTGTTATTTAATTAAAGTCACATTTCATGAAATTCAATATCCTCATTAACTATTGGGTTACATTTTGACCATATACGGCTTTGTTAAAGCACATACATGCATTTTGAACAATATTTGACTAATTGGTTATGGTATTATTAACAATTCATATGAGCCGGCAGTCAATTGGTCAAACATTCTACTCGTATCTCAATAATTGGCTAATATTTCACTCAATTATTTTATGAACATTTAAATACGTATATATATTATTTTTATGTTGTTTATTGTCTGTTTAAAACAAAAGTAGCAGTACTTAAAAAAATGGATCAATACTTTCAAGCCGTTTGCGAATTATTGTTATGTATTCTGTAGAATGAAGTTAAATATTGGACATGTTTAGTTTATTTTATATGTATACGATGTAGAAACATTTTAAATTTTCATTTCATTCATTTTCAAATATATACGTATGCAAGAATTAGGGCTGCATGACTTAAAACCAAATTGTGTTCGACCACAATATTTATTTACCTCTTTTTGCAAACAGCACAAATTCGAATTTAACCTACAAACTACATGCACACACTCAATAAATTCATGAATGAGTATGTGTGTGAGTGTGTGTGTGCACTTTGTGAACTTTAGCATGCTTTTACCGTATGTATTGAAAAGTTCACGCTAAACTCATCAGGACTGGGATATCAATTTAACCTTAGGTTTGTTTGCCTTGCCACGCACCCAAGTCTGATTGATTTTGTGGGGTTCAATTACATGGCACATCTTATTATAGACTTCGTTAGACCCACTCTATCGAGCGACGCAAAACGCGTGGCGTCAAGTCTGACAATTGGCAGCCTGCTCTTAGATGGCTTCAATTTTCCGATGTATTTGGCATCCTATATGTGTTTAGCAAGTGCTAATGGTGAATGCCGTTGGCAAATGGGATTCGCATGCGAAAATCAAATGTAATTGCTAATGGGTGCTCATATTGGGCGGGGTGGGCCAAAAGCCACAGACACAGTGAGGAAGGCAGCCATATCGACATAGATAGTCACAGTCACAGTCACAGCCAAAGCAGTTGACAAAGAATTGCTGATAATTGACAATGCGAGAGCTGTGCTGATTTTCTGCTTATGAAGTAATAATCCAGCCACGTCAACAAATTTGATTGTCAGCATGAAACACTGGCAACATCACCCACCACCCAGCACTTAGACATCAACAGCAACAACTCAGAGCTTTGGATATGAACAAAATCACAGTCAGCAATACCCCCCCATATCCCAGTTGAGTTGAGTGTATAACAAAATCAGTTAGTAAATCTACTCAAATATACGGTACACATTTCCATAGACATATTGACAGCTGCCCGCATGCCCCTATGCCTCCCCTTTAGCCACATGTTTCTTCATATGTACAAAACACCAAAAGTCGCGCCAGCGACCACATTGGATTTCTGGCCGGCGGCTGCTCATATAAAAATAGTCAGCGGCGGATCGATTTCACTTCATTTGATTTCGACCAACAAACGGAGCGTGGAGCATCGTACATTGCCCAACTGACTGACTGACTGCCAGGCTGGTTGACTAAATGACTGATAGATGGTTAGATAGATAGATAGACAACTCAATAACAAGTCGACTATCGCACATGCCGCTGGCTGAAGTACGGCGTGGTATACGGCTCATGCTTGTTGTTGCCGATTCCTGATGCTATGACATGAGATTTTCAATTTTGCGTATAGACTTAGGGCAGCGGGCACTGCCGAAAAGCTAACAAATATTTCAATATCGTTCCTTTTGCTTTGGCAGCTTTTTACATCTGCTTGTACTCCTCCGCTTGCTGTTACTTGCTTTTGCTGTCATTGTCAAGAGCCAATGTCGTCGAGTGCTTAATTATTTTTTGCGGTTTTGTACCCCCCATCTGTGGCACAGCGCACAGTGAAATTGCTTGAGCCATCAACCGGAGCCACCAAAGCCACCACGGCCAAACATTGCTATGAAGGCCGAGCTGCTAATGAAACGCAAGCGAAATTGGATTTTCATGTACATGACAGACAGACATTTAGACACACACACACACTCGAACTTTCGAACATACATATCCCGACAAGCAGTCAGTCAGAGAGTCACACAGCAAGGCAGTCAGTCAGACAGTCGCCTCCAAACTGATGGACCGGGCGTGGCCACACGTGCTTGACTAATCATGGCTAATTGAGCGTATATTCGTAATGCGAGCATATTAATTGTCCGCTATGACTAAGCTGTGCGTATAAATAAATCAAGTGCTCTCAAAAGTATTGTTGAGAGTGCCAGAATAACCCCATTCACACAAAACAAAATGCTTAAGCACTTTATGTGGTTTTCAACAAGATTGCTTTGCCTTTTGACTACTCTATCACTATGCAATTGATAAAACAACTTATTTATAAACATTGTTGATTCAATACGAGTAACCCAATTAAATGAATCATCATTGAAATAAATACCAAAAATATGCATTTCATTTCATAAATGAATGCAATGCATAAGATACCACATTTATGACCTTAAGTGCATTTGTCTTAAGGGTATGTAATAGCCAAGTTTTGTATAAACTTTTAGTCTTACAGCTTGTTCATTAGAAACAAAAAGGATGGGATGACGGACTGGATGCAGCTGAGCACAAGCTGCAACGGCAACTGTAAAATCTTCAGGATTAGATGCAATCAACAATAACAGCAGAAGCAGAAGTAGAAGCTGGAGCAGAAACAGCAGCCAGCGGCAAAGCTTGGACATCTGGGTAAACTTTTGCGGAGCATAGTATGTCAATTCTAATTGTCATTACGTATACGTAAAGTGCACAGAAAGACAAACGAGTTAGCCACTGATACCCAATGACAGACAGCAAACGAGAAAACGAATGGGCCAGAGAAAAGGAATAGAAATGCAAGTGCGAGTGCCAGTGTATGTGCGACCAGAGAATGAGTCAAAAGTTTTTTGGCCAAAAGAAAAATGAAAGAACCAGCAACTTGGCTGTCGATGAAGACAAATGCAAGGGTACAAAAAAAAAACAAGCAAGCTGTAAAGATACTAAAATAACATGGCCAAGTAATACTCTTTGCAAAAATTTTAAAATAAATAAAATCAAGATCGTAATAAGTGCAATTTTGTTGTGATGGAATGAAAAATTAAATTGAGGTAATGTTCAAATAGGAGAAAAATCTTAAGCTCTTTTCTTTTTTTCTACACGTTACGTATTCAACAACGAACAAAGCATATCATTGTCAAGAGTATATTATTGGAAGAAAGTGCAAGCGGTCTACTAGCTAAAAGGCAACAGCAACTTGTGCATTTTGTAAACTTCAACATGTACACCACCCACATCAAAAGCAATGCTATAGGATAAGAACAGTGCCAGGTTTGTTTATGGTTCTCATGGTTAGCCAAAGCCAAACAAAACACTAATGAAGGTAGTCGACGGTGCAGCGACCACTTGGTAAACGCCAAACCACTCAGTTTATGCAGAGGCAAGAATGTCTTGAGCTTTGTCTTTCTTTTTGGCATTTCTATATTCTTTTTTTAGTTTTTTATTTGTTGCATAGGAATTAGGGGAGAGTTGGTTGGAGGACCGAGTCAACGACGACGACATACGGCATCGATAAATTACAAAGTTAAACTAAAATTAAATTCTACGCCAAACAATGCATCTTGCTAGAGTCTGCTCGCTGCTCGTGGCCAACAGTGGATGCTGCTTCCACAGAATTTTCTGCTGATATTCCGCTGTTCCTTTTCGGCTGGATTTAAGCTGCCTGTCAGCCAAGGCTCCAGCTCCTGTCCGGGGCTTTTATATATAGCATTTCCATGCTGGCGACTAATGCAGCTCGGACGACGGCAATGGCGCCCAGTCTCTTGCCAATGCCATTCATTATGCTGGACATTTTTGCTGGCCATCGGCGACGAAGCTGCTGCTTCTGCTTCTGCTTCTGCCGCTTAGCTGCCAACAGAAACCAATCATTGTGATAGTTTCATTAAATTGTTCCCAGCTTGGTCTTTGGCTTGCCATCTTCTTGTCCGCCTTTTGTATATTGATTTTAAATGTAATAAACGGCATTTGCAATGCATTCCACGGCTCTTCCATAATTTGCACGCCATCGGAGTGCAATTTAATTGGACAATGTTGTTTTGGCTTTGTCATTGTTATCTTCGGTTATGCATTTGTTGCTGCGTGCCGCCCGCTGGCTGCTTCTGCTTGCTTGGGCCGCCTAAGGGCAGCTTCACGTTCATTGGTTAACAAGCATATGCACAGTGGGTGCCATATATTCGATACACTTGTGGACGCTGATAATTTAAACGAGATATAACCGCTAACACACACACACACAAAGAAAACACAAACATCTGTGACTTTTAACATGAGCAGCGATACTGTTGGAGGACATATGTGTGCTGCCAGCTTTGTTTGTGGCAAATGATGCCATAACGGTATCCATTAGTTGGAATACCACGGGCCACGGCAAGTGCATCGCTTCACTGCTTTGGTTTCCATACCCCCCCTCGGCTTATTTGCTTGCTTTAATTGCATTTCGATTTCTTGTTTAATTAAACACACTTGAACAGTGTGCGAAGCGTCGAAACACGGGAAACGTCTTAATTGGAATTCATGGTGCAAATGCCACTGGCAGATTGGATATGAAAATATATGTGGAAAAAATACTCATTCGGCTGTTGAAGTGACATTAAAAAAGTGCTTTGATAAATAATGCGAGATGACAATTAAAGATAATTTCATTTTGATTGTTTTTTATTTCGTTTCAACACCTTTTGACTTAGATCAACCAAAATATTTATATATATTAATCGCCCAAGAGTGCGCCATCTACAACTTAAACTTCCACATACTTTCACAACTTATAAGCTATTTGAATTGAAAAAAAAAATGTTAAGCAAAATACAGTCACCATAATTACAGTCTTCAACGCGAATAATTGTTACCTGCTCAGTGACCTCCATTTCGCTTTATATCGCCGCATAGTCATTTAGAATTACTTGCGAAAAGGGTGAGCGGTTGAATTGCTTGTGTGAAGGAACCTGTCTAAGTAGCAGAGGCACTCTCAGCGCCAAAACACCAAGCAGTGCAAGCCAGAAAAATCCTTCATGCCGCAGTGCTTTATATTAATGCGACGCTTCCCTGCCACATGCTGCGCTTTTGCCTTGAGCGGCAACTGCAAATTGCAGCTGTTATAACGCAGAGAGTACAAAAAATAAAAATATGTATAAAAAAAACCATAATAATAACAAGTAAAATTGTGCGAGTCACGCGTTCTTGACTTAATGATATCCTGTACAAAGAAAAGGGATAATAAGAATAAGTTTCTGTAAGTGTTTAAATTGCAATTTATTTAAGCTTCGCTGCACACAAGAAAACTTTAATTATTTATATGAATAATCTTAGAATTTCTATCTATCTAACTTTTGCCTATATTTCTATATTTTTTGATTGTTCATCCTAAGTAACATATAGTTTTGGTACAGGGTACTGAAAAAGAAAACGCTTGCACAAATTTATGTGCTGCAAGTGACACTACAAGGCCGCACACTACACTCTTACTAACCTACACCCACACTCAGTACTCTCATCTGCCATCATCCGCGCCCGCAATCGCAGCGGAGAGTCGCGGGCGCGTTATTCACTTGACACTCAGCGGCTAACCTTTTGCAGGCAAAGCATTTTGCAGAGTCCTTGAGTGGCTTTTTTCGGTTGTCGGCTCTTCAACGTTACAGTTAAGAGTAAGAGAAATGAGAGAAAAAGACACTGAGAGAGAAAATGAGCTAGGGAGAGGGATACGACTTTGTACCACAATTTGTGTTGACATCATCAGATTAAAAATTGGGCGCAAAAACAAGCAAAAATGATTTCTTAGTTGCTGCGACTGTTCCTCTTGTTATTGCTGCTGTTGCTGATGTTACTGTATGTATATATGACCCAGCCCACTCGCCAGCCCTTGTCTGCTGTGGCCTGGCATTTAACTCGTTTCACTTCATAAATTCACTTTTACGTAATAAGTTGGTTCATCGCGACTATAAGCCCCACCATTTTTTTTGTTCTTTTTTGTTTTTGTCCCCTTTCATTTTCCATGTGTGTCGCTTCCGCAGAGTCGCTCACTTTGCATTTTGCGGCTGGCTGACTGACTCGAGTGTAGGTTCCATAGCTCTGGCTCCCGAGCCAACCTGCCAGCCAGCCAGCCTGGCAGCCTTTCTATTCTTTATTTGAGTTATCATGACACATTTCGCTGAATTCAGTCATTTCTTCTTCTGTGTGTGAGCATCTTTGGCGCACGGCTGTCACTGCGACATGGCGCCAACTGACTGCGTGTGTGTGTTCTCTATGTGTGCTATCTTTTTGTGTGTGTGTGTGTGTATGCGTGAATGGGTGTGCGTACCTTAACAGTCCAATGGGCGCCCATTCCAAGATTGCAAAAGGCCGAGAGTCTGTTTTCGCTTTGCTTGGTTGCCTTTGCCATTTTAAAGCAATTTTCAAACAAATTTACTGTCATTAACTTAGACAGTTGATGAAATTTATGTCAGGCATATCAACATCATGACGTCCCTCCCTCCCTCAACACCACCCTCTCCGCCTATCAGCTGCCTCCGCCTTTGTCTACTCGAGTCGGTCGCTGTGTGTGGCATGCGCATGAGTTTGAGCTGAGTTCGAGTTTGAGTGAATGACTTCAAAAGCAAAAAGACATTAAATTTTGTTTGCACAAACTCAACGAATCCAATTTAATTCAATTCGTGTGTGCATATGTCTGTGTCTCCGCATTTGTGCTTGTGTGTGTACTGGCTTATATAGGTGTACGTGTGTGTTGGCTGCTTGCAACAGCAACAACAACAAATCGTTTACCACAGTTCACTGCCTTACATCATAAAACGTCATGGTCTCAGAAACTTTACCCATCACTGCAAACACTTTAGCAATTCACCAGACCTATTTCTCAGCCTTCTTATTGCATTGTTTTTTTTTTTCTTATATTCTATCTCTTACAGTCTTATTCATTTCACTCCTTTCAAACAATCGATCAATTGGGCTGCAGTAATTTGTGGGCAGAGTCACAAAGTGGTTGTCAGCTGTCGTGCATATGCGAAGAACAAAAACAAAACAAACTGGGATCTGAACTACAACTACAATAAGTACTACTTACGCACACATACATACATAACGATGCAATGGGGAGAACAGACCCAAAGTCTATCTCGACTCTTATGTGCCCTTACAGTCATAAGTACAATTCAAATAACTGCAGCAACGCTAACTTTTCATTGTTTTTATCAATAATTCAAGCTTCGTTAAGTTCGGTCATGTAAGAATTACTATTCAAACGGATTTAGAGTTGTAAGTTGCATAATACTTATTGTTGAAGTGATTGTCAATAATACGTTGTTGGATTTTAATTAATTATTTTTATTTTTCATTTAATTGTATGACTATTTTATTTTGGTTTCATTTTCCAATCGTGGCCGATTTTGGGTTGCATTAAATAAAATAAGTTTTTCAGGCCTTAAAGCAGAACTCTTTAATTATTTTATTTCGAAGTGTTTCCGTTTGATGCGAGGCTTTAACTATTCATGGTATAATTAAACACACTTAAAATATTTACTCATAAATTACTGCAAATAAAGTTAACACTTACTAACCTTTTGATAAAGGTCTGAGATGTTTTGCTGACTACCGAAACACGAAACAAGTTTAAATTGAATCAGACTTTGCTTAGTTTAACAAACTACATGTCATAGCTAATATTACCTCCTGTCGCTGGAACTCTCGAGGAAATGTATTCAGGGCAAATCGTGTGCAAATTTTAATTTAACGAGTTCTCGCGTCACGCTTTCGAGTTCGACTTTGTTGCGACGTCTGTCATAAACAGCAGTTTATATGGCGGTTCAGTGTTGCCAACATATTTATCTTCTCGTTATGCCAGTTACGGCAAGGAGATGAAGAACACAGAACCGGAACAGAGGGATTGTACGGCAGAGGGCTGCGTAAATTAAGTGGCATTTATTTCTCAGGCAACTCGTCCGTCCGCATCTCACATCTCGTACGAGTGCAAACAAAAATTGCCTATAAATGGCTTTAGTTCGATGTTCACAGTTCGATGTGGCACCATGTTCATGAAAATGTCAACTGGCACTCACTCTTTCAGCGAGTTGTTGTCATCATAGTCATCGTTGATGTTGTTGCTGTTGTTGCTGTTCTTCCTGCTGCTGCTCGCGTTTGTTAATCCAGCATTGTTTGCCTTATAAATGCGTTAATTTTATGACAAGTTCATTTTATTGGTTTTTCTTGTTTGCTATCGTTGTGTTTTCGCATTGGTTTTTACAAGCCAAACATAAAACGACAGACGACAAATAGTAAATAGCAGAGAAGCAGACATGAGACAACAGACAATAGCAGACAAGGCACAAACATGAAGGCTACAATACTCAATTTGATGGTCTGTTAATTGCTTGTTTTAATTGTTGCCTTTGTTCTATTACTCTTTTCTTATGCTTGTATGTTCGTGTGTGCGTGCTGGCTAATAACTTTAACCGTAATCAAGTTCACAAAGGAGTCAACTACTGTCATACTATTATATCATCTCAACGCTTGGGCATCCATTGTATTCGTTACTCGTAAGAGAAATTCTTTTTAATTGAGTACAGTCCGTGGCTTAAATTCATTATGACTTATTAGTAATTGAATAGTCAACAAAAGTTGTTTCAGCCATGATGAACAATTTAAAGATGAAAGTGTACACTTGATATTGGTTACAAAACAACCTTTCTCTATCATTTATTTGCAGCTAAACATTGCTGGCAGCCCTTGCTAAGTCAGCTTTTAATTAGTTACCAACTGTTATTTATCCAATATATATTCTTTTACCCTCTTATCCCATTCTTTTTTCGTCTTACACAGTTGAGTTTTCAATGCATTTTCATTAACAGTTTCTGTGGAGCTCTTCGTTATTAACTGGGCAACGTTAAATGCCCGCCATGCGCTGTGAATTTTACTGCGTTGCGTATACGGCATGGCTGCCACACTGACCATAATTAAATCAAACTCGCGTAATTGGTGTAAGTTCAAGTGTCCTTTTGTGGTTGCTGCCCACATTTAGAAGCTGCGGTACACATATATGTGTGTAGTTTATCAAACTTATAAATGAAGTCGGTCGCAACTGAACATGAACATGCTGTATAAGTTTATGACAATCAATAGCGACACCTGAGCCCCGTGCCATGTTCGATGACTTCACATACTAACACAGGACCATATAGCACTCTTTCAGTCTCCCATCCGCTTTGTCTCTGGGCGCAACGCTGCACAACTGCGCAGTCAATCATGCATGTGATGTCGCCGCCAGGATACATCTTCAGCTCCACATATAGAGCTCCATCACTGACTGGCGCTGCGACTGCGTTGCCTACTGTCTGGAAATAAGCTCGTTAGTTGCTTGTATTGGCTTTGCCCGCGTCTCTGTTGTACACCACCTTCCCCCCTTGTCCCGTTGAAAGTCGGTTTTGTTGCTGCTGCTGAAACAGCAAAATATGTGCGCTGTGAGTGTAGTGATGTGCTTGAGCAGTTGCCTGCAGGCTGGCTGTGCAAACTGCATAAATGTCAGCTTGTTTCCAGTTATCGCACTCTTTTTTAGAGCAAGCGAAGAGGCACTCAGGCGTATTGACACAGAGGACGCAACCAAAACGTGCAGCTCTAAACTTTTAAAGTATCGACTCTTTAAGTTTATTTCAATGTCAACTCAGCTAGGAACAGATTAAGTGACAAAAGTATGTCAATATTTTTTCTAAGCAAACTTGAATACCAGGCTGTTAGCCTTTGGGATGTAACTGCTTAATGTGGTTAGTCCTCTTAATTAAATGCAAACAATACATAAATACACATTAAATCAATCCACATTAAAGTTTTGCAACTTCTGATTACCTTTAAACAATTAAATTCGCTTGCCACAAGTTGAGCAATTTACGTACAACTCACATAAAGCGTGAAGTCATCAAAAGAAAACGCTGATGAAACCACTTGATGCAGTTGCTCCCTTGTCGACTTTGCTCTTATTCATTTATTGTGCTACTATTTTATTCAGTTGGCACAGACACAAACACAAAGACACACAGACGCTGACACAAACTCACTGACTGACCAGCCAGCTGGAGGAGAGGAGACTCGTTCAGGCAGTTTCCGGGTTTCCATACCCACCGCTTGTCATCAATCTTCCTTAATAGATGTTCACACAATTGAATTATTACATGTGTCCAAATGGCTGGCAACTGACTGCTTGCTGCACACACCGCTTACCACAGATCACCCTCAGCTGCCCTCAAGCTTTGCGCACTTGACGCTGCTCATATGCGATGGCAACGGCCACAAGGCAAAGTGGAAGACACTGTCAGACTTTCCCTCCTCCACTGCTCCTTTAGCCGTTTGAGTTACTGTTTGCATGTGTCAGACATTAATGTTGTTTGGAATGGACGAAACGAAAACAGTTTCTGGACATTATGCAGTTTGGTAAGCAGAGCAGTATTGGGCAATGCTCAAGTCTTACTTAATATTTTCTTATGATTTCGAATTGAAAATATGCTCTCGATGTAATAAAATACTGTCAGCAAACTATGAAATGCAATCAGATAATTTGCAGAACATGTTTATTATTCTTTAATGTAATATTAAACTAAAAGTTTTTAGTGTTCGTGCAACTCCCAATTAAATACGAAATGAATGGTTGTCAAAAAGTACAAATAGTTAAATAACTGAGTAGACAGCCACAGAAACTGTATATGTAAATTAAGCAAACACTTTGTATGAAAATTTTCGCTTTTCGTACATCATAAGGCGAAAGTGGTGATGGTAACAATGCAGTCTGCTTAATAGACGACGGCTGTTGCGGGCGCCATCAGCATTAAAAGTTAGTCAACTTGTCAACGGGGCAATTTAATTTTCCAAAAACCCGTTTTGGCCTCAACGGACGTTACTTAAGTGAAAACTGATTTCTTGATGCTTACGCAAAGCTGAATTGCCTAATTGACATACGGCAAGGAACTTAATAAACTTACTGTTTCTATTTGAATAAAACCTGGGAAACAATGTTGTGCATCGACATTAAGTTTATATGAATTAAACGTTAAATGTCAATGTTTATTGAAACTTTAATTTATTTTGCATCACGACTTCCAGAAAATAAATATGCGTGCGTTTTCTCATAAAACTAGGAAACTAAACTTATACAATTATCAATATCAATCAAATTTTGGATTCAGTAGTCACGTTTGCAGTTAAAGGCCAAACTACTTTTTAGAGAGCTTCACGGGAATGCCACCGTTTGCAATCAAAGTGACTCCGTATGGGCAAAATTCAATCTCCCGGATCTCTGAACGCGTCTCAATCTTATAGTTTGTCAGTATTTTTGTAAGCGCAATCTTCACATTCATTGTACCCATTCTAGCCGCTGTAAAGAGATCGAAGAAAAAAAAATCAGTCTCAGGAGATGATGCCGTTATTTGTCAGCTTACCAATGCATTGACGCGGTCCAACACCGAATGGCATAAAGGCAGCAGGTGTATAGTTGTTCTGATCATCTGTGAAGCGTTCCGGCTGATATTTGAGCGGATCGGGGAAGTACTCCGCGTCCCGATGCAAGCCCAACAAAGAAATGATAGCTTCTGTGCCCTTCTCAAGTACCAGGTCGGTGTTCGGCAACTGATAGTCACGGTTACACATGCGGTTAAGAATGGGTAGAGCAGGGTATTTGCGAGTTGTTTCTGCAAAACGAGACAAAATCGTTAAAGCCAAAACTATTTCAACTTTAAGTTCCGTCTTGGACTTACCCGTAACGCACAGATCTAGATACTTCATGTCCTGTATGCTATCGTAGTTAAGTACTCCATTGTGCTTATCCAGTGTCTGATTGATATCATCCATCAGTTTAGCTAGCACATCCGGGTTCTGACTCAGCTCGTAGAGAGTGAAGGCGGCCGTCGATGCAGTTGTTTCAGTACCGGCCACAAAGAATATAAAAAGCTGTGCAGTAATGTTATCCTTAGACAGGGACTTTGCGCCATGTGCTTCTGTTATCGCCGACCAGACGCCATCATCAGTGTTGACTTTGCCGTTATTGCGGAGCTGCAGTAGCAGTTGCATCAAGTCACGTCGCTCAATGTTGTTCTCCTCCCTTAATGTGATCGTGTGATGAACCAGCTCTTGCATTTCTTTCAGGCCATCCGGTGCCCAACCCAAGCGATTGAAAATCTTCTCAAGTCTATACGGTAAAAAAGCAGATTAGCCACAAACATGGAAAGTATTTGGTTGCAAGCTTACCCAGGAAATAAGAATCCTGTTGTTCCACGCAAAATGCTTTTAGGTGTTGGTAAGTTGATCAGCTTATTTATGCGACGCATATCATTATCAGGTTTCAGAAAGCTGTCCACGTTTAGACCAAATATCGTTGAGGCAATAATATCAATAGCGTATCTATAATTATAGTCAAAGCGATGGAAAACCAAATACATTAAAGTTAGAAACTTCGAATATAAATTTGACATTTGACTTACGATGACATCACATTCTTCATATCGATTTCCACAGTGCCCGACTTCTGTATCTGGCCATTCAAATGCGCCAACATCTTGTCTGCAATATCCTCCGCAGTACAAAACATGCCCTTCAACTTGCCCGACGTGAATGCGGGAGTCAGCTTGTTGCGTGTGTTTTTCCAAATGCTGCCCTCCTGTGCGAAAATGTTAGCGGATAAGGGATCATTCTTCTCATCCACGTAAATACCACGATCATGAAAGGAGGCAAAGTCCTTGGTCAGTATATCGTAAGCGATTTGTGCATCGCGCACCAACAGTGCTGGCCTTAACGATAGATAGATGCCGACGAAGGGTTTGGTGCTGGCGTGGTACATGTCATAGATTGCCAAGCCGAAGTTTCGTTTGTTCCTAAACACCGAGTCCAAGGCACCAAAGGGTAAGCTGCCCTTGACATAAGGGAATCCTTTACGTTCCCAGAAAGAGAACGTCCTCTTTAGATAGATGAACACCAGCGCGGATGAAGCAAGCAAAAGCAGTATTACAAGCATTGTGAATATGAAGTGAACGCTAAGAGACTGAATTTGAAACTAACCCACAGAATGTTGAGACAACTTTATAGTCGTACATCAGCTGGTTCATTCTTATCGCGTTCGGCTCGACATCGATTTGCCGAACCCACATATAACCATTTTTGCTTATCAATGTCGTTATCAATTATTAGATTCGGGGGGTGCATGACTTGCCGGCTTCACAGAGGGCAGGTAAACAGAATTTAACTAAAATTCATTATGACGAGGCATATTCATTCGCTTAGAATGACAATTTTATACCCTGTTCCCATTAAAAATGGGAAAAAGGGTATAATGGTTTTGTGCAAAAGTATGTAACAGTCAGAAGGAAGCATCTCCAACCCCATAAAGTATATATATTCTTGACCAGCAGCAACAGCCGAGTCGATATAGCCATGTCCGTCTGTCTGTAAGAGCTAGCGACTTCAGATTTGGAACTTAAGCTCGCCTAACCCCTAGGCAGTACAAGTTTGTTTTTGATTTTCGACAACACTTCGCGTTTCCGATATACACATGGGATCGATAACAACAAAATCTTGAATTCGGAAAACTTTGAGACTGCATTTTACACATTAGACAAAATAATGACAATCTGTGAAATTTATTGAAATTTATTGAAACCCAAATACTTGCAAGCACTGACTGTACGCATAAAGTATAGGGATCAGGGTATCGTCTAGTCGGGATCTCTCGACTAGCGCCTTCTTACTTGTTTTTTTTTGCGTTGTACACTCATGGAACTAAAATTTAATTTCTAGGGATTTAATCAATAACAAACATAGCACTGAATACACTCTAAATCTTACTTATCGCATATAAGATCGCATGATGCTGATCTTCAATAAAAAAGCATATATTATTGTAAACAAATCAATCTAAATTAGTAAAAGGTATACAATTGTGCGATGATAAGCACGATATGGTGAAATGACCACAACAATCTAAGGTTTGTATTGATAAGAGTTTTTTTTCATAAGCATGATTAAGCTTATTAAATATCATGATCACTTCATGTGTCTCGTCATGATGAATGAGTCTGATTTGTTAGCGCACGGTTTCAACAAGACCCACAACTTCAAGCATGTTCGATCAAACTGGTTTGTAGCAATAGATGACTATGCAAGTTATTTAGCTGTTGTTGATTATATATTTTGGCTTAACCTAGGTCAATCAATTGTTGATTGAATCTTATAATAGAAAAAATCATATGTATATACTGCCTTCTACTGGAAAGTCATTTGCGGTAGACCGGTTTTTTATGACGGTAGCTTATCAACATTGTTGTCATAATAACAGCTGAAATGTAAGATAGTAGCAAGCTGTCGGTCCACAACTTTTAATATATTTTCAAACTCTGTGATAAAGAACACTTAGCGGCAATCAAATATGATAATAGCGTATTAACTATCATTAGTTAAATGGTTTTATACCCTGAAACCATTGAAATGAAAACAATGGGTATACATTTTCTCGCGTCTTACTTAACTTGAAAGCATTTCATTTGTGAAAATTGTTGCTATATTAATATGAAATTGAATAAAATATGTAGTGTGCTCAATAAATGAACTTCAGATTATCGTTTAATTTTAATAAATTCAATTTAAGTGATATGAATGTAGATTTATTTGTTGATTGACCGTTAACCGTTGATCTATTACATGAAGCTCGGATATGCAGTTATTAAACATTAAAACCAATTGAAATGCACAATCAGAATACACACGCGCTTAGTGCTTAGCGGGAAATGCCGTTGGAAGCGGAGTGACTAGCGCTGAGCCCGTTTCTCATTACCACCGTTTGAGTTACTGTTTGCATATGTCAGACTTTAATGATGTTTGGAATGGGCGAAACAAAACCGTTTGCGCACATACTGTCAGAAAATTATGAACTACAATTAGATATTCTACAGCATATGTTTATTATCCTTAAATGTGTAATCACAGTAAATTGACAATACAAAATATAAAGCTAAATAATTACTCTTCTCATAAGAGTAGGAGGCAACTTAGATTTGAGTTGCACACAAAATATATCAATCTCAATAGAATTATATTTTGCCTTCAGTAGTAACGTTCACATTTTAAGGTCAAACTACTTTTTAGAGAGCTTCACGGGAATGCCACCATTTGCAATCAAAATTACTCCGTATGAGCAAAATTCAATCTCACGGATATCTGAACGCATCTCAATCTTATAGTTTGTCAGTATTTTTGTTAGCGCAATCTTCACATTCATTGTACCCATTCTAGCCGCTGTAAAGAGATCGAAGAAAAAAAAATCAGTCTCAGGAGATGATGCCGTTATTTGTCAGCTTACCAATGCATTGACGCGGTCCAACACCGAATGGCATAAAGGCAGCAGGTGTATAGTTGTTCTGATCATCTGTGAAGCGTTCCGGCTGATATTTGAGCGGATCGGGGAAGTACTCCGCGTCCCGATGCAAGCCCAACAAAGAAATGATAGCTTCTGTGCCCTTCTCAAGTACCAGGTCGGTGTTCGGCAACTGATAGTCACGGTTACACATGCGGTTAAGAATGGGTAGAGCAGGGTATTTGCGAGTTGTTTCTGCAAAACGAGACAAAATCGTTAAAGCCAAAACTATTTCAACTTTAAGTTCCGTCTTGGACTTACCCGTAACGCACAGATCTAGATACTTCATGTCCTGTATGCTATCGTAGTTAAGTACTCCATTGTGCTTATCCAGTGTCTGATTGATATCATCCATCAGTTTAGCTAGCACATCCGGGTTCTGACTCAGCTCGTAGAGAGTGAAGGCGGCCGTCGATGCAGTTGTTTCAGTACCGGCCACAAAGAATATAAAAAGCTGTGCAGTAATGTTATCCTTAGACAGGGACTTTGCGCCATGTGCTTCTGTTATCGCCGACCAGACGCCATCATCAGTGTTGACTTTGCCGTTATTGCGGAGCTGCAGTAGCAGTTGCATCAAGTCACGTCGCTCAATGTTGTTCTCCTCCCTTAATGTGATCGTGTGATGAACCAGCTCTTGCATTTCTTTCAGGCCATCCGGTGCCCAACCCAAGCGATTGAAAATCTTCTCAAGTCTATACGGTAAAAAAGAAGATTAACCACAAACATGGAAAGTATTTGGTTGCAAGCTTACCCAGGAAATAAGAATCCTGTTGTTCCACGCAAAATGCTTTTAGGTGTTGGTAAGTTGATCAGCTTATTTATGCGACGCAACTCATTATCAGGTTTCAGAAAGCTGTCCACGTTTAGACCAAATATCGTTGAGGCAATAATATCAATAGCGTATCTATAATTATAGTCAAAGCGATGGAAAACCAAATACATTAAAGTTAGAAACTTCGAATATAAATTTGACATTTGACTTACGATGACATTACATTCTTCATATCGATTTCCACAGTGCCCGACTTCTGTATCTGGCCATTCAAATGCGCCAACATCTTGTCTGCAATATCCTCCGCAGTACAAAACATGCCCTTCAACTTGCCCGACGTGAATGCGGGAGTCAGCTTGCTGCGTGTGTTTTTCCAAATGCTGCCCTCCTGTGCGAAAATGTTAGCGGATAAGGGATCATGCTTCTCATCCACGTAAATACCACGATCGTGAAAGGAGGCAAAGTCCTTGGTCAGTATATCGTAAGCGATTTGTGCATCGCGCACCAACAGTGCTGGCCTTAACGATAGATAGATGCCGACGAAGGGTTTGGTGCTGGCGTGGTACATGTCGTAGATTGCCAAGCCGAAGTTTCGTTTGTTCCTAAACACCGAGTCCAAGGCACCAAAGGGTAAGCTGCCCTTGACATAAGGGAATCCTTTACGTTCCCAGAAAGTGAACGTCCTCTTCAGATAGATGAACACCAGCGCGGATGAAGCAAGCAAAAGCAGTATTACAAGCATTGTGAATATGAAGTGAACGCTAAGAGACTGAATTTGAAACTAACTCATAGATGTTGGGACAACGGACTTTATAGTCGCTCACCAAATGCTGTGTTCCTATCGCGTTCGGCTCGGGCAACATTTGCCGAACATACTTAATTCCATTTCTATGTAAGTTAAAATCTATCTATAGATGTAGGTAGATGCACAACATATGGCAAACCTTTTCGATTCCAGAAAGTGAAGGTCCTCTACAGGTAGATGTATAACCACGCGGCTGAAGTAACCAAAGCGGTATTACAAGCATGTAAGGGTATGTTGCCCTTGACGTAATGGAAACCCTTTTTGTTTTTCAGAAAGAAAAAGTCCTCTACAGGTAGATAACATTGACATTGCGGGTGAAGCAACAAAGGCAGTATTACTAGAATATTGCTGTTTTGTTATCGCGTTCGGTTCAAGAGCGATTTGCAGAGTTCACATGTTTCCAGCACAGCAACTTAAGATTTAATTATTCGGGATTTAATATTTTTTAATTTTTTTTTCTCTTTCGAAAGTCCTTGTTCTGTTCAGTGTTCGACTCTAAAATTATATTTTAATGCAGAACGCCCCGTTGGCTTTTAATATCAATAATGTTATAAATGGGATTCAGCGCGACTGAGGTGAACCAGAACCGACCACAAGCATTGCCAACCAGTGTTCTGGAGATGCCGCAAGAGTTTGAGAGTAGGAAAGCAGAATGTATGTACCAGGTTCGGGTCTCATACATCAATTTGTGTGCTCAGTCATGGCTTGTTCGAAATGCTTTTGCAATACTCTTTCAATTTGTGTGTATGTGTTAGCCAATAAATCAAAATATGAAACTCTAAAAGCATTTTCAGGTATTAGCTACAAGCTGCGGCAGCTAAACAAATTTGACGCTTCGCAACCTTTCGAAGCCAGAATTGGGCGACAAATGCGCTTAGTGCTTAGCAGACCAAAAGAAAATGCCGTTGGCAACGGAGTGAGTGGCACTGAACCCGCGTCTCATTATAAATTTGCCAGCTTTGCACGTTTCCAAAAAATGTCACAAAGTTTCAACCAGCTGCAAACACATACACTTCCACACTAACACACATCTAAAATGCTCGCAGCGTTGGGTGCGCCGCTCTGTCTCTGTTTCTCCTTGGGCTAAATGTCAGCCTTTGTCTCGACTCGCACGCCAAAAAGTATGCTAAAACAATTTGCATACAATTTTTTACTTTGGCCCGTGCACGGAGCCTTGTGCCTGTTGTGTTGTTTGTTGCCTTTGCCGGCGGTCATTATGTTTGCCGGACTTGTCAGGCACGCACAAACACTCATTCACGCTCACTCACAATGCTCTTTTGACACTAATTTAATTTACGTCACTTCATCTCTTTCAGACCAGGCCCGTCTAGTTCAGGTCAGTCCAGTCGAGGCCAACAAACTACAACCATATAGAAAGCAGACTTTCTTCTAATGTCATGAAATTGTGTTAGGTTTGTTTCACAGTGCAAAACGATATCAACGCTTCAGCCGATACCAAAAGTACAATTTTAATTAAAAATGCTGCCTTGAGCCAGTCTATACATTTGCCAGCTATGGCTTCTAATGGGTACTCACACGTACATATGTATCCAGTTGTGAGTATATTCCCACAATAAAGAGCCTCTTTCACATACAATGCGTATTCCTGAATTTAGTTGATTGCCGTTGCGAACTCTGACAAAATCAAGAATTTTATAGTAAACCATATTTGAAGAAATCACTTCGTATAGCTTACAATATTTGTGCTTTCATTTAAGCCAATCAAAGTACGAAATGTTATTCTCAAAAAATTAAAAAATATATTTGATCTAATAAATATGTTTTTTCAATCGATTCAAATATTTGTTTAAAAAAAGAGTGCATATTCCCAACTCACAAAATTTGTAATAAACTTGATTTAACTTTTTTTATGTCAAGGATGATTTACTGAATTTGATTTGAATTTTACCGAGTATCTGTTACATAGTAATCGAATGATAGTTCTCTTTTGGCGCTTTAAAATTGAATAAATTATGCAATTAGAAATAAATAAATCGAAATAAATAAATAAATAGTTGCTCAAAACAAAAAAAACAAAAAACTCTAATAGCAACGTTATAGGTTGCATAACGAAGTAAAATTTGGCCCTGAGAAGTAGCTGATGGTGTGTTCTACATATAAGATTATGTGTACATAAGATTTATAGATATATCTTTTTTGCCTTAAGCAATATGCCAGTTGTATGAATTGTAAAAATTGTTGAAAGAGTTCATAGATTTAATTGCAATACACATAGTTTGCGTATGTATGTGTGCCATATAAAAATCAAATCTGCATACGTTACTTTGTAGCCATTTGTCACACAAAGTGCAGCACTTAACAGATGGCTCATAAATTAAATGTTGGCGGTGAACATATCAACGGGAAAATACTGGCTTCACTTTTACAAATTAACACAACCGCTTTACCGGCTAATTGTAATTAATAATGCAGTTCAGGAGGCACACTCATACACACACCTGACGAGACAACGCCCACACGCGTACCCGCCCGCATCATATACACACTCATACACTGCAATTAATTAACGCAACAACTTGAAACATATAACGATGACGACCACTTCCGCTCACTAACCAGTTGAAAAATTAACATGCAACCATAATTAATGCTTGTAGTGTTAAATATATGGCAATAACGAATGGGCGTAACTAAAAAGTGTGCGTTTAGGCAAATGAAATGCAAATGTTAAAACTGTCTGCTCTGATTGGTGATTGAACGCAAAGAAGCAAACTAAATTAAATGTTGACCTTTGAATTGTTCAAGGTGCTAGAAATTTGATAGTCTTATGATTTTATGTGTTTATACATTAAATATCTTTATTTTCAATGTCCATTAAAAGTCTTTCATTTAATTTGCAAGTTAGTGCCAAACTCAACTTAATTTAGAAAATCTTTATCCAAATTGTTGAGCCAATGGCCGCAGGCAAAATAAATGAAAATGCGAAAGGAAAAACAAATGCTAAACTGCACACACATACATAAACACGATGGAAAAGAAAAATCATGCAAAAGAAAATGAGGGAGGAAGACAAAGCAAACAAGACGAGAGCTCTGATGTAGTGAAGTACCAAGATCTGTTTGCATTATTGATGGCCTGGATTATCTTTGGTACTATTGAGCAGTGCGCTGACAACTTCACATACACAGTGTATGTATGTATGTGTGTGTGTGTGTGTGTGTGTCTGTATGGGTTAGACAAGTGCAGCCATAGCTTAGCCAATGCTGCTGCAAGTGCTTGAAGAATATTTGCAATTTAATTAATTTAGAAGTGTTTGTCTTATCAAGTGTTGATTGTCTCACTTGTTTGTGGCAGTTACGAGTATGTCATTTGAAAGGCGTTACTCAACCATCAAGACAATGCGGCCCAAAATCGATAAGCCGCACGAACGGTCAAGCTGCATGCTGTAGGACTGTCAGCCTGCATCCTGCATCCTGCATACTGTAGTATAACTGAACAATGCACTCCCAATCACTATCCCAGGCGATTCGAGTTGAGAGGAGCTAGCGTCTGGCGTCGCAAGCATGCAATGCTTTTTATCTTAATCTGCTGCAAATAGACATTAAATGCTATTTCTTTAGATTTATTCAAACAACAACAGCAGGAACAAAGACAACATCGAATAGATAGAGCAACAGCAATAGCAAGCAACATAACGACAGATTGGCACGAGCGGGCAGCCAAGTGGCAATTTGTGGCTTTGCACGGCAAACCGACATCATCAGCGTTAGCTAGAACAAAAGCCAGACAACTAGCTAGCCAGCCAGCCAGCCAGCCAGCCAGCCAGCCAGTGAGATGGAAACAGAGTGAGACAGAAAGTGAAAGAGCGAAAGAGAGAGTGAGAGTGAGGGAGTTGTCGGCATTTGTCCCACGGGCATTGCATGTTTGAAGCAAATTTATTACAAGCAACAGCCCGCAGTCGCAGTTGTCTGGGCCATCAGCACTTGGCTCTGAACTGTTTGGCTTGGTTCTCCGTTCTCTGGTCTTCCGCTCTCTGGTTGGCCTCTATGCTACGTGTCGCCTTGTATTGAGTGCAAATCTCTTTCTTTGGGTGTGTGGGAGGTGAAAGGAGCCAGGGGTGGTGGCGCTGTCGCTGAGCTGACCCTAGGCCAACTATCGACAAGCATCTTGGACTTGGGCTGTTGACTGTGATGTCTCTGCTGACTACTTTGCCACTTATAAATTCCACAAGTACATGGCCCAAACACTTGTTACATCAATTAGAAGGCCACACAGTGGCTATATATATATATATATATGTATATATATGGGTGTGTGTGTGTGTGTGTATGTGGCATGGTCAGAATGTGAAAAGAGATTGTTGGTATTGCCGTCAAGGTGTCCAACGTAGCCGAGTTGCAATGTCAAACGCGCTAAGATGGGCGTGACAATGTCATGTGACTTTAATTATTAGTCGTGAGGCCAAGGGGCAAAGGTTATCAGGTTTGTGGATGCCACAGATGGGTACACCGACAGAACGAGATGTGGGTCAACCGTATGCAAAACCGGGGGGTAAGCAGTTAAAGGGGTATGGATAGGCACTCTATTTAATTGTACGTTCATGTTCCGCACGAGTAATGGAACATGTAATTTTACCTTATAATCTATCTAAATTCTTTAAGTTATTACTTCCACACAAAAAGAAAGAAGAGCAATTATAGTAAATTGAAAACAGAGAACAGAGGTAAAATTGTGAATTAAACTATATACGGATATATGGAACAAAACTAATAACGTTTATTGGAATAAGTGAAATTGATCCATATGTGTATTTAACTAGGCAGCTCACTAAAGTCGAACCGTTGCATGAGAGCTGTTGACTAGTTTAAAAAACATATTTCTATTTTTTAGTTGTGCTTCTATTGTTGTACAACAAAGGCCAGTTCCACTTGCACAATAATTGGATTCGAGTAATTTAATTTAAATGGCATAGACAAACACAGTAGACATGCACATACTTAGCCACTGGTATGAATCCACATTGGCTGCGGCTTAATTAAATCATAGTCGTGCTGAAGCGCACATTCGAAAACTATACACAAAAGTATGTATGTACTTACAAACACATGCATACATACACGTACATACATTTATGCATGCATACATATAGCTATGCAGTTTGAAACATTTTCAGAGAGACGGATGTTAGTTGTGTGACCATACCATTAAATCTGTGCATAATTAAAATAATTTTGACCAAATTATTTTGTATTTCAATTTGCGTTCTTGTGCGAGATTGGCTAATTGCGCTCCATAATTTTCTCATTTGAGTGACGCTGGAGTTTCGGCCACTCAATGGTCATTTGACTGCAGTGTCATAAATTATTCACATTTTTGGGCGGCTAGTACAACAACAACAAGCATGTGTAACTGAACAATGGCCCCTTGTCTGTACCACCGTTCAATTTTATTCATTTATGGCCAATGATTATTTTAGTCTGGCAAATTTGCAAAAGTAAAATGAAAAATCGAACAGTAATCAACGGCATAAAACAGTAATAAAAAAACAACATCAAAATAAATAAAAAAATAATAATAATAAAAATGCATGCAAATAAATAACGCGCATTTAACGGAAAATATAAGATTCAACTGCCTAATCTCTTTAAATGTACATGCGAATATGTTTAAATTATGGTTTTAGGAAATGTTTTTAATTAATGCTTTATATTAATGCACACACGCATGTTTGTTTGTGTGTGTGTGCGACAAAGGGGAATACATTTTATTTATGCATATGCATATTGATTTGTGGCACACCTTGCTTTGGCCAACGTTCAGCACCAGCCAATTGCCAATCAAAATAAATAAATTCAGTTTCAAATTAACTAATTTCCCAATTTATAATTACCGTAACGGTTTAAACGTTTACGGAAATTACAAAACCAAATTGCCATACACCAATCCCCCATTAAACGACAAAATTATGTTAAGCTTAATTGTAAACTTTTTAAATGAAATTTATACAATGGACGACAACAGAAACATAGGTTTTAAATGAATCGAGAGGCTTATTAATTTTAATTTCATTATTCAGGGAATATAATCTGTACAGAACAAAAGCAATGTTTGTTCTTTGGTCATTTCAAAAAATCTCGATTTCGAAATATCTCAACTGTTTAGAATGCAGTCAATTAAATTAACATCACACTAATTTGTTATTGCAATTGGAAGTTCTTGCATGCATCAGTCGTTAATCCCTCCCAATTAGCGTACCAAAGTCGCTCGGATTAATTTGCAATGCCACAAATTCAATTTCTCTGTCAGTGCGACGCGTTTGAAGTCATCCCAAACTGAAAATTGAGTACAATGACCCACAGTGTTTCGGTATAGCTGTCCACGCTATACCACGCTGCCCTGACCATCAGTCCACCCCTCTCCATTGTTTGCTCTTCAGCTGCACACAAAGTTGGCGGTACACCGGGGATTTTATTCGCATACAACTACTTCTTGGTGTGACAGCTTGGCGCAAATGAATATTTAAATCCAATGTATGCAAATGCGATGCTCGCTTCGCTTTAAACAAGAGCAACATATTTACCCACAGTCTTCGTTGACATTGCAGCGGAGCAACATCAGAATAAAAACATAAGGACAAGTATAAATACCCTTGTAGTTCATTAGCCGTTTCTTTGCCGTTGGGAAAATAACCTGGTTTACTTGACCTTAAAGCTGGTCTGGTATTTAGTATAAAGCTTAAAGTAGTCTTAATTAGTGTGAACAACATAAAATGTCTTTCTTGCCTTACCAACTTTAAGAAGCTTCATGGAACAACAAATTGAGTGGTGGCACAAGAAACTGTAATAAATAAACGCAACTGCCAAAAACTGTTCAAATAGCTGTCATTAGAGGGAACAAAAAGCGGAACTGGGTCTGATAGAATGCAGGTGCGCCATAATTGCCAAACATTTTGCCCGTTAGCCTAATAAAATTACCAGCACACACGCAAAAACAGACTCACACATGAGAACCAAAAAAACGAGGAGCCGCAAGGCAATACGAGGAGTCGATAACAGCAACGAGTAGCAAGCAATAAGAACAACAAGCTTAGCAGCTTAAAATAATTTATTATGCTTAAAGTAAGTAAATGGCTAAATACTGGCATATGGCAGGTCAGCAATCGAGCTGAGTAGAGAACGCTTACCCTGCGCGCTTAAATGTATGTTCTATGTATGGTATGCTCATATGTGAGAGGCGTCTGTTGGCACTGCTGGCACGCACGGAAGTCAAGTAATGTTAATGTCTGGTCAACTGGAAAAACAAAGTAAATTAATTGTAGGTTCAAAGAACGCCAAGCAGCCGAGGCCAGGTCGCAGCACAAACGCAAGCTAAGCCTGCCCCCTGTGCCTGGCGGCCATTGCTGATTATCGAGTGCGACGCGGTCACTGAAGACTTCCTGCTTGACTTGAATGCCGGCCTGCTGGACTGCCTGCTGGACTGCCTGCTGGAATGCTTGCTGAACTGCCAGCCTGCTGAACTGCCGTCCTGCCGTCCTGCCTGCTTAGCCTAGTTGGCAAGTGTGTTTGTGTGTGTGACTGAGTATTAGGTTTTTCAGCAGAGTGCAGCCAAGCGAAACCAATTTCCTATACATTGTAAGCCGGACAGGACATCGCTTGTGTGTATGTTCCCTAATATGTGTATGTGTGTGTGTGTGAGCTTCCTGTTGCAGCTTGCCTCGTTGGCTTGACAAAGCGCGTGTTGATGCGCGTGTCAAACTTGCACTGACTGCCGGAAGTGCCACCAACAATGTGCGCTCGGCTTGGTGGCCAGCGCGGCGACGCGGTGCATAACAAACGCGCGGCTTAGTGACACGTAATATATCAATGCGCTTCGCTGGATCATCGACAGACAGTGAGTGGACTTGGCTTGCTTTTCTAGCTGAAATATGAGCTCATCTCTGCTGGCCTGACGGCCTGCGTGGCTTTGACGGCCTGCTTATGCAAATAGTAGTAGGTCCAAGCAATAAATAAAACTTGCAAGCATTAAGCTATAATATATATTTGCTTAGGTCATATGCCATTCAAAAACACTCACGCACTCATGCTTGAAAGCAGACATATTTACACACTGAAGCTCGAGTTTGTATTTTATGTACATGTATGTGTCAATAGCTTTGCTTAAATATATTCGATCGGGTCCACACGACAAAACAGTTAGGTTTGTAATATAAACACATAAATTGAGTTAAGTTTAAATCTAAACACATGAATTTAATTACTCTATAAGCTTCTTTGATAGAACAGAAATAATTGATATTAATCTTAGACTTTAGATAGCTTTTCGCCCCATCATTTTCTTTGTATAGTCTACGAAAAACATATGAAAACAGTTTAAAATAAAATTATATAATTATTATGGTATTGTGTAAAAGGTTTTGTCATATGTTACTCTTAAAAATAAGCTTTAAAGCAGAAATGAGTACATATGATTTAGCTGAAAGAGCTTAGAAACTTCGACTTTGGTATGGGCTGTTTTTCATTTTCTATTGGACTTTAACTGCGATTCAAATATATCCAGTGTTTGCGAATGCCCCAGGGCAGGGCAGCAGGTCGTGACATGTCTGTGTGTGTGTGTGCATGTATGCGAAAGCCCCGCAAGATCCAAAAAAATAAAATCATTTGTTGACAATTTGTTTAGCTGCTGTTGCCACTACAATATATTTTTTCTCTCCTTCTCTATCCCGGTTGGGTGCCGCCTTGCAAGCTGTTTTTACAAATTATTTGGTATGCAAAACACTTTCGGCAAATATTGATTTTGGAAATTTGTACAAAAAAAAGAAGAAGAAGACGACGATGAAATGAAAATACAACAAAAGGGACAGAGTCTACGCGACATTGTAGCAGCATTAGGCGACGACTGCGACAGGCCAAAAGGCTAAAAGCCACTGAAATTTGCAGCGTTCTTTTTGGGGCACAGTGAAGCTGCATCGCACTGTCTGTTACAGCATAGCCCAGCGCAGCACAGCATCAAGAGTCGCGCTCACTGACGTCATAAAGGCTGCCATCTAAACTGCATTGGTATGCATGGAACTCAACTGCAATGTCTCTGCCACGCCGCGTCGCGCCCGGCACGTGATGTGTGCCACATGCCGATGTAGAGAATGGAGACTCAAGAATAAAGATTGTTGGTGGGCTGTTTCACTGCCAGTGCAACACTTTAAATTAGCTTTAAAAATGCCCAAACAAGCAGTATCATAATTTGTGCGATATCCGGCACGATGACTTTCAATGGTCGCTGCTGCTCTTGTTCTGCACAACGCCATTTGGGGTAGCATTTAATTAGCTGTCTGCGCGGAGTCGCAAGTGCAACAACCCAAAAATTTGCATACATAAACGCAGCAGGCAGCAACCAGACTAAATGAATGAAATGGGTGCGACGAACGTCTGTTTGAGTGGTCCGCGTCTGCATTCGTATTCGCATTCGCATTCACATCCGCATTCACATTCGCGTTCATTTAGCCATAGTCAAAGTACTCATAGTGCTTATGGATACAGGGCTGCTGCAAAGTTTTTCGATTTAAGTTCATAATTAAAGTGCAAGCTCTGGCACACGAGCGATGCAAAGCGCAAAGTTAAATTGGGTTTAAAATTCGCATGCACTTGCATTAATTTGCTGAGCCAGGCGGCGAAGGTCATAAGCCTATATGTTCGCCTTTAGCTCCAAAGACTGAAGGCCGGACACACACGCATGCGCTACAGCCATTTGGTGATGGGGCTGTGCGTGTTAAAGGCTATAATTTGGGCACTTTCAGACAGACTAACGAATTTACACAGCCACAACTAACCTGCCAAGGCGCACACACAGGGAGCGAGTCCGTGGACGACATTTATTGAATAAGTTGGCGGGCATTTTCAATATTTGAGCTGCGCTAATGCTTCTAAAGTTAGGCACCAAACTGTCAACAAATTTCTTGGCGCATTTCAAAAAATACCAGAGAGTACTTGGGCACAAAAGTTTGCACAGTTTTTGAAGTTGTCAGATTGTTTGCGACTGGCTTAAATTGTAGCCGCACCGGACTGAAGATGGCAACGCTGATGACGATGTCGACAGCGACGCTGACATTGTGCACGAAGTTAAACATTTTCGCGGCTTTGCAGTTTATGAAAGCTGAAGGCGCTCACCAAGTATAAGTCGTCTGATTTGCATCGTATTTCCTCTGTATACCCTGTAGCTAGTATTGAATGTTAGTTTCAATGTTATATTTTAAAACTTTGAACGTATAGGGTCGATAAATAAATAAAGAACTTTTGTAAAGTTGAAAAACACTTTAAGATAAACCTTCTTAACAAATAGAAACTTCAGTTTTTATACTTTAATACTTACTTAATTTTTAACTTTTCAGGAGGCAGATACAAAAATTTTGTTAGAAGTGGAAATCTGGTTGTCGAGAAAGCCTACATAACGTATTTTTATTACTTTCCTTGCTTGAAGTTCTTTTTTTCTTTTTGCCAATTAGGCAAAGTTTTTCGCGACTAAAAATGAAAATGGAAGTATAATAAGCTCCTGAAATTTGCATTAGTTTTTGCTGAGTGTGGCTAAAGGGCAACTGTAGCACACAGTGTTGCAAGTCGCAAAAAATTTACACGTTGTATTCAAGTAATTATGTAGTTTGTTATGCGTACCAAGACATATGAATATTAAAAGAGTGACAAATCAAAGAAAGTATACAAATTTATTTATATAATTAATTATTCTTGTATTGTAATTCTTGATATGACTAGACAAAGTAAGCCCTTCCCGGCGCCTTTCGTATATAATACCACAAACCTTCGAATTGACTTTTTAATTGGCTTATCAATGCGTGCTTAAACAGAGATTTGCACATTGATTAATGGCCTATCCCACGAAGGTTGGGAGAAGAACAAGTCGAAGACATGGAAAACATTCTTGAGGTTGGTATTTTTTTTTTTTTTTACTGTGGCTTTTGCCGAGTGCATTCCAGCATCAATTTGCATAGCTTTGAGCAGTGGCAAAGGCCGCCAAAGCTGCATAAAATGCTATTGTGCATTAAAGTCAAATCAAAGTGTGTTGCAGCTAGCAAACAGTTGCCGCATTACTTGCTAGCTGTTTGCTTTGAGGCAGCCGGCAGAAGCCAGTTCAGATGCTGAAGAAGCAGCAGACAGTTAAACAAAGTGAACTGTTTTATTTATGGGCGTTGTATGGGCGTGGTGTCGAGTGTCATATGCGTTGTAGCAACAAGACAAACAATGAGGCAGTCACTTGCTTTACTTGCCTCCATCACCGTCACCGCTGTTGTCATCTTTGTTGTTGTTGTTGTTATTGGTGTTGTGGTTGTTGTCGTTGTCGTTACACTGTCTGTCAACTGCCAGGCAAATGAACAACTTTAACAAATGCAAGGCGCTGCCTTTACCGTAGACTGTCACGACATGAAAGATTTTCGCTCAAGTCAAACACACTGCCAAAGTCGACACTGACAATGGGGCAAAGGGGATATGCATACATATACATATACATATATACATATATAAACACTGTACACACAGAGATTCACAGCATCGCATATCATACACACAAAGCTAAACTTTCTAATGTTATTTAAAGCACTTTAAGTGCCATATTTCCTGCTGCTTTTGCTATAGTTACTGTTGTAAGCTGCTGCTGCTGCGTTGCCTGCTTTATTTATTATGTGGCGCTGCTGTGCTTACTTTTGGCACTCCAGCAGGAAGAATCAAGTAGTTTTTTATGTTTTCCGGCTGAACTGCAATGCCAACAGCCAGCGGCAACTCATTGCAGTGCAGTTGCACACTGAAGATCCTGCCTGTAGTGCTACCAGCCTGCCCAACTGCCAACCAGCACAACCAACTGACTATATGTCTGCTTGCTTGCTTGCATGCCTGCCTGCCTGCCTGCCCGCCTGCTAGCCTGCCTGCCTGGTTTTATTCAAAAGTTTAGTGAGCCATTGAGCGCGCCAACGTCGACGTCGTCAGTCAAGATTCGCTGCGCTGCGCTTAGCTGAAGCTGGAGTTGGAGCTGGTGCTGCTCCTGGTCCTGCTTCTAGTGCAATGCGAGTATCTCGCCAATGTTTGTTTTATGTTGCCAACTTTGTCAGCGACCAGAAGCTGCCACAACAACGGCACAACGAAGCAACACGACGAATAGTGAGCGGGCGACAAAAGCATCTTGAACTCTGTTGCCGGGTACCGCAATTTAATAGATTTTCTATGTAAGCCTCGCAAGGCTGTGCTTCTCAGATTTGACACCGGCGACCACACACAGACACAGGCGTTTGATGTTTTTGTTGCTATTGTTGTACGGTGTACATATGTTTGTGGCTGTGTATGCGTATATGTGTTTGTATATATGTATGTACATGCCAAGAGTTATTTTGCACATCACAAGGACACAACACAACAACTCGACGTTGTGTGAACACCTCAACAACTTAAAATGTAAATAACTTTTCAAGTGGTTTTGCAAAGTTTTTGGCCCAAAGTTTCCCTACCATCGCTCTACTTCCATTGCCTTCCATCCCAAACATTCAGCCCCAGTGGCTGCCTCAGTGTCAGTGTTTCTGTCCGTGTGAAGTGCTCTAGCACTCAAGTGTTTCGTTTCAATTTTCGCACGAGTTTTGTGGGCATCCCAATACAAATACAAGCCAAATGCTGCAAATTAATTTTGTTTTGATGGACTTTCAAGCGGTGGCCAGATCGAAAAAAAAACTAAAGAAGTACGCTATGAACAAATAAAAAATTCTCATACACACCCACACTGGGTATTCGAAGTGTGAGAACAAAAATTTAGCATTTTGAATAATAAAGAATTGGTATCAGTCGGTATCAATTAAAATACACGTCGCGCTTAGCATGTGAGTTGCGTGTGAAAAAAAGACAAAAGGATTATAGAAACAGGGCAAATCAACACGATTAATGTTTGTGAAAAATTCAATTTATATGCATCGCAATAACCACAACGAATACACACACACACACTCGCATAGTAAGTACATGTGGGAAAGTGGTTATTAGTACATATACGTATGGGGTTCACAAAAACATGCAGATGTTTGCACAATAGGCTGGCAGCCATACAAAAACAGTGTGTGAGACATTTTCACGCACTGCTTCATTGCAATCAACGCTTCATTTAAACATTCAGTGCAGCGGGGAGGAAAATAACATTTGAATTGGTCAAGTCTGCAACCATAGCAATTGTGACCGGTGTGCTATCGAAAAAGAGTTGGCTAGCCATCAACAACATGTGCGTGATGAACGGTCACACGACATCTGGCAATGACAATTAAGTGCGCTTGAATTTGAAATATTTACATAAAAGCTTAAAAAATATAATTGCCTAGCAGAAAATTATACTTAATTATCTTTTTAAGTTGTTTAACAGTGTTAAAAATATAATAAGTTTAAATTACACTAAGTAAGTTCATTTAAATTTGTTAAAAAGGGAATAAAAAACTAACAAGCTGAAAATTCACAAACTTTTCGAACGAACTATCGATTGAACGGCCTTACTTTGTGTGGTATTTGTCAATATTTTTCTTTTTGTGTATAGACAACTTTTAAAAGTCTTTATAAAATATTTTCTAAAGACATGCCATTGAAAGTAAATAATATTAAAGTAATTGCAGTCGACATTCGGTAGATTTAATTGTGTTTAACACAATCTGCTTTCATACCCTGTAACGTTGGATTTATTTTTCTTTCGAAAAGAGTATTAGTACTTACAAATGGTTACCAATTCTCAAGATATAGGGTAGTTTCTAGTCAGGCATTCAGGCATTAAATAATGGTTTTGATACTTATAAAATGAATTCTGGCGGACATAATTTTATTTCTAGCATTTTCGGAAACTTCCATGATTTGCAATATGAATAGAGAAAGAAAGAAAGAGTGCTTGGAAAATGTGCGAAACGAAAAGTAAGCGCCGCTTAAATCCACTTAAATAAATTGATGCTATACTCTTACTACTTGTAAAGTTTCTTGCCCGATCGCCCCATTCATTACACTTACGAGTAAAACCAAACCAGAGCAAAAGCTGCAAAGCCGCTGCCTGAGGCGACGATGTCGACGTCGACGGCAGCGTCGTAGTCTTATTTGCCGGCGTCGTCGTCGGTGTCGTTACCATCGTAGCAAAGGCGCCACTTGCGTAAATTGGCAGCATTGTAGTTGAGGGATTAGTGCGGCATTAAACGCAGTTTTTGCACATTACACGCGTGTAAGGCGGAAATCCACAGTCCGCCAAAGGCAACGCCAAAGTCGTGGGTGTGCCCAGGCTCGTTGTGTGTTTCTCGTTTAAGTAATGCCAGACAGCTCACACATACATACAAACATGTTCAGACGTACTCCTAGAGGATACTAAACATTGGCTTGAGATACGCGGCCGGGGGGTGTTGAATGTTGTGTTGCCAGTTTCTAGTTGCCACTTAGCCCCGCGCCTTAACACTAAAAGGATTAAGCGACTTAAGCATGATGTGAAAATTTGTTGGCTGCCTTTTGTTGCGAGTCCACTTGATGGAACACGTTGTCTTCATCTTCTTCTTACTCACATGCTGTTCTTAGATTGCCCAAAACGTGAAATTATGTGTGGAAAAAGAGCAGTTGCACGTAAACCAAATTTATCACAAGCCCAAAAAATAAATGACTTTTGCCCCCAAAACAATGCTTTAAATGCGCACGTTTTGAAAGTTTAAATGGACGCCCATTAGCAGTTAGCAAAACATGCTGGCCCTGTGGAAGAAACGGATATGACTCGGGATAGATGAATGCATTTAGATCTTCAGATGCCTTGAAAAAATCAATTAATTACGCAAGCTAAGAAAAGTTGCTAGAAAGCGAGACTCAGTTAATTGGCTAAGCAGTTACCAAAAAGTTACTACGTATAGAGAAAAATGTTGAGTAAAAACATCAATCATTTATAGTCAATTTCAACAGGTAAGTGAAAATGCATTTAAATAATAGGCTAAATTATAATAAATCTGAATGCGTTTCAACTGCAATAGCTTAGGAGCTTAGGCGCAGATCAACAAACATTGGTCTTGTTGCAAAGCCAAGCAATATTTTAATAAAATTACACGGACTTACGGTGCGCGAACGTAGGCGACAAACTTAATGCGGCCAAAAATTTGGTAATGCTTCGTCATCATAAACAACAATACTGCCGCTTTTGTGGCATGGCCAACAATTTTGCATATGTATTGTACAGTATGTTTAAAGTTTAATGGGAGAAAGAGGGGGTAAATGGGGCTTGTAAACATGTGTAAATTCCCGAAATGAACAATCATATGCCAGTGTAATACATCACGCAACGCACCAGAATGATTACAATGACACGAGCCTCATTTTTGGTTCTATTCCCCTTTCTCTTTCACTTGGTACGCAGCTACAACATGTACAATGGCTGACTGTCTAACGGACTGACTGAGTGAGTGTCGGTGTGACTGAATGCGTGGCATCTGCATGTTGTGTGCGTTGCTGATATTGTTTGTCTGCCACCGGTGCACAACAAGCGGGTGGCAGGCAACCTGACAGACACATGAGTAGCATGCAACATTTTTAAGCAGGCTATTAATATGAAATATATCAGAGAACGTGCACAAGAATGGGTATGGGTAGAACAATTTGGCGGCGTTCCGAGGGTCATAAATAATGCAAAGCAACTTTAGTGAAAATGAATCTCATGATTGCAACTGCGGTTTCCAGTTGAATGACAATATTACCGCACAATTTTTGATTTGCCAAACAAAATTTGTGTACACATACTAACTGTCCTGAAAAGCAGTCTTTCGAATGAAAGTTCACATATCCATGAAATACACAGAAGATCAGGTAAACAAAGTACTGTTTGATTTGTATTGCCTCTTATATTAAAGAGTTTTAAAAGTAAATTTCGGTTAGCAAATAAAACAAGTAAGAAGGCTCTAGTCGAGATATCCCGACTAGATGATACCCTGATCCCTATACTTCACGCGTACAGTCAGTGCTTGCAAGTGTGTGTGTGTGTATGTATGCGCTTACTGTGTACTGCATACACAACTTCAATGTCCCATATCTCCGGTGTTTCTTAACCGATTTCAATAAAATTTCACAGATTGTCATTATTTTGTTTTAAATTTCAAATGGCATCTCAAAGTTTTCCAAATTCAAGATTTTGATGTTATCGATCCTATGTGTATATCGGAAACGGGAAACGTTATCGAAAATCGGAAACAAACTTGTACTGCCTAGGGATTAGGCGAGCTTAAATTTGGAGTCTCTAGCTCTTATAGTCTCTGAGATCGACGCGCTCATACATACGAACAGACAGACGGACAGACGGACATGGCTATATCGACTCGACTATTGATGCTGATCAAGAATATATATACTTTATGGGGTCGGAGATGCTTCCTTCTGCCTGTTACATACTTTTGCACAAAACCATTATACCCTTTTTCCCATTTTTAATGGGATCAGGGTATAATAAACACATCAACACTTTAAATATGATTTTATTGCACAAAAAGTTTGTATTTATTAAATTTCTCATTAAAATATCAAATAAAAATATAATGTTATAATCAATATAATGTGGTTTATTCACCATCAACATTATTTATTTATCGTGGCAGCAAATAGAGGTTGAAAAAACACAAAGTTTGTGATTGTTAACAAATCAGTAAAATGAACAAATTTAATGTTGTACATAAGCCAATTGAAAAATACAATGGTATTTTAGAAATGCAGACAAAACCGCAGCACTTCCCACCTGGATGCATGCATAAATAATTCATAACCAGTATATTTGCATGCAAAATGAGCTAGAATAAAATAGTGAAGTGAGAAACGCCAAACAAAATGAATGCAGTTTTTGTGCTTTTTATAGTATCCAAGGTTGATTTTTTTTGGTGCTCGGTGGCAACTAACAATTTACTCTGCCACGTCTCGCTAGCCCAGTCAACCTCGCTGGGTAGCCACACATTTGGCTTTATTGTTAGTGCTGGCCATGGCCATGAAGTTGGGCGGTGTTGCTGCGGTTGCGCGAACCCAAACGGAGCCGGTGCCAGTGCCTCCGCTGCACCTTGGCCGCAGCGACTATCTAGCCGCAGACAAACGCGTAGGTGTGGCCAATGCCACCGCTCCTCTTGCTCGGTTGCTGTTGATGCTAATGATGAGGCAACACCGTTACCGACACAGCACCCTTGGGCATAAGCTGGACCAGCTAGTGGCTCTTGCTTCGTGTTGACTCAGCAGTTTTTTGGGCTCTGTGTGTGTGTTTTTTTTTTCTCGTTGTTTTTGCTCAGAGTGGACACACAGGCTTAGATAGGTTCCTTTGCCCGTGTGTCTTTATTATAAACCGAGAGGCAGGCAGGTAGTTCGTGTCCTGCGGCCATTTGCGGCTCATAAGGCATAAACTTTCAAGTGGCCAACAGCGCACGGGGTGCGCTGTCGTCTACTCTCTACTTCTGGTATGGTGTCCAGCAGCACGGCGCTGACATGGTGAAGGACAACTTTTAATTGAGATAAAATGGCAAACCCTCTGCCACCTTTGCAGCCAGCTACATAGTTCAGTTAACCGGCTCAAAATCAGTAGCACTGTTACTTCTAATTTAGTAGCCGTAAGAGTCCAGTTCAGCCAACATGTAAATCAGCGGCTCTCTCTCTATCTCTCTGTTCTAGCACCTTCTACATCCTGTCCGCTTCAGCTGGCAGTGTCCGTTCCGCCATGTTTTTTGAGGGCAAACTTTGTGTTGTTAGTGTTGTTGATGTTTTTGTTGTCGTTGTCGCTGCTGTTGTCATTGCAACTATGTGTTTTGTGTTAGTGTTGGCTGTTGGTCTTGTAGTTGTAATTTGTGTTTGTGGCCATAAAGTTTGCCCGATGTCTGGCCGCACAAAAAAAAACATTCAATTTTTATTCTGTTTCTCTTCATCTTGTTTGTTGTTTTTATATAAATATAACATACATATTTTCCATGTATATTTTTTTTGTGCTTGTAAAATATTTTCAGCTTTGTTGTTTGTCACGCTTTTGTTGCCACATTAGCAAAGTTCGGGTTGGCGCTGCGCACGTTTAACTATTTTGACATGGTATCCCCTGGCAACACCAAGGCAGCACACCTCATTAATACACACTCAGTCACACAAGCGCATAACTATCCACTCACATGTATGCTTATCGCCCTAACCAGAATCGTCGTGATTACCGCAGAGCTGCTTATGTGATTCGTGGCAAAGTGCCGTTGAGTATGTCACCACACACTTGCACAAGTCCACACCCACACACACCCCGACACACTTACACACTACACATTTGTTAGATGCAACTATGTAATCTGAATTCCTGCTTGAATTAACCAAATGAATTTACACTTATGCTAAGCAGCGTAGCTGGCACCTCGAAATACCAATTATGCAATGCTTGAGATGCATTTCATGTTCCCACTTTGCATAAGAAAGGAGTACTCTGAGAATGAACCTTTAAGTCACTTCAAACTTACAACCTATTAAATTTGTCTTGCATTAAGTCGTTTTGTGTTAGCTTGGATCGTACTTTTTATTTAAAGGCCCATTTAATAACTAGAAAATAATTTGGGATCTGCTGAAAATTTCTGTTTATGTAACTTTTCGTGCTGCCTCTACTCACTTATTATCGGATTAAAATTCCAACATTCCTCCAGACGACTATACTCATCGTCGTATTGGGCCAGGCGTTGCGGAAATGAATTTCCAGTTTAAGGAAAAACTTAGCGCAAAATGTTGCAGCTACTTTGTGCTTATAACTAACTATTAGTTTAACAACAAGAATATTTTCTTTTTAATCAATAATTGCCAAAAAAAAAAACTTTTGAAGCTCAACTCTAGTTGTGTATATTCAAATTATTTTTAACTCATCTTTATATTGGCATGGCTGGCGGACAGGTCAACGCACCTCGCCTTTTATCAAAACTTTTGGAGGCTTAATGGAACGAGCATCAAGTTCCATCAATATATAGCAGACTCGGCTTCTGAACTAACCAGCCGAATTGGTTGGGCAGGGTAGAAAAAAAAGTGCAGCCAAAGCCGGAAGAAGCCACACCAAATTGAAACACATACAATCATACACATACACAGTTTAGTTGGGGCTGTTTGAAATGTTCAAAAGTGACCGAGGAGATTAAGTGAGAGAGCCTGCGGCACAGTTTGCGCCATAGATTGCACAAAAATTGCTTCCGTGGCACGTGTTTCATTTAACAGTAAAAATCGAGAATCTGTTTGTGACGCATTGTCTGACCATTTGATACACAAGAGCAACACTAGCTACGAAAAGAGCACAAATGTAATCATTTACTACAAAGTTGGCAAAAAGGACACCAAGACAAGAACGCACGCCCACAGCTACAACTACAAGTTGAACTATAACTATTTGATATGGCGTGAGTGCGTGAGTTTTAAGCCGCTTTCCCATAATGTAGATGCTTTTATGGCTCTCTCACACACACACACACACACACACACATACATATACAGAAGCACAAGCAGCCGAAAATGACAACGAAGTGAAGCAGAAGGCAATTATTTTTATTTACTGCCCAGACGCGCAGTATGGCGCCAGCAATATTATTGTTGTTGTCGCCGGCGACGAAGACGACGATGAGAACGATGAGAACGACAGAGATGCCGCCACATAAGCCGCATCATTGTCAGTTTCTCCGCCTCATCAACGCAAAAGCCCCGTTCCGTTTGTCGATTGCCTCTCCCTTCGTTCCCTTATACCATGCATAAGCAAATTACAGTCGAGAGTTAATTTTTCACTTGCTTAACGAGCGGAAGTTACCATTTTGCACTGATTTGAAAATATGTCGCTGTTTGTGGCATTGGCGTCGCCATTGGCAATACCAAGCCGCGCACTCAGTGCGCCCATTCTACCCAGCAACGTTCTGCCCGCCCTCGTCATGTCTTTATATCCATTTGTTAATACGCGCATTCATATGTGTATTTGTTTGTTTGTGTGAGTGTGTTTTGCCTATTCCAACTGTGATTGTTTGTCTGCGGCAAATGAATGAATGAATTGCTTGTCGCTTCGCTTGATGGCAAATATGCCAATTTTGAGCTCTTCTTACCATTATCCCTCGGCTCGCGCTCTATAAAAATCTCCGTAGCATTCATTGACATGTGCTGTGTTGTGTATATGTGTGAGCGGCATATACTTGACGTGTGTGTTTGTGTTCTTGCAGCATGTTCACTGTTCTGCGCTATGCTCATCAAAATAATCAACCAAAGTTGTCATCGTTTTTTTTTCCCCCCTAAAAAAACAATTCGTATTGTGCAATTTATGCGACTATAAACATGAAGTGTCGTGCCCAGTGTCATGTAGTTTTTTTTATTGTGTATAAATAAGTACATGGCTACTTGAACATTGTTAGGCATATTTACTTTTTAATGCACTTGGTGACATATATAACTTTGCATATTTGAAATCGTTAATATATTAATGTAAGATTGATTTAAATTTCTTAAATTTATAAAAAAAAAGTATTAAGTTAAATTAAGATAGATTTATCTTTGAGATGGTTATATTTTTAATAAGGTGAGAGGATTAGGTACTCGGTATACCTGAAATCCTAGCACAACCATAAATTTTCACAGTTCTTTGTGTTTGCTATTTAATTTTCTTTATGTTAGCTAACAAAAATCACAATAACAAAGTTATTTGGCTTATACATTCAAGAAATAAAAAAAAAAAATATTATTGTGGTTTCTGAGCTTAAAAACAAGAATCAATTGTTGCTGCATGTTAGACAATGTTAATGAGCATTGTCTTAACAATACTTTTAGCCCGGGCCTCTCATGAACATATTAATTTTGTCGTTTTTGCAAAAATGATGCAACAATCAATGGCTCCATTAATTTGGGACTGTCCAATTAATTTATCACCACAAGATTTAAAGCGACTTTTGCATATTACAGCTGAACATATTCACATCATATAAACAAACATATATGATGTATACGTTTGTGTACGTAAGCAGAGAATATTGTACCAGTAACAATAGCTTGCAGCAGCATCAGCTAAACTGAATACCCATGTGTGAATGATTGTCTATCGCCCGAGTGCCATGAAGGCTTGAAACTGACTCAACTCGGCATGGGGCATGAGGCGGACTGATTTATGTGCTCTACGTGTGCAGCTGTGATCGAATTTCCAATCATGTTTACGAGTACACACACACACAAATGTACTCACTCACACACACAGACACACATATGCACAAACACACAGGCATGCTTATCTCGCATAGATAGGAGGAGGAGACAGAATCCATGTAGTGACGATAGACACGCCGCCAACCTCGTCGATTCGTTGGCCAGCAAACGTCGGTGTTGTCCGTTTCTGTTGCTGGCTGTGATAAAAGCGACAACAACAATAGCAACAGCAACAGTCAACAGTAACAACAACAGAAACATCATCAACAACAACAACAACACCATCAACAATACAAATGAACATGAATTGCACTGAACAGGTGCGCACATGACTTCATTTTCTCGGTAACACTTCCCCTGCTGTTGTTTATTGTGTGGATAGCCCTACAAACGCCCTTCCCCACTTCGACCCTTTCGTCGTAGTAACCGACATGGCATATGCTTGCTGTTGCTAGCTACTATTTATGTTTTCTTTAGCAAATTGTGCGTGCTATGCATTTGCACAGGCCACATAATCCACATTGAAAATTGAAAATCAGCATGGGAAAAGTTGTTTTTTGCGTTTCTTATTTTGTCATGCTCATTTAAAGCACTCTGAATACCTTGTATCCATACAAATTGTCTAAAAGGGTAACGTTACTGGTGTACAGGATGTTAAATGAGGGACTTAAAGGGCGTCTTAGTATATAGTCAGACTATTGATAACCTTTAGGCTGTCACACATTACATCAGTTTATCATGCAAACTAAATAATATTAAAAGACAGGGTATTTTTGGGCAAACCATTTTTTGGTATAATTCACTTATTTTTATACGCAAAGTGGCTTTTGCCTTTCCTTTTTTATTTTATTTTTGTTTTAGACTGACCGGCAAATTGAAAATTAACCAAGTTCTCTGAGGGAGCCAGCAACCCAGCAGCGACTTTCAATTGTAGCTACTGCTGCGATGTTTTTTCAGTTCATTTTTTAGCCCACATTTAGCTTTTTGCTGTCGCCTTCTCCCCGTGGACTTGTTAATGTCACTAGCAATTTTAAGCCCCCCTCGTTTGGCCATGGCATTCGCATTTGGTTAATCTTTTTGTTGCGGCTACAACTGTGATTCAGGGCTTAGATCTGTTGCTGTTATCGTTATGGTTGTTAGGACTAGAGTTCTGCTTTGGGCATATTATTATTATATAAAAAAAATCTCTTTTCAAGCATCATTATAGGCTTTTCAATTGTAATATCCGATTTTGCTTCTTTTTTTTTCTTAAAATCATTTCAAACCTTTGGGAAGAGCATGCAAAAATTGTCAAGGGTGAAACCTAAAGCTTAAGTCGCCCTTATATTTGGCTTGGCAAAAAGTGCAAAATGTTTCACGGCAGTTAATCTTTGCGAGTCCCTAACGAAGCGTTAAATGCCTCTGGTGTTCCCTAAAGGTGTAAGAGTGTTGAGTGCCCCGAAAATTATGTTAATTATTAAATATATGTGCGGCTTTTATTTTAGGCAAATTTAAAGTTATTTTGTGTGTGGCATTTTAATTAGCATGCGGCGTAAATTTTTATTTCCTAAATCAGGGACCAGCTACCAACAGCCGACAGGCAATGCAATGGCCCACTGAAAGCGTTAACTTCAAAAGCGAATAGCGTTTAGAGGATAGAGGATAGGAAAATATATGGCAATGTGTTTTCCATTTAACCGCCCCTGCTGTGTTGTCTACAATTCTATTTCAACCTTTTTTTTTGTTCTGTCGGGGAGAATCCTTTGACGGGAACATAGCACAAAAAGAGCTTCAGCTTTTCTTCTATGTACAAAATGAAATTAGTGTCAAAATGTTTTTGCGTTGGCTGTGACTGAGTTTTCATGCTGTTTTACACCGGCGCCACGCCCCAAAGCGTTTATCGTGCCTCAGATTCAAGAAAGAAACCGAATGAACGAATGGGTGATAAAATGTGCAGAAACGACGTTGACTACAGCAAAAAAAAAAAACAGAAAGCGAAAGAAAACACCAACAAAAAATGTTTATCAAAAACAACATCGAGCTATTTCATTCAATGTTATTTTGAGCTTTAAGCTAAAATAAAACCTGACACTCAGCAAAAGTGAGGGGCATGGGGTAAATGAAATGCAATTTTTTGTGACACCAAATGCTTGTCCTTAAATGTCCTCGATGTCCTGTACGCTCTCAAGTATTTTGTTTGGCATTATGTTACACTCTCATACTCGTATCTTAAGAGGCGATGAAATACGTTTTCTTCGTTTGGTTCTGTTAAAAAACAGTAAAAAAGCAAAAGGCGTCTCCTCGGCCACAAGAACGAACGCAAATGATTAACTCATCTGCTTGATTAAAGCTCATGCAATTGATCGAAAAATGACCACAACACAACAATTTGCACCCGCTTTGCAAAAAACTCGACTGGGTTGGCAAAAATGTTCATTTGCATTATGCAAATGCCGCTGGCAACGCAGGCCAGACAGCATTTTCATGGGAAATAAATAAACATTACATGTTAACCGCAATATAAATATGCTATAGCTTTTCTGCTTTTCAACGTGCCATTGCACATTGCAGTTTGTGTGAAGTGCTGCAAACATGGCGTATACGTATACGTATGCGTATTAAGCCAAAATTGCATAATAAAGCGACCACACAGACCTTTAAATCCATATTTATGCCATGCACTACTTATATGTTTGTATATATGTATGCGAGTACACAACTAAATAGGTTGATGTAACTCGTCGCTGTCACTCAAGATGTGATATAAAACATAAAAATGACAGTTTAAGATTTTTTTTTTCTGCCAAAGCCATTTTAAGCTGACTAAAACGGCGCACGTGACTTGCACTTTTCATTTTGGTAGTTTGTCTGCTTTTTGGTGTTCGTTATACACTCTTCCAAATAAATCGAGTATTTTTTTCTTACATGATTTATATATAATAAATGTATGTATGTTATATTTGCGATAATATTGTCTTGGGAAAACAAATAAAAAATCATTTAAATAACTCTGACCAGCTATATTTTGGAATTTACAACAACAAAATAAAACAGTTAATGATCTAATCTGATACCGCAGAGATTAGGTTGTCAATGTGGACTAATTTAATGAGGACAAATAATTGCTAGAGTATTTGCGCTATCATGTTAATAAACATAAGTTTTCGATATATTTGCTTTTTGATTTTGTATGCAGCCTAGGAAATGTCCTCGTTCTCTGTTCAGCTACAAGTCTATAAAAATATGCAAATCACGTTGGTATTTTTTTCTACAACACAAAACAAAATGATAAACAAAACAACAAAAAAGTGAAGAAACGCTTCCACTTTTTCTGTGAACAAATATTTTTCAACGAATCGATTTTATTTTTTGGTTGTATCCAAAGCAATTGATGCGTTGTTTTTCTTTTTGCTGTAAGCATCGATTGAAATGCCTATAAAAAAAATCAACGCCCACGAAATGGAGAGACATGCCACCTGAACCTTCTATGTGAGACATGCAACTGGTTGAAAGTACATTTCTCCAATAAAAGTACGACACAGCTGTAGTGACAGTTGGCCCCTTCAAAGCGGTGGCTTGGGGTATGTTGACTATATGCTTGTAAGTATGGGGGTGTGTGTTTGGTATAAGTGTGTGAGCACTGTATTTTATTTGATGCTGTGCTGCTTAATTTTTATTTCGGCGCTTTCTTCATTTGTTACGTAATATCAATAACTCACGCGCAGCTGACACATGTAATAATTCAATCGTGCGGACAACCATTAAACAAGATTGATGATCTCTTTAAAGCGTGTAGTACAGTGCACACACACACACACACAAAAGAGAGCAAAACAGATTCGACCCTAGCAGCAGACCCATTGACGCCAAAAGGACGAACGCTCGGCTCCTTTAAAGTTTGTGCGCCGTGTGAAAAATGAATTCTATGGAACAATTAAAAAGGCCACAGTCAAAGAATGATTCAACAAAGATTCAGATACAAGTGTCTTTGCTTATTTATAGGCTACACCCACAAACAAACATACAAGCACACACACTTTAAAAAGATAAGCATTTGTATGATTGATGAACTGCCAAAGTCTGTCCTGCTGGCTGACTGGCAGTCATTCATTCATTCATTGTTCAAATATTTTGATAAACATGGGTAGCCGCAATCTTCTCAGTGAGCTCACATTTTATGGCAACCGCAGATTAGTTGAGATTGCCGACTCCACCCCACAAACACCGCAGTGCCGCAAAAGCCCCTTGCAGATTAAGACAGGCTACAAATTCCGCAGCTGTTAAAAAGCTAACAACGTCACCTTTAGCTGTGGATTGTGACACATAAATATTTACGGCTGACATTCCAGCCGGGGCAACAGGCGTTGTCATACAGCAGACAACTGACAACAGGCAGCAGCAGCAGCAGCAGCAGACAAAACGTCAAAGTGGCAACTGTTTGAGCAGCTAAATTGAAATATCCTTCTTGGTTCTGGCATTGTTGTGGCTGGTTTTGCCTCTGGAAATTCATTATGAAAGGTGTAACAATGGCACGGCTAAGTAGCTAATAAAAGCGCGCGAATCCCCAGACCTTCAACTTCGACTGCCAAAGACAAGAGCCCAGCCCCAGTCGTTGGACGTATAGACGGACCACAAGTCGAAGCAAGGGAATAACGGGGGCACAGTGCTGCTCCCTGGCTGACTTGTTTACTGTCATCATAATTATAAAAAGGGTTTTACCACCATCGCAGCACAAAGGCATCAAAAGGTTAAAAAAAAGGCAGGTGAGTTGTCGCTGTGGGATTTAAGGTGTTTTGGGTTTTTATTGTCACTGTGACACCGTCGGCACCCATCGGCATTATCATCAACACGACCTTGGGTCGACAAAAGGATTAAAAGCGGATTATCTTAATATGTTGACAAGATACTGATTAAAATTTTTTATGTGATCCCTTTTTGCCTGGCCGTCTAAAAATACAGCCCAACAACCCGACAACCAACAAAAACCCATAATGTACAGAAAAAAAAGCTAATCGATTGTAATTCGATATTATTATACAAGATGATTTTCACATACAAAATTTTTTTTGTATTCGAGATGTGTAAAGGATTTGTGAGTCGACCCAAAACTTAAAGCAAGTTACAGTATCACAATAAAAGTAATCAATTTCTCTGGTTCCATGCCGATTCACTCTGATGTAAGATGTAATAAAAAACATCCAATAGTTTCCGTTCATTAAATCGGTTTATATACAAAAACTGTTTTTACGTTATTATTATATTATATATTAATAAAAAGAAAACAAATCTATAAAAGAAAATGCTTTCGTTGATTTCTGAAAAATGATTTCAGTACAAAAAAGTTAACAAACAGCAAAAAAATCACTTAACTATAAATTTTAAAATTTTAAAGATTGTTGAGAGCTGTGGATTTTACCGCTGTACTGATTAAAATCTTCAACGCTTGGTCTGCATCAAATAAAAAATACAAAAACTATACGGCGAGATGAACAAGAATCGATATATATGATATTTTATACATACATATATATACGTTTGAGTTTAAACAGTTTTATATTATTTTTGTTCGCCATATGGATGACACGGCTTGAGCAAGTGATGCACATGATTGACAATCTGACAGTCAAGCAAAGTCAGTTACTGAGTCAGTCAACGTATTTGATCTATTTTAAGTTATTCAGGAAAATTAAGCAAATAGTTAATACACACATAAGTCGGAATGTGATGGAAAAACTTGAAGAAGAAAAAAGTAAGGCAAACGCATGAATTTATATAAATGTAATAGTAGAAATCGTATATCGTAATAAACGATACAGAAAGTTCTTATATGTATGTATGTGTGTACATTTGTACAAGGTTGGCGCCGCGTCTGCTAGTGAATTTCTGGCTGCACTTTTGGGGCAAATGTAAATCGCTTAATTTAGTCTTAATTTTTAGGGCAAAATGTGGCAGTTTCTCCGCACAGTTGCGCTCGATGAATCTGTCAGTCAACGACGCATTTGAAAGCTAAAGATTTTCAATTAAAACTACTTTTCCAAACATCATGTGAAAGCATTTAGGTAAAATAGATAGAGACAGAGACAGTAAGAGGTGGATGGTATATCGTATGGTACTCTTAATCTTGCTTTCCTTCAGTCGTTTCAACATTGCAACTGTAATTATGAACTTTAATCGAAAAACTTTTTACAACTCATTGCTCATTCCTATGCAGCACATACAGCCACACACATGCACTCACACACACAGACACACGTGCATCCAAACATAGACAGATGTCTATCAGGGCTGCAGCCAAAAATCGCTTAACGCGCAAATGTGAACAACACTTCACCTCAGGACTTTACTTAAAGTAAATAGATTACAGCTGCACGAATTAAGTCATCAGCCTTGAAGAAAAATTAAGACATAAAACCAACTCTAAAATTTCTATACAAATAAAGAGAGGAAATGTTTATATATGTATATTGAATTTTTATTTTTACAACAGCTTACAAAATTGTAAGTACGCATAAAACACCAAATATTTTTAGTTTCACTACATTCAAATCTGATTCGGGAAAATATATCGAAAGTTGAAGAACGTAAGTTGGCCAAGCTCGTGAGAAATTCATTTACGTGAATGGCTGTTCAGCTAGTTCGTTGGCAAATTTTTGTTGCCTCCACTCGAAGTTCTGCAGTTATCAAACACTCACAGTGAAATCCCTAAACATTATTGCCGCCTACAGCCGTTAACTGGTTGGTCAGCTGGACCAATATGTTGGCGCCATTCGCGGGTCTAGCTGTTGAGCGCAGCTGCAAAACAAATACATAAACTGCGGCTTTTGAAAAAACTGCAATCCAAACAACACACAAACACACTCAAACAACAGCAAATAGATACAAATGTCTGGTCAAAATTGCATCGAGAGTCACGGGCGCGTAACAAATAAAAATTACACTCCCTTTCGTTTTGGTTTTTTTTTTTTATTTTGTTTTTTTATTGCTGGTGAAACGTTGGTGAAATGGTGCGGCTTTGGTCAAACAGTTGTTGAAATGGAAAAATAAGACTGCATACGTATACGTAACATAACGTTACGTATATGTATGCGTGTATGTATGTATGCAGTAGGTGTTGAACCACGGGTTGCATGTCAATCAAGACTTACGTAGGAAATTTAGATGATCGCACACCTCTGCCTGCAGCTCTCTGGCTGCTGTATGAACTTTCTGTACGCTGCGGGAAAAACTTTTGCGCATCTATCAAAACTTTCGACAGCGTCTGCCGCTTATAGCAATGTCTTGAGCAAGTCCCGCAGCAGTTATCTGCATTTTATTTGGTTAATAAATTGAAACTTTCAGCAAAGTTTTTAGCTGTATGCCAAAGTGTTAATGGTGAATTTGCCTTATGTCCAGCGAGTTGCCAAAAAGCTGCTACAAATTCGAATACTTGTATTAATAATATGAGTAATACGAGTACCCTTACCAGTAGGTTCACATCATTTTTGCCATGTCATCGAAAAATCTTCGTTTCGCCTGCCCTTAATAGACCTCTTGTCAACGCACCGAAAAGCTTTCAAGTGCTCTCAACTGCATTTAATGGAACAATTTTGGCATTGCTTCAAATCGCATACATATAAAAACCTATAGCATAGTATACACACTATATATTTACAATGTATATGTAGTGTGGTTGCTTTGAGCAATGCAAAAGTTTTAGCCTGCGGTTTATCGCGCCGGAACTGAGTGTGCCAGTGTTGTAGAACGTGCTACCTTTGCTTAATTACATTTTGTCGAGCAATTAAATGCTCAATAATTGTTTTGTTGCCCGCTTTAATAGCAGTTATTCAAAGGGCCCAGCCACAGCTACATCAACATCTCCCTCTTGCCATCAAACATGCCCACTACACACTTCAGTAAACAATGGGCATATGCGACTTGAGTGGCAGTAAGTGAAGTCATAATTCCAAATAAGGAAAACATTGTTGTGTAAACTAAATTTTAATGCATCGTATTTTACAGTTTAATCTGTGTTAACTTTTCCCTTTAAATATACTTGAGCGATGGTTTTATAAATGATTAAAGTAGGGTATTTTAAAGTCACTGCCAACCAATACCTGGTCGAGGATGTTTATGTTTACGGGGCTGGAACTTGGTAAAGGTGCGTCGTGTCTCTGCCGTGTCCGTTTGTCTGCATTATTTATGGCTCGGTAATAATGATCAGGCATTTATCTTGCTGTTGCCCGAGTCGTCTCACTGTCTGCTGTTGTTCTGTGTATATTTTATTTTTTACGTGCTGTTGTTGGTGTTTTTTAACAGTGGCATGCTTAACTTTCGTGTGCAAGCGTTTGAGTAATGCCTTTAAGTTCGCTTACACTTAATTAATGCATACACCTACGGGTCTCGCTCAGCGTGTAGCTGAAAGTTCTTTTGTGTAAAGTAATATGCTTGTGCATTATTGCTTCATGTATTGCTCCTAACAGTAGTGCCATTGGGGAACTGTAATATGCCCTGGTCGCTGGTCCTGGTACGTACTCATTGTTGGCTGTTGACAATTGACACAGACAAAGAGACGATACGCAGCAAACAAGGGGGTGGACAAGGTTGAATTTCTTGTTGCAATGTTTTACTGTATTGTATTTTGTATGTATGATGTTCGTTGCTTCGTATTATTTCAACAAACACTTGTTAAGGTCCCATTTCAGTTTCTGTGCTCGTGTCTCTGATGTTCTGTTCCTGTTGCCTGCTGTGTTGTGAAATTAATAAGCGACAGAGTCGAGGCAAACAGCTCAGAAGCTGATGATCCCAAGTCCATGCCGTTGCATAATGTCAAATAATGCCACAAGCATGTGCAAGTCAGAATACGGTAGAAAAACAATAAAATTCCAGCTTGATAGCACAATGCGATTTTTTCGAGAGATTTTTTGACACTTCTCACCTACGAACTATTGTTTTCAATTATCTATGGACAAATGAACGAATGGAAAAACAATAAAAACAAGTAAGAAGGCTCTAGTCGAGATATCTCGACTAGACGATACCCTGATCCCTATACTTTACGCCAGTGGTCGGGGAACCGGGGTAAATTACCTCGAATGGGGTAAAAACGCAATTTTTAGGGGTAAACAGAAACTTCTGTGAGTGAAAAGTATATATTTTTCTTCGCCATGGGGTAATATCAACTCACACATAAATATTTTGGTGTAATGATTAAAAGAGTTTAAACGAACTAAGACTCAATAACTAATTGAAAACTCAAAATGCATAAAGTTCTACAACAATGGGCACTCTTCCTTATAAATTTCCCATTTTGCCAAAATAGTGCCAAGTTTTCGTCGAGTTTTTGCTAGTCTTTGACTCAAGTATACCAGGCGCACAGAATCAGCAGCAAGTGGTTTGAATTGACTTTAATAAACGGCCTTTGTCGTATGCAATGATTTTTTTCCTTTTTTATCATAGTGTCGCACCAATTAAATATGAAAGAATAAGCGATCTGCCTAAAAGTATGCCACATTATTTTTAGTGGGTAATTTAGCCAATGCATCAACCTTTTGTTTCCACACAGGGTACTACCAACCTAAACAAAAATATTTTGGGGTAATGATTAAAAATTCATTAATTCATTAATGATTAAAAATTCATTAGTTCTAAGAAAAACATTTTTATTTAAACATAAGAACAAACGAGAAGCACCTAAGTTTATATGTATATCTAATTTCAGTCTATGTCTTATATTATTATTAATAATTGATTGTAGATTTTTTGGTTTTTGAGGTAAATAAATACGATCTTAAGCGATACGAGCAATACAAAAATATCTTATTTTTCCTTTGTTGGGTGGGAATCACAACCATCCTTGACTGCAAAACCGATGGATCCTTAATGATATTGACGAATTTTTACCTAAAAGGTGTTGAATTTTTTTCAAAAAAGTCCTAAGCCATTTTAATCCTTACGGATTTTGAAAGGACATGTTGCGTGAGAGTTTCAAGGACCAACTCAATCGAACTGCATTCAAGGATTATGGGGTCATCTAAGAATAAAAACACTTGTAAAAATTTCACTCTACGGCAGAGCGAAAATAAGAAAAAAACCATTAAAGTGCAGTTTTCTCGGAAACCACAAAGACGATTTGAATGTCCTTTGGGCAGTTGGTAGCCCTGGTTAAAACAAAATGTCTGACATAGGACACGTGCGAATCCTTTATGATTTGGCTGAGTTATAACCAATTTTCTGTTTTAAACAAATATCCTTTTAATTCAGCTGTTTGAAGGACGATCGTCCTTCGTCCTACTTTGCTCGTATCGGCGGGCATAGGCCTTCCTGTGGTCCAAAGGACATCCGGATAGTCCTTAAAATAGCCGAGTTATAGACGATTTTGTAATTTTTAAAATTTTTTTTGACCTACCCCCTGTAAAATTTTTCGAAAAATTTTTTTCGCGAATCCTGGAGATCCTTATAAGCAAATCGATAGATCTGATTGCTGTGAGTTCAAAAATGTATTTTCCTTAAAGATCTTTAAGGAAATGTTCAAGCTATGTCTTAAAATCGAATGTCCTTTTTGCCCATAATTTATATATAAGTAAGAATAAGCGATCCGCCTAAAAGTATGTATACTTTATTTTTTTATTATTTTTAGAGGGTAATTTAGCCATTTTTAATTTTAACCTTATTTGTTTCCACACAACAGCGTTCGAGGAACCGCTATGGGGTAATATCAACTTAAATAAAAATATTTTGGGGTAATGATAAAAAAGTGTATCTGTAGCCATGTAGCTATGTATCTGTACCCATGTATCTATACCCATGTATCTGTACCCATGTATCTGTAGACATCTATGAGTTGCCATGTATCTTTACCAATGTATCTGTAGCCATGTATCTGTCGACATGTATCTGTACCCATGTATTTGTAGACATGTATCAAAAGCCATTAAGCCATGTTTCTGTAGCTGTGTAACTTCAAATAATAATCGGAAAAATGATGATCTGTAAAACATTTATTGAAATCGGTTGAGAAATATGGAACATATCCAGTATGCAAACACACACATACATGCAGGGTATCAGGGTATCTTCTTGTCGGGATCGCTCGATACGCAGCACGCAATCCATTAACATATTTGTTTTGACCATTGGCGACATTTAGCATTGATTTGATAACCAAGTGCAGTTATTTTCATTTCCCTTCACGTGCCCAAGTGCCGTGCTCCTTAGTTTATCTGCAGCATGTATCTTAAAAGTTTTGCAATAGTATTTCTGAAAAATACATTGCGCAGAAGTTTTCTTAAAAGCTTAGGATCTACTTCAGCACAGCGCAAGAACGGCGTCTGTTTGTCAGTCTGGCAAGTTGTATGTCTAGCTGGTTGGCTGCCTGGCAGCCTGGCAGACTGGCAGCCTGGCTGGCTTGCTGCTCTAGTCGACCGCACGGTACAACAATTTCCCATAAGAAATTTGCAAACATTGAAGGCAATTAAAACTGTCAGATGGAAAATGTGCATAAGCTGCGAGTGCGGAGTGCGGCACCACTGATAACTTTTGCCATGGCACATGGCCATTCATCCGGCCATTCAGCCAAGCAACCAGGGCAGCAGCACCACCAGCAGAAGCGGTGGCAGCATTTCTGGCATCAGCGGGCCATGGCCAACATTTTGACCACCGAAACCGTCGGTCGCATTGTCTGTGTGTCCGTTTGCCACTCAACAGTCAACAGAGTCAGCTGGTTCGGTCTGTATAGGCACGCAAAAGTTTTCGGCCCACATTAGTTGGGATTTGTGTTTGAGCTGGAATATTGCGCACTCTGGTTAGAGTCAGATTGGCGTTCTGTTTTTGTTTGTGTGGCCAATAGAAAAAAAAGAAGAGAAAAACAAAAAAAAAAATACAAAAATACAAGTAAAAACTAGCAACAACAAGAGAGCGGCGGTAGTAACAAAGGCAAACAACGAGGATGGCACAAATTAAGTGCACACTTCCTTTGCATATTTAAATGCCCCTATATACTTCCGCTTTGAGTATGGCACGGCCAGCCAGACAGTGTGTGTGTGTGTGTGTGTGCCGATGTGAATGGCTTGTGTGTATGTGTAGATTTGTGTGTGCGACGGTATATATTTTTTTTTGACCATTTGTTTGCATGTTGAACACGGCCACACCAACTGTAGCTGCGCCAAACTCTCTATGGTAGGGGAGCAGCTGAGGCTACCAACCCGATGCCAGCCATTGTTGTTTGATTTCTAATGCTGGTTTGTATTTGCCAAAGCGACTGACAATAATTTTTGCTTTAATTTTTGAAGCTAGTGCGCGTGAGAGCCCCAATTTCGTTTGCCAGCCAATTGTCTGGCCACAGACCCTGCATGGGTATCATAAATATGTATGTGTGCATCTATTTATTGTTCTGAGGTTGGTCGAGGTGTTTATTATGAATGCTTCTAGATATTTATACTGTTAATAGTGCTCATACCTTAGGCAGTCAAACTGTCAGAATGTTGCTGCAAGTTTGAATTGGTTGAATATTTAATTTAGTTAGTTGGTGACTTGACATGAAAATGCCTCAGCTTTGTATATGTATATACAAATTCTAATGCCACATCGAAGGATATGTATGTACGTACGCAAGGCATACGCACGCACTGCCAATACGACGAAATCGCATTTTAGTGCCTGGCATTGAACCAAATAGACTATTCGATTTTGATTCCCACTGAATACAGTCAGGCAAAGTGCCAGCTGCAAGCCGATTTAAAACCACATCTATGTGAGTGTGATATGTCTGATAGGTGCTCATAAGCCAGAAAAGTGTGTGTGTTGCAACTTGGCAATTTGAAGTTGGCAAAGAGCACTGAAATGGCGACATTGCATCCAGCAACATTCAATTGCTGGAAAATTGTTAATACATCAGTTACTTAGCAGGTACCTTAACACACTCACACACTCTTACACACTTTGAGGTATGATCTTTAAGTCTTTACTTGCATTTAGCTTGTTTATTTAGTTCCAGCCATTTGACATTTGACCCTGTGGTAGGATATTTAACCATCAACTCCTGTACAGTGTACACAGTGTAAAATGTAAATAAAACAAAATGATTCAAGAATGAGCTGTGAAATATAAACGTTGAAGGAACTTGTATAAATTGTTGCTACAGTTAATGCTATGGTATGGTTTGATTCATATAATAAAACCAACAATTAAAGTAAGTGATAAAACAGCCAACAGTTACCAATTGAGAAATATTCATGTAGAATGATATTACCATTACCATTATTCAGTGGAAAATAAAACTCTTGAAACGCAACTATTTAATAGAGGTTTTAACTCAACGAAAAGATTGCGGTACTTAATTCTAGCATAATGGTTTGGCAGGCATTGACAAGTACACTTAGTTCGGTGACTGTACTTTAGTTAATTATGCGAAACAATATGCGCTTGACCACATAATTGGTATTGTAATTTAGCGGCTCAACCGCTGAGTGCTTGCTACCAAAAGCCGACAGCGAACGCGTGACTTGGCAACATTTTGGAGGCTGCCCCGTGAAGCGGCAAGCAAGCGTCTTTGAACTGATGTTTTCAACTGCTTTTAATTACAACGTTGACATATCTAAGCTGCTTTCGATCCAAACAGAGCGCGCCTAATAGGATTATGCACTTCCATTTTGTAGCTGTGTTAAAGTGAAGGCGGTGACGGAGGTACGACATCAACTGAGGCCAAAAAACAAGTATACGCCGCGCTGTGTGGCGATATTTATAGCATTGGCTTTGGCATTGAAGTGTTAAAATGCCGTACAGTGTATTTAAAAATAAAATGCAGACGCGCTTGGGAAATCTAAACAGCCGCCAGCCACATGGAATGCATACTTATGCAGGCGAATGTATTTAATGGCCACTATGCGCTGCGTGCAGAGAAAAAGGCGTAAATTTTGCTAATGGCCTGAAAATTGGGCAATTTTATAGCCTCATGAATAAAAGATTTTCATTTTGCTTCAATTACAGTCAAACACACACACACACACACACATACAACCACACTCACACAATCAGACAGCACATTTTAAGAGAGGCTAGTGCCAGAGCCAGTCATGGATGATGCCAAGATAGCAACCACACATACTCTAACACATATACACTTACATACGCATACTTAGTCACACACACACATAGTTGCGACAAGTTGGAGGCCACAATCTTGGATTTATACGGCTTTGAGAGGCGTCCTCGTTGTCGTTGTCAAGTCGTCGTCGTCGTGCCTCTAGCTGCTGCTGGCAGCGCTGCCTATTTAAAAATTAAGAATATATTAAATTTTAATGCCGCCCCGGCATCTATAAAAAACAGCATTAGCCCGCTTGCCACGTAGCACCTGGATGCCACCACCAACGAAGGCTCTTCAGCCGCCAATCGACCGCCGCGATGATTATAAAATTTCCACTTGAGCGCATATTTTTGTGATTAATTTCGCTGTGCTATGATCCCACCAAAAATATTCACATTGTGTGAATAAACTCGTTAATATTTGATGTTACAACGAAGCGTGGCAAGCGCAAATTGGAACGCTAATACACCCAAGCTTTCAATTGCCGTACGCCCAATAAATGAACAAAAAAATGAAGAAGAAAAAATTCATCGAATCATGTTTAATAACAAGCGGCAATTGTAACCGCATACAAAGTGAATTTTATTTCTGTTTGTGGCCACAAACGTGTCAGTTCGGACACATGAATGATGAATTACGTTCGGTTGTCGTAACATCGCGACAATTTCAAACACATACATATATAATTTTCAACATCAAAACCACAGAGCCGGCAACAAATTGCTGCCAATAAAGAAATTTAAAGCGCAAGCTGCTGTAGTTCATCAAATTACGTACCATAATACACAACATAAGCCAACAACTATCCATTATTGAATAAAATTATGTTATTGAAATACCAAAATAGTCAAAATATGTTTGAATTACATAAAATTTGCTTAATGGTAGAATAACACAAATGGGAATTAGATATTTTTGCGTATTTGCATAATGCCAAATATTTTAATATATAATATTTTGAAAATGCATTTTATTGTTATTTAATAAACATAAAAAATTATATTTACTGGTTTTGCTTTTGATTTTTAATTACATACATGGAAAGTTATCACCTTACCTCAAATTTTGGAAATTGAAATACGCTCGGTTCGTGGAAAAGCATCAAGCAATTGACTAGCAAACAGCCATAATGCAGTTGTAACAGGATCTAAAAATCAATTTCACTGCCAAAATTTGCTGGCTTACTTTTGAGAATGAGAACGTCATTAACTACTCCCCGATGGCTTTTGTTGCACCGTCAGACTGTGCCTGACCAAGCGGCGGTCAAACCGACTGGCGCTTAATTGAAAAACGTAATTAACTTGCATTTTCTGCTTTCGGCGTTTATTGCCGCTCATTTGCAACGAGCAAGGCAAATGGTTAGCAACAGACCAACAGACCTCTTTCCATCCTGATGAAGTTGCAGCTGCGTATTTATTTGCGTTACAAGTTGAAAGCGTTCAATGGGAATACGCATGGTCAGGGGCAGGGGCAATGGCAATGGCAATGGCAGGGGTAGGTACATGAGCATGGAAATGTTTAAGGGGTTTGATGGGGCCGGTTGGGTATTGGGTGGATGATAGCTTTGGCAGATGGACGCTTGTTAATTTTGACCGCAATACGTGCGCCTGGCCACTGACTGGCTGCAATCGAAATCAAAGTCGCACTATTGCCGTTGCCTATGGATACGCCCAGGAATAATGTGTGCGACCTTAAATTTGTTTCGCTGATTCAAATGGAAATAACAGCCAATAAATTGTTTTTTTTTTTTTACATATTTTCACAATTTGCAAAAGAATTTAATTTAATAAGAAGTAAAAAAATTTAAAAATCAACTATACGCCATATTAAGAAACATTTTTATGCGATTTGTTTTGATTGCACGACTTTAGCCTTGTTTTATTCACTTGAATTTCACTTACGCATAATAATTATTATACATGTGTTTTTGCCTTGGAGTGCCCTGCAGTTATTTTTCTGCGCCCTGAACTGCGAGTGTCCTTGTCCACTCAAAGGAAAGACTGGCTCAACGTTCGTTTAGCTCAAGAGCACTGCTGACGTCATTTTGTCAAGCGAGTTCTTTGCAACTCAATCCCCTAGGTGAGCTGGTCTCACACGTTTTCCCCTAATGAAGTGCGTCAGCAAAACAGACGAAAAAGGCTTCAGGCCACAAACGGTAGAGCGTGCAGCTTGTGGTTCTTGAAAATAAAAACGCTTTGCTCATAATCCGCTCGTCATGGTGACAAAACCTAAGACAAAGTCCGAATAAATCGATTCCCAACGGTCTACAACACAGGAAAACCCATGTGAAACTCTTTTGTTCTTTTTTTCAGAGGCTGTTAAAAAAACAAGTAAGAGGGCTCTAGTCCAGAAAGCCCGACTAGACGATACCCTAATCCCTATACTTTTTGCGTACAGTCAGTGCTTGGAAGTATGTGTGTGTGTGTCTACGCGCATACTGCATACACAACTTCAATCAACCGATTTCAATAAAAATTTCACAGATTGTCATGATTTTGTTTTAAATGCCATCTCATAGTTTTGGAAATTCAAGATTTTTTTGTTATCGATCCCATGTGTATATCGGAAAGGGTTATCGATAATCGAAAACAAACTTGTACTGCATAGGGATATGGCGAGCTTAAGTTCCAAATCTGGAGTCTCTAGCTCTTATAGTCTCTGAGATCGACACGTTCATACATACGGACAGACAGATGGACGGACAGACGGACGGACATGACTCAATCGACTCGGCTGTGGATGCTGTTCAAAATATTTATATACTTTATGGAGTCGGCGATGCTTCCTTCTGTTTGTTACATACTTTTGCACAAAACCATAACACCCTTTTTTCCCATTTTTAATGGGTCAGGGTATAATAATTGAAACAAAGGCATAAGATGCATACATCTTACTCGAGGTTATTTGCTCACGGAAGTGTTAAACTATAATGTGCTGAAAGCAAATAATTGACATCCAAACGATTCGTTACTTTTCCTATTTCATTGATATTTATTCAACCATCTTCATCAAACTATCAACAGTCCATTCCTAAATGTAATCATATTTATTCAAACAATTTATGTTTAGCAATAAATGTCTGTCATAATAAAAACAACAACAAGAAAACCAAACAAAATACAATATGCCCTGCAGTTATGTATTTCGAAACAGATTTAGCTGGACGCCGACTAACTATTTGCCCGAAAACGCACAGGCGCTCAGAAGTGAAAGATAGGAATGATATGTACTACCTGGAATTCCATTAATTAGTAATTTAAAATGCCGCACGTGCATGGAATGGCTAGATACAAAACTGTATTATATTGATTGAGCGCTTAAGCTAGCTTGTGTAAGGCAAACACGTTTAATTTAATTGTTGATATGGCGACGCTACAAATGAATCAGCCGCAGTGATAGCCAGACAGACAGTCCGACAAACTGATAGACAGTCGGGTCGCTTTTTGCTATTTGCCAAGGGAATCGTCTAAGAAAATCCAAGTTGACTTTCGCCTGCTGTGCGACATTGCCGCATGCTGCGTTCAAATAAGTAAACATCATGGCCCCAACTCAGAGTTGACCAAAGTTGCTGACTTTACAGGAGAAACAAGCAGCAGCAGCAGCAACAACCACCAACCACCAACAGTCAACAATCAACTGTACACAATTACAAATGCAACAACAATGACAGCAACAGCAACCATAGAAAATAATCAAGAGCAAGTAATCTGAGATAATTAACTGAATAAGCAATCGTCGCCAAATTTGCTGCGACAAAGCATAAAAGCGGCATTTGATATTGTGGTTTGGGGTTGATAACCAGTTGATGGCGGGGATTGGGGCATGCAGCAGCATACTTCCATGCGTTGGTCAACGGTGCGTATGCTTAATGCAATTTAAATTAAACTACCATGCAAAGGCTTGAAAAACTTTTAAAGTACGGAATTGAATAAACAGTTTAGTTGCATAGATAAGCAAATGGTGTTAAATCCAATTAAAAAACTTTCTTCATCCTGTACAAAAACTATTAGTCAAGCCAATTAAAAATATATTAATAATACGAGCGGTTGTACAACTTGGCAGGCTTAATGGATTTCAATTGTTGAAACTAAATTAATTAGCAAGCTTAACACTAACTGTTCGTAATTATTATAAAAAATATTTGTGGCACACAAAATTAAAATTTAATTTACTTATAGTTCGCTCAGGCAATAACGAAAGAGACGGGTAGAGAGTTAATTTGCAACTTTTTTTTCCAAATATAATTAAGTGGCAGAAAAATGGTTAAAATGCGTGTTAAGCAAGTGAATACGATAACAACAATAATAATTAACGATAATAATAACGATTACAAAAAGCGTGGCCTTGTTCAGGCTTTTGGGATGAAAAATCAAAATACAAAATAGATTTATACGAACGATGCGTTCGAGGGGAGTGAAAGCGTTGGGGGTCTGGCCAAGGGCTGTATCGAAATCGGTCATTGATTGAAAATATTTGAACCGTGCGCCGGCTAATAAGGGGGGAAATTATTTGCTAATTTGTTTTTCGAAATCCCTTTTCGTGGGTGGCTTTCAAATCAGCTTAATAATGATTGTTTTAACAAGTATAAAAACAATTCGTACGGGGGAGCCAAAAGAAAAGCTGATAAAACGAAAGAAAACAAAAAAGAAAATTGATGGAAAGTGTGCAGATAATTTGGGTTAGTCAAATAATATAATTGAATGCGCTACAAAATCAAATGCGCTCCTTATACGATTTAGTAAAATCTCAAATTTATTTTTAAGATATTTTTAGCTAAGCTAGGGTCATTACATCAGCTGTAATCCCTATAAGAGCAAATCCAATCCAATTGCTACGAAAATGTTATAGAAATATTTAATATTTAACCCTAGCTAATGATTTTTACGTAGCGCTTTGAAAGTCAGCGAAGTCAAGTTGATGTGGCAAAAAGTTGTTCCCTGGTCCCTTGTTATTTTTTATTATTTTCGTGCTACTTCTCCTTGCTTGCGCCGCATATGAAGGAGTGGCCGGGCAATTTTCTGCTTAATAAGAATTAAAAAGGGTTCCGGGCGCTCTAGAAAGTTTTTCATTAAGCAGAAAAGCAGCAACAACGATGACGATGGCGATGACGCTGACGACGGCTGTTTGGCTTAAAATAACAACAACAAGTATGCAGTTTAGTTCAACCCAGCTTAAAGCTAGGGTGAGGGGTAGGAGGAGGGGAAGGCTGGGAGCAAAGGAGCAAGCGGAAAGCGGACAAGTGATGCGAACTGCCGCAAAATTATATAATGAAGATAAATGTTTATCGCTTTTCAGCGGGTTGAGGAGGCGTGCGTTAGTTGTTGTTGGGGCGTGGCAGTTTGCCAAAAGTTGGTACGCTGATTATGCCAATAAAATCGATGATAAGCAGCCCGAGTCCAAGCAACAAGCAGCTTTAATTTGAGTTGGGTCAAAACTCCATGACTGCGAACAAAGTTTTTTGAGTGCGCCTTATGCCTGATAAACAAATGAATTGACTAATGCATTGAGCAATGAAAAAGCAACAAAAAGAAACACACGACAACAACGCCAGTAAGAGAAACAGTCAGAGAATAAACGAGGGAGAGAGATAGAGAAAGAGAGAGAGAGAGAGAGGGAGAGAACAAGAGTGATAGTTGGAGAGAACGAACGGTAGGATGTGTTGTGGTCAATGTGGCTGAAAATTAAAAGCGTGACCAGGTTTGGTTTCCCAATGTCATTAGAGAAATATATTTGCACTACAATTTGGAACTAATTAAATTTAATTTGACATCCTGCGTGTTGCGGCCAGTGCTGTTCACATTTTCGCATGCTTGCATTATGTTTAATTTGAATTGTTTTATTGCACGAGTATCATTAGCAAAATTAATTTACAGCTTAAACGTTGTGCACAGTTTGCTACCCATGAATATTCAACTTAACCAGAAATATCACAGTACTTAAAAAATGTTTTTGTTAAACAGCTTTTATGTTTAAACCATGCTAAATCAAAGCAATGGGAAAGTGCTGGTGAATTATAATATTGACTTTTATTTATATAGCTGAATAGAGAAAAACATACTTAACCCACATCATGTTGGTGTTATTTTATTTATTATATAAATCCTTTTTTTTTTGTTCGTTGCGTCTTCTTCCATTCACCTAGTATTCTATGGAGTTTGTGTCAGTGGGTCGTCGGTCAATGCACTTGGCCAGCATGCGGAAAGGCAGGTAGAGCTGCAGTCCAAGACGCAGCGCCAAATGGCAACCATAGAGAAAAGAAAATAAAAACATATGGCGCCCGCAGCTAGTTACTTGCAGCAGACAATGCAAAGGTATAGGAAGCCGGACGCAGGAAGAAGAGACAGCTAAAGAAGTAGAAGTAGCAAAAACATCAACAGTATCAACAGCAGACAACTGCGCGCAGTCACTCAATAGGCAGGCAGGTGCAAGTTGCAAGGGGTTTTGAGGGAAACAGGCATTGAATAAAGGATGAGAGAAAGGACAGCTAACAGAGACCAAAAACTTGTTCACGGAAGCAGATTGTCAATGGCAGCAGCACATTTGATGCTGATTCCAAGTTAGATTCAGTGTCGCTAGGTGCACAAAGTGAGCCTTGCCAGTAAACAGCCCTAAGGGGCCATGGTGGCGGAGGGATGCGGAGGGACAGGTACTTGATGAATGGCCACGTGCCATGCGGAAGTTTGAGCCGCTCTTTGAATGAGCTGTTTGGCAGTAGTTTGAATACGTGTTGAAATTACTAAAAACCCATGCCTTGTCTGCGATTTAATTCGTTCAAATTGCATTTATTAAAACTCTCACATGCTCACAACTTTTTAATTATACTTGTTTTTACAATAAATGCATGCATTAAAACAATTTGTTGCCTCTTTTTTTGCTTGGGTAAGGGAGAAAAGTTTTGAGCAGCAACGTTGCTGGCCCCCACTTCAAGTTGTTGTAGAAGCACTTAAGCGATTTCATGTAGATTTTTATACATTTTTTTCTTTTAATTCGCGCTCAGGTAAGCACTATGGCAACATTACTTTGGCAGCTACTAAAGTTCCAGCAACAAAGCAATGCTGCAGGGTGAACAACAAAAATCAAAAACAAAAAAAAACTAGCTGGTTGTGGTGAAAGATAAAAAATCTACTAACATATACCCTGCAGTCAATTTTGAATAACTCTCCATAACATATCAAATTATTTCTTCATTTTGATCAGTATTTATATTTTATTCGTTCATCATTTTTAAATTTAACAACATTTCGAACGAGAAAAGGTTCCAAAAAATTCGGAGCTAGAAAGTGAAAACAGAGAATAATTTTGCACTTCTGGGATTTTTGTTTACTCATACGTAGAACATATATATATATTTAATTTTGAATATCAACTGCAACCAGCTACATGTATTTTCTTTCCTTAAATTTGTAATATTTGATAAAATTATAAAGGTAAATAAATCTTGATTTAGCTTACCTTTTATCTAGTTTAACAAATCATCGAGAAGTTTTGGCTAAGAGAGCTTTCACAACATACAAAAAAAATTTTTTGGCGAATATGTATACAAAGTGTGTATATTAAAGACTTGCAAGCATTTAAAGAAGAAAAAAACCAAATATGCATATGTGGAAAGAAAGGGTTTTTTGCAACTAAATAGAATATTTCAAAGTGTTTACAAACTTGCCAGTCCTTTACTACGTAGTCAGCTGCTATAATCAAAAGTGTTTGAAAAGTTTCTATTTGTTGCCATTACCCGCATTCTTATGAAGCTGTTAGCTTTGAAAGGTGAGTTATTTGTGTGCCGTTTAGATTTGTGCTGCAGCCAAAAATAATCTTGTGTTTGGGAAGAAGAGAAAAAGAAGCTGATGATGTCAAATGGTATTCGACAAGTGCAAAATGCAATTTGATATTTGATAGCCAGCATAAAAAAAAATACACGTCATAAGACAAATGCCCAATAAGAGCGTAATGGAAAAAAAATAAAGTTGTTTGCTTGTAAAAATACTTACGACATAAACTTTTGCCACATAAATTAGAAGTGCGTGAAACGTTGGCATATAAATTTAATATGCCGTTGGCAAAGGCATCGCCAAGTACAACAGCAACAACACCAACAAACAAATCAAAAGTGCTTTGAAATGCGCACGTCGCTGCAGTAAAAAAGTCAACACATTTTACATACACATACCAACAAATTTATGTAATTTAGCTGTTTTATTTATTGAATGTTTAGCGCGAAGCTCAAACGCCCTAGCAGCGGCCTCGCCTTATGGCAATCAGTGTTTATTGTTGAACGTTTCTCATGGCACTCGTCGCTGTTGATGTTGCTGTTGTTGAGGTTGTTGTTCTTGTTGATGTGGAAGATGTTGTTGTAGAGTAACAATAACGCACCTATACCAAGGAATGTGTACATGTTTGTACATGAATCACAATTCAGAGAAAAAGTTCTTCTGACAAATTGTGATTTTGCGAAAGGAAGTAAAGCCTAAGTTGTTTTTGAAAAAAAAACCAGCATATTAAAGATGATTTGCAATATTTAAATGCCCCAATGAACTGAAGGGAATAATGAAATAAAAAACACACAGTTAAATACAAGTCGAATAACTATTTATTTTCTTTGACTGTCAAAAGTACATGTTGATTTAAAAACTTAGTCCCGCAAAACCGTAAAAAGTAATATGTTTGAAATATTGCAAACCTTTGTGCTTATAGTAATTTAAGGCGACTTTTTGCTTCAACTAATGGTAGAAGTACTTACTATAAAAAGTTGAATCAGCATTTTGCGTTTCTATTTTGTAGCTTCAATTTCCTGCAATAACTATCACTTAGCTGTTGCCAATGGCCATGTCTTTTGCTGTTTGCGTGGTGTGCAGATGCAAAGATGCAGAGCAGAGGAAGCACAACCAAAGAAAAAGCATTATTTGGCAGATAAGACAAATAGAGAAAGGAGCAGGTTTGGCATAGAAACGAATGCAAAGCCGACAGCAACTACTGTTTCGAGCTTTGAGTGCACTTCACATTGTCGCTTTTGTTGTCGATGCGTTGTTGGTGTTGTTGTCGTTACCGTGTTGCAAGCTACATTTGCATGCCACTCACAGCTCACATGTTCTGCATATTGCACAGGCATTTCGACTTGTATGTTCACGCATTGTCTCTCTCTATTTCTCTCTCTCTCTCACTCTGTCTCATGACTTTACTATCTGCTGTGTCGTTCTGCTCGGGTTTGCTTTGCCATTGTTTTGCTCTAATTGAAAATATTTTTGTTTGCACTTCATTAAACTTAAATGGCACACAGCAAACAGATAGTTGCATTCAGGGAAAAATTGCAAAACTGCAGTTGGAATTTTTTAACAAACATAGTACATATTATATACAAATTCATAGCTCAACAGTGTTGATAATAAAGTTGTTGTTGCTGCTCCCCTAATTGTTTTCGTTGTTGCTGCTGCTGCTGCTTTAATCCGAAATGCAATCATTGAAATGCATTTTATTTAAGCTGCACTCGGTTATTGCATTTTTGCATACAAATTTGGTAGCATTTGCTTGTTTGTTTGTTTGTTTGTTTGTGGGTGTGTACGCCACGCCACTGGCTCGAAGAGCCCCCAGCGACTTATTTTTATATGCTTGCAACTATTGTGCCCACACCGAAGTGCTTCCATCGTGTCGTCGTGTCCCGATGTCTGTGTTAGTAAATTCAATGGCATTTTGTGCTTTTCGAACTTTCAGTTGATTCTTTATTGTCAATCGAACAATAACGAAATCATCGGGCAAGTTACGTCAAACGCCGCAGACGCAGCACGGCGAAAACTTTAAGGTAGGCAGCAAGTCAGACAAGTCGACCGAGAAGCGAGAACACGCCCCAGCAGTGAGATTTATATGCCCTGGCGATGTGACTCAATCAATGGCATTTGTGTTGTGCGACAACGATAACAACAACAACAGCAACAACAACGGAAAAAAACGACAAGGACAACAATGATAACGACAAGGCAAAGCGGGAGGCAAGCGGCAAAGAGAAGATGAAGCTGAAGATGCAGCAGAACATCAGACAGTCAGACAGTCAGACGAAGAGTGAGACATGCACAGCATTTTGTATAAAGAAATCAAAAATTTATACAAACTTTGCACAATGAATGAGCAACAACAAAGAGTGCGCAACCGTGCCACACAGCCATGCTGCAAAAGCGGACTGCTAAAGTCCAGGGGTCCAACCAACCCTATAGATAGCAGGACTGGATGCCAGCCATAGCGTCCTCCTTTCATAGCAATTGCCGAAAATTGTTGCAGTTGACGTCCCTCGCTCGCTCTTTGACAGCAGCAGCAGCAGAAAGAGCAGTAGCAACAACAACAAAATGGACACAGGAACTGAGCTGCAACTTGCAGGCAGACCGGGCAAGGCAACAAAAGAACAAGGCTCAGTCGCCGGACATCTCAGGATGTGTACGAGCATGCCTGTGTATGTGTTTGTGTGTGTGTGTGTGTGTGTGTATTCGTAAACTATAGTAAGCACTATATGCATGTGCATGTGCAGGAGAATTAATTAAAAATTCCGAAAATATCCGGTTAGCTCTTTATAACAATTTCTCATGCTGTGTGAACTTCTTCGCATCTAGGCCAGTAAAAATCTAAGAGTATTGTGTTCGTATTGTGCTTTAATGTACTATGACTTTCAAACCGAACAGGATTCCATGTTCGAGCTTTATGGCCAACATGTGGACGGCTTCTTCGAATTCGTTTATTCAAATTACTTTTTTGGTTTTGGCCGTTTGCCCAGCCAAAATCATAAATTAAATTATTTGGCATGTACGTGTAGTATGGCTCGGTTACGTATACGTTATATGTGCTGTTACCGCTTTAATTGGGCGATTAAAGATGCCATCAGACTTGAATTCAATTTGGTTTTATTTACGATATATGCACGAGAAAATGGTTAGTGCAAAAAATGATTTTGCTTAAGAATATTTTTCGAGTACATATACCAAAAGTTAAATCGATCTAGAAACAGGTATCTCTTGTTGTAGTTGTAGTAGGACAATGCACGACATAACTTATTTTTTTTGTTCGACAAAGATGTCGTTTACAGACCATAATCAAGTAAATGGCCAACTTAAGGACTGCTTTTCAGCCAAAGAATATTGAAAAGGACGAAAAATAAATCAGAATACAAATAAGAAGCCAGCAGACGGCAGCTGGTTGGCCGGAAGTGCTTTGATCGAGCATGACGAGGCAATTTTTCAATGAAAATGGACGGCACGCTCGTTAAAGCCAAAACAATTGACCACATAAATTAGCGACATTAAAATGGCGAGGCAGGATGTCAGGATGTGCAAGCGATTGATTCAATTAATTGCCAAATTAAAAAGGGAATTTTTGTTCGCAAAAGGCCGCAATAGCAAAAAATAAATGAAATAATGTACTGTAATGGAAAGAATGAAAGGCCGTCGACCAAATGACAGAGGACGATGTTATGACAAAGTTAGAAAAGCAAACAATAAACGATTTGTGGGCCACTGTCCCCGAATTGGGCCAAATGAGTGCCTGGGCCGGATCTGGGCCGTCAGAACAGTGACAGGCGCCCGGGGGGTCTCTCTTCTCGAGACACAATTGAATTTATTATGGCATTTCAACTCGACAAGCATCAATTGAATATAATTTTATCAACGCCCGCCCGCCCACACACACACACACACATACACATTCATACACATACACATATCATTGGCCCCAAAGAGTAAGTCGAGGGGGAGAGAGAGCCAGTCAAAGATATTGCGGGGGAGGCTGAGTTGCAATAGCATCATTATTGAACTAAACCAAAGCTATTGGCCCTCAATGGGCCACAACACGACACATTTGTACACAAACAACTCAAACAACACAAACACACAAGGAGTCAAAGCGGCAGCAACACAAGCGACGGAAAGCAGCAACGGCAACGGCAGCGACAGCCAGCCAGCTAGTCAGTCGGTCCAAATGACCTCCGGGTATATTTTTCGCCACTTTCACCACATTCGCCTTTATACAAAAGTGTTGTGTTGACTGCCTTTGATTCTGTTTGTCTGCATCTCTTGCGGCTGAACTTGCCCGCAACTGTCATATCACAAAATACTACATAAGCACTGATCTATCTTTGTGTGTGGATTTGTGTCTGTGTGTGTCTGTGTGTGCGTTGTCATAAAGTGCGCGATTTCCGTGTACACATCTCTAGAGCAGTTTTAATCTTTTGGCATATTTTCGGAAGCAATTTGTTAGGGTCTCTGAAAATCATTAAACATTTATTTCATGTTTATTCGGTTAACACCAAGTTAACAGCAATAAAGAAAAGCAAAGATTCTTTTTATTGAAGTTAAAATATCCTATCTGTACAAGAAATACCCTGCTACTCAATTAAAAGGGCTGCCGTGGTTAAAAGTAAAGTCAACTTAAGTCGCGTTATAAAATTATGATTAATAAAATAAGTTGACAATAAGCTATGGTAGTTTTAATTATATGCCAGATTCAAACACTGATTAACCAAAGAGATTCAGACTGTGGTAGACAGAAAAGTGGAATTAAATGTGGTAAAAGGGCCTTTGAACATGTCACAATTTTACATATACAAAATCGTTGTCTGCACGTGCAATAAACCGCAATGTTGTGCGGGAAAAACAACTATTATGTATACACACATACGTGTACATATGTACGTATTATGTGCGCTCGAACAGCAGGACATACAACAACACAGGGCAGGATGGCTTGACAACAAGCTGAAAATATTAATGCATGAAGCATTAACCGGCACGGCACGGCGCTGATTTTGTCGTATTGGGCGTGTATTATGCCAGTGGTTATTAACATGGCTTAATTAGTCACTGGCTTAAATAACACGAGCTTAAAGCTTAATTTGAGCAATTAAGCCTTTTTGTAATATAGAAATGAGCAAAAATATTAATTTAAATAATGTAGCATGTGCTATAAAAAGATCAGATCACGAGATCCATGAACGGTATAAATAAGGTAAGACTTTAAAATGCAACTGTTGTTTTTTTTATGGAAATACATTGCCATAATAATGTAAAGGTTACTTTAATATCGTCAATCGGAAAAGGAACGCAGCATTGTTACGTACGACATCGCATTTTTGACAATCTGAAAGAAACTAACTGATTTCAAGGCAAAAATAAAATGGAACATAACATACCAATAAAAATGTCTCCATATTTGCCTCCAAAAAGTAGCCATCGATGCGACTGCCACGCTGCGACCGTATTGTGGTGATAAGCAGTGGCTGTCCAATGACTGACCATCTGTATGTGGTCTCATACCAGGTGCTGGAGTAGATGGCCCCCGCGAGCTTGACACTCTCCGACTTGACATACTCCCCCGACCAGCAGTAGAGGTACACCTGTGACAATATTGAGCCAGTAAAGGCGGCATAGAAGAGAACCTCTGGCTGTGTGAGATTGGCTGCTATCTGATAGCTCAGAACACACAGATGCAACGATGCCACCAGGAACTGCATGTTGACTAGCGGGCGAAAGAGTCGATTTAATATTTCGGATATTTCCAGGCTCCTCTGGTAGGTGGACAACGCGCAGGCCAGGTTCCTCTGGCTCTCCTCGAGTGTGGGGCCAACAACTTTTTCCAATTTATACTGTGCTATTTCAAACAAAGCGCACAAGTTGTGGGTCAGCGAGCAGAACAAAGTATCCACGCACACTGTGGGCAGCAGGACGCCCAAGGCAGCAGAAACGTTCCACATGTACGATACAACATAGTTGAGTGCATGACGATTATCCCACGGATAGCTGCAATGTCGACATTCAATCGAACCTTCTAAAAGAAACAATGAAGCAAACTTACACGCTTGGAAATGGAATCTCCGGCTCTTCGAGACCAGCGTCTGACCACAAAAAGTTGCGCGTCATGCGGATCAGGGGCAAGAGACAGGCCGATATGGCTGCCAGTGCGAAGCAGTTCTTGTATAATCCGCTAATGAACTGTTCCCGTCGATTAACCCTGTCAATGATTTCTCCGTAAGCGGATTGAAGACTCTCTGTTCAAGAAACAAAAAGTAACAGAACGAGTCATTGAAAGCGGCAAAAACGTTGAAACCGGAAGTACTTTCAGTGCAATAGTTCAATAATTTAAGTGCAATTATATTATTTTAAACACTTTATAGACAAGCCTTAAATGTCTTGCGATTTTTGTAACATACCCGCTTCCAACATGTTGCGGAGTTGCTCAATTAGTTGGTTAAAGTCTTTATGTAGCCAGAGGATCAGGCCGAATTTATATAGCGCCAACAGATCAACCAACAATGAGCAGAGGCCGTCAGTCAACATGACAACATTTTCACCATAACGCACACAGAATGTGACAGTTAATGGCATAAATGTGACCAAGGACATAAGGCTGTAAATAGTGCGATGCGGATGCAGCCAGATTCCACTGGATGCGAATATATTAAAGCCAAGCAGGCGAAAGTAGATGCCTTGCAACTGGAGAAACTTGTTCGTCAGCATGTTGCAACTTCAATTGTGCCAGTTCCTGTCAAGGGGCCTCATATTTATAGACAACGAACGACGAGTTGACGAGACTAAGCAGCAGCAAGTAGCAGGCGATTAATTGCAAAATAATTGGCACACACACACTTAAACATCGACGAATGCACATGCACAAGCACATGCACAAATGTGCTTAAAATTGTGCTCTCATTAAATTTTAATCCCAATTAACGGTCGATAGCGTGATAATCAATATGAAACACGGAGGCCTCAATGTGATGCGATTTTTTAGGGCAAACGAATTTAGTAAAATTTAAATTTGGTTTTTGGCTAAATGTTAATTTTCAATCATTTTTGGATAGGATCAATGGCAAGTGACATAAGCCAATTGAAAATTCTGTAGGCTTATTTTTAAAAATAAAATCTAAACATTATGTGTTAATTATGACAAGGTTTTATCTCCCAATTAAATGATTACAGAACAAAATATATATACATATAAAGCCACAACTCCCTCAAAACTCAGCCGACTATCACATGCCATATATTATTGATTAATGCTGCATTTCCAGTTTGTAACATAATTATCACTCGAAATTCGTGAGAAAATCCTTTCCAAAAAAAGTAACAAAGATAGGTTACAAATAGTAAAAACGTAATAACTCTCTCAAAACACCAAATATATATATATATATATATATAGATATGTGTATGTGTATGTATGTAAGCTAATTATTCCACAATTTTCTATCAAATTTCAAACATTACCAATTCATAAATAAATATCTTAAGCTGATTTAAATAAGTTTATGCAACATAAGCATTAGGATCATTCAAATGGAGTTTTGTGAGAGTGGTGAGATGACATTGCCCAACTTGTTTTCCATATAAACAAAGCTTGTTTTAACATGCTGATTTCATTAAAATGCAAATGCAGCTTGTTTTTCGGCAACACCAAAAGTCTTTTGCATCTTTAAGACCAGCAACTGTAAACAACAGCAACAGCAACAGCAATTGCAACAGCAACAATCAAGAAGAAGTAAGACTGTAAGGAGCAGAAGATTGCGCATTGTGAGCTGCTTACTGCTGTTTGCGCAATAAATTATACTTAATTAAAAACAATTAAAAGCAAATCCAATTCTATTTTGCATAAAGGCTACATAAAGCCATGACCTCAACTAACCATCTTCCGGTATAGTCATAGACTTTTGCATGGCATGCGAATTCCATTACAAATATTTGACAAACAAAATGCTAGCAAAAAGTAAACAAATCTTTGTTACATTTCAAATGTGCAAACATGTGTGTGTTCTTGTCGTCCACCCATACCGACCCACTACTGACCCAGTCCTTTTGTTGAATTGATAATCTCAGTTTGTCTCTGGCATAAGAGTTGATTTTGAAAATATTTTAATTATTCAATGCCCCACACAAGTTAAGCGCAAATGTGCACACAATATACAGGGTGCCTGTATATGGCGCTGCCATGGCCGAAGGTCAGCTGGCTCAACAGTTGGCCAAACAATTTGGCAAACATGCAATCAGTGGCCAACAAATTCATGCAATTACTCTGCAACATGCAAGTGGGCCGACTTACTTAACTGGCGTTAACTAGTCGAATGGTAAAGAGAGGTGTTGCACGCACACACACATACACACACGAACGTATACGTATCTATGCATAGAAGTATGCATCGTAGAATAAATTCGAATCAGGGCAGACGAAGTGAGAAGATTTGACAAATATTGACAGCATAATTAATTTGTGAAACGCACAGAGAGACAGATAGACAGACAGACAGTTGACAGTGTGTTTGCTGTTGCTTATTTAATTATTAACAATAACAATTTAGTTATGCAACTTTTGCGTTTTACGACTGTAATTAATTAAAATTTTGACAAGCGTCCCGCATAGGTTTCAACCCACTAAAACACCCAAAAGATGCCCGCTGAGAGCGAGAGAGAGAGCTGGACACAAAAAACTTTTAGCAGCTAGGCACATAAAACAAACATTGACACAATGCCACGCCCACTCCATAGCTGAAGGAGTTCACTTTATTCAACAGTGTTTTGTACACTGTGTATTCTGTGTTGCTCTCCAAAGCTCAGCTGGCAACTGCTCCAGCGGGCAGTGGGCATTGGGCAAGAACTTTTCACTTAACGTGGTATTGTTATTGCTATGGCGATGTTGCAATTGTTGTTGCAAGTCGCATACATACACTTGCTGCATGTGGGGTATTATTGACTAAAGTTAAATGCTTGAGGCAGTTTTTGTGGCATTTAACAATACACCTGACTCACAAATCCTTTGAGGCCCTAATCAATTTCAAGCATTGATTAACATTACTAATTGAGCAGAAAAATCATGTAAGCAAAATGTAATTGTTTCCAGGAATTTTTGCCTTGAACAATAGGTTCATTCGCTTGTTATGTAACATGGAAAAAGTTTTAAATGTTCTGTAATTAAATAACAACTTTGTACAATTAGTATTACGATTCCCAAAGGTCACAGTTTATAGGTCTGCGGCCGAGGAAGCCTTTGGCAATGTTAAAAACTTTTCAAAGTGACTTTGTTCAATTGATGTTTATTGTAGTGTTGAAGCTAAACGTTTTTATAACCATTATTAATAAAAGGATATGTTGATGAAAGCTGAGAAAGATAAATCTTTGAGGTTACATAAGATTTAAGTGAAACTAGTGTATCTTAAGCTTCGTTTTTACACTTAAATTTAGTTTAATTTGCCATTTTGTAGCGGCTGTTACTGATGTTTCTGCTGATGCTGCTGCTGCTGCTGCTGCTGCTGTTAGAGCTGTTGGTGGTGGGGTTGCAATGCTCGGACAGCAGTTGAATCCAAAATGAAATACTTGATTTCAGCCTCCATGGAATTTGCTGAGCAACTGCAGCAGACAGGGATGAAGCGGGAGAAGCGGGAGAAGCGGCGACCAAAGTGGAGCCAAAGTTGCGAGCAGCGGCAGGAGTGCCAGAAACTTTGCCGCTTGCACAGGAAGTCAACTTGGCATCCTTGCGCCTGCCGACGCCAAAGCCAACGCCTGGCAAGAGGATGGAAACAACAACCGAGAAGACTAAAACGAAAACGAAGACGAAGACGTTGACTGTGTGGAGCAGTTTACTTAAAATGTTTAGTGGAAAGTGTTTTAAAATACATTAAAAAGTTCACGGCTGCCATGGCACGCATAGAATTTATGCGAATTTGGTGAACTCGGAGAGTGGAAACTTTTTACATTTGCAGCGCCCACCCAATCAACTTAAATATTTGTTTAGCTCAAGCAGCTGAGCCATTGAGCGTTTAAATAGCAAAAAAGCATACATGAACACACACACACACACACCATATATAGTACATATAGTACATTTACATATATACTTATATATATGTATTTGTGCATATGTGTATGTATTTGGTAATTAATGCCTGACCACACAGTTTATATGTGAGTGTGGCGTGGATGCTTGAAAGCAAAACACAGGATATAAAATTCCATGAAATCTATACACAAACATATATTGAGATACAAATGTATACAGAATGAGCACCTCAAGCTATTTGTGCCAGTCATTCAATGAGCTACTCTCACCCATATCATCATATTTTTGCCTTTATGCTGAGTGGGCGTATACAAATTTCGTATATTGAGTGTGAGTGGTTGACTGCCGTCATCAGGCATATTGTGATTCGAGCGAATTTACACACGTATATCCGTTTGTGACGGTGTGTTTATGCCCTGATTTAATATGGCATCCCACAAAACTGTCGAATTTGCAAATGACACAGCCGTATTTCATTTCCATAACAACGCAAAATGCGAAAATAAGTATACGTACAGATAGGCAAAATAAAATTAATATCGCAAGAAAACAAACAAGTAAATCTAAGTAATTTGCCCACGTTTTGCCCTTTTTCCATCTTTCTCTCTTTGACTGTTTGTACTTATTTATAGTAACGTTCAAGAAATGTTATCAGCAAGCTGCTGCTCTTGGAGTTCACCTATGGGTGCTTTAAAAATAAATTTCATACGTAACGTAATATCAAAAGCATATTAAAACATAAAGATATTAAGGAGAAGAGAAAGTGAAATGAATTAAAGCAAAATAAAACAATGGGATGGAGAAAAATGCGATTGCAATAAACTAAGAGGATAGAGAAAAAGAAAACAAAAAACAATTGTGAAAAATCGAATATAAGAAGATTTATTTACCTAAGCATGCTTGGAGATATCCCAGAAAGCTGTACAAAAATGGCAAGTGGAATCGCAAGCGCCGAAAAGTGCGCTACAAATTTGCTGTCAATGCAAGAATACTCTCCTTTATAAGCTCTAGGAAGTGTTAGTTGCACAATGTTTTGTTTGTAAAGTTACAATTTGCAGTTCGCAGTTCTTATCAACGGATCTGTTCGATTGTTGCCAATTGTCTGTGCGACAGGTGCAACAAAACATTGAAAATAAGTATGTACAATAAAGCATATTAAATTTGTACGCAATTACACAATGTTAACTGATATTTCAGACTGAATTGTGTGGGCTGCATGCGTGCAATAAACGTTTTTAATTATATAATACATTTAAATGAAAATTCATTGCATACAAAGCAACATGAAATGGCAAAGAACCTACATATTGAGTTGATACAACTAATGAAAATGAAAAAATTAATTGAATTTCATTTACGTCAGTTCGCAATTGCAAAAAGCGCACATTATGCGGAATAATTGTATTATTCGCAGAGATATCTGTATGTACGATGTGAAATAATCATTTGCATACCATTCGAAATTCGCTCAACTATCAGCTTGATATCAATACATACATACAATGTGTGTGTACTAAATATCTGAACTGATAGCATATGTACTCAGAGTGAAAACTATTTTTATTTCATTAGATTTGCAATATTTCAATCATTTGCTGTGTGTTTGAACAATACGATTATTGTCGCTTCAATAGTTTTTTTTGTTGTTGTAATAAATCAAGTAAGAAAGCTCTACTTGAGAAATCCCGACTTGACCAGGGTATCGTCCCCTTACACCTTACGCGTACAGTAAGTGCTTGTAAGTATGTGTGTGTGTGTGTGTACGCGCAAACTGCATACGTTACTCAATATATAATGTTTCATATCTCCGGTGTTTCTCAACCGATTTCAATACAAATTTCTCAGATTTTCATTATTTCGTTTCAAACGCCGTCTCAAAACCTGAAATCTTTTCCAAATTCAAGATTTTGTTGTTATCGATCACATGTGTATATCGGAAACGGGGAAATTAGGGATTAGCCAAGCTTATGTTACAAATCCGAAGTCTCTAGCTCTTATAGTCTCTGAGATCGACTCGTTCATACATACGGACGGATGGACGGACGGAAAGACAGACATGGCTAAATCGATCCGTGTGTTGATACTGATCAAGAATATATATACTTTATGGGGTCGGAGAAGCTTCCTTCTGCAAAACCATTATACCCTTTTTACCCATTTCAAATGGATTCAGTGTAAAAGAAGATGGATTAATGGAAATTAATATATATAAATATATCTGAACTAATAAATTGCCCTAAAAATTCTTTGTATGCTCGTTGGAAGCACAATATATTCCCAAAAAGGTATTTCTACGGAAAGATATTTTTATTACCTTCGCACTTAAGTTTCTGCTTCATTTCCTTTCGCTTCCCACTAAGGACAACAACTTTTAGCTTATGTGTTATTCAGATGTATAAGCTATACTATTGAAGATATTAAATCAAGCGATTTAAATTCGGGTTACTCAACAGCAAAGCTCATTGTAAATGAAATGAATTTAAGATTTATTCATCAATTCATAATCAGTTCACAAAATAACAGATTAACCTATAGAATTTAGCTAGAAATTGTAGAAAAAAACATTTTACTCCGAATTATTACAGCTTTTTTGTGCTAAGAAACCAAGTAAAAAATGCAGTTTGTTCCTTAGTTAAACACTCGCTAAACGATTTAGGCCATCTTAGAGAAATATTTATCGCAAATAGTTAACATTGCCTAATGGCAGCCGAATGCCATCGAAGCTGGACAACAACTGAAGGAAGCTAAGCGGCAGCAGCAAACTCTGAACGAAATGCGAAAGGAAACGAAACACAATGAGTAGGAGAGAGAGAGAGAGAGCAAAAACTGTGTTTCAATGCCAAAATGTTTTCATCCGCTCTCGCTCTCGCTTGCTCGCTCTCTTAAGAGTTGTTTAAGAGCATAAGCTCTTAGTTTTTAACGCTCATCAATGTTCTTCAATAGTTTTATGCACTTTTGTCAACAATTGGCCCATCTTAAGCGCATATTTACACGCTTCAGACAACAATAAACAAACGCGGCTGAAAACGCGCAGACTTCACTTAACACATTGCCTCGGTCTTTCTCAAATTGAATTAATTGCAACGTGTTGTCTGTTCGAGCACCACCCAACAGCTCAACCACCTCCCACCACCCAGTCAGGGATATACTTAAAAGTGTGGCCAGGTGTTTGGCTACAGCATAAAACAACATTTTGATGACCATAATGACAACAATTAAATGTAAATCACCGACAGAGGCAACAAGCCAAGGTTATCCTCCAACGTTATTCTCCCTTGCAACGTCTTCTTCTTTTCGACTTCTTCTTTTGGGTCAGACGCCACCCACCTGCCCACTTGCCCACTTGCCACCCAAGGTGCCGCGCGACGCACGCATACAATTAGCTTTTATGACCATGGCCACAGTGTTGAAGAAAGAAATAAAGCGCGGCTTTTGGCCATGGCCCGAACGCACTTGGCGTATGGTAATTTGAAAATATGGTAATTATGAACGCGGCTTTCACACAAACGAAAAAAACACACACACACAAACACTTACACACTTTATACAATTATTTATGTTTGTATTTACCATATATAAAAAAATAACAAAAAAAAGGAATGAAAAAGATGAAGAGGCGGCATGAAGAGACTCTCTCTGACACGGCCATGTTTGTTGTCTGTTGTCTGTTCTAACTAGGGGCACATAAATTGCGGCCACAAGAGCAGCAATAACAACAACAATATCAACAACAACAACAACAAACAAATCCTAAATAACAATTAAAACAATTTGCAAGATTAAAAACACCTTACGGCTGCTCCGCTGCTCCGATGCTTTAATATTTTAATTAAAAATTCCTTTAGTCCCCCCCCACAATATGCTGTTGGCGATGTGGCGATGTTGCTGTGTGGCCACCAAGCATTAGTTCGAGGTGTGGCATTATCCATCTTGTTGTTGTTGTTGTTGCAAATGCTGCCGCGTGTTATGTTGCTGTATTGCCAGCGGTCGAGTGTTCTGAATGGTCTCAGGAGGCCTATGACTTTGAATTATTGCAAACCGAGTCATAAATTAAGTGCGTTCCTCACCAAAGGACCAGTGTGTGGAGTGTGTGTAGGGGGGTGTGGAATGTTGTAGGTGGCGGGGGTGAGGTAGAGGTAGAGGGTAGAGGTGTTGGTTAAGCAGTGGTGGAGGTAACTGGTCAACCATCTTGAGTGCCGTTTAGCGCGTGCTAATAATCTTAAATGGTTCTATGAAAGGCGATCAACACACGCTTCGTGTTGTTGTTGTTGTTGTTGGTAATTATAGTATACATAGGGTATAGTATGCATATACGCAAGAGCATCTGTATCTAAGGTGATTGTGGAGAGTTACTTTCTACAACCACATGCAAGAGATATTGAGAAGAAATGTTAAGTTTTGGAAATTAAAAACCTTTGTTAGATTGGAAATCATTAATCTCTTCTGTTACTCTTCTCCCAGTAACATAATATCTTTTCAAACTTAAAGCCTATGTTATTCCTATGCATAAGCAATATTATTGAAGAGTTTCATTACGAGCAGTTCTCTCAGTTGTATTTTATAATATTATAGTATTATGTTTAAGTACTTTATTATTAGCACTTAAATAGTTGTAAAAATTCATTCCCTTAGCTTTAAAGGCCAAAGAAGATGCTAGATGCTAGAGTAAAAGCTTAAGAATGTTTCGTCATTTCATTGTTATTACCAAATCCCAAATCCTGTGTCGGATTGTTGGCCAGAGTGGGAATAAAAGAGACTATCTCGAAACTTGTTGCATGAACCCCGCCTACCACTTAACACCTACTCCTACGACTTTAATGTGTCCGCTGTTCTTTTGTAGGCAACGCAATTCGAACACAATAAAGCTCAACCAAGTTCCAAGTTCCAAGTCTCGAGTCTCGAGTCTCGAGCCTCGAGTCCTGAGTCTGAGCCTGCATATTAAATCCACAAGTACTTTTGGCCAACGCCTTAAACTTCCATAAATAAGAGGAGCCAAAAAGGCTGCAGGACCCAAAGAAGAAGAACCTGAAGGAGTTAACCGTTGCGGCCGCGCAATCAAATTCAGATACTTGGTGACGACGCTCCCTCTCCTCTTTTCTCCTCTTCTCTCCTCTCTCTTTCGTTGTGTCTCTGAACGGTGTAACGATGCTTAAGTGTCGTAAAGTCCGTAAAGCGTGCAGCGGCAACAACATCATCGGCAGGGGCTTTTATGATTTATGCAACTATCGCCTGCAGCCAAAGCCCCGCCATCACACTTCCATTCTGCTCCCCACCCCACCATTACCGAAATCCTTGAGGCGCGTAGAACATTTTTTTTTTTTTTTTGGTCTTACTTTTATTTTTCTGGCCAAATGTCTCGTTGGCTTTCCAAATTGTGCAATTTTTTTGTTGGCAGAGTGTGGGACGGCATTCATGAATAAAAGATTTTCAAGTGTGCCGCCTGCCCAGCTCCCCCCCACTTCGCCCCTTCGTCCCTTCGTCCCTTTAAGACGCCGCCCGCCGTTTTCTCTCAATTTATTATGCTTCTGGCCTTGCCGACTGCAAATAATAAGCAGCAAGTGCACAGCCACGCCCTCACAACGCCTCCACACACACACAAGCACCTTAAGTGTCAGCTGTTGTTGTTGTTGTCCAGCTTGCTATATTCCTCTCTTTCGCAAGCGCCCACAAAATTGTCGAGGCGCCTTTTCTTATTCGTTTTGTTGTTGTTGATGTTGTTGTAAACCATCCCCCTCCCCCGACCCTCTTTTTGGCAAATTAGCAAAGCAAAGAGCTGCAGTTTACTTGCCATTTAAGCGCCGCACTCGACAGCTGTGTTTGTCAGTGGCAGTGGCAACAATAACAATCCCACAACACAGCAACAATGACAACAACAACAAGCAACAATGCCAAATGCTGAGGTTGCACTTGGTTTGTTTGCAGTCGCAACGTTTATTTTCTTTAACGTTTATTTGTTGTTGTCTCTCAAGATCGCTGGGCGCCAGGGCCCAAAAACCGGATGCCCAAAATAGACCAAATAGCCACCTGGCGGCTGTCGTATTCAAACGCCCCTAAAAGCAGGCAACACTTTTGTGCAAAGCACCTAAAAGAGCACCACACAAAATAAGTATGGCAAAAAACAATAAGAGAAATGTTTTTTTTGTTGTTTTGTCGTTGCAACGGGGGCAGCTAATATTTAGCATATGGGCAATCTGAATGTATGTACATTGATGTATGTTTGTGTGTCTGCAAAGCAATTTACATACACAAATCTACCTTGAAGGAATATTTTTCACACATGTAATTGAATGGGATTTAAAATAAATCACAAAAAAGTTAACCCTATAACGTTCTCACCACAAATAACCTTATTAAGATTAAGTATTACTAATAACAATTTCAATACAGATTTATTATTGTAAGTGAACTCAGTTCATGTGTCGTAACATACCTCTATATAAATAATTCAGTATATGCAGCGTGTCTACTTTCTCTGCACGAATTCATCTTCTAATTGACTAAGTTTGTTTGCACCAAAACGCATTTAAACAGTTTCTCTAAATTCAAAGTGCGCGCGGTTATTTAAACAATCAAATTCCGTTTCCCAGCACTTATTATAGAGCGCAGCCAACTTCATGGATAAACATCTGTTTTATATCTGTTATTAACAGTGCCATTTTGAGGTTTACATTGACCTTTTGAATTTACCGCCAAGCTTTCATGTTAATTAACATGTAGTTTAAAGTGAGCTTATCGAACAATGTAACTCGCTTCTAAAGTGTGGCTACACTTTTCGATAACACTGTTATTTTTATGTACAGCCACTTTGGTCACATCGCGCAGTTGCCGAATTGTTTTTGTCGTGAGTGGTTGATGTGGACGGTCGCCGCGCTTAGTAATTTGTGTACGTTAGTTTCTGTAAACGCCATTTGTGAATGCGCGCGTGTGTGTATGTGTATGTGAATTTGCTTGCATGCTAGCGAGTTGTTTTTTTGAGCCTTTGTACAGTAAATGTTCATATTTAGCTGTTAGTGGGCTGCACTCCAAGCAAATGTGAGTGGCAAAATGAAGCGTGCGAAAAAAATTTGAAAACAGACAAAGCCGCTTGCCTTGTTTCTAGTTGTTGTTGTACTTTTGTAGCCGCCTATGACCAGCATTTTGTTGTTGCGCAGCGCCCAATGTTTGTGTATGTGTGTGTGTGTAAGAGAGTATGCGTAAGAGTGTGTGCGTATAAATTCCAAAACATACGCTTGCACAGTGGCACCAAAGTGAGCTCACAATTATTTCCATGCCCGGCTTTAGACATCTAAGTATGCGTGCTTGTGTATGTGCATGCTTGGGTGTGCCGTTGTTAGTCGTATTTATTATAATTTTCCTTGTTTTTTTTTTTTATTTCGTTGAATATTTTTGACCTTAGTGGAGTTTTTTTTTGTGTATTGTATTGTGTGTGTGTGTGTGTGTGTGTGTTTGGTGCGTCGTTGCTTTTGCTTCTCATCTACGCTTTGGCCGCTCTTTTTTACAATTCTCTCATTCTAAGCCTATTCGCACCAGTCAAGTGTCATTGTGAGTTGTTGTTGTTGCTTGGTTTGCTTTTTCACGTTCCTGAGTGTGCCTTTGCGTGTGTGCGTGTGTTTGTGGTGTGTGCTGTGTGGTGTGTGAAAGAAGCAACAAATGTGGCCAACAATTATCAAACGCTTGCGATACGTGATAAAATGTGACCAGAGTCCAATCATCAATAGCCCGGCAGCACCAAAAGCAAGAACAAGAACAACAACAGCAATCAGGCAGACACAAGTGCCAATTAGAAATTATTATTATTCATTATTATTATTTTTCTTACTACTCCTCCTGTTACTCTCTTTCACTCCCGCTTCGTAGGCCTTAAGTCGGTCTGCGCGCTCGCGCTCGCACACGCTCATGCTCTCTCTATCTCTCACTCCCTGGAGTAACAACAACAACAAGAAAAGCAAGACGAACGAACGCAAGGAATTTTAACGTGTGGTGCTTCTTGTCTTGTTCTTCTTTTGCTTTTGCAAATACTAAGGCGAAAAATACGCAAACGCGCATGAAAAGTAAACTGTAATAAAAGCTTAATTAATTACAGCAAATTATCACAAAATGTGGCCAAAACGTGAGCGATAAAATTACAAGAAAAGTAAAACCAAAAGAAAAATCAAACGACGAAGCAAAGAAAAAAAAAGAAAATAAAAGTAAAGATAACAAACGAAAACGAAGTGCAGGACCAGGCCAGCAAACAAAAACTGCGCGTGCCTCTGTCTCTGTATTAGTGTTAGTGTGTGTGTGTCTTTGTGTGTTGTGTTTGCGTGTGTTTGCAACAGATGCTGCAAACGTTACGCTTCAATTGTGTGTGGTTGTTGTTGTTGTTGTTCAAAAAATAACAAACAACAAGCAACAGCAATAAAAACGAAACCAACCCAAAACGACGTCACGACAAGCAACACAAAAAAACGTCATCAACTACGACATCGGCTCAGCAACAATAACAACAACAACAACGATAATGTTCAAGTGCATTCCAATATTCAAAGGCTGCAACAGGCAGGTGGAATTTGTGGACAAACGTCACTGTTCGCTGCCCCAAGTGCCCGAAGAGATACTACGATATTCGCGAACCCTCGAGGAACTCTTTCTGGACGCGAATCACATACGTGATTTGCCAAAGGTTAGTATCAAACAAAACGGGGAATAAACGAATGATTGATTATTTACAGCAAGAAATAAAGGAAATCCCAGTAAAATTTGTGTTTAATATTGATTGCTGCAAGTTCATTTAAATTTCTGTGGAAAAGCAGACAATTTTGTATAACTTTGAAAGCATTTTATGCGTATAGTTTGCCATTCAATGAATCCATTTGATTGTTCAGTTCACTGAACTTTACTGAAAGAGCATATTCAGTTGTTTTTTAACTTCATGTTTAGCATCCCTTTGCATTGCGCATGATGTTGTTGCATCCTGTTATCCTTGCATTGCAACCCCTTCTCTGCCCCTTCTACGAGGTTATTGTCCAACGCGTCTTTGCATTGCGCTCTCTTCTTGTAGTACTTAATGACCAGTTTGTGGCCTAGACTGTATAGTATATATATCTTTATATAGTATCTGGTCAGCGGATCGGAGTAGAAGACAACAAAAGATGTCCGTTCAAGTCAGTTGTGGCGGAAGTCTTTAATTAATATGAAGACGCAGTGGGGCGCGCGATTCTTTTTACAATGTGTCTGCTTCGGTTCGGTTTGTGGCATGCATGCTTGCATGTATAATTGAATCTTCAATTATGCAACAGGCTGCTGTTGCTGATGCAGTCATAAGATAGAACTAGCTACTCTCTCTCTCTCTTATATCGTAAGTCAATAATGTCGCTGCTTTGAACATCAAAAGACAAAAAGCGCCTACAATTCTTAATGGTGTGCAAGTGTCAGCTTAATGGAATGCAACAATTTAGTGGTCGCTTTCTTAATGAATACTTGCAACGAATGAATGAACGCAATGTGAATCATTTTGTACATTATATATCTGCGTATCCATGTAAATAGGTTGAGAATTATTTAATTTGCTGCTGGCTCACTTCCGTTTTATATTATGCAGCTGACAAGCAAACAAATCAACAACAACGTTGCGGGTTAAACAGAAAACATAGCGTTGACATAGCAACAAGTGGTGGTTGGGTTGGGTTGGGTTGGTAGGGTGGTTAAGGGGTTGCCAGTTGTTTGTATCTATTTTATAGTTGTTTACATTCCTGCTTGTCTCCCTATTAAGCATTTATTAATGCCTTTGCCTTGTGCATTAAATTAATTTTCCGTTTGCTTCAATTTATTTTTGTATATTCACTTAAAGAGTGGATCTGAAATAGAAGTTGGAAGAAGTTGAACTTAGCGTTGCTTGCAAAGGATCAAACCCCATCAATATTCGCAAAGGGTATTATTTAAACCTCGACTGTTACCTTGTCATTTCTTGTTCTTTGTGTTGCAATTTCCTCACGGTTGTATTTGCTTTTTTTTATCTCTTCAAATTGTGCACTGTTCCCCCTATATATTTTTTTAGAGCTTCCTTCGCGGTTAGCCGCACTCGCTAATGAACTTCTAATGCAAATTTTTGTTGCTCACACAAACATCATGAACATTAACAACAATAACATTTACTCCAGCAATGGACCTACAAGCTGCTGCTGCTGCTGTTGCTACTGTAACTGCAACAACATGTTGCTGACCGTCGACAACAATGGACATCCATAATAATGATGATGTTCTCTTTTGTGCGGACAGCAAGCAGTTTTAGTTTGAGTTGCAGCAACGGCGGATGTGTTTGTTGTTGTTGTTGCTTGTTTGTGTCTGTATGATGATACACTGTGATCGGCCGTCAACCCTTTCAACTCTTTGAAAGCTTTGTAGACAATTTCCGCGTTGTCACAGCAACAATAAACATCAGAAAGCAAGCCTGCTTCAATTGAACGGACGTCAACGACAATCAGCCGCTTTTTCTTCTTCTTTCGGTCTATTCATGTCGTTTGGACAGCACTGAATAAGTTTCGTTCAGCTTCGTTCAGCTTCACATTTGCAGATAGCAGTGCAAAAAAATAAATATCCAAAAGCACAAAGCATCAATTATCAAAGAATTATAAAATGGGTTACAACAAATCTCACTCTCAAAGCAAGCCAGGAGAAAAGCACATAAAAGTTCAACAAATAATTTACAAGTGGCACTTAAATTAAATGCACATTTCATTTTCTTTCTTTACAATGCAGCTCGTTATGCGAATTAAAGTTTATTTATAATACCATCGCTAAGCAATCGTCATTTATTTTAATGCCAATTAAGTGGGATTTGCATACTGCAATGTGCTTTTTCATTGTAATGCGTTACTCCGGAACCTACCTCAAGTGAGTTTTGTAGAAATTTCTCATTTCTTGTTTTACTATTTGTATGAAAATGGTTTTTGGAGGGGGAGCACCCCCTCCGCCGACCGCCTCATTCATTGCTCTTTCGTTTGGCTGGCAATTAGTCACGCCCGCAGATAAGATAACAGGTAATCGCCTCAGTCTTATCGACTGCCTTGAGGTCTGGGCTCCACAACAAAAAAACACACACAACCTGAGCTCCTTACCCTTTTCGATTGCCTGTCTTTCGCAATTCGAACCGTGGCTATCGAGTTGTTGTTGCAGGTGCGTTCTAAACGAGAACTTAACCGGCTGTCTGGCTATTCGAACACAATACCAACCAATACCAATACCAATACCAAAGCGTTGGCAATGACATCATTTAGCAGTAGTTGTAGCTGTAGAACAACAACTTCGTTAAACAGCATTTAAAATGGCGTCGTCTCTCTCTCGCTCTTTCTCTTGTTAGCTTAGCCCACAAGGAACTGCAAACTACTAACTAGCCATAAGCTGCTGGCCTAAATGATAGCACTATTACAAATAGTTGTGATAAAATTCAGCATTGATTTTTGTATTTTGGCATTTCAATGGCTAACAGTTAGTTAACTAGCCGAGCATTTAGTACGTTGCTCATATGAAATTCTTTGGAGCTGCCGAGTTGCTCAAAACCGGTTCACATATACGTAAGTAGTTTGTACATGCATACATATGTACGTATAATAAATGTTCCCAAGCTATTTCAATTAGTTTCTATACCGCGTAACTGAAAACAATGGGTATAATGCATTGGAGAAAGAAATATTCTCACTGTTCGTGAATTGAATAATTCGCGTTTTATGTGTTATTACTTTTGCGGAGATTTACACTTAAACTGACTAAATAATAACAACATATTCTTAGAAATTTCTTACCCATTTCCCTTCAAACTTGCAATACTAACTAAGCCATACATAACCCCTTCCGAATCCTATGCTCAACTTATAATGAGCTCTCCAAATTATTTGATGGTTCCACTTCTAGTGTCTCGCTTAAAATACTAGTTTTGTATCATTTGTCTATATGTTCGCGATCATCGTAATCGTACGCTAATCGTACGATGTGCCCCTCGGTCGGTTGGGCGGGAGGTGGTTTGCTTAATGCTTGGGTCCGCGCGCCAACAAGCCGGTGCTTGGTATCGTTGTGCCACTTGTATGTACTGTCTACGTCCACATACATGTTACTTAATTTGAAGTTATGTTTCATAGACTTTCCTAATTGCAGGGTAACTGCTAGTCCATCCATGAAACTATGACATTTCTAGCTGATTTATTTGCTGGCAGCTGGAAAACAATAGCGCTCTAGCCGAGGTCAAGGCAGCTATTGAGAATACCCGTACCCGTATACTCTACAAAAAATAAAATACTAATTGCATTAATAAAATGCGACATAAAAGAGAGATTTATCTATATCTTTTCTTATCTTAAAATGCCTGACTAACAAGCTGATTAACGAGATAATGGACAAATTACTACAAGAACTGAAGGATTGAGCTAAGTGCTTAAACTATTTAAACTGGCGGTTGCAACAAATGCTGTGAATGACTTGCAACTTGTGGCTGCAACTGCAACTGCAGAAACACCAACAACAATAGATGTGTGTCTATGTGTCTATGCTGACTTACTTTTTGTATCCTTCTCGTGTGTGTGCGTGTGTGTGTGTGTGTGTGTGTACGTGCGTGTACGTCGCTAGAAAAATGAAGATGTACAGATTTAAGCAGGCGCTCAGATGCGACGAGCAGGCAACTTCTTGGCCTAGACCATCGTTGCGATGATGCCACCGACAACCGAGTCAGAGTCGCATCTACTACAAGCATATATATATATATATGTGTGTATGTTTGTACGTAAGAGGGGGGGATATAGACTTGCATGTATCTGCATCTGCAAAAACAAAAAATGTTGCAACTGCTGCCGGTTTGCGGAACAAGCAAGCAAGCAGCAAGCAAGCATGCATGTTGGTATAGCTACAAACATTCGTATGTAAGCCCACATACAATATACAATATATGTTTGTATCTTGCAGCAGTCTTTCAAGTGTGGCTTGTCGCTCTGCTCTTTTGTGTTGTTGTTGTTGTTGTTGGTTTTGTTGTGTTGTGTTCTAGCTCAGCTGGTTTTCGTATTTAGTAGATGCGCCCATCGAGATATGCGAGCGAGCATTGTATCTAGAACTCGTTTTTGGCTGTTTAGCTGTCTGTGTGTGTTTGTGTGTGTGTGTGTTAAGCTGCGTTTTGCTGCCATTTTTGCTGTTCGCCCAGTCATTTGCAACATGCACACCACCATGCATGGCTCGTGTGTGTACGCATCTGAGAATGTGTGGATGTGCGAGTTTGTTTTATACAACTAGATACATTTAGCTGATTACACTTCTACAGATACATTATGAAATTACTGAAAATCAACGAAGCGCACTCCTTGTGTCTGTGTTGTTTGTGTGTGTGTGTGTGTGTGTAGTTGTAGTCTTTATATGCATGTCATGGTTCAGCGCTGTGTAAACACCCACAGTTTTTATTATTATTATTTTTTTTCGAACAAAAAAAACATGTTTTAAAATGTATCTCGGCCTTGCATCTGCATCTGCATCTGTATATATGCCTGGACTATTTTTGTTGCGCTATTAGCCCGCTCAAAGTGGTTTCCTGAAAGAATGTGTTATTAGCAAAACTAATTGCATTGTCTACTTAATTTTCTTTCTACTCTACGCTAATCAATTAAATTATGTGGCATGCCATACTAATACTACTTTATGAAGCTTTCAATCACAACGTCACGTAAAACTCATGTAGTAAAAGTGCGTACGTTCTGCTTCTGCTTCTGCTGCTGCTGCTACTACTGATGCAAGCCATTACAAACTGCCGCAACTTGTTGGCCTGGCCAACAGCAGCAGCTAGTTTCGTCTGCGAACTGCCGACTGCTGTGCGCCTGCTCCAACTAGATACAATAGTAAAAGTGTGCTGCTCGCTGCAACTGAGTGAGTGTAGATGAGTATGTGTATATGTGTGTTTGTGTGGTGTGTGTGTGGTGTGTGTGTGGTGTGTGAGTGTGTCTGAGTGCTTTGGCAAAACTTGTAGTGCTTGTGTGTGCATTTGGTACGTGGAGTACAAACGTTGTTGCAATGCCGGCCGGCCTGCCGGTCTCTTATTTATTGTCTTGCAAAAAAAAGAGAGACTTGCATAGATACAACAACAACTGCAACAAAAAGCTACTGCCATAGCGTGGGCTTGCTAACTTGCCGCAGGGATAATAATATACGTAGAGAGTTGGGGTGTTGGGGTGGCAGAGAGGGTTCAGCACTTTGCTAAAAGTTTACAATTCGCATTCGTTTTTATTGTCATCACGTCTTGTCCTCCTTTAGTGGTTTTTGCTTTTATTTTTTGTTGCATTTGTGGCCATTGCACCGCTTGGCTGCCCTTCCAGCACCCTCCAGCCTACGTTCTCCTGTATATATATGCAATTTGCATGGCTGAATTTCTTTTTGGTTGTTTCTTTTTGTCTTCCTGCATATTTCGCTCGTCGCTGTGTGGCTTTTGTCCCTGACAGTTACAACTCTCTGACGCATGATTTGTTGAAAGGCCTTTCGTTTTTATTTATAAATAGCAAACAGAATCTGGGACATTGTAGGTGCTTACAGACGAACAAACTGCAAAAAAAAAAACCAAGAAAGAAAGAAAGAAAAAAGCATGGACATAAAGCGCATAAAAGTGTGTTCTACCCGTAAAGGGGAGCTTAAGTACTTTGCCTTTTCAACAAAACTGACCAAAGCAACATGAAACATTTTTTCTTTCTTTCTTTTGTGTGCGGGCGCCGTTTGAGTAAATTTGTAATAGCTCATGCTCCATAAAGAGGAAAGTCAAATGGTTAACAAAGGAGTACAAAAAAGGTATTTAAAGGTTGAATGGTTAGTTTTGTTGCGAGTACAATAACAATTGTATATATATATTTCATTCAATGGAAAATAAAATATTTATGACTTGTAAATACATTATTCATATTATTATGTTCTTTAATAAATTTTATAAATGGCTTTATTTTTATCGCTTTGTCGACATATTCATTTTTGGTATTAATAAAAAATATATGTTACTCATATCATATATCTTTCAAAGATTTTTAATAGTTAGTTAGTTAAAATGTAACCAAAAATGATTTAAATCTTTATGACTAAGGTATTTATGGATTCGAATCAATTGAGAACCTTGAAGTTTTAGTAAACCAGTAGAAATGTCTTCAAAACTTCGTTTCAAGCACTTATCAATCATTTCGCTCTGGTTTTATAGGTGTATAGAAAACTGTGTAGAGGGTTATATTTTTTTTTTTCTTTTGTATACCTCAAGAATACTAAACATATATCTGGGTCATCAAATTTAACGAGTCACGGTCTCAGCGGCAGTCGCACTGAACTTCTCACTTCCATAGTCATTTAAGACAAGCGCAAAAAATTTAATAATCTTTACGACTACAACTATGAATTATTCTCATTATTATTATCGTCGTGTGTGTGTGGTATGATTTTTTGGGGGCAGAAGTAAGAGGAGTGACCCAACAATGGCCGATAAAAAAGCAGCGTCGCCGCTGACGTTGCCGCCCGGCGCGGCTGTTAACCTTGAGGTCTATGACTCACTGAGTCAGTTACAAGCGGGGCGCTGCTTTCTTTTTAAAGTGCCAAAAGATGAGTGTGAGTGTTCGAATGTGTGAGTGTGTGGGTGCTCCATTTAATAGTAGGAAGGTCAGCTGTGAATGCTTGTTTGGTTGTAGCTGTGGCTGAAGCTGTAGCTGTAGCTGTAGCAGATTGGTCGCGACCCTTCACTTTGGAAAGTAAGAGGAGCGCCAGAATAATTTATTGCAAATCGAACGTCAAATTGATGGGCCTAGCTTAAAAAATCGTGATGTTCATAAATGAATTGTTGGCGACATGTCTGATGCAAAAAGAAGGAGCAACAACAACGACATCGACTTCTAACGCTTGCTGGACCGAGCGAACGGGTCACGCCGTTTACAAATGACAAACAAACTTTGTTTGAAAATTTATGACCACGAAAAACGAACTCGAAGATGAACAGAAACACGTCCTAACGATTGGGTCTTTTGTTTGCTAGAGAAAGGCTTTCTTGCATTGTGTCGTGCCGTCGACTAATCCAAACATTTTCTTTTGTTTTCTCTGTCTCCCTCTTGCAGAATTTCTTCAGATTGCATCGCCTGAGAAAACTGGGCCTGAGTGACAATGAAATTGGACGCCTGCCGCCGGATATACAAAACTTTGAAAATCTTGTGGAGCTCGATGTTTCACGTAACGGTAAGTCGAGCAAAATGCAAAATGCAAAATGCAAAACATGCAACAAGTGTGCCCGATAATTATTATTGACATTGATGGGTTGCTCGTAAAACGAAGGATGTGCTCGTTAACTCGATCTCTCTTTGCGTTAGCACGAGCCTGTCCATCTATAATATGATTGAGCGACGGAAGACAGCATCGGGATGCTGTTACACAAATTGAGTCTCTTAATGCTCTGACATAAAACAAATGCATATCAAGTCTAATTGTGTCCGGAGAAATGCGAAATGCGAAGAGGCGAATTTATCTTTATCTTGTGGCTTGTGGGCAAGGCAAATGTGAATGAACAACATCTTTTTGTGGCAATAGTGGGGATTTCTCCCATTGTTATCTGCCAAAGCCACAATAACAAGTCGCAGTTGCCCATTCAAACTTTGACCCATTAAAGTACTTAACTCTAACTCAATTATATTGCAATTGCAGCTCAGCTTTTATACTTTACTGCCACTCTATATAGCTGTCGTTTTGTATTTATTACAACTGTCCAACCAAATGAATGTTCAACAGATTAGTTTCGCCAGAAAAGAGCTTAGTGTTCAAAATGTGTGTTCTCGCAACTTTTCAATGCTATTCCAATTGCAATCGCAATATTGCACGCACAAGCAGCCAGACAGACAGACAGACACATTCAGATGGTCGGAAAGTTGAGTTGTTTGAGTATTAAACATATCGTATATACCCAAACATATTTATTTTCTGCTTAAGCAAGCGTAAATCCGTAAACACTAATCGGTAATTGGAGTCAAGTGCAGTAAAAATAAAATAAATACACACACATGTGTGGGGTAATAAAATCCCAATTGCAAATACCCTGTAGAACCACACACAAAAATGTGTGTATTCCACCCATGGAAAATATGACGAAACCTTGAAAACTAACCTACATTTGACAGACTTTTCAGATTAATCATGGCAACAGGGTACTAAAATAACATTAAACTTATTTCCATTAAGCATTTCAATTCATTCACTCACCCACAAACAAACTTTTGCAGTCATAGTCAAACTCGGATTTGAGAAAGTAAAACAAAATTTAAGCAAAACAATTTAATTGCAAAACTAGAAAACGTGTTAAGAGTTTGATTAAATGTTTTAGTTATTCTCAAAATTAATCACCTAACTAATTTTCAAAGGCAATCAAAAACATTAAAGTATAAGAGAACAGCTATAGTTAATATATAATGTATAACGCATAGCCCTGATCTGCAAAGCACGTCGTTAATATCCTAAAAGCCACTTAAAGTGTATACTCTTCTGATGACGTTGTTGTTGTATCAACTAAATGTGGCTTCCTATTTCCGCTTTTGTCGCACAAAGGTTTCGGTTCCAAAAATAACATAAGCTAAGCAAAAGCATTACATTACCAGTTTTGGAAAAGTTGATTGCACCCATTACCCGAATTGGCCTGCATTGCAGTGGTGCAGTGCGGTGCGGTGCGATGAGGTGTGGTGTAGTGGTGCTGAGCACAGCAGAGTTCTTGCTGTGGTTTGCGCTTATGCATATGACCCACAAACGATATGTACAAACACACCCAAAGCAAAATAAGTGAATGGGCTTTGAACTTCTCGCCGCCAATCGTCGCCTTGTGCTCGAAATCTGAGCTGCGGGTCTAGGTGAAAGGCGGGCTAGGCGGGTTGGGCTTGTGCGGCAATGGTGATTTTTCACTACTACTTAGATTGTGTATAAAATCTTTGTTCATTTCATTCATTTATTTAGTCATTATTTGTGTTTTGTGTGTGTGTGTGTGTGTGTGGGCGGCTGTTGGAAAAGCCTTTCACATTCAATTACCAATTCTGCAATACAGTGCAGCTATTACTATTATTATTGGCAAGACGATGTCGTTTGATGGCTGTGAACTCGCAATGGAAATGGGAAAACCCGCAATTGGCAGGTGCAGACACGCCTTTCACACACACACACACACACACACAAACAGACACAGAGAGCAGCACGTTTAAGTTTATATGGCAATCGAAATTTTAATACCTTTAAATTGGCCAAATCGAAAATAAATATTTCAATTGCCAACTGTGGCGCATTTTCGTTAAAATGAATGTGTTGCGTTTGTGTTGGCCATAACAATGACTACAGCGACGCCAGCAGCAGCAGCAGCAGAAGTAGTGGCTACATCGCCAACGGCTGTATCAAATGCATGAAACAACACAAACACAGCGACAGCGAAACGAGCTGCCAAGCGCAGAACGCTAAAATATTGTATATTACGTATACGTCCGCTTGCACTTGACAAAAGAATTGGGCGACGACGATAACGACAACGTGCATTGCATTTGTAGGTGCTCCGCACAGTGGAATAGTTAACGAAAAAACCAGAACAATAACTAGTTGTAGATATTGGATACTTGTCGGTTCATATGTTTATTCTTGATATTATTTTGTTTTTAATTAATTTTTATACACAAGCGATTTTTGTGCACTCCAATTTCCACTGTACTCTGCACTGGCTGCACTAACAATGCTAATAAAAACATTAATTTGAATAGCTAATGCGGTGTACGTGTGTGTATGTATGTGTGTGTTTGTGGGTGTGAGGCTTGTACGTGCTGTGTCCATGTGTAGATGCGGGCGTTTTTGCAATTGTGCAGGTGTTGTGGACACTGCTTTCGTCGTCGTCGTCGTCGTCGTCGTCGTTAGTCTTTGTACGTTAATCATTATGACAAGTTGACCTGCTTGCGAAACGTGCGCTAGAGGGCGCTCTACGACAATGCAGCTACTCATTTCGAATGTGTTTGTTTTATATTTTGTGTGGTTTTCTCAGCACCGCTAATTGTTTGTTTATTTGCGCTGTGTTGTGTTGTTTATGTTTCTGTTTCTGTTTCTGTTTCTTAAATTTCGCAATTTTGTTTTCGCATGCAGTTTGCGTGCGATATGTATCTGAAACGACTTCGTGGCTGGCCGGCCTGTGTGTATTAAATACACATAATAATTTGCGATTAAACATACGTATGTATATATATATATTTTGAGAAGACACCCGCATAACAGAGGTGCTGTCAAAGCAAAACAACTGCCTGTTGATAAGCTCAGTTTGTTTGTCTAGTTGGACAGCAAGTAAACAAGACGCCAGTTGTGAATACGATCGGTGTGTGTTAATACTGTGTGTGTATATCTCGAGAATATGCGGCAAAAATAATAAAAAAAGAAGAAAAAAAACTCTTCAAAAGCATGCTGTGGGAAATTGTTGTTTAATTCTATCAACTATTTCCACACCATGGGAACAAAGTTAACAACCGATTTCAGTTTGACAACAACAACCAACAATAACAGCAACACAACCGCATAAAGCGCATTTTCTAACAAAAAGCCCAATTAAATGCCATTTGAAAGTCATGCACTGAGTCAGTGACGATATCATCCTCCACGATGACGACGAAGACTTTGCACGAAAAGCCAACGGAATCTATGTCATCTTTTCTTTTTTTTCTTTTCGGTTCTGTTCTGTTCTGCTGCAATTGAGGCGTCAACTGGGTCAAAGTTAAGCTCTTCAACAAATGCACCCAACCCGTTGCCAACGCCGCCGCCGTCTTCATCGTATCCGTTGCGACGCCTCTCGTTCAAGTGGCTTTTGCTCAGTTTCTTATTTAGTTGCTGTTCTTTTGCGCTGACAGAAGACACAGCTGTTGTTAAAGTTGTTCTTGTTGTTGTAATTGTTGTCGCTGCTAAGATTCGGGGGGCAAACAACAAACACTAAGCTGCAGAAGAAGACCCTCTCGACAAAAGATCAAAAGAACTTGGCATTAATAAAGTACAATGCAAAAATCAGGTCTAAGTTGCGGCTTCGCCATATTATTACTGGCCATGACTTTGAAAAATGGCCCAGAATACAATTGTTGCTGATGTTGGCCAGGTATGAACGAAATAAAGCATAAACACACACACACACACACAAACATTTTTTCGCTGTGTGAAAATCAAAAATTGTTTAATTAGTGGGATTAAACAAAAACTATACTATGAACTCAAAAAAAATAATCATCGAAAAATCATTTCTTCTCACATTGTACTTATATACCCATAATAAATTTTTACTATACATATTTCAAATGCATGCCTCCGCTATTGACGTCACTGGTCAGCGCAATTAAAAACTAATCGACAGACGAACAATATTTCTGTGTGCGTGTGTGTGTGTGTGTGTGTGTGTGTGGGAAACAAATCAAAAACCGAATACGACACATAACTGCCTGCAGCAAAGATAGCAACACGTAGCGAAAATGGCTAAAATGTGTCGGAAAAATAAATGCCTCACTTTAAAACGAACAAATTTCTTAGAAAGTTATTAAAGTACGCTAAATGGATACCCTATGGTTTAAGATATATTAAAGAAGTAGGAAATTTCTTGGTTCGAAACATTTACACTCTGTGTACAAATCATATATACTTGTTTGGTTGGCCCTGACATATGAAGGGCATACATATGTAGGGCAACTTTTGCGCTCGGATGGATAAGAATGAGAGTGGAAGGAAACGTGAAAATTAAGTGAGTTGCGGCCTGGGTTCAGTTCACTAAGCCTCCGCCAGATGGTGCAGGTGTGCTGCGTGTATTTTGTGGATTAATATTAATTGAAAAAAATTTTAATTGATTGACAGCCGCTGAAAATTTTGACAAATGTTGTTGTTCATATGTACTTTAAAGCAAAAATAATGTGTCCTTAAGGTGTCTATGGCCAAACGCGCACATTTATACTTGCAGTCACAAACATTTCTTTGCTACTTAAGCTGAGCTGGAAATGTTAAGTTAAAATTGTTTATTTATTTCTTTAATGTTCTTAAAGTAGAGGCTTTCAATAGGCATTACGAAAATGGTTGAAAATATATACTCACAAAAACTTCATTTACTCTCGCTCTGTTTCAAAACGAATGCAGAATTCAAATCTTATTTGCGTGCCACTCAATTCTAGTTAACTTTGTTAGTTGGTGGTTCTTTAATTGCAAATGCAAAATGGAAAATGTCAGCAAAAGGATGTTTTTGATGTATGTAAAATAGTTTGGCAGCATGAGCTTCGCCTTATATAACTTTTCATCTCATAAACATATTTAACAGCTTCACGGTAATCAAAGTTTAAGCCACGTAATGTTTATAGGGAAAAGACTTGGATTGATGTATCTAGTTTCCCATAAAAAAAAGAGTGTCTGAAAATTGCGTTGTAAAACTTTTTAACGTTGGCTTGTTAAACATTTTAATTACGTTTAATAGTACCTGTTGCACATCGTTGTTGACGTTGTCAGGGCTACAATTAAAAGCCATTTACTAAGCGCACTCCACGAACGACTTAGCCCGACTTGGGGTTGGCTAAGTGCATTCAGTGGCAGTGGCAGTCACAGTAGTTTCTGTGGTTTGTTCTGCTTTTGAGCCGTACCATAAAGCATCCAGAGGCAACGGAAAGCTAGTTGTATTTGCTCGCTGCCGTTAAGGGATTTACTGGATGTGTTGGCTGTGAATGCGAAGGTAAATGTGAGTGTGGCTGCGGATGCGAATGTACATGCGATGTATGTAGGTGTGGATATAGATGCAGATGATGCTCTTAACAAAACTATATGAAGCAAAACTGCGGAAGTTGATTCTGATGTTGATGATGAAAGGGACGAGAATGAGCACAACTCCATTTCATTTCATTTACTCCATCATTCAGTCATTCAATAAGGTAAATATGACAACGTGCCATTATAAAAAGTCGTCATCAACGTAGAAGAGTAGAGATTAGTACAACTTTATCTGACGGGTGAAATTGAAAAGCCTGACGAAGGTTTTCATCTTGCACCAGCACCAGGCTCGACAACATCATCTTCATTAAGTGCAATGTGCAAGTCATATTGAAAAGTGTGACCTCGATATGTTTGTACGCCTGTACGGACTGTCAGTCAGTCAAGTCACTCGGTCAGACTCAGACCTGGCCTGTATTCTGTTTGCCTTGATAGCTGACAAATCATTTCGTTTTTCATAGCTATGACTATGAGCAGCACACACAACAACAACAACAACAATAATCAACAACAATGAACACAACGACGACAACATGCTCTTAAAATATTTGCTCGTTCAATGACATTGAAAAGAATTTTCATATGCGTGATACTATGTGTACGTGTGTACGTGTGTGTGTGTGTGTGTGAGTGTGTGTCATTGTTTTTCATTTACAATGTTGACGTCGTCAGTGACTGACGTTTTGCCTGGCTGATTTTTGGCAGCAGCCAAGAACAGCAGCAGCCTATTGAATCTCTTGTCTCATTCTCGTTGCCATTTCATCGAAATTTATATGGTTTATAATAAATTCATGGGCTTGCCAGCTTGTTCCTGGTCTCTGTTTGTTGTGTTGCTATTTTAAGCTACGTGCATTGTTTTTTCTCTCTACAAAATCGATAAAATTTTTAATAAGTTTTGGCTTGCCCTACAATTTTCATGTTTGTATGTTCCGCTCTTGGGCATCATTGCCGCCATTGCATAATTGCATCAAGTTGATTACATTTTGGGTTTCTAACTGTGCACAAGCACATTTCCCTTTGTTTCCGTTGCCGTTGCCACCTAGTCAGATTCTAAATGCTCAAATTCGTTTACTTCCTTTCTCGCTCTTTTTCTATTTTCGCTCTTTCGTTCAAGAGCGTTAGGCAAAGGTCAATGTATCGTGTGCTGCTGGGCGAGTGTCGCCCATCTAATTACCGCCAACTGTGAAGCACTATTAAGCAATTTGGCTGCCCAACAGCCAAAATATCAAATGAGGGCATACACTCTCGAACAACTAGAGCATCCCATATTAGTAGTTGTTGGAGCCCATATGCTGTCAATTGCTCGAGTGTGTGTTTTAATGTTTATACAAATGTAAGTTTGTATGTTTATATGAAGCATCTTGCTGCGTCTGTTTGAGTTTGTTTGTTCGATTGTTGTCCGCTTGTTGATGGATTGACTGCTGTTTGATGCTGTTTCGGGTCTCTCTTGATTATTTGTTATTGTTGTAGCTGCCACTAGCTGTTGCCATGCAGCAGCAGCTTACGTCAAATCAATGGATACAGTATACACAAAACCAAATTCTTTGGCATCAAAAAGTAACATTTGTCCCAATGTTTTTTGGAATTAGTCAACATTGGCAATGGAAAATGCGATACGTTAATAAAATTACATTGTGTTAAATAAAATTTGCTTACGTTATTTGCATATTTTAAATGAGTTAGGAATTTAATAATGATTATCTCAATAAAAACGTAATTTTTCACAACTGCAAACACAGTAGATCTAAGAGTAAAGTGTGCTTACAGCTGGGAAATACAATTTGTATTATATATTAATTATACATATTATATATTTTACTTTTTAATAAACAATTAATCTATCAAGTCATTTCGGAAGCGTTATTACAGGGTATTTAATTAAACAAACCCTTGACAATAATTGTTGTTGCACAAAAGCGTCTCTCAGAATAAGCCTTAAATGCAAATATTTGAGTGTTTTAATAAAATTCACATATGCATATATAGTTTTAATTAAATTGACAATAAGCGTATGCAGTCGGAAAACAAGTAATCTGAAGCATGCCACACAAAAATTCCAGGCTGACAGACTGACATGTGGCTGGAGTCGTGGACGTTGCAACAATTGTATTGAATACAGCGAGCACACTTAATTCAATGCACAGTTGCACGAATTTCTCTTTCTATGGAGCAGGGCGAGTGAGTGAGAGTCTTCGTCTGACTGGGCACTTCCGCTGCCAGTGCTACTCAACGTGACAAGGCAAAAACAATGTCCATTGTTTTGTTGCAGGGCAACTCGAACATGTCCTGCTCGACGGTCCTCATTCGCCATTGTGTGCTCGTTGTGTGTGTGTGTGTTGTGTGTTGTGTACTGTGTGGCGTTGAAGTTGTCGCCTTGCAAGTCCCACGTGTCGTATTAGTTACATCCAGTTATTATCCACAGTCTGGAGCATGTATGCTTGTATGTGTGAGTGTGTATGGTATGTATGGTATGTGTCTTGTTACTAGGTCAGTTTAAACGTCCTGTTACCTTGGTTCGTAGGCAAGGATTCCGCGCCCACCTGCCGCCAGTGTTTCCACTGTGGTGACCTTTTGTATTGAAGCTGCTGCTGTTTGTTGCCATTTGTGGGTGTGTTTCGCATACACCACACAACCACATGAACGCACATGCAAACACACACCACCATTAACGTACGTATACATACATGAATGAATATGTATTTGTATTGTTTCGTTACATGCCTTCATGAGAACATGAGAACTTGGGCTTTTGCGTGCGCATTTCCGCTTTAGCTGTTGAAAATTTATTCGATCAACAAGTTTCGTTTGTCATTTTATGCTTCGACTCGCTCTATCGAACTGGCGTGGTGGCAACAATAACAAAAGGCGCCACCTTATTCCGTCTATATAGTGTAAGAGTGAATTGTATCTGCATGTGAATATAATCCATGTATTTTTTGACCTTTAGTTAAACGTTCGTTCAATTTTATATCAACTGCAATTACTCAAAAAAATTTATGCTAAAAGAAAAAACACATTGAGCATATTTTAAAGTTTGTCCCTCTGTGCGAAACATTTCGCTGAACTCATAAAATATTTATAGCTGTTTTATAAATAATTAGATATGTGTATAGGGGACGTCCTTTGGCGCAATTCATGCGTAAGCAACTCGATAATCGATGAAGCACACACACACACTGCACACACACTTAAAGTGAACAACAATTTTAATAATTCGTATTTTCTGTGTGCTATTTTACAGATATACCTGACATTCCCGATGACATTAAGCATCTGCAGAGCTTGCAGGTGGCCGACTTCAGCTCGAATCCGATACCAAAACTACCTTCGGGCTTCTCACAGCTGAAGAATTTGACCGTGCTGGGCTTGAACGATATGTCACTCACCTCGCTGCCCGCCGATTTCGGCAGTTTGACGCAACTCGAATCGCTGGAGTTGCGTGAGAATCTGCTTAAGCATTTGCCCGAAACGATAAGTCAGCTGACGAAGCTAAAACGCTTGGATCTGGGTGATAACGAAATCGAAGATTTGCCACCATATCTGGGCTACTTGCCGGGCCTGCATGAGCTCTGGCTAGATCACAATCAGCTGCAGCGTTTGCCCCCAGAGCTAGGCTTGCTGACCAAGCTGACGTATCTGGATGTCTCTGAGAATCGGCTGGAGGAGCTGCCCAATGAAATTGGTGGATTGGTGAGCCTAACCGATCTAGATCTGGCACAGAATCTACTTGAGACGCTGCCCGACGGCATTGCCAAACTTAGTCGTCTGACCATACTGAAGCTGGACCAGAATCGTTTGCAACGCTTAAACGATACGCTCGGCAAGTGAGTATTAAAATCAATAGGTATTAAAGGGTTCATTTAACTATCTCGTGGATATCTTATGCAGCTGCGATAATATGCAGGAGCTGATATTGACGGAGAACTTCCTGTCTGAGCTGCCTGCCTCAATTGGACGCATGACCAAGCTAAGCAATCTAAATGTTGATCGCAATGCCTTGGAGTATTTACCGCTGGAAATTGGCCAGTGCAGCAATCTAGGCGTGCTGAGTCTGCGCGATAACAAGCTCAAGAAACTGCCGCCCGAGCTGGGTAACTGCACAGTGTTGCACGTGCTCGATGTGAGTGGCAATCAGTTGCTTTATTTGCCCTACTCGCTGGTCAACCTGCAGCTGAAAGCAGTCTGGCTCTCGGAGAATCAGTCACAGCCACTGCTCACCTTCCAACCGGACACGGATGCGGAGACGGGCGAACAGGTGCTCTCCTGCTACCTGCTGCCTCAGCAGGAATATCAGCCCATAACTCCAGGTAAGTTATCGCCACCAACTTGTTAATGGCAAACTAGTAAAACTGGTGACTGGTGCTTAAGATCGTGAGTTGGTTGCTTGTTCGCTCGCTCGGCTTGTTCATTGTTTTCATTTTTTTTTTGGCCTTAGTCATGAGGCAAAAAAGCCAAAACCGTATTCAACATTGGCCAATAAATGGGGGCGCTTATCTTTTAGCTGAAGCTATGGCACACATTCCTTTTGGGGTCTGGCCGTATCATGGTGCAATATCTGCAATCTATGCTCGCGATAAGATAAGACGCCACAACACTTGTTTGATTGCCACAACCTAAAGCGCTGAGCAAGCCATCGAGCCAGCGAGCAAGCAAGCAAAAAACAACAACTGGATGATATCCAGTAGAACAATGCTTTTTTCTAAATTCCAAACCTTTATCATTTACTTGTTTTGTGTTTTGTAACTAAAATTAAAAACGTTATTTGGCTTTAAAAACTTTGATTGAGGCACCAAGCAGTTTCTTTTTACTTGAATTTAAAACACTTTTGTGTACTGTTTGATTATTTAATTCAATTTATTCCTGTACGCATTTGACACCATGCGCTGCGCTCTTTTTTATAATGCACCTCTTCACTTGCATATCTTACAAAAACCAAAACAACCCAAACAAAATCTGATCCGAAAATCAAATCACAAAAGATTATCCACCCCAGGCGCTTTATAGATCAAGCGAAAAGTTCGATTCGATGGATTTCTTCGGTTATCAACAGAAAGGTTTGCGTTTTCTGTTAACAAATGTACAAATAACAAAGGCTATCATATAAGAACGTTCAATATAATTTATTTAGTTGCTATTAAACAAGATATATTTAGGAGAGTTGTGTTTATTGTGTAGAACTTTTAATGAAATATTAAAAATCCAATCTCTGTACATTGAACTCAACTTTTCTGAGTAGAATGCTTCATTAAGCCCATATTCATAACCTCCAAATGCATGCTCTATGCCTGAAACCTTGAAAAACTGTTTCTCTAAGCTATGAGAATACATCTCAACTAAAACAACTTACTAAACTCCAAACCAAACCAAACCGAGACCAAGACCGAGACTTTGATCATTGTTGTTTTCAGTTAGTTTGTATATTTCCTTTTTTCTTTAGTGTTTTTGTTTGTTTGTTTGATGAAAACCAGTTTTGTTACTCACAAAATGACGTCATATAAAGCAGATAACAACAAGTTGTATGTAGAAGTGGGTCCGTCCGGGCGTTGGCTAAGAAACATTGGAAGCTACACACACACACATACACGAAAGACTTCAGTTCAGTGTACACACCCAATACACACATGAGAGTTGGAGAATGTGTGCGTGTGTTTTTGATTTGTTGTTCGATTTGATAATACTATTATTTGCGTTTTATGTACCATTCATTTGACAGCACCGTTCGTTGCTGGAATATATTTGCCTTTTGCGTGTTTCACATCACAGATCCCATCGCTCATCACTTAAAGCAGTGCCCAGTGCCGGGTGCCTGGTGCCTGGTGCCTGGTGCCTGACTCTGATTTGCCATTCAGAGATTCTGTGATTGAACACTTGCGCCTGTCAGTGGCAGCATGCCAGATCAAAGCATATTCCTCCACTCTCTCTGCACAAGCGCTTTCTTTGTTCCAACACACTCATCATCATCATCATCGTCATCGTCATCTGGGAGTGATGTCAACATTTATGACGTCATATGGTTAGGCGAATGTAGAGCAAGATCGCCGGACCAGGCATTTGTAATTATAGCCCATACAAGTAATCGTATCTATAACGCCGATGCTTAGCAATATTAATCGTCTTCTGAGAGCGCGCACGACTTTCGACGCTGTGTATATGCTACCAAAAAGCGTATGTTGATAAATGACCTGTCAGATGAGTAGAAGAAAAGAACAGTAAAGCTTGAGGCATGGCGAACCAAACTAAGTGTTTCATATGAGAAAGATTAGACTGATGGCAGGAAACAATTCACTTTGAATTGGGGGAAGCTTTTGAAATAAGTATAATATAATAGCTTAAAGATTAAAATTCATTTGGAGTATATTTGATCACAAGTATAATTGTGAGATATGATATTAAGAGCCGACTCTTTGCCAAGCATTCACAATTCGTTGTCATCTTTTCTAAGGCTTCAACGTTGTGAACAATAACTGTTAACTGGTATTATTGAGCTTGTTGTTATTGTGGTTTCCGTTTTGATGCGTAGTTTTTTCTATCGTTTTTAAAATCTCGTCTCTCCTCTCGTCGTTAGTTTGACATTCAATAATAATAATTTGTAACTGTTTTCAATCGAAAACGAGTTTTAGATTCATACGCAAATAGGTGCTAAAAATACACCGATATTATCATCGGTTATTGTGTTCTATCCATCCATCCGTCTGTCTGAATTCGTCTCGAGAATGCTGAATGTTGAATGAGTTACGTATGTGAATTAAGCAAACTATTTTTTGTCTTCAAAACAATTAGCATACTGGCGTGAAAATGCTCAAGACCAAGTCGACCCAGTCGATCAATAAAATATGCCCAAATATGTATGTAGGCTAAACTATTCGACATCAGAGTTTTTCCATGTGTGGTGTAAATGTTGGTTGCGCCAGCGTCACTTAAATTATCGTCGTTCAAATTATCCAATTAAAGCTGTGAATGTGACGGTCAAGACACGCAGGCATAAAACTCGAGAAATAACAATGAAACAATGTTTGCTGGCACCCCTCCGGCTTTGTTATTGTTATTACAACTGCGACTAGTCAATGTATATGCGTGTGTGTGTGTGTGTTATTTACATAAATCTTCATGGTGAGCATTTGCTGAACGAACAGCCAAATTTACAATGACAACAACCAATAAAGAGACACATCCCGCTGGGTGATGCTCATTTTGTAAATTTTTTATTGTATTACGAGCTGACATTGGATGCAGCAGCTACTACTTAAGCTTAAGCTGCGAGCTTGAAGACCAAACCAACCAACCAACCAACCAACCAACTAACCAACCAAACCAACTACTTCCGTCATAAGCAACGATTTGAATTTATGTTTTGTTTATTATTGGTCTGAAACGCGCCACCCGTCAAACGACCCGGGAACCACCACCACGTCAGGTTGCCTAGTCGCCTAGTCGCCTAGTCGCTTGGGTTGGGTTGAGTTGAGTCGCCCACATGTTGCAATCTTCAATATTGTTTACGCTCGCTGCGAAATTTATGGCGCACACACTCATAAGTGCTTGATGGATTGTAGAGTGGCTGTGTGGTGGCAATGTTTATGCTACGGCCTCCAACACAAACACAGCACACAAAAAATATAACTAAAAATATATATAAAATTGAAAATCATAATAATTATATGTAGCACTTGTTGTTGTTGTTGTTGTTATTATTGTTGTTGCGTTGCGTTGCTCGCTTTTCCAATTGCTATATTTATTGATTTTACATAGCCACAGCGAGAGCCGCACAGGTCGTTAAATGAACTGAGCGTAAATATTTATAAATTATACACCCGACCGACAGCTACGAACTGTAAATGCATGCGCATGCCATTTGTTGCTAATCTTTTAATTAGTTAAACATCAATTATACCAAATTGCTTATAAAAACAAAAAAATTCTTTTCATTTTTTCCACACACATCAAAAGCACGCGATTTGGAATCTGACTCGGAGCCGTTTGAGGAGCGTGAACCTTCACGCACTGTTGTCAAATTCTCGGAGGATGCCAGCCACGAGAAGGATACGCCGTTTGTGCGCCAGAACACACCGCATCCCAAGGATCTGAAGGCCAAGGCACAAAAACTCAAAGTGGAGCGCAGTCGACTCGAAGAAAATGCAAATTTGGTGGCATTGCTAGAGGAGGTAAATAATACTAGAAGATCAAATGAACAAGTGTCACAGGGGTCAGGTCTATGTCTCTTCTTCAAATGCCCCTATTTGTTGTTGTGCACTAGTATTTGGGCTAGAAGAGCAAGTTATTGAATTGAGTAAATGATCTTGGGACCTCAATTGAAGGTTTCAATTCAACTGGTGTTATCGATATTATATTGTTATATTGTGCATGTGGGCTTATGTATTGTTATATTATTACTCAATAATTTTATATGCTGTTCTCAATTTTCCGCATTACGTTAAAATATTCAAGTATTATTCAATTACCTTTTATTTAGTATTAATATCAGATAAGTTAATGATATTTAAAATTATTTATAAGCTAAGTAGTTTAATTGTGAAACAATTCAGTTTTTTACTATTAAATAACAAAAAGAAACTAGGTTATCTCTAACAATATTGTTATTTATGTTTGCTATTTGCAAACTTATATTCAAATTCGACTAATACGTTATGTTATGTTATATGTAAGTTAAACTAATTTAAGCTACAGTTGTAAGACCAAAGTAAGCTTACGCTATCTAACTTTTCCGAGTTCTGTTTCTTGTAATTTCTAAATTCTATTAAACATGCTTTACACCGCCCTTTCCTTAAAATTATAAAAAATATTTCTACTTAACAGAACGGCACAAAGTCAGTCGTGACAGAAACCCCCATTTTGGCAAATAATCACCAACAGATAGCCGTGACAGCAACCAACCATACAACAACGGCGCAGCCAGCACACAAACCAGCAGCTGTGGTGAACTCCAAGCCAGTCACAACAGCACCAACAACAGTCGCAGCAGTGCCACAAACCACACAGGGTGACTCTGCGCTAGCCACGACAATAACCAACCCCAGCAGCACGGAGAACCCAACAGCAACAGTTGCTGAAGTTGCTGTTGCTGACGAACAGGAAGACGAATATGTGAGTAATCAATTATTTTTACCAATAATTATCTGACTATAACTTTTAACTGTAACTAACTAGGAAACCGATCGTCGCGTGGGCTTTCAAGTTGAGGGCGTAGAAGATGATTTCTATAAACGACCACCCAAGCTGCATAGACGGTAAGTTTGTTGATTGAATATTGAGATGCAAATCACGTTGCTAAGTGATTTTGTTCGCCCCCTTTTAGCGATACACCCCATCATCTTAAGAACAAACGTGTTCAGCATCTGACCGATAAGCAGGCCAATGAAATATTGGCAAATGCATTGGCCTCACAGGAGAGCAATTCGCCAACTCCGCCGCACTCGCTAAACAAGGTGCAGTCCCCCATCGAAGAGGATGCCGACGAGGAGCAGCTTGAGCAGCATGACCAACAACAACAACAGAAGCCATTTGATGCCTCACTCTCCCCAATACCAATAGCAGCCAATACGGCCACGGAATCAGCAGTTGCCCCAGCAGGTAACTTATTGTAAACAACTCTTCAAGAGTTCCAACTATTTAAGAGTCTCTCTTAACTGCTCGCAATGCAAGTGTAGGCAAGAGTATACGTATATTATTACCAAGTGGCCAACAAGCCCAACAAATAATCAATAACCAATCGATACGATTCTCTCTAATGCTTGCATCTATTTTAGTTCATATTATATGAGTACTTATTGAAATGCGCTTGTTACAACGGTCAGCAGTAGGCTTCAGCTGCCAAAAATAATCAGCGAATTTAACTTGAACCCAGAGAAGAAGAATATAAGCGAAAGGATTCGAGTGTCAACTACATTGATAAGACAAATAGAAAGCAAAACATCAAACGTTCTTACTAGTTCATTAGATAAATATTATAGCTTAACGTTATGTATTTTAAAATTTAAATAGAAAAGACAACAAAGACACTTATCTTTCACTTTATTTTAAATGTAAATAGATTTGTTCCAAGCAGCAAAGATCAGTCAAAGTTTGCAATGTTTTGATTCGGGTACAATCTGATATGTTCATTAAGAAAGGAAATAAACAAGCTACATATATGTTTTTGTACCCCGATTGTTAGTAATTTTAAAAGTAAATTACTGACTTAAATCAATATTTTGTTTCCAAATGCGATGGCTTAAAAGTTTAACAACATCTTAGGTCAGTTCTAGCTTGAAATCTAATATTATGTGATATCATCAGCTAAAGAGTTTGAGTACCGAAATTTTAACTAATTGCAGCAAAGAAAATTAAAGTCTGCCGCAAGACTATTAAAATCGCGTTACAACAAAAATAGAATTGGGCCTACAGACAAAAATAAAGTAGAAAGAGAAAGAGATAGAAAAAAACACGCAACAGGTAAACAAATGTATAGAATTTGGCCCAAAACAAGGCATTTGTGTGTAGTACACATACATATACAAGCATATCTAATAATTACGGCCCGTAAAGAGCGTAGAGTTTTTTTTTGTTTTTTTCTTCTTTGCTATATGTAGGGCTTGTGATTATCAGTTAGTGCTATCTTGAAAAAGCTGATAAAAGCAAACTGGCAATAAGTTGATATATATATATATGTGTGCGTAATTATATGGGGAGTACATAACTAAAGCAGAAACTCAGTGCGAGCACTCAAATAGGAAAGAAAAATAAGACACACTAAAAATACAAAGAGGCAAATGAGCAATGAGCAATAAGCTTAAAAAGAGCAACAGCAATAAAAAAAAGAGCGCAACAAGTCGAGAAAGTGTAAAAAAAAAAATGAAAAAAAAATTGAATCAAACTGAAAAACTGAAATGAGCCGCCTCATTATGGCAATGTGGCGAGTGGCTGGCTACCTGAGCAAATATGTGTATGTAGACAGAGAGAGAGAGAGTAAGAGTGAGTGAGAGTGTGTGTGTGTGTTGCAATTGCCAGTCTGTCTCTGGTACTGTGTGTTTGGGTCTGGGTCTCGACACTTTGCCCATTTGCCGCTGACTTTAGTCATTTTTTAGTAACGCTTGCGTTTTGTCAACATCGCGAGAGCGCGCGCTGAACAAGAATATTAATAATAAGTCGCGTTTTGTCTTCTTCTTATTTACGATTATTTGTTTATTATTATTTAACGCCTGCTGACTACACACACACACACGCACACAACCAGACACATTGCAACGTTAACAATAGCAATAATTCTCAAGTTTCACATACCTTGACTTAGTCATACTAGGCCCAAAAAAAAGCGCAGTTGATTGTTAAATGTTTTTTTTTTTGGTTGCGTTTCTTTTATTTTGTTTTTCTAACAAGAGAGTGTGAATTGGCTTTGCTGTTGTTTATCGATTGTGTTTGAGGCTCCGTTTCGTGCCTTGCCACTGATTAGAGGCAAGTTAAAAACGACAACAACAACAACAACAAAAATATTAACAACTGCTGCCTATTTGGCTAGTGGCAGTCACAGATTGCACATACGCAACGTATGCTATTGTAGGGCCACAAATTGAATTTCAAGTGCAAATAGCTAGCTAGCTTGCTGGCTAAGTGTGTTTGCTGCTGCTTCTCTGCAGCTCTTGCAAGGTCGCCAAAAAACGCTGCCCAAGGTTATGCGGTGGCACAACCGACTGCAGCAAAGTTAACCCTCAGGGGGGACGTCAGCTGCTTCCGCTATTTGCATTTTGGTTGCAACGAAAAAAGAGCTGCTTGCAAGCAAAATTTTGTATGTTGTTTATATAGCTAGTCTTGGCTCTCTCTCTTTCTCTCTTTTATATACACATATATTTGCACATGACAAATATGCCAAGTTTATCTTCCGTTTGCAGTCTGTGTGTGTGTGTGTGTGTGAGTGTGTGTGCTAAGTGTGAGAGTGGGTGTATATGCATATCCGGTTTACTCGCAACTCTTTGCCTTCCTTCCTTCCTTATTCCAACTCTATACTTTTTATACCCTGATCCCATTAAAAATGGGAAACAAGGGAATAATGGTTTTGTGCAGAAGTATGTAACAGGTAGAAAAAAGCATCTCTTGATCAGCATAAACAGTCGAGTCGTTATAGCCATGTCTGTCTATTCGTTCGTCCGTCTGTCCGTATGTATGAACGCGGCGATCTCAGAGACTATAAGAGACTCCAGATTTTGAACTTAAGCTCACCTAGTCCCTAGGCAGTACAAGTTTGTTTTCCCGTTTCCGAAATACACATGGGATCGATAACAACAAAATCTTGAATTTGGAAAACTTTGAGATAACATTTTAATTATTAACGAAATAATGAAAATCTGTGAAATCTTTATGAAAATCGGTTAAGAAACACCGGAGATATAGAGCATTGAAGTTGAGTATGCAGTATGCGCGTACACAGGCACCCACATACGCGTAAAGTATAGGGTTAAGGGTATCGTTTAGTCGGCATTTCCCGACAAGAGCCTTCTTACTTGTTCTTTTTGGTTAGCTGTTCGTTCTACAAGCACAATCAACATTTGCACAATACCTTTTTGCATTGCTTTGGCAAACAATACGCTGCATTTGTTGCTGCTCCTTCTGCTGCTGCAACATATCAGCTTGCATTGTGATATCTTGAAGCGACTAGCGAGAGTTACCCCAAACCAAGCAACCAATATATATATATGTGTATATGTATATGTATATGTATATTTATACTTAGGTACATATGAATGTAGTGCGTGCCATGTATGTTGGCCAATAAATAAATCGTTGATAAGCTTCAAGGCAATGCAATTGATTTTGTGTATTGTATTGTTGATTGCACGCTGCGCCCTTATTGAATTTCTGCTCATGTTTGTTTGTTGGCTTTGTGTGTGTGTGTGTTGTGTGTGTTGTGTGTTGTGTTTGTTGGTTTGATTGTTTGTTTGGTTACATGCCACACAATGGTGTTTGAACTATTTTCCATTTTGATAGATTTTTGTTTTTGCATTATGCAAACAAACATATGCATATCGATTTCACATCCGTTCTAAAAATGACGCAAATTTGTCATTACAGACTTTTTACACTTTAACAGCTGCCTGTGAATTTGAATCGGCCCTGTTTTTAGGCCACCCGCTGAAAGCCCATCCACTTAAACGATTTGACATCTCTCACACAAAAGCGAAAGAAATGCAATAAATGCCAGTTGAAAGAAAACGTGGGCGGGGCGGGGCTGTGCGGAAAGGAGAAAAACGGGAGACGGCATTGAAGATGGTTAAGTCAAGCGATTTTGCATAACATTTCCCAGTAGCAAAATGCTGCAAATGTGCGAAATACTTGCAACAGATCGATGACTAGAAGGGGTAATAGAATGCGATGGGATTTTGGTTTGACGGCTGAATAGACAACATGTCAGCGAACAAGTGTTGTATATGTTGCGTGTTTGTATGTGTGTGCGTTGGAACGGGATAATACATAAAGCAGAAGCTTACTTAAACAAGCCCAAAACCGCTGATTTGTTGCTTAATTATGCTTGATTGTGCCGAAAGCTTAGTTATTACATTGCCAACAGTACTTTAAAATCTTGAATACTATCAGTAAACTTGACACTTTATATCAACCTCAGCAATAGGTGTTATTTCACAACTATTTCTGGATATTACGCATCATGTTCTATGCTCAAACTAAACGCTCATTTCCGTTCATATCTCTTGATAGACTCGAGCACTTTTTACTAAAAGCTTTTGCTTTGCTTGGACCTCTTCTTTAAATTGCATAAACTTTCTTAAGCTAAAATGAATCATGCACAAGTTTTTATTGAATTTTTAAGTACTCTCTAGTATTTTATCGATAATCGTGATGCTTCATTCACAAACAGTTGTGTTTTGCGCTAACTTAAATCTAGAGCTAATGCTCTGGTATGATGTCATACCATTTCTTATCAACTCCATACACAATTTCACACTCACACACCTTTGTACTGTATGTAATTTCTTCATACTTCATTATCAATTTCAGTTGTCCGTTGGCTCGGAATCACTGATAAGACCAGTTGGTCTACCCAAAATTACGCATACGACAGGTGGACCAAGGTCATTAACTACCGCTTGACTTTGTCGTCCATGTAATGCTTATTTACTATTGGTTGGTGCCGTAGGCCACCCAAAAAAAGAAAATGTGTCGTAATGATTCAGTTTTCGACTCGAATTGTTATCGCCATAGCCCTCAATTCACGTTACACAGCTCGCGTCACCAACGTTTGTGTTCTGTTTTTGCTTTGTGTTGCTTTTAGTGTTGTTGTGCCTTATCAAATTGGCTTTAGGCATTCCAAAGTTGTTGTAGTCATACCTGATTAGATATGAACGCGCACGCACCCCTTTTGGGGGGTACCATTGCTACATGCCCAGAGATCGGTACCGCCGAGACCCTCTATAAAAGTGTTTTTGTTTTTTTTTGCGTTTCGTATATTTTTTTTTGCTGTTGTTTCTGTATTTTGGTCCGTAACAATAACTCAACCTGTTTTATTTTTCTGTTGTTGTTGCTGCCACAAAAATATGATTCATTAATTTTTGTCAACACATTTAAAAATGTCGCTCGACTAGCTGGCGGCTGCTGCTGCTGCTGCTCTCGTGGATTTTGAACGCTTTACACTTGCAATTTGTCAAGAGTTCTCTCGCCCAAACAACATGACCGGCAATTTATCACAGTGGTCGGCTGCCTGTTGAGCTCTTCCCCCCGATTCTGATGGCGATGTCGCGTTTTTTTTTTTTTGTATGGTCCGGGCGAATTCACCAAGTAGAAGAGAATCCGCTCACGTGTTCATCGATTGCTCTTTACATGCAATTAGACACTTGATCTTTTGCTATCGGATGGCAATAACAAAATACAAATGTAATTAAAGGCGATTACGTTTGCGGTCGTTGCCACTGTCTGACCAAATTGGAGGGGGGGTAGCAGAAGAGAGAGGCGGCGGTGTGGTTTCAATTGTCGGTACCTAGAATGGAAATGAAAAAACAATATCAGAGGCCGAAAAGGAACGAGGGAAAAAGTAGCATAAAGTGTGTGCGTCCATTAAATTTGCATAAAGAAAATGTTTTCCAAGTTCGACTTGTGTCAAAAAGAGAATATGTCAATGCCCCGACAGCAACAACAACAACAACAACAATAAAGCGAACAAGTCAACAAGGGAACATGAGACGAGTCCAAGAACAACGGAACACACTAACCCACAGACTCATCGCACACTTCGGACTTTGGCCAAGAGCAAGTCAAAGCCGGAGACGCTTGTCAGCCTGTCATTGGCTGGCCACAGGATATGCATGACATGGCTGGACACAAAGCTGTATGCTGTATGTGAAATATGAGTTGCTCTCTCCTCTATGGGCTAGGTCGTTCGGGCCCTCTTGTCATGTGTTATCTACACACACACACGCACACATGCATATACGCAGAGTCTCGGTTAAGACTCCAGAACCGGTCATTTACATATAAATAACCAATGTATTCGTATTCGCATACGCATTGATTTGGCATTTGCCAACTGTATTTCACATAGACGTAGACAAAAATTTTCCAAAAATTCAGATGCGTTCAGGGAACGCATCAAATTTTCATTGGTTGTGTTTGAGTTCTTGTGTTGTTGTTCGTTGCTTGTTGTATGTGTAAGATTTGCCATCAGCACTTTTAATGAGTTTTCCACCCGCACATTTTATGGTCTTGGCTCATTTTTGGTGTATTTAAATTTTATATGCTTGCTTATTCATATCTCCAGCATTTACTTGCTGCGCATTTCCCATACACACATCATCTTTAAAAATTCTCATACTAAAATGCAAGCTTTAAATATAAAAGTGTGTGTTGTAAAATTTTTAAATGTGTTTTTGAGTGCGTGGAAATGGGAACATGGGAACATCACAGGCATAATGTGTGTTCCCTAATGAGGTTATAGGTAGATTATGAGACCTTAACAAATGTATTCACTACAAAAGTTTAAAGGGTTTTTTCTTAGTATGACAAATTTAATATGAACTTGCCAATACTTTGATATAAGTCAATTCAATATTTTTCATCCACCCGCTGCAACTCAAGAATTCAGTGCATTTTCCCTTACACATATAAGCCAATATCTCTTGGCGTTTTGGCATCTTATGCATTCGTTGCCTACTAACAGGCTTTGTTGCAACACACACACACGAAAGGCAACACGTGCCGTCACAAAAAACAAGAATGAAAAAATCGTTATTTGTTTTATGCGATTCTTTTGTTTCTTTTGTTGGTGGAAACAAAAATGCAAACGATTTCTTCATGTCGGTTTTTCTTGGAGGCGCCAATTTAGTGCGCAAGTGTGTGCGTGTGTAAAAAATCCATAAAATGCTTTCATACCGCGCGGACCATCAGTGAGATTGTTGAGTATTTTACACATTTGCTTAAAACACACACAAAAGTGGAAAATGCGAATCTTTTTCCCCTTTTTATTGACGCAATTTTGATATCTCTCGCTGCTTTATTATGGTTGAAATGAAAAGCCGTTTCTGATAATTCAAGCAAAGGCAATAACATAAATAATTGCCCTTTTACGATGATAATAATAATAAACAGCGAATTAAACATAACTAAATCATATGAAAAGTGAGATTTAATATTTAATAACATTTCGATTTTTTTGACGTTTCCTTTTCGCCTGCCTGTCTGTCTGCCTGCCTTTAATTTAAAAAGATTCATTGAAAATTCAGGCTTCAATTAAAATGCTGGGCAACTGAAGAAATTACAAATTCGTTGCAGCTTAATTCAATGTTGGCTCATGCCATTAGCCTTGATAGTCATTAAGACCAAAATAAATTCACGAAAGTGCCGACGGATTTATTGAGTGCAAATCAGCAAACAGCAGCGGCAGGAGCTTAAAGAAAATTTCAAGTTGTGACAGCAGGTTGCGAATACGAAGAGATATTTTTGAGAAAATGAAAATGAAAATAGGCAACTTACCTGCTGGCTGGATAGGGATGAAGATGAGCTTGTGGCCAAAGTCTGTGCAGCCTCACTCTTTATTTATTTAATTATTATTCAAAAAGTTGTTCAAGCGCCACTCGGCTGTTGACTGTTGTGTTCATTGTTGGGTGGGTGTGGAGTGCGGGCAGTGGTTCTAGTCTACCAAGGTCGTTCGCTTGATGGCTTTGACTACTCCCCTGTCGTTTATTGGCCTCTCAGCTGCGCCATGGTTCCATGCTTGAAAAAGATACGCAAATTTTCATAACATTAATGTAAAATTTATGCGATGCATAAATAAAAAAAAAAATAAATAGCAAATATTCATATAGTAAATACCAAAAGTTTTAATTATGTATCACATTATTAAAGCAATATGCTGATGCTGTTATTTGTTATTGATATGCAATATTTCCAATCAAATGCACACGCGCCTCATGCAGAGTGTTACAGGGTGTTACTAGCTTGGCTTATTGCAAAGTGCAGTCAAATATGAAAACATGGCTTTTGTTACATACATACAGGGTGCTCCGAAAACTTGTCAATATGCAAAGCAGCGCATATTAAAAGTGCATTCAAGTAGAAACTCAATAAGTGCTATTGCTATTGCATCATGTTCAATGTTAAAATCAAAGTCAAGGAGGGCAACAATACACTGCCCCGAAGCGGGCAGCGCCTAAATGGTAACTCTTATCTCTCCGCCGGCGGTAATAGTGGTCGCAGCAGTCCTGCAACAGGAAGCCTTCGTAGCTCCTTGGCCTCCTCGAATGGAGGCTCATTGCGCCGCAAAGGCAAACACGTGCGAATCGTGACCAGCTACGATCCCGTGGAACGGGACTATGATCGCCAAAGGCAGTTTGGTAAAAAGAAATCACTTGCATTGCAGTTAAAGGCTCTAACATATTCGTAAGGCAATTACTAATCAGTTTGGTTTTTATTTTTCACAGATAACCTTGATGGTGTGACGGAACTGCGTTTGGAACAGTACGAGATACACATAGAGCGCACTTCGGCAGGATTGGGCTTGAGTATAGCTGGTGGCAAGGGTTCCACGCCTTTCAAGGGCGACGATGATGGCATTTTTATATCCCGGGTCACCGAAGCGGGACCTGCTGATCTCGCTGGCCTTAAAGTCGGCGATAAAGTTCTGAAAGTAAATGGCATTGTTGTTGTCGATGCGGATCATTACCAGGCCGTGCAAGTGCTCAAGGCATGTGGTGCTGTTTTAGTGCTTGTGGTGCAGCGCGAAGTTACGCGCCTCATTGGACATCCTGTATTCAGTGAGGATGGCAGCGTTTCTCATCTCTCTGTGGAGACGCGTCCACTGGTGGCAGAGATGAAAGCTCAACCACAGGAGCGTTACATTCCAGCGCCCATTCAAATAGAACAACAGCAACAGCAACCGATTCAACAACAACAGCAACTGCAGCAGCCACAATTGGCGCCTGCTCATAGCTATTCGGGCAATGTGTTTGCATCTCCGACGCCTGTGGCAAATGGATTGCTGCTAGAGAATGGCAAGGTGAGACCACAAACACTCGTGTGCTTCTTGATTGATTGATTGAACGATTTTTGAATTTGGTTTTTCCATCAGGACTTGGCGCCATTGAGCTACATACAACTCCACACGACGCTTATACGCGATCAAATTGGCCAGGGATTGGGCTTTAGCATTGCCGGCGGTAAAGGGTCGCCACCATTCAAGGATGACTGTGATGGCATTTTCATATCGCGCATCACCGATGGCGGATTGGCGCATCGTGACGCTAAAATCATGGTCGGTGACCGTGTTATGGCGGTGAGTGGGGCTACTGGGCTTAGTGACAGACACTAATAGCATTTCATTGTAAACCAATATAACCCATATGCGCAGATTAACGGCAACGACATGACGGAGGCTCATCACGACGCCGCTGTTGCCTGTCTTACCGAACCGCAGCGGTTTGTGCGCCTCGTGCTACAGCGAGAGTATCGCGGCCCCCTTGAGCCGCCAACGAGTCCACGCAGTCCCGCCGTCCTCAACTCGTTGAGCCCCTCCGGGTATCTGGCCAATCGACCAGGTTAGCAAAAAACGCTCATGCTCATGCCTCAGTGCTTTGCTCTCTTAACATTGTTAACTATTTCTGTATCGCTCTCTCTCTATCCCTTTTACTCTTTGTGTTGCAGCTAACTTTGGTCGCTATGTTGGCGATGAGCAGCCCTACAAGTACAACACATTGGGCACCACCCCCGCGCCAACTGCTGCAGTGATGACAAACAACAACAATAACAACATGAATAATACGCTGCCCAGCAACAAAACGAACGGATTTGTAGCAGCTGCTGCTGTCGCTTCAATTCCAACTCAAGCTCCAATACTAGCTGCTGCGCCAACTGCAGCTCCTACTTCGCACATTGACAAGACTACAGGTCAACCGGTGCCAGCGCCACGTCGCACCAACTCAGTGCCTTTGGGCGATGGTGAGGGTGCGTTCAATGGCGCTGCGTCCACCAGCAGTGGCGACTCTGGCGAGGCTCAGGTAAGAAGCCGCTCATTCACTAACCTTATAGTAGCTCTAGTTTGTAAGCCTAAATTAACTTGTGTTTAGTTGTCTGCACGTCATTTTAATGTTGCCCATAAGCTCGTTTTGTCTTTACGTTAATCATGCTCAGGCTAGTCTTAAGTAACCTTCCGGCCAACACTAAACACCAAAATCAAATTAAATCCAACTGTCTTGCGCCACAGTTGGCCAAATAAGCTGCAGGTAAGTTTAATATATGTTTCTCATCTTGGTCAACTGATGCGCAATGTTTGGATACCCGAGATTCACGCAAATTGTTGTTGATACACACATAAACAAACACTCTTCCTATATATAAATAGAAAAAAAAAATCCTAATTGTGCTAATACATAAATACTCGTACCTCTGCCAGATTATCAACATATAACCCTAACTAGCTCTTAGCCAACACACATACATATATATTACATAAAATACAATAGTACATACTTAAACTATATATCAAATTTGTTTGTGTTTGTTTTGCATGTGCCCAAGTGCGCGTCCTTATTCGTGTTTATACTTTATAACTTGTTATTTTTACAATTTTTGGTCTCATATTCTCATTTAAAAAAAAAATCAACAACCAACATCGATGAGTACATATATATATATATATTATTATAATGCACAAGCATTTTGTGTTTTGTTACATGTCCTTGGCTTTATACCGTACCTTTGCACCCAGAATGAAAAAGTCGAGCAGGAACTGTAAATACTATATATACTAGATTAAATGCTTCCATACATACTATCTATAGGCAGTTTAGCTTAGCACTTACGACCCAAAATCAAATCCAAAATGTGTAACGAAATTTACGAAAACCAACATATTTTTGTTTCTTTTTCTATCAAACCAAATGTTGCTTTAAAACTATTTACGCCAAAAAACAAAAAAACGAAACCAAAAAAAAAAAATGTCTAAACCCAATTGAATACAAATAAACCTCACGTCAACCCAATGAACCCAACACCAACGAAATCAACAACAAAATCAACAACCACGAGCAGTCCTCATCACTAAGGCCACTGACCAGCGATGATTTTCAGGCGATGATACCGGCACATTTTCTCAGCGGCGGCAGTCAACATCAGGTGCATGTGGCCAAACCCAATGAGGTGGGCGTCAGTGCTGTTACGGTGAATGTTAATAAGCCGCAGCCCGATTTGCCCATGTTCCCAGCAGCGCCCACAGAAATTGGTCTCGTCACCGAGACCATCACGAAGTCAACCTTTACGGAAACGGTAATGACGCGCATCACCGACAATCAGCTGGCGGAGCCATTGATCAGTGAGGTGACTATCACAACATCACGCATACACTAAAAAAGCAAAAAAAAAGAAAAGAAAAAAAAAATTCTTCACAAATGTATACCAAAGCTAAACTAAACGTTGTGTGTGTTAAGTGGCTTCGCGCTTGCTCAGAGTCTTCTCTGAGTGGTGCAGCATATTTGAGGCATGTTCCTGTTACCAGAGGCGATTTCTCCCCTCATTGCTCACGCAATCAACAACAAGGATGAGAGCTTCTCTTTTCACATATTAATGCACAGCCACACACCATGCACACCCCCACCACCACACACACACACACACATAAAAATACATACAAAAAACAAAAACAATACAACACCTTTTAAATTTTGTATACAAATGTTATTGGCTCTTTTTTTATTGTTGGCCCTCATTTAACTTTATTTGTTTAGCCCTTAAGCACCTACATATACATATACATACATATAAACTTATTTGGATTTATTGTAAATAAAATTTTGTGCGTTTTTGCAATCGTTTCGATATGAAACGATATGAAAAAAACTCCTTGCTTCGAGCACGCCAAACGCTCCAGCATAGATTCTCAAAGGACTCCTTAAATTATCATGTTGAAGCGTTGAACCATGCGATGCACATAATTAAATGATTATATTTGAAATGTTAAGCATTATGCAAAACACGCACATCGAACTAATTGAATACCCGTATTCATTAATAATTGTAGTTGGTTTATGGTCTTGAAATGCATAATAAACTGTTTAAGCTATGTAGACGATAAGAAATGATTTGCAACTGGTTTAAAGGTGCATGCGAAAATTCTATTTATACTTGGTATCTATTGCAATTTCTAAAATAAAATAAACTAGTATTAATTGAAAACTAAATGATTTGGTTTACTAACGATTGAACAGACACACTTAACAACTAGACGTATTTAGTATTAAATATTATTATATAAATTGGCCTTTAGAAATTTAATATTTGAACCAATAATAACCGCAAGCACAATAAAATAATTACATCATAATTTGTAGTATGTTATTATACCCAATATTCGAAGCCATTAAAATAAATACAAATCTATTAAGCTGGGTCAATAAAGCCACATTCATTTGTCAGTCTGTTTGTTTGTAATTACGTCCGTTCCTATGTTAACAAATATCTCAATATTTAAACTACGTTCTGGCCAGCAAGGCCGGATGATTAATATTGTCATAGAAACAGTCAGTCAAAGGAACAGAAAATAACTTTTACACAAAACTTTTTGTTGCAACTGACGTCATGAGCAAATTATCAAACTTTAAGGAAATCGAATCGAATCAAGAAACTTTTAGCTAGTAGTTGGGACTATCTAAGATTTTTATTTACTGTACTGCATTGACATGATTTGTTAAAAAGAAAATTAAGAAAATTTTGTACGATAAACTTTATGCTTTGATTACATTTGATTTAAACATCACACTTTAATATTTGACAATTGGTTTTTAGTCGAGATAAGATAGCAATATTCGACATAACACAACAGGCAAAAGCATTCAATCTTTGGCAAGCCACAGATTACACATAAATCGTTTAACCAGAATACCAACGAAATGTAATCAATTTTTGATTGACTTTAGTTGCCCTTTCTTGATTGTGTTTATAACTGCAAATACTTAAGCTTAGAGAGCTCTATGTGATTTTAGTCCATTCGAGTTGTTACTAAAGCTGGCTTTGCTAACACTCAGCAGAGCGTATGCTACTCGAGTGTCATCGTTTAAATCCCTGCTGAAAATCTACCCAGTGCAACGTTTGTGGCCGGTTTCTAGCCGCTTGCCACATGAATAAGTAAATCAACAAACTACTCGTATATGCACACAAATACACCCGAACACACATACTCACACACACGGACACATGCAGATGAGCACAGAATCTATTAAATAATGCATTATGTCTGAAGGAGGAAGTAAATGAAAAAAAGCGTTTATTGCAAAGTTAACGTCATGCCACGCCCCCAATGCGCGTGGGTCATGTTTGAAACGAAACCGCAGTCCTTGCGCAAACTCGTAAAGTTTGTCTTTTATACGTTTGTAAATTGGCCGTGTGCAAAACTCTGACGTCAGGGAAAACTTGCATTTGAATTGCAAACAAAAAATTTAATTGTTTTAATTTGAATTATTTTTATTTGTCGTATACTTTCGAAATGTCTGTTAGTCAATTGGCCAACGGCTTCGATTGCACCGCTCCCATAAAAACTTAATTTGTGGGTTAGAGAATTTTCAAAAGTTTTGCTCAAAGTAACAAAACGAAGGATACAGAAAAGTTTTGTTGATAAAACCGTCTCGTCTGCTAATGAATATATAACTTGTTTTGAATTTTGACGTTTTAATAAAAAGACAGCGTGTGTGTGTGCTGTTGAGTTGTGTGTGTTAAACCTCAGGCAGATCAAAGTGACTTTTTCACAACTTCAACTTGTGTGTGGCATTGAACATACCTTTATATACTCCTGGATATCCTGCTGATGAAGATTGAAATTTAGCCGCAAACTGTTGGTTATGCGTGACTTTGCAAAATAATTAAAAATATTTATTTCTGTTATATAAACATTCATTAATAATCTTAATATAGTTTCTTGCTTACAATTTTCTGGTGTTTTGTGGTATGTTTTCATATCTTGGGATATTTAGCATTAATTGCATGGCTTTTGTTTTATGTTTTTGTCTTTGTCTTTATTTCTAATCTCTTTTATTTTCACTTTGAAATACCAAAATTTTGTTCATGTAAATATCACCAACAATTTTGCACACACTCACACTCATATACATGAGGCCACCAACATTAAGCACCCTTCATTATGTGCTTCTCTTTAGTTCTCCAAATGAATACACAGAAATATTTAGTACGATGATGATTTTTTCGTATAGTTTTAAACTGTTTCCGCTTAAGTCACAACACTTACTAATTTTATATATTATTCTGTTATATATTATTCTTTCTCTGTAGGAAGTGGTGCTGCCCAAAAATCAAGGCTCACTTGGCTTCAGTATCATCGGTGGCACAGATCACTCCTGTGTTCCATTCGGTACACGAGAACCGGGCATTTTTATATCACATGTAAGTGCTAAACAACAAACAAACATTTAAGGGGGCGGGTGATGTGGTTACCACTGTGCGGCCAAAACTTGTAACAAATTAAAGCAATTAAGGTGCCGTGCCGTAACTTGTGGATTCAAATGAGCTACACAATTAGCTCGAAATGTAGCGAGCTGCTTTAGAAGCAATTAAATAAGCCACGGGGTCTGGCGAACTAAGAACTTTTGACATCGGATTACTGCACACACTTTCTACTGCATTGATGCATGTATAATATTGAATTTGTTTCCACTAACGTCACGTTTCACCTGCTTAGATTGTGCCTGGTGGCATTGCCTCGAAATGCGGCAAACTTCGTATGGGCGATCGCATACTGAAAGTGAATGAGGCAGACGTCTCGAAGGCCACACATCAAGATGCCGTGATGGAGTTGTTGAAGCCTGGCGATGAAATCAAGCTGACCATACAGCATGATCCACTGCCACCTGGTTTTCAGGTAAGCCGAGAAGCTTTCTTATTATTTAACGCTATTTCTGGTCTTTAGTTTGCTTTTGTGCCACTTATTAGTTATGCTGTATATAGTAATTATATTTATTGTCACAATGAATATCTTAAAGCTTTGAGTCAAACACAAATTCCTATTTATACTTCTCTTTCCTCTATGCTCTATGAATGCTTATAAAACAAAAAACATTAAAATTTACGATGCAAAGCACATAGAAGTAGTTTATATTAAAACCGAGGTAAGATTTCTTAATATTCTACACTCACAACACCATTGGAAACGCTAAATATACTTAAAAACATATATTTATTTTAAATTGGCTTTTGATTTAACGACTTAGCAAGTTTTAATAACCGCTAACACCTAATAAAAGTACGCAAATATTTGTAGAAAATGAGTTTTAAATGTTTGCAAATTACCATAAAACACATTTAAAAAGTTGTAGAATCAGCTTAAGTACCGAAAGTTAGTGTGTGTTAGAAATATTTCACATTTCGTTATTAATTGCGCAGTTGCTGTAGAAACTTAAATCCAAGAAAAACGTAACAAATCGTAGATTTGGATTTTAACTTGTAGGTAAAAATTAACGCTTACGCTATTGTAAACAGATACGACCTATTTGTATAAAACTGCCAGGATGTTGAAACCTTTTTACAGCTTTCTTTATCGCTTATAGTGGTATATAAGCCATTGCTTAGAAAAACTTAACACCGCTTCGTTTAGCATAATTATCATGTAAATTCTTTTTGCCTTAGTCTCTCTGCTCTTATTTATAATTATTGTGCACTTAAACAAAGCCAATGCTAATTTTATGCTATTGTTATTGTTACTGCTGCTGGAAATTGTAGGAAATCCTGCTGGCCAAGGCAGATGGCGAACGACTGGGCATGCACATTAAGGGCGGCCTGAATGGACAACGCGGTAATCCTGTAGATCCGTCCGACGAAGGCGTCTTTGTGTCCAAAATTAACTCAGTCGGAGCGGCGCGACGCGACGGAAGGCTTAAGGTAAACGAAGTTTGCAATCAGATTTGTTGAGTTCTCAGCGACGACAACGCTGACAGTTGGGCGCAGGATGTTGTCTGGCCAAGTCGGCTGTGGGCGGCCAAATTGAATTGACTTGTACTAAGCTGAACTTTTTCTGTATTTTCCCAGGTGGGCATGCGTCTGCTGGAGGTCAATGGGCTTTCATTGCTTGGTGCCTCGCATCAAGATGCGGTCAACGTGTTGCGCACGGCCGGCAATGAGATTCAATTGGTCGTGTGCAAGGGCTACGACAAATCAAGTTTAATGCATTCCATTGGCCAGGCGGGTGGCATGAGCACCGGCTTTAACTCCTCGACATCCTGCAGCGGTGGCAGTCGCCAAGGTGAGTACAATTTCTGAGTCAAAATCAATAATTAATATGTATTTTCGGGCTATTATGCGTTACTGCAGGCTCTCGTGCATCCGAAACGGGCTCGGAGCTTAGTCAAAGCCAGAGCGTGTCCAGCCTGGACCACGAAGAAGACGAACGTCTGCGACAGGTGAGTTCAGTCAATAAGTCTGCCTGACCAGCATGGTTAAACCTTTCTTTAAATCCTCTTTTCACATGTAGGACTTTGACGTGTTTGCGGCACAACAACCCGATATTGCTGCCATGCCGGAGCCCACAAGCCAAACCGGCTTGGCAGCTGCGGCTGCCTTGGTGCATGGCCCGCCCTCACCCAGGCCTATCACTCCAACCCCGCACACTGGCTCTGCGTTGCCCACTGATTTGCCGATGTCTGACACGGCAGCGGCACAGACGGTAGCGCTCATTCATGCCGAACAATCACAGCAACAGCAGACGCAAGTGGCAACAATTGGGCAGGAGAAGAGCACCCAGGAGAAGGTTAGTCAACGAACTTAACCTTAAGCTGGCTGGCACAGTTGCCTACTGTCTACCTCCCCAATCACTTTTTCACTCCTGCGTTTGTTTAAATCAAATTAGGTGCTGGAAATTGTGCGCGCAGCGGACGCCTTTACCACCGTGCCACCGAAATCACCATCAGAGCATCATGACCAGGATAAAATTCAAAAGACGACAACGGTTGTTATATCGAAGCATACGCTCGACACGAATCCCACAACACCCACAACACCTGCACCACTGCCTATATTGCCAGCGGAGTCAGCGACCGCTGCCCCTACTGCTGCACCAGTTGTTGCACAGACACAGACACAAACCAATCCAAGTCAACAGTCAACTCAACAACAACAGCAGCAGCAACAACAGCAGGTATGTTTTAAAACGCACGTCTTTGCTTAACTTTACCTGTACATGTCTGTGAATGCGTGCGTGTCTCATTTGTGTATATCTGCGTACGTGTGTATGTGTGTGCGTGTGTGTGTACGTTACCCTTTGTTTAACGTCGCTAAACGTGTGTCTGTCCTTTTTGATTTTACTGTGCTACACTTAACATAAATAAGCGCCAGCGACTGTCGCGCGTTCAACAATCGCAAAAAAAAACCTCACCCCACCCCGACAAAGAGAATACCTCCAACACTTGCATTATTTATTTATTTTTATTTTTGCTTGCTATCTTCAATAACTTCACTAACGTTTAGCCTTTAAAAACAAAATACATTTCTGTGTGTGTCGGTATGTGTATATGTATGTATCTGTGCCTGTTCGTGTTTCACATTTAACAAAAGTTCGTACATTTGATACAATTCATATGCGCCAACATCTGCCACATCTTTACAAACTTACCCCATGTCACTGCATCTACTCAAAAGTCACATCGCATAAAAGTTCGTTCCACTTTGCCCCTTATAAATTTGTTGGCAATTGATATTAGAATTGAAATTGTAAAAATAAAAACGCGGAAAGGCGAATTATCATTTAAAATATACATAGATATAAACTGTTTTAATTTATGCTTGACACAACTAAAATGAATGTTAAGCTAAAATAAAGAAATACATTTCTTTAAGATTATAAAATCAATAAATATAAACACACTTGATCGTCATAATTACACGTTCACTAAATGGAATACAAAATCAATCACATATATGTTTCTCATGAGCATTCAGTATAAATCGTGTTGTATGTACTTATGTTGTTGTTGTGCTGCGTTTTGATTTAATAGTATATGGTACCATATAATCATACTTAGCAATGCCTTAGGGAGTGCAGAGGCAGGCAGCGAGGGGCATTTATGTTTGAGTTATAGTACAGTAGAGTGCCTGCTATGTGCATGCTGGGTCTGCTTTCCTTATCCCAAACGTAAGACTTGAGCTGTTGGCTCCCTCGATGAAGTTCAGGATTGTGAGTTAAGAGCGGGGAGCTGGTATACATTTACTGAAATGACAGCAGACGATTTATTATTTATTAGCATATTCGTATGCGACCGGGGTGGTTATGGTTATGAAGACATACCTTTACTTTTATTTTTATTTTATTTTTTGTTTTGCCTGCTCAATATTGTTGTAGCTGTTGCTATTGTTGTTGTTCTTGTTATGTTATTTATGCTACTTACATATTATATCAATTTCTGTTTGTGTCTTTATTGTTGCCTTTTGGATGGCTAAAGCTGATGCTACTCCTGTTACTTGGGCAGCATTGTTATTGCGTATTATTGTTGTGCCTGCGCCTGTGCCTGTTGTTACCGTTGTTCTTGTCCTTTTTATTGTTGTTGTTATCGCTGAATGCTGCCGCCGCCTTACCTTTAAATCCAGTAGCATTTGAATTTGCATTGGCAGCAGCACTAAGAAACGAGAAAAGAAATACATAATATGCATAGATGGCACGTAAAATAAATGTGTATACGTTTTTTTTTTTTTTTATATTTAACTGATATATATATATTTATATATATATATATATATACATAAGTAATTCAAAAACTGCTGAAAGGAATTTCCATTAAAAAATTTTCTCTTATCTTCTTCTCGTTCTTCCTTTTTATTGCTCTCAATGACGTGCGCGCCGTTCGCTGCTTTTCAACATATTGTTTTTCTCCTTTTTCCATTAATTTTTTCTTTCTTTCTTTTTATTATAATTTTGTGTTTTTTCTTGTGTTTTGCATTTGTATTGCTTCGGAATTGTCATTTTCCATGGCATTTTGCGTAAATCGCATTGCAGCGTATTTCTTAACAAGCGGATGTTTCCCACTATAAGACTGAGTATTTAGTTTAAAAAAAATACAGGAAAATAAAACTGAAACACAAATGCTAAACAACAACAAAATGATAATACAGGCAGCAGCAGGCCACAGTCTCTTTGTTCGAGTTGTTATTTACATATTAAACCTTGTCGTGTTCAACGGGCAGAGAGTTACTGGTTACTAGTTCACTAAACGCACTAAGCGGAGGCTATATGTATATATACATATGGGACAATATATTCTCTTGATGACCCATTTAAAAATACTGAACACACTTGTCTCAGTAAACGGTTTCAATGTCCCTCACCGACTAGCTCTTAAATCTATGCAAACATCCCATAAACAATCTAAGCAATTTATAAAAAATAACTTTATCTTTGGAACGCCGAATATTGTATATCCTTTCTGACATGTTGTGTTATTTCTGTGAGTAAAACCTTGCAACATAGATAATGAAGTTGTGTTAAACACAAACTATGCAACATTAAGTTTTGAATTAAAAAATTAATAATTTATTAAGTATTTGTTTAGTTTGGTCTTCCATTACGAAAGGATTTTATAAAATTTATGTTATATCCAAAATACCTGTCATCAAAATGAAATACTGAAATACTCTTTGTAAGGGATCACAAAACGACTCCAATCAAAGCACTTAAAGTCCCTCCCATTATTGTGAAAACTATTTAAGTATACTACAAATATTCTGTGCTGCCATATTGCGGACTGCAGTATTCGTATACAGTATAAGTATTGTTGTCTATCGATGTTTATAATGTCACATGCAAATGTGGCACACTGTCTTATTATATATATATGTGTAACACTGTGCAACAAGCACATGAATCGGTCCAATTACGCAACCAAATAGTACTCATTGAGGAATATCAAACTATCTAAACGAATAAGCCAAAAGTGAAATATTATAAAAATCAATTGGATGTTTGAACACAAACTCCACTTACGGATAGAATAAGTTCTTTCGTTACAGCTATAAAAAATCAATTTGTTAGCAATTGAAACAATGCGAAATAAGTTGCTTTACTGTTTTATTTTCACTTTTGGATATGTTTTTTGTTGTCAGTTCATGTTTGTCAATACTCAACATTTGATGTCAATAAATCTAAATGTTATTATCTTAACTACGAAGACTTCTCAATCGAGTTTCAATGATTAAATAACTTGGTATTTTATTATTTTTCTATTTTGGGGTTTTCAAGATATAGAATAATTTGAAAGTTTAGTCTATCATGTTTTGTCCAACACGCTTTCAATGTATGTTTTTTCCGTTGTTCATTTCTGTATTATTTTTTCTGTTACTTGTCCTTGTCTCTGTTTCGCTGTCGCTGTACACTCGTTTCTGTACACAAAGTGGCGACTGTTGTGCAGCTCTCATTCCACATCCATCAAGCAAATTGGCCAAAGCAACGCAAACGCACAACCTCTCATCATCAGGCAGCAACATTGCTAATTGGCTAACAAAGGTGCTGGCGGCCCCGTTACGCGTGTACGTAAATGTAAACATTAAGAAAAACAAACAAAAATCGTGTCCGTTGCAGCAAGCACCAAATATGTTTCATCATGAGCACCAAATCATCAACAGCATTTCAACCAACCAACCAACACCACAACAACAACAACAACAGTCACAAAAACCTCACTCAAAAACGCACTCAATTAACGTCGCACATTGCAATTTGTGTTCCATGCTTGTGTGTAAAGCAGTTGCTGAAACGCACCCACCACCAAAAAACAACAAACAAAAAAAAAACGTAAACTAAATGAAAAACCCCAAACAATCCAAAATCTAATAGCAGCGCGGAACGCAGACACCGGAGCGACTGGCGCCTGGAGCACGCAATTCCTATCAGCGAATGCTGGAGGCCCAAGAGTCCGGAACGAAAGAGCCAATTCCAACGACGCCCAAAAAAGCCGAACCGGTTTATATCATAGACGACGATGATGATGATGACGACGACGACGACGAGATTGATGCCATTCCCGAGGAGGATGAAGAGGAATCCTCCCCGCCCATAGATGTGCAATCGCCACCTTCGTATGCGGACACTGACTCCGATTACAATGAGCGTCCACGCGGACGTTACACCAGCGACTCGGAGAGCGATTGTCGCCCGTATAAGCCGTCACGTTCCGGTCGTAGCACACCTGAATACTCAGGCGGACATCGCAAGTCTGTAAGTTTCGATCTGAGCGGCGATGAGCGTTCTAAGTCAGACTATGAACGTTCGCGCTCCCGCACTCCAGATCGCTTTACGCGCGCCTACGATTCAGAGCAGGAAACCCGTTCGAAGGTTAGCAGTCGCATGCCTCGTAAGGGCATCCTGCGTGCCACCAGTCCCAGCTCCTCGACCAGCTCCACACTGGAACGTCAGCCAGAAAAGCCAGCGCCCATTGTACCAACAGTGGCGCGAATCAGAGAAGTGGAATCACCGCAGCTGCAGCGCGTATCCCGTGCCACATCACCCGACCGTCCCGGCGAACTGGAGCGGGACAACCCCTTCCGCGGTGCTAAAGCTGGCGAAGATGACGAGTACACTCAGATTGCCAAGGCGATTAGCCAGTCACCACGCTCACCCCGCGAACAGTTCTTCTTCAGCTCTTCGCGTTCCAACGAGGATCTGCTCGAGCAATCACATTCCAGCGGACGCAGCACACCCAGCACCGTCATATCTAAGTCTACAGAAAACTTGACGGGTGCGCGTCCCAAAGTTCCGCCGCCAACGCTGCCCAAGCCACAGCTTAAGAAGGCAAATTTGGTGCGCAATGTCGCGCTGGAGACGTTCCAAGCGACCGATGTGGGTCAAGGTGACTTTGCTGTGTTTGAGCACGATGCCAACACCAATACCATACACCAGGTGCCCAAGCTACCGGTGCGCGTAGCCAGCAAGACACCACCACCACGCCCACGCGAGAGTCCACCGCCCCCGCCTGTCAACTTTGCCACGTTGCCCCAATCGCCAAGATCTAAGCTTTCGCCGGCTGTGGAGTCGACGTATTTGGAGGCGTTGCCACCTGCACAACGGCGACCACATGACTTCCTGCACGAGAACTCGCCGGACAACATACTGGTTACGCCGGAGCAGCATCGTGACTTTTTACTCCGAGAGAACGAGATGAGAAATCAGTTGAGGGCGCCCTATGAACCAGCACCGCCCATACCCTACAACACAAACTATGCGGTAAACAACCCTTTTCTAGATACTTGCGATACAGACATTGACAGCCTGCCACTGCCCCCACCGCCCCCAATACCAGAATCACCACCAACAACACCGCCCGCCCAGCACTCACGTCATTTGCATGAGCCGATACTAACCGCTGTCGCCACTAACGCATCAACATCTTATTCTCCCATTGCCAATGCTAACAACAAAAACAACTATCTGATGGATGCCGCCACAACGCAGCAGCTGCTTTTGGCGCCAGCGTCGCCCGCACAAATCTTTCCCACGGCCCAAATACTGCCCGTTCAATATGCCAGCCTACCGCAGCCGCAACAGCCCAACAAACTTACATTGGGTGCTGGTGGTTTGGTGGCACAGTCGCAAACGCATATGCAGCCACAGCCTATATTCAATCTGCTGCTGCTGCCCAGTGATCAGCAGCTTTTTCTGCAGGCAGCCTCCACGACTTCATTGTCGTCGCCTGCAGTAGCATCACAGTTAATACCGGTGAGTGAAACGCGTGTTGCTGTCTCATCGTCGCAGTCCCAGTCGCAGTCGCAGTCATCACAATCGAAGACATCGACGCCTTCGTATACCACAATGAAGTTCCCGACGTTCTCGGAAATTGTGGTCGGTCCCGACAGCGATAGCAGTTACCAAAACATGACCACAGCTCGCGTTGACATTTCGAACTCGTCGTTGGCCACTGACAGTTCCTTTTCCATTAATTCGTCCAATACGTCGCTGACGACAAAGACAGCCACGACCACGACTACAGCGAGTGCTCCGGCTGCACCCTACAACAGCTATTATGAGACAGCCGAGGAAATCTATTCGACCATCGAGGAGGAGGCCATTTATAGTAATACCGCATTCTTTGACTCTCGTCGCAGCAGCGATACCTCCCTCAGTTGTCGCGCCTCCAAATCGCCCACCCCACCCCCTTTGCCACCGAAGCGACCGCTCAAGCCGCCAAGCAAGTTGCGCACAGCACCGCCGCCTCCCGTTGCCCACAAACCGCACGGTCTACGTAGCCTGGGCTTGAGTAACTTTAAGTTGCGCTCACAGTCACAGCCTCAATTGCTGACAACAGCAACCCCTCGTACGGCCCGCAGCACACCCCAAACGCCAACGACGCCAAGTGGCATGGAGACGTCCGTCTAACTGAAATGCTTGAGTTTAGCTTCGCGTCTGGCTTGTTGCCTGTTGCTTTTTTAGGTCAAGTTGGCGAAGCTTTTAAAGTGCTAGTCAAGTTAACTATGCACTCCTCACTTCCCTAACATTTCGCTAATGTATTTTAATTAAAATCCAACACCTCTTTAGCCATCAATTAAAAGTGCAACAAAAAATTGAGCATTGCTCGCTTGCCGTGCACAGCTCTTAAGTAGTTGTTTTGATTGATTGCTTACTGGCTGCCTACTGTGAAGGGGCAACTGCAACCTGCCTGCAACGTGCCGCATCAGTCTTGCTAATTAGATGCAACTTTTTGTTGACTTTGGCGCACAGCCAGTTGCTGCAATCCGCATCCGCAGTCACCACACACACACACACACATAGCTGCTGCTGACATAGATCAGGCAGCCAGTGAAAAGTACAAGAGTAATTTGCGCCCACCACAACCTCTATCGTCCCCTCTTCCCCTCCCTCTCAACCTTTCTCTCTCTATCTCACTCTTTTCGCTCGGGTCGACTTTAATTTGACGTTGATTGAAACAGTTGGCTGCTTGAAGCACTGTAGCTGCCACGCCCCGTACCGACCGACCCACCTGCTGGTCGATTCATTTATACATCTGTTCTTCTTTTCGTTGTACTCTTTTGCAAATACGAATAAAAAAGCCAAACGAGAAAATTGAAATAAGCTTAACTAACCATACACAAATTACACCAAGAAAATACAAAAGCAATTTTTCAACTTTTACCATTTATATAGTTAATTTTTGCCGTAGAGCTTTTAAGTTGAATTTAATTTTAATTTATTTTGACTAACAAAACGATGAAACAAGTTGAATATATTTTTTAAATGCGTATCCTAAATAAACGATTCTGTAATTCGATATGTTAGACATCTTTCATTTTGTGTTTGTCCCATTCTACGTGCTAATCTTATCTCCAAGGAAAATATACTTCTTTGAACTAGTTTCGCTACACACAACTCGCTCGACGTTGGTTCAATTTAACCAGTTCCCAAGTGGATCGCATCACGCTGCGTGCCACACTCTTTGGCATTTGGCACTGCACTGATTTCATGCGTTTCACTTAGCGACGCATTTGGCAGTTCTCTCTAAGTAAACTTGCAATCTTATCTTATCAGTTGACTCTGATAATTGCGATAAGCGTTGACAATGTATAACAAAAAGCTCAATATAAAAGCCATGCAGTCATCAGTAAGTTGCTTGAAATATTCAACAGCTTATTGGCTTTTAATACGCTGACCAGAGAAATGCTGCTGCAAAGGAGCAGATGGTGCAATCGCTGCTGGATGGGTCAGTGGCCACGTTCTCAACACTTTCATGGCCCGATAAATTTCTATTAGCCTTGTCTGTCGTTGTTGCAAACTAAAGAACGATGTAAAGGAGCCCAGGTCGGCAGTGTTGTTGTTCGAACCTTAGTACGAGTATCGAGTTTAATTGAAAATCGAAAAATCCGATACGAAATTAATTTCTTTGCTAAAAATACAACTTAGCTCTCTTCGCTTCTGCATGCCACATCCTTGATACTGACTCTGACTCCGGCTCTGTTCTGATGCCCTATGGCTCTTCTATATGTAACGACGTACTTGATAGGAGAGAGAGGAGAGAAGAGAGTGAATTGGTTTGCTGATATCGCCTTCCATGTACTTGTCGTTAGTTGGTCGCTGGGTCGGTTGGTCGCCCTCTTTATTTATGAGCCTGGCCTTGTGTGTAACTGGCTATTGTTGTTGCTTTTGCTCTCCTCTCTGTATGTGTCTGCTATGCGAGCCAAAGGATAAGGTTGCAATTTGTGCAGTTTAACGCTGGCTTTTGCTCTTGCTCATTCTACTGCTGTTTAATGACTTTGTCGTCGTCGTCGTCGTCGTCGTCGTCTCAGTCGCAGCAGCCAAGAGCGTTGCATCCACAAACCGTAGCGGCGAACGCCACCGCTCATTCCTCCTGGCATTGGCCTTCTCATATTGCCTAAAACGAAGAAATTGCATGAAAGCATAAAACCGACAGTACATGACTTTGGATGATAAATGGCCTGACCCGGTCCTGTGTGTGGTGTGCTGTGCTTTGCTTTGCTCTTCTGTTTTGTTGTGTTTGTACAGGCCCCCGCAGCAGATGTAATTTGCGAACCCCCCGCGACACTAAATTATATGCCTTGGGGGCCAAAGCAAAGCTCTGATCTCGTCCCGCCTCCGGCACAACAACTCTGTTGGCCACTTTATGATTGAAACGCTGGCTGTTGCTCTCCCCTTCAACTGATGCTCCTTCTGAAACTTGTGCTATTGGCGTTAGACAAACAAATGCTTCTCCATCGTTTCATGTGCTTTTTAATAAACTTGTGCAGTGCCATCAATTTTGTTTATGGTCGTTTTGAATTTCTTTGTCTTTCACTTTGGCAAAATACCGTTTTTCCAGTCGTTTAATTGAAATTTTGCCAAGCAGCCAACTCATTCAGAACAGCTGGCAGTAATATTAACATTTCTTTTTTATGATTGATATTTTGTTTTGGTATCATATATTTTTGTATTCTTTATTTTGTTGAGTTGCTAACTAGAGGCTTCGAATTTTTGCAGTTATCACCTGCGGGAGAGAATGCTCCGGCATTGGCAGCACCAACAAAAGTGCCTAAATCGGTATCCGATAAAAAACGTTTCTTTGAGTCAGCTATGGAGGATCAACACAAGCCAACACAAAAGACAGGTAAGTAAACTTCACAAACACAAAAAGTAGTCAAAATATAAAATAATAAAAATGAAGGTGACTTTATTAAAATTCACCGACGAGATGTTACTCTCTTGATATAATTAACTAGCTTAAAAACAAAATTTATATTCAATTTGCAATATATTCTGGTTAAATTGATTGAGTCCTTTCAAGACAAGACAACATTTTGAAGCCATTAAAAATCCGAGTCACACTTACTACGATACATAACAAGCAAAGAACGAAGCCACATGTTAGTGGGTTTTCCCGACCGCGTACAGTTCAAGCAATCCCTATCAGGCTTTTGCTCAGTGGGTTGTGTAATTAGAAAAGGAGGCGTGCAAGTTTTTGTGGATGCCACCCCTCAGTGGCATTTGCATGACAAAGAGAATGCTCTACAAGAGCCGAACTGCGAATCCGCTAGGCAGCTTGCACTTGAAGTGCACGATTGCATTAAGAGGGTTAATGTCGGCCAGGAAGCCAAGGGGGGGAATCACTGTGTCGGCAGCTACAGCTTTGGTATTTTTTTTTTCTTTTTTAATTTCCTCATTTATTTTGATAGGCTTGGGGTGGCTTAGGATGCTTTGCCAGATGCCTGGCAATAAAACGTTTATGCCTGAGCTTTAAGTTTTTTTTTTGCTGAATTCGATTTAATTTTTTCATTTCTCTTTAAATTGCAGAGAAAGTTTTTTCATTCCTATCAAAGGATGAAGTCGAAAAGCTGCGCCAGGAGGAGGAGAAGAAAATTGCAACATTGCGTCGTGATAAGAAATCAAGATTATTAGATGCCGACGATGAGAATGACAACACTGACAAGACCGATTGTAGGCATGCTGATAAGCAACAGGACAAGAACGCTGACAACAGCAGCAGTTCGAACAACAGCGATGAGGACGACGATGACGATGACCACAACGATGCTTATGATGACCAGGAGACGACCAGTCGTAAGGATGTGGTTGACAACGCTTTGCTGGCTCAATTCGGTGACGCGGAGGACATAAGGTAAGTGAGCTTGATGGCAAAGTCTTATTGGATTATATCGGTGCTTGCGCTTTCTTTTTTGCATATTTGTGTTACTTTTCAATTTCAATGCTCCAATATAATTATGATAATGAAACACTCACATATACACATACTATACAATATGGTTAAATATTTTAACGGTGTTTGTGCATTCATTTTATCTATTTGCTTTATCTTATGTTTTTGGTTTCATTGGTAACATTTTCGCTGCTGCCCTTTGGTTTTGGTGCTGGTGCCGGTGCAAAGAATATATAAAAACGCTTTGATTTACGTTGCTCTTATATGAACATTTTCTACATGCATATAATATAACACAATTACAGACAAGTCCTTACACACAAACATATGTTTTCAAATGTAGTTCATATATTTCACCCTTCATGCCACACGTCAGCCATCAACTGACGGAGATGATCATCATCATCGAACTGTAGTTGTGTGTGTGTTATTAAATAAGCGTCTACTATACTAGTTATATAAATGGCCCTTGGATGTAGTAAGTACCTCCACATACTTGCTCATATGAATGATGTACAATTTACACCCTAAGCGGTTTAAGTTTTAAGTAGCACTTAAGTATTGTGTGGACTCGTAAATCGGGCGCCTCTAACGCGTTTTTGCCACTTAAGAGCACGTTATGCCTCTTGCTTTCTTCAAGCACTCATATATATTTTTTTTATCCATCAGATAGACACACATAGACAGACAGACAGACAGTAAGGAGATAGAGTAAGCTTGAGAGACAGGGAGTTAATTTTTAATAATTGCGTACAGTGGCTCATAGCTTCGTATCTGTATAGACTATGGGAACATGCTGCCGGTAGTCAAAAAATGTCTGTTCGCATTAGAAAGTTTTGTTTGTTGGCTGTACAGCACATTGCGTATACGCGGCATGTTGCCAGCCACTTCCCGAGGCTTATGAGCTGCTCATCTGTCAGAAGTGTTGCTTTTGTGCTTTTGTGCACTTGCAAAAATGTGGATTCCCCGAGGCACAATGCCAGCTGTTTTGCAATTGGTTAACTAAATCATTCCCCCCAGCCGCAAATTGCGTGCGGTGCGGTGCGTTTGCTTCCCACGCGCCCAACTGTAAAGGTCGCTGCGTTGGCTGGGATTCGCACACGCATAATTAGGTTGGGGCGTTGATTTTAAACTTATTCCAGGGATCATAGATAAAGCCTAGACGCCCACAAAAGTGAAACCAATAAACTGTTCACATTCTGTCAATGAATAAATAAAACAATTGCTTTTCGTTTTCAAATTTCAAATTCCGTGTGGCCTTAAACGTTGAAAAGCGTTGGCAATGTTCGCCACTATACATTATACACATTGTGATAATTATATTTAATGTTTCTTTGTTACTCGAGCGAGTGGCTAAAGCTGCAAAGTCCCTGTCAGTTTCATTTGAAGTTCCATGCAACACGTAGCACCCGCTCTGCGCAACTTTAAACAGCATCAAGTTGTTGCAAAAATATACACCAATAAATGTTCGTCAGAAAACAGCTGGGAGTAAGCTCTGATGTCATTCACATTTCCGTTAGCTTCTGGCTATCTTCAAGCAGTTATTTCTCCTTTGTTTTTTGTATATTTTTTTTTTCCTACACTGTCTATTCATGTAAGTGGCATACCTTTCATGCATTTAAGGGAGAACTCCGTATGTATGTAGAGCTTATGGCGCTGTCGCCCACAGCTCGTTTCTAGTTGTTGACTCTGGCAGCAGCATTATGTAATGATCAACAACAGTGTAATTTAATACAATTTTATCCACAGCTCCACCTTGTTGAAAGATAGCAGAACAAAAAAACATTACCGTTGAGGTGATAAAGGTGAAAATACCCTGGCAAAGAACACAAAAAAATCTGTAAAGCTTTTGTCTACTTTCAAGACTACAGTTTTTTAAGAGCGACTTTATCCCTGCATATATATTTTAATTAGAAGAGAGAGTTTCAGCGACAGATTTACTTTTTTGCGTGTGTTGCAAACAGTGTCAGAAAGTTGCAAAGCCTATGTAGGTGGCAAACAATGTCTAAGCATGCACATCAAAGGATGACAACACGAGACATCATTTAGCGGCACATAATAACAGGTCGGAAAGACATCGAAGCCCACAAGAAAAGCCAACTGAAGCGGTGTCTCCCGCTTGTTTGCGAATTAAACGTATGTTTGACAAGTTTGGGGGAAAAGAAGGGCTATGAAAATATTACATAAACAAAGATAGAACAAAGAGCTAGTTTGTGCGAAATGTTTATGTACATTTCATTACGCCAGCGTCTGAAACGGGACAAACATAGGGATAACAAGAAAGAAGGCTCTTCTTTTTTCGCCATTTTTAATGGGATCAGGGTATAAAAATAGGCAGTGAAGTAACGTCAACTCTTAAGGCGGATATTATACTATAGTTACGCAGTTTTTTTTTTTTATTCACGAGAACTTTTTATCATATTGTCATTAATTTGCTTAATGATCTCGCACACACACACACACACAAATAATTTTGTTTTGAACCTTATAAACATATTACAAGGCGTTTGTAGTCAACACAAACACAAATCAGTGACAACCTTGAAGCAAAATTTGCGCAGCTTCATTGTAAACCGAACTGAACTGAGCCGACTGACCAAATGGCTTACAGCCAGCCCAATACATATTTACATAAATTTCAATGTGTGTTATTATGCTGGTATCGTTCGGCCTTGGAATTTATAACGAAGAAAAGAAGATAAACATGTTAATAACCTATTTAAAATTTCCCAGCAAGAATTTCTACCAGTCTTTTTTATTATGTTTTTTTTTCTTGTTGTTTTCACGCATAAATTTGGACTTTGGCGCAGCCATAAAACGGACAAAAGAATTGTGTTTGAGAGGAGAAGAAACAAATTCATATACTACTTAGGTATAAAGCCATAGCAAATTAGCCGGACACGCAATGTTCTCAATGCGATTTGTATTTATATTCAAATTAAACTCGTTTAAATCTATAAAAATTGGTGTATCACAAAGGCTCAGCAAGATCCGTGTTTATAAATTCTTTGCTAGCTTCCGTGGCGACTAAACTGAGCGCTAACGTTAACGTTAACATCGATTTCGATGTCGGCGAAACGCAATCGAATTATTATTTGTGCATTAATCGGCTAATTTATAGCTTGATAATTTATGAACTATTTCTAGTTGGTCAGCCGACATCGTCAGATACTTAAATGCTTTAGCTAACCACTTTGGCCAGCGGCCAGCAGCTGACACTTAACGACTCCCTCGCTCTCGCTTTCAATTGGCTTTAGCGGTTTGGTGGTTTGGTTTTTTCGTTTGACACTATGGCGGTTGCCCTTGAATTGATCGCGGCGACAAGACAATTGGTCAGCTTTAGTTTTTGTTTTGTTTTCTTTGAGTATGCATATTGTGATTTTGTTTTTCTCTCTCGCTTTTTTTTCTTTTTTGGATATTATATTTTGTTGGTATTTACATTTATGTATGTGCGCGTGTTTGTGACCGAACGCAGCTTCTTGGGCCGCTTTTGTGATTTTATGCAGATGAAAATATTTATGTTTTGTTGATTACGCATAAATTAATTTATATTTTATGGCGTTGGCGCTACGTTCAGTTCACAAATGGACCGCTGAGCGCCGCATATGCAAATCGGCGTTTAGTTGTCTGTGTATTTCTGATATAAAAGCATAATTTGACCTTAAGCTAAAATGAGGGCGTTAATGATGCTCTTTATACTATGTGTTACTGTGTGTGCGCTCATGTATCTATTTCTTCTGCGAATAAAATTTTTGTTTCTCTGTTTATTATTTTACTCTGTGGCAGCTTCGCGATTGTTTTTTCAACATTTTGTTTGTTGCTTTTGGCGCATAAATATTAATTAAAACCGAAAAAACCCCGACAACATTAAGCATTCAAGAATGAGAGTGATAAAAGCAACACCATCACAAACCACCACCAAAACTAAAGGCAACAGTGCAACATCTCTTTGCTGACACAAAGAATTTGATTATTTATTTTTGTATTGTTTTTTTTTTTTAACTGCTTTTCCTGTCTGTACGCACCTGCAATTCCAGTGCACCTGTTTAATTGTACATCACAAAAACTTTCTGTTTCTGCTTCTCACAAACTTTTTTCAGGAATCCACTTGACGAAATTGAAGCAGTATTTAGAACCTAAAACTAAACTAAGTTCTGACACACACACACACATACACTCTAAAAAAATACAAACACACACACACCGTAATGAGAATGTGACACTTTTAATAACTAAGTTCCGATATCTAACTAACTAGATACCTAGCATATATACGTATAAAACAATTTCTAAGCGAGAGAATTTGACTATAAGTTTACTACCTAAATTAAAATAACAAAACTAACTTACTCTATATTCTACATAATTATAAACCACACACATTTTTATATGCAGCAAACTTTACAACTGTACACCAATCTTTTCAAAGTTAAGAATTACATAAATCAACTATATACACACTTCATTATAATACACTGCAGCAACACCAGCTCGCACGCCAACTTAATAATCATAGTGTTAATGTTGGCTTTTTTCATCTCATAAAACCTATTATTTTTTCTTTTCGAAACGCCCCCAACTTATACAAAATGGTATGAAAACAAAACGAAAAAAAAAAACATGCAGCTCTGCTTTGTGCACTTTACCAGCACTCGAAACGTTTTTACACACTACTTTTACACTCACACACCTGCAGCGTTTTTAAAATACTCACACAGACATTCAACATACACGCCCACACACTAACTGACCACTCTTGGAGCCTAGGGGCATGTTATTAGCATATACATACAACTACCACACGCATTTCATATTTTGAGAGAAAGGAGGGAAAAAATGGAGAAAATTAAAAAAATAATGATTTTTAGAGCAGGACAAGGAGAGTAATTACAATACGTTATGCACGTTTAGTTGCATTTGTGGATGCAGAGAAGAAAGTGAAATAATATTATAGTGCCTAGTTGTATGATTAACTTACAACTATAAAGTTATGTTTGTTTATTTAATTGTCTAGGCATGCGAAGAGTCATTTGTAATTTTTATATCATTACATCACTAGCCAGCTGTTGCATATTCGATTAGAAAGTTTATTCACTTAAGCTTACAATTATGTTGTATCGACTTTAAAAACATTTTCAGATTTAATCAAGTCAAAATCTTGGCTCACTCATGTAATATCTGCAGTTCCATAGAAAGCTCTATTAAATATATTCCTACAGACCGCATGCACGTTAAGTTTATGATATTAATACATGCGTTGTTTGTTGTCAACGTTAAATATTTTTATATATTTTATAAATATTTGTATGAATGTATATGTCTTAAAAGAAAAATAAACAAAAGTTTATTTACTTTCGAACCATTATTATAATTGAAAACCTTTGAAGTGTACGTTATATATTTTAAGTATACGCAACCAACACATCATCACCTGCATCAACACGAACAACAATCATCAAATACTATATAAGCTCATACATTGCCAATGCATTTTTCTAAATAACATGTGCCATATATTATATTATGTATCTTTTGTTACCAGCTCATAATGGAAAATTGTCAAATAAATCAATTTGTAATACATTTCCCACTGACTATTTGTGGCGGTTACAACAATCATTTCTCGGTTATGGTTATTTATACTTTAATTTAATTAACTTCAACCAAATTATTAGAAACAATAAACTTTACCTTAATTATAAGAAACCAACAATTTAGTTAAAGTAAAAAGCTAGAAAGGCATTGCATGCATAAATCTGTCAATCGCAAAAGTTCAACGCGTTTAAATACTATAAGGTCGGGTCGCTAAGGCAACAAAAAAGTGCAGGTTGCTAGTGGCGCCCTCTAGAGTGCCTGTGCAAAGTTCATTTAAAAGTCGAAAGGACAAATGAATGAATAAAACGAAAACGGCAAAAGGCAGCGCTAAAATTTGAGCAAAAAAAGTAAGGAAGAAACACTTTAAAAAGTGCAGCATGGCCGGGTCAAGCCCGGCCGCACTTGGCACAACTTGGCTGCAGCTGGCTTTACGTGGCGCTTCTTCTCAGCCGTGACAGCTGCTTGCTTGGCTGGTAGGTAGCGGCGAGATCCTTAGAGACCAACAACAACACCGAAGGCGTTGTGTAAATTGGAATACATAAATCACTCAAGCCGAAGTTGTTGCCTATGCCTCACCGAACGATTCAGTTGCAATAATTTCGAATGAAACTTGAACCAAAAGTGTGTAGCAATTTGTTAAAGACAAAAGCCACTTGCAGCTAGCAATGTTGCAATGTAGCACTGTAGCTAGCTAGCTAAGTAAAAAATCGGGCCACAAAGTTCTCGTCAGCAGCAGACACAGAGATTACTGGATGTGAAAGAGTGCTTGAGGGCAACGAATAACACTGTCAGATGAAACCCTATTGCAAATAGTTTAAGTGCACTCACGTTAAAAATTTATTTTGCATGCATACATACAGACATATACATATATGTATGTTTGTGTGTACCAAGATGCGTTTAAATAAATAAACTCTATGTTTATGTAGAGCGCAAGAAATACGACTTTGCCGACTTCCTTGCTTTTGGCTTATGCCGCCTTGTCTGCCTTCTGTTTGACTCCCGCTCTCTGCTTCTTTTTGTGGCTGTGCCTCCGCTTTGTGCTTCAGTGTTTTAGTTGTCTGCCTTAACACGCTAATCTCCAGATGCCATGTTATTGCACTTGTTGGCAAAGTTGTTCAAAAAGTGATTTCGTCAGTGATGGGGGTTTTCGGGGTAAGGCTTAAAGTTTGCAATGTGTTCCTTGGTTTTTAATTACAACAAATTTAACTTGCAACGGCAAAGTTTGTTGCATGGAGTCGCCGCCGGCACGTTCACATGTGTCTAAAAAGAATTAACGTCATTGTGTTTTTTTTTTGTTGCTACCACTCATATCATGTGCTAACCGCATTACACATTTACATGTTTGTTTGGCGAATCAACGTTCTGGTTTTTTTTATATAAATAATATATACAATACTACTTATATATATATCTTTGTATATTCATATGTGTTTTACTTTGCACAATTAAAACACCCAACAAATTTGCAAAACCACAAAACAAAAACAAAATGACAGAACCGCACAATGTCAGGCGCACACAACGCACGCGCCCAGCAAAATACCCAAGCAGCTCAGGCAACAGCAGCAGCAGCAGCAGGATGTCAAGGCTACGCCCACGACGGCGCCTGTAAGCGATACGCCCAAGCCATCACTGCTGCCAAAGCCAAAGGTCAAAGTTGTGATGCCGCCCGCGCTGCAGCAACGTCTTTGGCAACACCAACAACAACAGCAGCCATCTCAGCAGCAGTCGCAACCCGAAGAACCAACCATATACGAAGAGGAGCAGTCAACTCCTACCACGCCCACGAGTTCAAGCAGTCGAATACCCGTACGTACACTAAAAGCGGAACGGCGCGCCCTAGCAGCAGCTGCACGACAGGCTGGCGTCAGCCTGGACGAGTACATGCTACAGATGGAGAAGGAGCAGCAGCTGTGGCAGGAACAAGATCAAGGCGCCTCGCCAACAACACCCACATCGATACCTGCGGGCAAGAGCCGCTCCATGATGAAGTAAGTTTAATGCGTGACGGTCAAAGAGTTAACAAGCGTGTTAGCAGCAAAGTTCACAGGTCAAATGTACTAGGAAATCAACAGCTCGTAGGCGTAGAAATGTAGCTGAAGTATTCGATTGCCATTTAGGTTTGGCCGCAATCGTTGACGTTGTGCACCCACACCCACAACCACACAAACACACAACAAATGAGCACCCACACTCAAACACTCACACACACAAACACACTTGTAAGGCAACTATCTGTTTCAGTGTTATTTTCCAGTCTGTATCTATTTATGTTTCTCAATCTATATACAAATGCCTTTGTTTCTAGGGCAATACTTTACATTTTCTTTAATCTTTCTTAAAGTTTAGCTTATATTAGTTTTTGCGGTGTCTGTTTTGGTCACTTTTTGTGTATATAATTAATTAAAATGGTCTTTTCTTTAGAAAAATACTTTTATCTTGTAATTTTTGCCTTTTTTTGTAAACCACAAGATTAACTCTTGTATGTTGCAGCTCTTTTAGTGAATAAACACTTTCTTCCCCACTGATTTTTTTATAATGTCAATCATTTTAAACACGATCTTTTCCCACTATTAGTGCTGAGAAGCGTGCGTCATGGCGTGCCGCACGTCTACGCTCCTTGGAACAGGGTGCAGTCGAAGCGCAGGATGTTATCAAGAATATGCGCAAGATGACAGATGATTTAATCACGCATGAGTCCAGAGCCAGCGAGGTAAGTTTTAGGAAATATTGCGAGCTACATTTCTTTACACTAACCAATTTTCAAGCGAATCCCCTCAAAAAAAACATATCCAAATTAAAAAAAAAAATTGCTATTAACATACGTGTTATGCCTGAGTAACTTGGCTGAGCATCTCAAACCCATATAGCTAAATGGTTTGCTTTACTAACTGCAACAATATACTAAAATCAATAAAATGTCAACATCCGAATGTTTTTATTTCATGCTCAAATGTAACTAAAACAGAGCAATTATATATCAATTAAAAAATTTAGCTTGAAAATAAATGTTGATAGGAGTTTGCAGAATAATTGAAACGACAGCTCAACAAAAAAAGATTTTCGAATTTCTCGAATCGCTTTAGCTAAAACAAAACCCTTTTTATTCCAAAATACTTTCTTTTTATTTTTGTGACGCAGCCAAAAATAGTATTTCCAAAAATTGCCATAAAGTCAAGCGATGGTCCGGTCATCGTGCGCGAACGCGAAAAAATACTCGATGAAAAAATCGTGCGACGCACTGAGGAGGTGCCCTGCCCCATAACGGGGCAACCTCAATTGCGCACAGTTGAGTACATTGAGAAAATCATCGAGACGGAGGTTAGCTGAATTCAACTGAAAATAATTGTATTATACTACATACAAACACATACACAAACATCGTATATTAATTTAATTGGCACCAAATTGAGTTTCGTTAGCAATGCAAAAGCGTTTTACATACACACATACATACATTTATGTATGTTCTTTTGGTTGAAAGCCGCTTCTGTTGTGAATTTGTACTCGTAAGCGTAAGCTTTTGTGCTCTCGTTTCGCTGTCGTTTTTTTGTAGTATCTTCACGTATTTTGCACATCCTAAAAAAACACATTTAATGCACTGCACACACACACACACACAAAGAGAGAGAGCACTCTTAAGTTTCACTCGTACACTTGTACCCTTTGTCATTGTAAATAGCAAACATTTCATCCACCTACACAAAAACAGGGACCTAATTATTTTATAGAGCTCATGATTTTTTATATTTCTGCAGACTTGCTGGCTGCTGCAGAAACTTGCTGTCCCTATGAGAGAGTAGTATCTTTGTTGTATCTTCTAAGTGCCGCCGCTCCACAAATGTTTACCGAGCAAATTTTAATATCTACCACACAGCTTTCAGCTGCGCAGTGGCTTTTGTTGACATTCTGCGACGCCCACCTGAATCTGAAGCGGATTTTGAAGCTGTGGCTTCGGCTGAAGTGCAACGCATAAAAAGGACAATAACTTACCCACCGCGAAAAGGTTTTTTGATTCTCGAGCAGGCGTTGTTATTGTTGTCTTTTAAGTGTCGCGGTTTTTAAGACCACACGCCCTTTAGCTTGCCGCCTCATTCAATTCGGCTTGTGCCTGTTTTGTTGGGGTCTTAACCTTCAAAGAGTTTCATTGTGTATTTTAGGGCTTGTTGTTGTCACGTGTCCATAAAGCGTGTACGGCCACCGCTACTTTTATGCTTTTTGGGTCCTGTTTCTTGATTCATTTTAAGTATGCAAACGCATTATAATGACGCAGTGCCTTTTATGCCAACTCCATTTAAATTAAAGCAAAAGTTTTGTATTCGTTTTGTTGGCTGCGGCGTCGTTTTAATGATCCACAAAATTTAAATAAAACCAACACGCCACAAACAAATTTATAGCCGCTTCTATATTTGGCCACAAAAATCGTGAGTTTAAAAAAAATGCTTCTGTCGTTTCACTCGACTTTTCAATTTGCAAACGGAAGGAAGCGCTACAAACGAGAACCGGCTAGAATGGCAACGGCATACAAGTTTCTGCCTGCCTTCAGCTCTTGCTGTGCTCTGGTAATACGAGAGCCGCAACTTTTCCCACAGCAGCTTCAAACTGGCCCCTTAAGCTGACCTGAATGCACTGCGGGATGCCTGCAGTCTTTTTTTTTTTAGTTAGCTCAGCGCTGCGCAAGCCTGTCAGCAGCAAGCCTCGGTTTATCGTCCTTCTACAATAGAATCCTTTTACTTTGTCATCGAGCAAACCGAAAAACGAACAAACGCAAACGTTGGCAATTTGCTGTGCTGGAGTTCTTTTCCATGTCATCAGTTTGTCAGCAGCTGCTGCTGCTACTGCTGTATGAGATGCATGCCTAATATTTCCTTGGGGCCCATTTACGCAACTAGCATATTCACGTTTTTCATATTCATATTGCATAAGTTTACTGCCTCTTTGGCTGAAATATGTTTCGAGAACTTTGAAGTTGTTTCTTATAACAAATAATTTTGCAGAAATTCAGTATGTTAAAAGCTCTCTTAAGAGTTGTCTTAAACTTTTTGATTTATCGCATATTGAACAAACAATTAGTTATGAAGTTAGTTAGCGGATAAAGTCGTCCTTTCAATGTTATTTGTATCAACTACATACTAATAGGCGGATTTATGGTAAAAGCTGAACTGCTTCAAGAAACTGCAATCTCTAAAACTCTACGCTTCTTAGAAATAAAGTAAAGGAAAGAAAAAATAATTACCTTGTTTAACGTTCCTTAAACTAAATTTTCCTTTAGCATCACAACTCATTGTTTTGCTCTTTCTCATTCATTATTTCACTTCCTTTTTTTCATTATAATGTACAAAGTATAATTTTTAACCGCACACCACAAATTCAACACATTATTTCCACTTCCTTTGCTTCGTTAACAAATATACATAATTAGATTATTGGCATGCTTTTGGTTTTGGTTTTGGATTGAATGCTTGGTGCTGTTTACTGTTGCCTTGATTAGTAGTTAGTTAGTGTGCCAGCAAACCAAATGCACAACGTATCGCATTCCAATATACCTACATAGGTGGAGACATGCAAGGAGCGGATCATTTCCTTGGAATTGCAAGTGCCAGAGGCTGACGAAGGAACACTTGATGATACACAGCCGCCACAAGAGCTGGAGGTAGATGACGATTTTGACAACGAAGACTACGACGATGATAACGACGATGATGATGATGATGATGATGAAGAGGAAGACACCGCCTCCATTGTAACGGTGCAGGCGAACAGCGACAAACTGTTTCTGCGCCACGATGCGGATGCCTACGGCCCATCGTCCATTGAAAGCATCTCGTCGGGCAAGGTACGCATTAGGGCAACGCCACTGACAATGCACCAGACACTGGCCAAGGAGACGACCATTGTTGAGGTGCTGAATCCCGTCATTGGCGGCGACGGCAGTGCGCGCACTATACAAGTGAGTGGCGCGCCCTTCGACATGGATGAACTGGAGGATGGCGAGGGCGCGACCTCGGTGCTACGCAGCGAAACTTTTGTGCTGCTCACTGGTGGAGGTGGCAGTAGCAGTGGCAGTGGCGTTGGCACGTCGGAGTTGTCATTAAATGCAAAAATGAAGAATGTGCTCGAGGAGCTGTTAGAGAATAAGCGCGTTAAATTAAATTTGCAAAAGAGCCTCGAGGAGAACAGCGACAATGAAGGCGAAGAAGACGACTTCGAGGAGGTTGAGAATGTATATGTCGATGCACGCGATGACGATGAGAGTGCCTATGGTGATGCCATGGATGATGTTGTTGACTTTGGCATTTCAGCAATGCCTACAGGTAGAACTACAGTGCACGAAGACGCCAAGAATGGCAATCAACAGCTGCTGGAGGCGCTGATAAGGGACAGCAACCGCAATACCATCATGGGTAAACTAGCTAGCCAATTGGCCGCAAACGACGAGGACGATGATGAGGAGGAGGATGATGAGGATGAAAGTAGCGATTCTTCGGACGATGATAGCGATGACTCCGATGACGAGGACAATGCCGAGCAACAATTAAATATTGCCTACGTACAAGGTGCACAGGTAATCGAGAATCTCAATACTGTGGCAACGGGCGGCAGCAAGCTGCAAAAGTCACAGACTTACAACACCATGAAGCAGGCGGAACAGGAACGCGAGCATGAAAAGGAGCAGCCAGATGCAGAGGAACAAGCAGGTGGCAATGCACAGAGCCCATCACCTTGTGGCGACACACTGGCCCAACTGCAGGCTGAGCAGCGTGCACTCGCCGAGATCTCAAAACAGTTGCGCAAATCAGTCGAGGATTTGCTCAGCGCCGATGGCAGCAGCTCAGTGGTGGAAACGCAACGCACCTGCACACTGCCAGCAGCCAGTGACAGCGCCGCCGTCGTCACTGTCACCGAGGTGGTAAAGAAGCACAAGAAACCTGGCCGCCAGTCAAGGTCAGGTGAATCGGGCGAGACAATATTCAATCGTCTGCTCAGCGCTGGCGAGGAAGAGCGTCAAGTATTCGATCAGCAGCAAGGTGAAACCATCACAACCACAACCACAACCACTGAGGCATTGCCTGCTACAGCAGCATCGGCTTCTGCCTTTGAGCCTAGCACCAGTGTGGTGACCACAACTCGCACTGTCTCCAACATTGTCACCAGTGGCATACCGAGGCTCGAGACAAGCAAGCAGCAACAGCAAACGAGTCGCAGCAACAACAACAATAACGGTAATGGCAATGGCAACAACAATCGCAGCAAAAACAAGCGCAAAGGCAAGAAGAAATAGGCGATAGATGAGTGCGTCGAATTGCGCATACGACACATGGTCTGTATGGGATACAACTACACACAATACGAATGCATACATAGAAATACATACGAATATTATCACAAGGTCCTCACTACCAAACCCGTCCCCATGCAACTCACATAGGCATAGTCACATATCAGCGCATTGAGGATCATTTAACAATGGCCGTTATACAAAATGTATGTACATTAAATATATATGATTACATAATAATGTAGCATATATGTATATAATTTTAATTAATTGCATTTAAATATACATTTGTAACTAATCATAAAACGTGCGCAGATAGAAATCAAACAACAAAAACTGAACGAAAACAATTTCATAATTAAAACACACAACGAAAAAAAAACCGTGCGAGCTTTTAACAACATTTAATCCCGTAACAACAACAAATGTCATTTAAAACTCCGCCTGGCCGAAGGAACTAAATATCGTTATTGCGTCAAACAAAGATCTTATTTAATTGATTTAAATAATTTTATTTTGTTTTGCATTAATACATCATTTCATTTCCTTTTTTTTTACATTAATTTTGAATTTTGATTCTTTATTAAAGTTAATTTTGCGTTTTTTGTTTTAGCATAATAAGCAAATAAAAAAGTAAAAACAAATACAACGCCCCAGAGCTGGTCAAAAGTATTTTCGATGAACCCATCTTCTTATGAACCCCGAGCATTCCGACCGCCCACCTTGAAGTGGGCTTAATTCTAAGGTCTAGCTCTAAGCGACAAAACACCTATACACAAAAAAAAACCAACAACAAGATGGTATTGTAAAAAGCTGAATAAAACATAATGTTCGATATACATATGTGTATTAATGGTGTTGAATTAGTAACTATACAATAACTTGTAGTTAACTAGTAGTTATTGTATGCAAAGCACAATAACAATATACAAGTTTGTCACCCTCTAAATGCATTAATTAAATTGTAATTGTAAAGAACCCAATACGAGCAAGTAAACATATATAACTTACTTACCTAAATGATATGTATCTAATAGATAAGTAAAAAAAACTTTTTATAAACTGACAGAAAAAGAAACACTGTTACAATATAATAAACAATTCAATTCTTTTTTAAATTCGAATCAATCTTTTTACTGTTCACTCCCACATATTCCTGGTTGACATACGCTGCATGTTTTTTTTTGTTTAAATTTCAGCTTGGAACTCCCTCGCGAAATGTTCGTGGAATTATGTCAGATAAACGAATAGCTGTGCTATTTATAACATTCTAGGATAAAAATATCAACATGCTATTTTTGTATAGCTTTAAAAGTGGTGGTTATCCACTGACAGCAAAAGTCCAGTACGTTCTATTAGGCTTATATAAGGGCTAGTTACCTGATGAGTGGTAGATTCCGCTTTGTGACATTTTATACAATTTTATAGCGGAACAATCGATTATGGATGAGTTTTTGATAGAATAACCGTATCTAGGTTCAATTTAATCTTGAAATTAATGCCGAGTTTTGCCCTCGTATTATTACACATTGTTGAACACGTAATATACTAACAAATATGTTTATATCAACGTATGCTACATGTGGTAATAATTATATAAAATTAAAGATACAACATTTACTTTGCTCACTACGGATCATCAAGGAACTTAAAGACAAGCCTGAAACTAGGTAACACCTGTCTCGTATTGTCGCCACAGGCAGAACGAGGCTGGCATCAAGCTAAATGGCATTAAACGGAAGATGTTTCCATTTTAGCGAATGCCACGCAACAAAACAGCGTCGGAAACGTCGCGTCGCCCACGTTGCAAGTAGTCAAAAGATAGACACTTGACAGCTGGATGGTCGTAGCATGGGTGTTGGGTGCTGCTAATGTAAAAATCGTTAGAATTTGTTGTGAGCAACATTAACATCAACATCATCACATCAACTTCGGCATCAGCAAGAAAGCAAGTGAGTTTCTAACGGAAGCTTTCGACACCGGCAAAGCACATTGAGCGCTGCGGGTGGAGGGCTTATGTTGCGTATGTGCAATGTGCATAATTCGATTTCAAGTGTGCACAAACTGAGAGTATGCGTTATAAACGTGTATGAAAGAAGTAAGTATATACTATTTATGTATTTTCACTTCAAGATACCTGCGCTAGCATTTTAAATATTTAATTCCAACCAATTGAATTACACTGCAAAACAAGTCGACAGATACTCCTAGTGGGCGCATTTGCTGACGCAAGTTTTGCTGTGTGCATGACGCTGGTGCCAAGTGCATGTAGTATTATTCTGCTCCAGGCAGGTCCAGCTGCTTGCTGCGCACTGAGCAAGACAAATGAATGCGTCAGTCCCGCCTCGTGCATATATGCCCTTGAGTTTCCCGTTGCATTTGCATTTGTGCAACACTTCAACTGCAGGCGCCACCACGCAGGAGAAACGCTGCGGGCATTCTGAGAATTTCGCATCTAATGCTTGCTAAACCCCACCACTGTACCACCTAAGTACCAACCATTCAATGTGCTGCGCATTAATCAAAATCTCATTTTTGGGGCGGATCACAATGCAGTTGCAGTTTGTAATATAATGTGGGTAGAGAACAATAGCAGTTTGTCACATTTTAATACACTTCACTGATCCGACAACGTAGTCAACATCATTGCGGCGCCGCGTCAGGGTGAAGCGGCATGGAAAGTGGTCATTACATGGTCTGTGTGCGCCAAAAACTCCAAACAATTGTCGTCCCCTGTCAAATTTAATAGGATTATGCTTGGTTAAACAAAAAATGTCCTTGCACACGCGGACACATAAGCTTCAGTTACGCATACATATATAACATGTTTTTAGTAACTGCTGTGTGAGAATTACGCTGCGGGCTTATGACGAATTTACAGCATTTGCTGTTTGAAATTTTTCACATTACACACATAAATTCTATAAAGATGGTTCCTACTGCTCTTGCTATTGCTGCTGCTCCCCTTTGTCGATGCTAGAAAAATGAAAAATAGTCAGTTTGCACTGGGAACAGACACACTAACACACGCAGGTGTCCTGTGTTGCTCTAGTCCTTGGGCAAGCTCGTCGTAGTGTTTGCCACCGCCAGTTGCTGAGTTATCTAGCAAATAATGGAACGTGCCGTGCAGCTGATGCGTTTTCATAAATTTTAAACAAACGCAGCAGCTGCCACAATGCTCACAAGAACCAGGAATACGGCAACACAGACACACAACGACCCCCAGACGTCTCTGCGCGTGCATAATGCGCCATTATAAGGTGTAGTTTAACTTGGCCTAACCAAGTTAACTGGTCAGCAGTAAGTTTGACTAGTCGTTAATTAACTGTTTTATCAGATGTATTCAAGCAACACAATGCATCGACAAAACAAACAACAATTGTCTTTTAAGTTAGTTTAATTTTAAGGATAACACTTTGGCCAAAAAACTCAAAATAAATCACATAACACAGACTGAACTCGAATTTAAAACTCTGAACTGTATGTAAACGTACTTGAGAAATGGGTAAATAAACGATTTTTAACGTTATACTATCTCTCTTTTTCTTTTGTCCGATGTAATTTATTAGCTAATATAACTATATTTTAATGACAAAATAAAAAGGTATAATGATAATAGTTATAGTTTGAACATTTCTCTAAGATATATACTGTTTGATAAAATACATAAATATTTTGCTTTCAATAACTCCATCACTAAATTACACTTACATAATAATATATGGCCATAGTGCTCTATAAAAATGGGTTATATGGGTACAAGGACAATGAACAAGCAGTTTGACAGCTAAGGCAGCGCATAAAAATGCAATGCTCGTCCTGCAATTTAGATTGCGCCTTCTGGCCCCAATGAAAGCGGCTATGTGATATGCCTGTGTGGATGATGTTGTTGGTATTGTTATTTGTTGTTATTGTTGGTGCTTTAGCCTGTTGCTGTTTTGCAGCAACGTGATACGCGCATGCGTTGGAAAACCACGGAAACTGTTGCAGTTGGTAGGACAAAAAACATTGCCCCTAAAAAGGCCAGCTTTATCCGTTTGGCTTATCCAAAAAGGCAGCTGGCTGCCTTTATTAGCTGCCGCCTGTTTGTGTGTGGGGCAGGTCTCCAGGGCAGTACTCGTCGTCGTCCTTGTCGTCGGCGTCCTCGTCGTTATCGTACCCATCCCCTTGAATTGTTCTTAGTAGTATTCTAACCTGGAAACCCACACAAGGTTTTGGTTTTCTTATGTGTTTCAATGCCTGGAATGAGTCGCTTTTGCTGCTCTCGGAGCTTCTTTTTTATTCTCTTTTTTTATATTAATTTGAGGTTCGACTTTGCCGTGCTTTCGGCTGCTGCCTAGCTGGGCTGTCTTAACTTCGCGAAGCTGCTACAGCTGTCTGCTGGTTTCCAATTGCAATTTTCAAGGATATGGATATGCTCGAAACAGATTTATATGGAGGACGAAGTACGTGAAGAATTTATTAATGCTGTCCCAGCTATAGGTTTGCTACAATCGGAATATGCCAGCCCATAACAACGACGCCCAGTCGAGTTATTTAAGGTGTAGTGTCAAGCCGCCGGCTGTTTGCCCGGCATTTGATTAACGAGATTTCAAATGAAATAGACAGTAAGTATTGTTGTTTTGTTTTAGTTCTGTGGCACAATGAGTTCGATGAAACAAACGAACGGAAATCGCAGCAGTTGCTGCCTTGGTTAGTGTTTGTGAATCTGAACAACGCTCACGTATTCGCATTAACTAACTTCGGTCCTTTAAGTGCAGTCGAAAAGCAAAGACCAACATTCCAAAAAGATCCCGTTTGAAATTGTAAGACGTGGTGCAACCTTTTGGCATTTGGCAGCCTCCAGCTTCGCAGCGCTCAACTTTATCTGTGTTTGTGCAGTTGCTCAACATTGTTTTTAGCAACTCGACTATGGCCAAGGAGAGTAGTTTGAGAAAGGTGTGGTCTGATTCTGATACAGTCAATTTCTTACTTGTGATAATTATTTGTTATGCTTACATCAAAGCTTATTAATAATATAGCTTAAGCTTTTCATAGATGCGAAACTAACCTTAGAAAATTAAAGTTAGTCTAAAACAAACTTAACTGAAAGGCTAAGTCGATGTTAAACTTTTATTCGTGGCAATATGATAATTTGAGAATATAAATACGGGTTGTTTACTTAAATAAGTCATTGAAACATTAGACCCATTCGATTCGTAACCCCAATTTGTGTTTTCATCCGCAGTTTATAAATTTAAAAGTATGAAGATACCACGGCTGTTAAACATCTTTCAATTAAGCCATATTAAATTGCTGAAATTGCATTTCAGTCAAGCTGAACTACAGTTAATTAATTTGCATGCCCGCACAAAGTAAATGTGTATGTACAGATGGATAAACCCACAGTTTGCATTCAAGCACTCCGTCACAAAAGCACAGAAAAACTCTGATTAAATTGGTCGAGAAACGCAGCAAGAACAAGAGCGTTGCGGGAATAATTTGCATATATTTAGTTTGTGATTATCGTTGACCACAGATTTAAATAAGGACGTGATGCTGATGCGCCAAACAGAATTGAGCACAACAGAGCCGAGCAGAGAAGCCGGATGAGCAGACCAGTGTGATGAGCTGCCAGGGCTGATTGGTGCTGCGCATCGTTTCTGTCGTCGTTTGTGTGTGTTGCCACATGTGGCAGATTGAGTGACGCGCGCTCATTAATATACGCAACGTTTTGCGTACAACAGCAGCAACGACATCAACAACAATATTGACAACAACAACAAAAACAGCAACCAACCGAAGCTCAAGGGCTGATGACGAAAATGTGGTTATTTTGCTGGCTGGTTGTTAGTGCTCTTTGCACTTTTGCCGTTTAATGTGGATTATTTATGGTGGGCGTGTGGTCTCTGGTTCTTAACTCATTTTTAAGCGAAATGTGAAACTTTCATTTTGTTAAATAATTATATTTATTATTTTTTTTTTAATCCAGCTCAAAAGCGTTCGAACAATATTTTAAATGAAGTTCAGCTGCCTTTAAGCTTGTTGCTGTCATTCGATACAACATATTTAAATTGGCATTTAAAAAAATCGTAAAAATAATTAAATTTCAATTGAATTCATTGCAATATTGGTATTGCAAATAAAATATTTATGTTTGTTTTTTTTCAGTAACAATTACCATTCACCGCTGAAGATGCAGCACAGAACGAAAGACTATTAAGCGTTCTGAAGCTGTTTATCTATTAACTTATGAGCATAGCAAATTAAACTTGTTTGCTCAACTAACATATTTTGAGCTGTTCCCCCCATTGCTAAACTCATCAAATAACAATCTGCGCTGCGTAGCCTGACATACACATTATATGCTATTCAGCCAAAATGAACGCAACTAGGATGTCTTTCGTGTCCAGGAATAGTTGAGATGCCGCTGTTTTCCTTTATTTCAACATCTGAGCGCCAGCACCAACTTAACTGCAACCAGCATTAGTTTGTTATAAACGCTCGATTGCTGTAGAAAATGGAAAAATATTGTCGCTCTGCTTGTCTGAAAGTGGATCGAGCTCAGCAAATGGATGCATCTGATGATGTTCCATGCTGACATTTCCTTAGCTCCTTTCAGCTCTTTTCGCCCTCCGCTCTTGCTGCATAGTTCGTTGTTCGTAATGATGGATTGTACTCAATGCGTCTTGGCACACAGGCGAGCCACATAGCAAAGATGGAAGAAGTTTTGCAACTGGGGCCTACGCAGGCGAAAGACAATCATTTGCTCTGTGCAAGAAGCAGCCACCACTTCCATTTTTCAACATATAAACTTTTTGCTTGATTTAACATGCTTCCAGTTGCAACCCCTTAACCCACTTGCCGAACTCTAAACTACTGGTATATGGGTCACAGTATGTTGTGAGAGCTGGCTGCAGATAAACGCAGCACTTCCGCCAGCTCTTTCTGCACTTTCCTTTTTTCGTTAAAATAAATCATTTTGATCGAGTGAACGCTGTCATCTAAAATATTAAAGCAAGCGAAACAAACGCGAGATTAAACGAAATAAGTGCTGAAGTCTATAGTGTGTGTAGCTTTTGAACTAAGCTGGTAAGTTGCACAACTGAATAAGTAAAAAAATTGACAAAAAATGCCTGAATTAAAATTTTCTCAAAATTGATATTTAAATAAGCTTGTCGTTGTTAAAGTTAAACTGGATTGAAATTTATAAGGATTTGTGTTGCAAGTGATATATGACTAGAGGACAAAGAACTCATAACTTGTTGCACCACCTTCTCGGGAAACATAATTCATTTGTCAAGGAGCCATGGCCGGTCTCGCCTGCTCTTCTTTAATCGTGCACAGGCACGCTAATATGGTCAATGCCAACTGTTGCCAGCTGGTGAGACAGCAACGGGCATTCAATTGCAGGATACCGGCTGCACGACTCTATAAATGTATCCGCCACACTCTCGTTGCTCTTGGCTTCCCTTCCATAAAAGTCAAGTGCATGTTGCGCTGGCAGTGTTCCAAACGTTTGCGCATCGGCAGCGGAAACGGAAACGCGCAAAAAATGGTTTGGAGTGGGTGACGCTTTCACACCAAAGCCCAAACCAACTACACCCTAGCATCTACACCCTACAAGAACTAAGTGGCAAAACATGAACAAAAACTTTGCTCGTTTTGCGGCTGACAAGTTGAAACTAATGACAATTTTGTTGTAATTAGTTGCGGCTTTCCTTGCGGTGCGACGCGACGCGACGCGACGGCAGCAAATAAGTTGTCAGAGGACTTAAGTTAAGCAATTTTCATAGTTTTCGTCGCTAGCATTTGCGGCTAGCAATCTTTTTGCTTAAGTTCTAATTCGCCGGAAATGAAATTCATTTGTTATTCTTACCCTTAGAATTGTTAGGGCTGTTCCTGCACAAGCACAAGAAGAGGGAGGGGCCATAGGCGTGTGCTTTTTAGGTTGCTCGGTTACATTCTGCATGTTCCGTCAACTCAAAGGCATGCATCCTAGCTTTTTTGGCATGCCCAGTGCTTGTCAGATATTTCATAGCTCAGCCCGGCACCTGGCTTTTAATTATTTTAATTGCGTACAGCTGTTCTTGACGTGCCACAAAAACACATTTACCAATTCAAGCTGGTTCCGGTCCAGCAAATATGCAACAATAGTTCAACTGGCATCCTGCACAGTTGACGCCTTGGCAAACAAAAAACGCAATTAATAGAATCTCTTCAATATACAATTCGGTCCTTGTGTACCCAAATGGCTTTAGTTTTAACGACTGCGGAAATTGTTTAAGTTTATTGTTTCAATGATATTAATAGTTTGAAATGAATTTAATTACATTTAGCTTGTTAACTTAAGTTTCTTCAAGGGTTTAAATTGATTATCGTACAAGTTTAAGGTACGTTACATTGAACGATGTATTGGTAGTTATTTTTTCAATTTCTGCGCGCAGTTTCTTATAATAAAATTTTTAATTATCACTGAGTTCAACGAGCTGAAAAATGGTTTCTCAATTGCCTGCAGTAATTATAGCAATGATAAAAAAGTTCAATATACTATATAAACTACATATTCAACCCTCCGTTCCCAAGCTCATAGCTCTTTGACAGATTTTATACACATTGTTGCACACTTAACGGATACATTGTTGGGTTTTATTTGACTGCGTCTTATGGTGAGTTTTCTGCGTGGTTGTGAAGGGCTCACACATCGAAAGTCAGCCACATACACAATTTTGTATGTGCCCAACTGATTCTTTATTTTACGCGCAATATTTTCCTTTTTCCACACAACTGTTGGGCGTAGCACACGCTTGGATTCTGCGCCGTATATGAGTGAGAGTCGGAAACAGAGCTTAATCAGTCGGTTGTCGTTGTAGTGCGGCACTGAGATACGTATAAAGCAGTTAATTCGGGATTTCGGTGTTCAAGATGAGTTGCCTTACCGTTACGTTCTGTAGGGAATTCACAGCGTTGCACAACTGCAATATTCCAAAAGACTTTAATTGTTTTTTGGTTGAGTCTTGACTTTTATACAGTTAAAAGCGAAACCAGTAGAGCTTGAAATATTTATGGAAATTTGCATATAGCCGACAAGACACGTACACGCATAGCAGGACGGAGAGCTGTGTGCGCCGGACACTGTTCGCGCATTGCGTGTACAAAAAACATATTTGCATATCATAAAAATTCATTTTGTAGCAAATTTTTGTGTATTTTTTAAATTGAGCAACCGCAAAGTTTCGCATTGCATTATAAACAGAAAGTTGTTCCCTCCCACCATCTCCCCATCCACTAGAGAATGTTTTCGAAAAGTGCTCTACTTCGATTCACTGCCCAGTTTGTCTCTCAATCTGCTGTCCATGTCTGCATATAAATTACGCCCTCTTGTACTTGCAGTTATCTGCACGTCCCAGTTTGTCGTAGCCACAATCCAAGTTCTAGTCCCTGGTCCCCGTCCGGTATGGCACGCACATAATATACATCAATGTGACTGTAACTCGAGTCCAGACTAGTGGAGTTTGTGGCCACATTGCTGTAGTTCTGATTTACTGGCACTTATGACAACTACCACTCTTCATAGTTTCTGCTCAAGTTTTCCCAGTACTTCAGCTTAAAGCTCGGACTTGTATGTTTGCTTACAATTTTAAGATAATTGAAACGGTTGTAAAACTCAATGATGTTCTTTCTCCCTTGTTGATTGCTCTTTAATGGCAATTCATACGTTATAACAAAGATACAGATACAGACACAAAAGCAGCAAAAAAAAAACATAAACCAGATACTTATGGCTACAGAGGTAGACAATTTGTTGTCATTGTTCGGCCATTAGCCTTATTTTTATGTGGCATAGAGCATGTTGAAATATTGTTTATTTACTCAATTAACGCTAATTGCTTGGATCAATACATTTTTATTTACCTTGCGCTTAAAGGCAGGCAAAAAACCAAAGTGGAAAAGTCTGCTTGCCATGCGGCTAACAAGTTGCGTTATATCGTAATGCGAATTGTGTGAAACGAATTGCTTATATGGCATTTTCGCAAAGTAAGTCGCAATAAGTCTAAGATGCCATTAATAAAGTCATTACCGTCTGCCAATCTGCCTTTTTCACTTATCAAATACTTGAAGCAACATCAAATTTAAATGACAAAAATACACGAGCTCAATAGCAGCTGCAATATTCATAGTGAGTAATAAATTTGGTGGCTTTATCTTTTGTCTGACAAGCGGATGTTTCATTACGAGCAGCGCGCTCTGGCGCCCATAAGCAGGCAACGCATTTTTAAACTGCTTATTAAACTTTGTCAGTGTCACGTACAGCCAGAGGGAGAGGAAGCGAAAGATTGGATGGAAGGGTGTGGCAGGGAGAGGACGTGAGGCTGTGTGGTGGGTGTTGCTGCGCTTTAAGTTTAAGTGGCTACTTAACAAAATAGCGGCGCATAAAATAAATTTCTTTTATGTACTCGCAAATTGCCAGCCAAAGTTTCCATATAAATAAATAGAAAGCGCTTCAACGACCAAAGAAAATACAAAAAAAAAACAAACCAAAACCAAAAAATAAAAAATACAAAATGCTATTGCGGCTACTTGTAACAAGTGTCAATGCTTGTGCGCCCACTATAAACATACAATTTTCCTAGACTTCTTTAAAAAACTTTTGCGAGGCGTGGCAAACGCGTTAAGCGTGCTTATTGTGTTACCAATGCTGCTGCTGCTCCTGTTTTTGTTGTTGTTGTTGTTGTTTTTCTTGGATTTTTGTGAGTGTGTGCATGTTGGGGGAGGCATAACGGCAATTGAATGCCAAGTTAAGTGGCGATGTGTGCGAAGGCGTTTTGCTTTTGCAATTTGCAATAACCAAAGCAAGACCATAAAATATAGTTACTTTCCCTTCAGACCTAAACGGCAATAGAAAGAGAAAGAGTATTCGATGGACAGAGAGAAAAAGAGAAAGCGACACAATGAGCTTTTGATTACTTTGGAATTTCTTATTTGCCTTTCAGACAGTTTCCAAAAAAATCGCGTCCTGGAACTGTGCAAATATTGATAAGCGATTCTTTCGACAGTCGCAAAATGGCACCTATTCGTACACACCCAAAAACACTAGCAGAAACATTGGGATGTGTTTGGTTCCTTTCTTTATTTGTCTAACAATCAGACAATGGAAGAGCACGTGCTCGCTCTTAAGAGCTTTTGCATTTGGTTACATTAGTCTCAAGCTCTGCCTCAAAAAGGCTTAAAAAGCGATCAGCGAAGTTTCGAGTGCCAATTGAATCGCCAAAATCTTTGATAATGTTTAGTACACAATAAAATAATAGTATTTAAATTATTGTTTGTGCTAAAAATATTTAATAAAGAATTATTTATGTCATTTTCTTAGTGTCCATCAAGGACAACAATAATTTGAATATTAAAATTCCAAAATTTGTCTGTATTTAAGGTTGTCTCAATAAAGAAGTTTCTCTTTTGTATAAATTTTGAATTTTTTGTTTTCTTCTTCATCTTAACTCTCGCTGCGATCTTGGCCTCCACTTAAACTGAAATGTGCTGTCAGCATGTGGTGCTGGTGCCAAATGTCAGAGCTGTCGCGGTAAGGTGTTTACGAGAACAGACAAGGAAGGCGCGCTAAATTGAAGAATATTTTGCGTAATAAATTTGAAACGTGACGCTTGCTGAAAAAAATGTTGATGCCAACTGTGACCCTGTGTAAAGCCTATTGATAGAGCAAAAAGTATCCAAACGTTACTCAGCGCCTGCTTGGGCAATATACTTTAGATGCATAGATAACTGTCACCGTGGTAGGATGTGGGGATATGTGGGGGCAGTAACTGACAGCTCTGTCACCTGCTCACGTACGCTGAAAACAAGAATCAAACAACAACAAAAAAAAAACGTATAGAGAAAAGAAAATCGAAGTAACATTTAACATTTTCTACTTAAACGGCCTGGGTCATCAAAATATGATAACCTTTGCAAACAATTTATGAATTTTCCAGTAGTAAGCCCCGGGCTTAGCCACAATTTCCATCCGTCCATTTATTTGACCACTCTCATAAATAACCAAGGCTTAGGCTAAGGCGTGCGGTTAATGTTGGTCCGGTCTGGCCAAAGACAAGCACGTGCAATGTTTTGCTGATTGATTAAACGCGCGAAGATCAACAGAGCAGCATCAACTGCAAAAGTGTTTGGAAACGTTTCAGGAATTGTTATTACATCGTTTGTTAGTTTTTCCATTTTGGCACACCTAGAATCTTTGGCTCATCAAATGGCATGCAGGGAATGCTCGTTAATGCCAAGTGGACAGTAGAACGGACGGACGGTAGTCACACGTGCCAAAGTCACTTTTGATATAACTACATGATGGCAGCACTTAATATGCCCCTCGGTTTGTTTTCGGTTCCGGGTTTGGGTCTAGTTCCACGTCTACTCGCCCGCAGCTCCTAGACGTGACGAGTGCGGGCAATACGCGTTATGCCCTGTCTGAGCATGATGCCTGAACTCATTGTCATGTACGGCGCATAAACCGTAACTGGGCGGGCCAAAAGTAGTCAGAAGCAGCGAGAAAAAAGCGAATACTCAATACGACCATTTCACAGACGCAGGCATGCCCGCAACAAGCATACGCACCGTGCACCTTACGCTCTCCCATTTGAAGCACAGAAAGCTTCAAAATTGTCTAGCAGAAGAAAAAATTCATTAAACAAAGCAGTTACCAAGCTGTTGATATGAGAAGTCTTAAAATACATATTGCACTCAACAGACAAACAATTTAAACTCACAGTGGGTGGCCACCACGTAATTGAGCTGACACAGCGTGAGTTCGGTATGTTACTGGCAGAACTCCTGTTGAGTAAATAAAATGTGACAATAATATTTTAGACTAGCGTTGAGACACCCATTACGCAATGTTGCTATTGTCACAGACTGTTGTGCAATCTGATTACCCGAATTTTGGTTGAAAATTATTCAATTATTTAATTTGTGCAAAAGTTAGTTAAACTGAAACTGACATAATGACATATATGTTTGCTTTGTAAAAGATAAATGAAATTAAAACCAATAAATTGGTTTAAAAGCCCAATAAAGTAGCTTAATTGAGCTGTACGAAACTGTTACAGCGGAATGCACAAACCGAAAATATATTACGTAGGAGTGAAGGAATTATTTTAAATTTTACAATTTTACCTTGCACGGCTTATAGTAAATTAATTTTTGTTATAACAATGACTTTCTTTTGGCTGCAGGTTATCTAACAACCGAGAGAGCAATAGGTCTATCTTTTTATTCTGCTTCACATAACTATCCATTTCAAGTGAGAATAGTGTTGACTATTGGCCTGCAGTTGTGTAAGCATATTAAATTCATTAGAAATGCAAATGGGTCTAGCGACATCTTCAAGTTCAAGCTGGCCATAAAAATTCATAGCGGGTGTGCATGCCATGAAAAGGCCAACAAACCAGGTGATAGTTGAGCCAAAAGTTGTCTAGTTTGTTAACCCGTTTTTGGCCTGAGGCCAACGGCCAGGTGCAGCAACATTAAGACATGCGACACGCTCAACTGGCGTTTTAGATATGCCTTCTTGTTTTATTTATTTAATTTTTTATTGTTACCCGTCGGCTCTATTAAATTTTTCATGGCCTATAAGCAATGTACACCAAATTAATGACACTCAGCGTTCTTGCACATGCATATGTGAACATAAATTTTTGTATACGTCTATAAATGTGTACGCAAGTTTGTGTGTGCGTGAGTGAGTACTTAATTTTCTAACAACAGTACACTTGCACAAGTGTGTCTTTGTGTGTGTAATTAGTGTTTTGTATGTTTATATTAAAAGCCGTAGCGTTCGCTTCTTAATAAGTTAAACGACATTTTGAACATTCAAATGTCGCTAGCTGCCGGTCAATGTTGTTGTTGTCATTAGACAGTTGATGTTGTTGCTGATGTTGGTGCTGCTGTCAGTGCTGTTAGGCAAGCGAGTTTGAAAAAGCCGCCGCGCAGCCACAGGACGAGACAAGGACATTATGTGTGTGGGCATTATGTGGAGGCATGTTTGCAATTAAAATAAAAACCAGGGCACAAGTGTCAGCTGCCGCTGTGCCACTATACATATGTGTGAATGTATGTATTTGCTGTAGGCCCTGTACTATACACATATACTCAAATGTCCTTAGCTGCGACTAAACCTATGAGTCGTCCTTAGTTGCGCTACAAAAATAAGTTATTGCCTACTTGTGGGCGCAGAGAAGCTCGGAATAAGCTCTGAATTTACGTTCGTACTTTTTGCGCTTTATCCTCAGGACAATTGGGTAGCTTAGTTGAATATATTTTGTTATACTAACTGCTCTTCGGACAGGGTATGGCGATTTCAGGCTTATGTATGTGAATTTGTTTGCATTTGTCGTTCTCCTCAATTTGTTACGGTATTTTTGCGCTTGATTTGCTAACATTAGGTTCTTCTATGTACATGTCTTAATCGCATTCTTTATAATCATCTATTAAATAAATAATAACAAGATATTTGTCAAAAAATCAGCACCTGCCGAAGCGGCGTCGATACTTGATTGTGGACATAAAACGTATTGACCGTTATGGCAAATTGATAAATAAATTGGCCAGAGATAAAATAGATTGGCAATAATTCGATTTTATGTTGATTCTTCCATAGGTGACGAGTTATTAATATTTTTATTTTATGAGCTTAAGTTTTTGTTTCAGTTTTGCTTTGGATTTTGTTTTTTTGGCTCACAATAATTGCCATAATTTATTTGCATGCAAATGTGACAAATTTGCATAACTGCTGAAGCCTAAGTTAATGTTGTTTAATACCTTGTTCTATGGTACGCGGAAATATGTTCGAGAAAAAGTCCTAAACGGCGGCGGCAAAAACATTTATGCAAATTCAATGAATGAGCTAAACAAACTCGTTAAACTGGCACACAACTGACGACAACAGATTTGCAATTTTTTCAAATAAACTTGATAATTTAGAGAGTTAAATAATGCTCCAATTTATAGCGAGTCAGCTGTTGAATTTTTTGGCCCCCAACAAACACTTAAAAACGCTCCGCCCAGATGTCATTTTCAAAATACTTGTTAAAATTAACAGGACATCAAATATGATTGTTACTTAGATATTGCTTTTAAAGTAGATGTTTTTTTATGGCCAGTTCCTGTGCTCTGTGCGTTGAAGACTAGAAAACAGATTTTTATAAGTAGATCGATTGACCTATAGATCATTTACATGAAACGCTGCTGCCCTCAGCTCGATCCGGGGTCTGGCCGCATTTAAGATAATTATAACTGATGCGTTAACGTTGTCCAACGGCTTTTAATCAATCGTTGTTATTGTGCGTGCAGCGCCCTTTGCTATTTTGTGAATGCTGCTATTATTTTTTTGTTTCTGTATGTTTTGGTTTTTATGTTGCTGCTCCGTGCATCTTTTATAAGCGTGTGGCACCCGAGACCTTGAAATAGTAGCTGGGTTATTTTAATATGTTTACATTTGTTTAGTTTGCATATGACATTGCCACCAGCGATGGGCAGCCAAACTAAATTCCAAGCATCCCAACAGCAGAGCAGCTAGCCACAGTGCTTAGTGGTCTGGGTGGAGCCATAAACAAAACGAAGACAAATTATATTTGGTTTTAGGCTATGGCTTTGGCGCTGAATCTTGATTGACAACTTCTCAAGCGACGACAGAAAAAAACAAACAGAAAAAAAAACAATCGTAACAAAATCATGAATGGAAAGGGAAATGGATAAATTTCGAAAAGAATTTGTAGAATCAATTAATAGTAGTTAAATCTGTCAAGACTCCAATAAAAAGTCGTATTTAATATTGTATGACGACCAAATTTTGGTTACTCATAGCAAATCTTATCTTTGATATGCATCAGTCTGGCGCCAATGATTTGCAAATCAATTCAGTTATCTTAGTTATGGATCTTTCGAATTTGAATGCTGAATTGAAATGAATTATGCAAATGAATTCAATGGCAACTATGTTGTTGGCATTTATTTATCTATATCTCTAAAAGTCAAAAACAATAATTTTATGATATCAATAAAGCATGACGAAAACGTGATAATCGCTGATCAGATTAAATGGTCGTCGCCTGGCGCCACCTGCTTACCGTTGCATAACTTCAGGTGTCGAACAGTTAAAACTTTAAGGTCGCAACGCTTGTTAACTTTATGGCTTCTATTTTGGCAAAGTTAGCGGAATAACTGGCCAACCAACAACTTGCTCATTGAGGGCTAAACGGATTCGCAAATAAAAAAAACTCAAAAGCTATGAAAATTTATTTCTATATATTTTTATAGATATTGAGGCCATTGTTTCGTTAAACACAAACATTCCATTCCTTCGAATGTAACTTGATTAATTTAAGGGGTCACTCATCAAATAATGTGGCAAAGTTAGACATTAATACCAAACTAGAAACTAAAATCGATTGGGAATTCCCAAACTGGAAATCTTCAGCAAGAGTCAAGCAACCGACTGGAAATTTTAAATATCGCTTCGAACTTGTTTCGATGCTCCGCCAATTCAAGACCGATATCGTCAGTTTTCGGCACCTACTCGAAATCTTTTTGCAAACAAATATGTATGAAGAAAATAATTTCTTTTTTTTACCATGATCATAACGCAAAACATTGTAAGTTTTTTTTAATGCTGCTACTGTTGCTGCAGAGCCTGGCCCTAATCTCGCCCCTAGTCGGTTTGCCAATGCGACTTGCTTTTGAGGCAGAGCTGCGCCCTCATTTGCATGATGCCAGCAGAGATATTTGCAAGAATAGGCCGACAAATCGAAGATGCGCATTGGACACGATTCGATGTTGACATTGTCGACTGGCATTGTTTTTATCACATTGGCTCGTCTTTCAGGGTTTGATATTAATTCAATAAACAAAAGCAGCAAAAGAAGTTACTGCTAAATGCTTCGAGTTTTGAGAGTGACAACAGCAGCAGCGGCATCAGCAACAACAACAACCTCACAGCAGCAACAGCAGAAGCAGCGACCATCGCGGCTTGGTCTCTTCATGAACCTCAGCGCGGTCGAGTGACACAGATTTGTGGTTTTCGTATAAATAGTGGACCTTTGGGTGTTTTAAAAGTCAGATACAACCGAACAGTCAAAGTTAAAGAACTTCAGTTGAATTCAAAATGCGTGCATTCATCGTAAGTAACAAGGAGCCTACAACAATCATCACAAAGCATTACCTCACTTCTCTCTCTCTCTTCTCTGCAGGTTTTGTGCTTTGTGGCCGTCGCCTGCGCTGATAAGCTGGGCTACAACTACCAGCCCGTCGGACACTCCGGCTCTGGACTGTCGTTCGCTCCTGGAAGTGGCAGCATCGGCGGCCTTAGCGGTGGCGGTCTAAGCGGTCTAGGCGGTGGCTCACTGGGCGGTAGCTCTCTGGGTGGAATTGGTGGCACCGCTCAATTGATTGATGACTCCGGTCTTGGCGGAGGCAGCATCGGTGGTGGCAGCATCGGTGGTGGCAGCATTGGTGGTGGCAGCATCGGTGGTGGCAGCCTCGGTGGTGGCAACCTTGGTGGTGTGTCCGGTCTGGCTGCTCCAGTCTCCTACAACGCTCCTGCCCCAGCTGCTGAGTTGGAGAAGGAATTCTTCACCTTCACCGCCAACGAACAGGACTTCGATGAGCCCCAAGCTTTGGAGAAGGTGTCCAGCTCCCTGAACAAGGGTCTGCGTGTTATCTTCATCAAGGGACCCGAGAACCGTGGCTTGGAGAACGCTGCTCTGGCTTTGGCTAAGCAGGCTGCCCAACAGGAGACCGCCATCTATGTCCTGAACAAGCAGGCTGACATCGGTGATCTGGCCAGCAAACTGAATGCCATCCGCAGCAACAACAACAACAAGCCCGAGGTTCACTTTGTCAAGTACCGCACTCCTGAAGATGCTGCCAACGCACAGCGCGCCATTCAGGGACAATACGACTCTCTGGGAGGTTCCAGCCAGGCCCACAACGGTGGTGTTGCCCCCGTGCTGAACTTCGCTTCCCAGGCTCCAGTGCGTCAAGCTACTGCCAAGTCCCCCGAGAACGCTTACCTGCCCACCTCGATCTTCCGTCGTGTCTAATTTTCAGTAAGATCTAGATCAACTGATTTCTAATGCCAGCGATCTTTGACTGATTTTTAAACCTAGTTATTGTTGAATAATGATTAAATAAACCCCATTTCCTACATATTAAAACAAACGTCTTGTTTCTGTTTCAAAAGCTATTATCCTTTGAAATGAATCGTTGAGTATGGAATATTATAGACAATCTGATCATTTGTTATAAAGAGTTGTTTTGTAACCTGCAACAGTATATTGGAAAGAACGTTGCTTTTTATACCCTGATCCCAGAAATCCCGGAGATACGAGACATTGAAGTTGTGTATGCAGTATGCAGTATGCGCTATGCACACACACACATACTTGCAAGCACTGACTGTACGCGTGAATTATAGGGATCAGGGAATCTTCTAGTCGGGATTACTCGGCTAGAGCCCTCTTACTTATTTCGAGCTGCTTTTATGATCCAATAGTCTTTTAAATATAAATTTTTCTTAATGTTTTTTAACTCGCACTTAAGAATTTATACCTTAGGTGGTTAATATTTTCATGTTCATTTAGACTTCCGTCTAAAACCTATTAGGCAAATTTTTTTGTGGCTTATCAACTTTTAATGTAAAGACCATCTTTTATTTATGATGTGTTGTATAATAAAACTGAAAATTTACAAACAAAATAATTGAATGAATAATGGCACTAATATGCTATATTTGTCGTATATGATTTAAATTAATATTAACGACTTTTATGATTATAATGCTTTTAGTATTATATATCTGTAATATCTATTTTATTGTAGTATAAAGAATACAAATAATTTTTTTTTTTCAAAGTCTTCTAGTTTAAGTTTATAAATCGATCAACATTTAAATTTAACTAACTTCATCAACTAATGACGCAAGCGTCCCAGGATCGAGGAGGGCAGATAGTTGCTTTCGGGTGCCTGAATCTGAGTCTGTCCAGCGCTCACGGGTGCTGCGGAGCGGGAGGCAAAGTTCAGGGCGTTGGCCACACCACCGTTTATGGACTGGCTAGTGCCTCCCAACGAGTCGTATTGGCCCTGAATAGCCTTCTGGGCGTTGACAGCATCCTCTTGTGTGCGATACTTGACAAAGTGAACCTCGGGCTTGTTGTTGGCGTTTTGACGCACAGCATTGAACTTGTTAGCGAGTTCGTTAAGGTCGGGTTGTCTGTGGAGCAGATAGATTGCTGTTTGCTGCTCGGCAGCCTGCTTGGCTAGGGCCAAAACGGCATTCTCGTAGCCACGATTCTCCGGCGCCTTAATAAAGATCACACGAACGCTCTTCTTAACGGCGGCAGCAATTTTACGTGCTGCATCGGGATCCTCAAAATCAGCCTCGTTGGCGTGAAACGAAAAAAATTCCTTATGAATACCAGCTTGTGGGGCTGCATTGTAGCTAACTGGGCCACCAAGACCTGATCCATGGCCAGTGCTGCCAATGCCATCGAGAGCAGCGGACGTGCTGCCGGGTCTGTAGTTATAGCCCAAACGACCGGCACTAACTGTCGCCACCAAATACAAAGCAATCAAAGCGCGCATCTTGCCGTCCTCTACTGTTCTGTTAGAATGCTGCCTATGCGTATATTAACTTAGCTTTTATACCGCCAACGCTTAAATGAGCTTAAATTAGACTAGTTGATCTAGCTGAATTAAGTCGTCGCGCTCTCTTGCGTTTTGTTGGGAGCGTTCAGCGCCAAATTCTGTCGGAAGATGCAGACGACGGCTCTGACCAAGACTGCCTAAATGTGATTGGCCAGGGGGTTTTGGAATGCTGTTAATCTGTTAACATAATTTCGCTCTTAACACATTTAAAACATTGTTTTGAGCAGCTTCAAACGTGCCGCCAAAGTTGTCGCGTCTGTTTCCGACTGTCGATTGGCCGATCGTGATTCACTCATAATTGGCTTATAATTTATGCGTAATACTTAGCTAACGCAACCAAAAATAACCGACTTTTTTGTTATAGAATCGGTATTTGTTAATGAAAAAAAAGTGATCGTCAGCACAATAAAATTAATGATTAGATTTGTTTTTTCTCGTTTTTTATTATAGCTAATCAGGTTTCGACCAAACATAAATCTTATTAGCCTAATATATGTGAAGAAGTGTGTCTGTTTTTGTCTTATTATGTAGTTTGCACTTGAAACTCCTTTCTAATTGTACATCGCACACAACAAGGTTACAATGAATATCAGGTCAACTAACGGTTTGTCGGCCTTGATATGTCATGAAGCAAATAAGCTTAGTGAAATTAATAATTGAGAAATATTCTAAATATTCAATGACGCAAAACATTTTAATGTTATATTTCCAAAGAACTTAAGAAATTCACCATGAAACGTTACACATCAGAGGAAAATCAAAGCAAAGCTCGTGCTGTAACTCAGTCAAAGCCTTTCATACCCATTTAAATACACTATCATTGTTTTCGTTTAAAAATTATTATTTCAGATTCAGTTCAAAATTAGACATTAGTCAACAATTATTAAAAATAAAGATCTCTTCACTCGTCTATCCAAATCAAACACAATTTAACGGCGCAGACGACGGAATATCGAGGTTGGCAGGTATGCGTTTTCAGGTGACTTTGCACTGACCTGACGCACTGGTCCCTGGGAGGCAAAGTTCAGCACGGGGGCAACACCACCATCAGCAGACTTAGAAGACCCACCCAGCTGATCGTACTGGGACTGGATGGCGCGCTGTGCATTGGCAGCATCCTCAGGAGTGCGGTACTTGACGAAGTGAACCTCGGGCTTGTTGTTGTTGTTGCTGCGGATGGCATTGAGTTTGCTGGCCAAATCACTGATATCGGCCTGCTTGTTCAGGACATAGATGGCGGTCTCCTGTTGGGCAGCCTGCTTAGCCAAAGCCAGAGCAGCGTTCTCCAAGCCACGGTTCTCGGGTCCCTTGATGAAGACAACACGCAGACCCTTGTTCAGGGAGCTGGACACCTTCTCCAAAGCTTGGGGCTCATCGAAGTCCTGTTCGTTGGCGGTGAAGGTGAAGAATTCCTTCTCCAACTCAGCAGCTGGGGCAGGAGCGTTGTAGGAGACTGGAGAAGCCAGACCGGACACACCACCAAGGTTGCCACCACCGAGGCTGCCACCACCGATGCTGCCGCCACCAAGACCGGAGTCATCAATCAATTGAGCGGTGCCACCAATTCCACCCAGAGAGCCACCGCCCAATGAGCCACCACCCAGGGAGCCACCGCCCAGGGAACCGCCACTGAGACCACCGCCGCTAAGGCCGCCGACGGGCTGATAGTTGTAGCCCAGATTATCGGCGCAGGCGACGGCCACCAAACACATAACCTTTAGGGGTAGAGAAGAGAGATATAGGCTTAATCCTTTTGTGCCTGGACAGTTGCAGATCCTTTGTACTTACAATGAACGCACGCATTTTGATGTAAACTTTTTCTTTTTTGGTTCTTCTACTTTGAGTTACGAATTGCTTCTGTCTTTTGCTTGGAGCGATCTTTATTATTTATACAAATCTATCTTCGAGGCTGATAAAAACAAAACTGCCGCCTTGGCGTCGCTTGCATAGAAATCGCTTTGATGCCACTGTGTTTTGCCGCCTACAAAGCTTTTTGGCTCTACGGTTTTATGGTCAATTTGGAATTTTTGTTGCGTTTCAATGGGCAACGTCAGCGGCTGTGACTGCGGCTGATTGTTTTAGGTTATTCAAATTTTCGAGTTTTGTATTCAATAATTTTTACAAGAATTAATATGAAATTATAAATTTAATATGTGGCGAGCACATTGAACTAAGTTTATATGCATATGGATTTTATAAAGATGGGTCATAATTACCTTTTGTAGATATAAAATAAATATGTTTTCAAACTCTTCGGCAAGGCTAAATGCTTGTTTTATGTAGGACATCTGCAGTTGGGTTTTTCTATATATTATTAAATACTTGTTTACCGGTATTTCTAGCCAACTTTTCTGACTAATATTGATTATTGATTTATTATTTGGGCGTACATTTAATGAAGTGGTTGAAACGCCACCCTTTTTATTAACTTTCAGGTGGTATGATTACGTAATATTAAAATTTAGCCAATGTGCTTACATTCCCATTATTATTATTATTTGTTTGGTAAAATTAAAAGAGGATTCTTTGTTATTTAATTTTTAAGTATACACATATTTTTAAGTATACATATATATTTATTGTTTTCTTTTTTACATACGAAAAATCATGGGTAATTCCATTCAAGTCCAGCATTCAAACAAGTAAGAAGGCTCTAGTCGAGAAATCCCGACTATACGATACTCTGATCCCTAAACTTTATGCGTACAGTCAGTGCTTGCAAGTATGTGTGTGTAGGCTCATACTGCATACTTCATACACAACTTCAATGTCCCATATCTCCGGTGTTTGTTGACCGATTTCAATAAAAATTTTCAAGATTTTCATTTTTATGTTAATGTTCTTGTCGATCCCATGTGTATATCGGAAATGGGAAGAGTTATCGGAAATCGGAAACATACTTGTACTGCCTTGCTGCGAGCTTAAGTTCCAAATCTGGAGTCTCTAGCTCTAATAGTCTCTCAGATCGACGCGTTCATACATACAGACAGACAGACGGACGGACGGACAGACGGACATAGCTATATTAATTCTACTGTTGGTGCTGATCAAGAATATATACTTTATGGGGTCGGAGATGGTTCATTCTGCCTGTTATATACTTTTGCACAAAACCATTATACCCTTTTCCCCATTTTTAATGGGATCAGTGTATAAAAATGCTTGACTTACCATGTTAGTGCTTTTCCAGTAATTTAATTGCAAATTCTATTTAGACTTGTGGATTTTAAATTGTTAAATTATTCATATCATAAAAATGCTCTTAAAATTACAAAATACTGAAGAAGTTGCTTATCAATCAAAGACCAATAGACAAATGTCCTGCATTTAATATCACTTTTCTTCTTTTCATTTTTTTTTCCTCAATAAGATTTTGATTTTGAAACATTTTTTTTCTTTTTATTTATATAAAAACAACAGTTAATAGAATTACTCAACAAGCAAGCACTAGAAATACAATTTTTCTAGATGGTTAGTAGGATCTCTTTAAAAACGACGGAAGATAGAAGTTGGCAGGTATGAGTTGTCGGGGGAGTGGACATTAGCCTGACGCACTGGTCCCTGGGAGGCAAAGTTCAAAGCTGGGGCAACACCACCATCATGAGCTTGAGAAGTTCCTCCTAGTTGATCATACTGGGACTGAATGGCGCGCTGTGCGTTGGCAGCATCCTCAGGAGTGCGGTACTTGACAAAGTGAACCTCGGGCTTGTTGTTGTTGTTGCTGCGGATGGCATTGAGTTTGCTGGCCAAATCACTGATATCGGCCTGCTTGTTCAGGACATAGATGGCGGTCTCCTGTTGGGCAGCCTGCTTAGCCAAAGCCAGAGCAGCGTTCTCCAAGCCACGGTTCTCGGGTCCCTTGATGAAGACAACACGCAGACCCTTGTTCAGGGAGCTGGACACCTTCTCCAAAGCTTGGGGCTCATCGAAGTCCTGTTCGTTGGCGGTGAAGGTGAAGAATTCCTTCTCCAACTCAGCAGCTGGGGCAGGAGCGTTGTAGGAGACTGGAGCAGCCAGACCGGACACACCACCAAGGTTGCCACCACCGATGCTGCCACCACCGATGCTGCCTCCGCCAAGACCGGAGTCATCAATCAAGCCGGAGCCGCCACCAAGACCGCCGAGAGAGCCACCACCAAGACCACCCAGTGAGCCACCTCCTAGAGAGCCACCGCTCAGACCTCCGCCTATTCCGCTGCCAGGAGCGAATGACAATCCTGAGCCGGAGTGTCCGACGGGCTGATAGTTGTAGCCGAGCTTATCGGCGCAGGCAACTGCCACTAGGCACATAACCTGTTTTTATTTGGATTTGAGAAGTATTGCTTTAGAATATCCTTTGGCATGATTGGTTAACAACTTACAATGAAGGCACGCATTTTGAATTCTGCAGCTGTTGGTTCTGTTGGTTTGAAGCTTGTTTGGTTTCTGTCTTAAACAGCGACGGCGGTTATTATTTATACAAATCAGTGTTCGAGGCTGGCAGCGAGACTTCTCATTAAAGACAATGCGGCGGTCGCTTAAAGTCTTTTCCGCTTCAAAATAGCAGCGCTCATCTTTTGTCCGTTGCTTGGCTCGACAATTTGGCTTTGGATAAATGTTATTATAAGGAAAGTGATAAAAATCAACATCGTGATCATAAAAATGCAATATTTTCGCACAATGCGACATAGAATATTTTAAGCAAAAGCAATAACAAAATGGTTATGATTTTGTGTTTACTTTATTTGGTCGATTTTATTTTCGTACGTTTAAAAATGCTGAAAAAAACAACAACTATTCCCAGCGTCATTGGCGAAATAATCATGAAACTGAATTTTTCTAGCGCACACGGAGGCGGCGCAGAATGTTGGCTGGCAGATAGGAGCCACTGGGCGCACTGGGAGCCGCGAAGCTACCATGTCCACCACCTCCGCTCGAATGTCCGATGGGGGCACGAGATGCAAAGTTAATGGCTGGAGCAACACCACCATGAATGTTTTGGGTTGTGCCGCCCAGAGAGTCGTACTGCGATTGAATGGCACGCTGTGCGTTGGCAGCATCCTCGTGAGTACGGTACTTGACGAAATGAACCTCAGGCCTGGCATTGGAGTTCTGGCGCACAGCGTTGAACTTGTTGGCCAGATCACCGATGTCAGTCTGCTTGTTCAGGACATAGATAGCTGTCTGTTGCTCGGCAGCCTGCTTAGCCAGAGCCAGAGCAGCGTTCTCCAAGCCACGGTTTTCAGGTCCCTTGATGAAGACAACGCGCAGACCCCTGTTGACACTGTTGGCAATCCTTTCGCTGGCAGCTGGATCATTGAAATCTTCCTCGTTGGCTTCAAATGTGTAGAACTCCTTGTTGAGTCCGCCCGACGGAGCATAGGATGCGCTGGGACTGGTCTCAGCACCACTGTAGCTAGGCTCGTTGTAGGCAACGCTGGGAATGCCGTTGCTGGCAGACGCTGTGTCAAATCCTTGTCCATAATTGTATTGTGCGCATGCGGCGCCAAACAGGCAGATCACGACGAGGAATCGCATTGTGAATTTGAAAGAACTGAGTGTGTGTACTGGAGAGCCAAAAGCTAAGACTGAATCCTGATACTAAGCGACTCGGCTTTTATACACCGCCCTCGTAGCGGGATCGAACTCAGAACAATGGAAATGGGTTCTTTACGGGCATCATAATTCAACAAGTCTCTTATGCAAAGCAGTGCGCTTAAGAAATGATTATGCAAAACTATCCAACTAGACGAGCTCTACAGCTTTCTGCGCTAGGGAAGATGGGAACAAGGAACCGGTTCTAAATATAAGTTCAGAACTCAACATTGTTTGAATTTAGGTTCGACACAGAAATTACAAAATAACTACCGAACTTGTTCTTGAAATCAGCACCGCATCCAATTAAAGTTTGGTTATCGTAAATAGCAAAGTTTATGCCAGCATATATTTATTAACATATATATAAGAAAGATAGAACATTGATGACAGCTTTTGAGTAAACCGGGTAGAATTAAATATTCATGACGAAATAACATTTTATTTGTATACCGCAAATTCTACCGGAAGAAATGAATGAAGCAAAAATGTTGAGCTGGTAAACACTTCGGTTATTGCCCTGGCCTAATACTTGTTTGAGCAACGACGTCAGTTAAAAACTAGTTACTTTTAGAGATGGCAGGCAGTCGTGCTCCTTTTATAGGCACACTTAAAGTCGTCTCATATAAGCTTTCGTACTTAATGCGCAAATTCGCTTTAAATTAAACATATGGCTGATGTAACAATGTACTTATACTTATACCGGCAAAGCCTGCAGACGTACAAGTTTAAAGGTTGGAATTTGTAAATACAGACGAAGGCAGCGGAAAATGTTTTCAGGGAGATAGCTTGCGCCAGGGAGGATAGCCGATTCAGTGTTCTCGTGAACAGCTGGTGCCTGCGAGGCAAAGTGTGAACTGGCGCAACACCACCATCAGCAGGCATATTTGTTGATGTCAGCCTGCTTGTTCAGGACATAGATTCCGGTCTTCTTTTGGCCAGCTTGCTTAGTCAGAGCCAGAGCAGCCTTTTCCAGACCACGGTTCTCGGGTCTCTTAATGAAGACAGCAGGCAGGCCTTTGTTTAGAGAGCTGGACACCTTCTCCAAAGCTTGAGGCCCATCCTGTTCGTTGGCGGTAAAGGTGATGGAACGAACGAGAGCTTCCACCAAGCCCATGTAGAGAGCCGCTACTTATTTCTCCACTTTCGCTGCCAGGAGCAAATGATAGTCAGTCAATAGGACTGTTCAACTGGTTGGTAGTTGTACCCCAGCTTATCGGCGCAGGCGACTGCGACAAAACCTAAAATAATAAAAGCACACATTTATTTAAAATTTGATTGAGTTTTTTTGGAGATTCGATGTCTTTACTTATATTAGGGTAGATTATGGATGTTTGAATTGATAAGATATTGCATTTGGAAATTTATCACATCGTGAGAAGAATTTGCACTTGCCAATTAAATGAATAAATCCAAATAACATCATAAAATCGAGTGATTTTTGATGTGCGTCACTGTGCCTGCAGATTTTTGCATAGTTTTCGCGCCGAAACTGTAGGATTTGGCTGAATGTTAAGATGCAAATGAGGGAAAAGAAGCACTATGTATTTTTTGATTGCTAAATGAGTGGCGCCAAGTAATTTATTAAATGTCCAATTATCAAATTATCTTATTTGGTGCTGACACCGCGCTGCTGCCCAGCAGCCAATTAACAAATTGATCGCTGCTAAAACCAAAAGACCTGGGATTTATTTTTAGCGATGAAGTCGAATGAAGGCGGCACTTCCGGCGCCATTCAAAATGCACATCCACTGCCGGCTGCGTAAGGTCGCCTCCACCCGCAGCATTAGCATATATCAACGCACAAAAGCTTCAAAGCCGCGACAAAGCCTTGCAAAGAGGCTATAATAATTTCGCGGATCGTTAAAATATGTTTTGTATAATATGACGGGGCACATCTCATTTGCATGTTTTGTTTGGCTATCGAACGATTTTGGACAACACTTTTAGTCCCTAGTTTATAGCGCATAGTAAGTGAAGTAGTATCGCAACGATTTCGATTTACAATCCATTGGCCAACAGTTCGTTGACAATCCAGCCATCATGGCCAGATTTATAGCGATTATAGAGATACAAGGTATTTTCAAGAACGAAACAGCAATGTTGAATATTGAGAACTATTGTCAAATGCAGAATATTTGATTCAATATGAATCTCATGGCACTAGTGACGGCGTCGTTTTTAAGATCTTCGACAAGTAACAGATAAGCCATATACGCTTAGAGAAGCTATCCAATCAAGCCGTTCTACTACATATTCAATAGGAAGCAGTGAGCAGTCTAGAAGAAGTGTTGCATAATCTTATAATCTTATTCATGCATTTGCATATCGGAAAATGCTCCACAAAGCAACGTGCATAAAAGCCATCGTTTCTTCTGCCACAAGCACACATTCTGCAAACACCTCAAACGGACTAAACATGAGACATTTCTCCGCTATCTTCTGCTGCTGCCTGGTGGCTTTTGTCGGCGCTGATAAGCTTGGCTATAACTACCAGCCTATAGAACATTCTGGCTCTGGCCTTTCGTTTTCGCCTGGCAGTGCCGCCAGTAATGTGGCACCCATATTAACATCAGGAGCTGATTACGTTGGTGATTCCGATAACGCCGGCTTTGCCGAACCCTCATCTGCGGAACCCAGCTATCAGCCCAGTTATCAGCCAAGTGCTGAGCAATCTGCCGATGCTCCAAACTATGCCGATAACGCCGGCTTTGCCAAACCCTCATCTGCGGAACCCAGCTATCAGCCCAGTTATCAGCCAAGTGCTGAGCAATCTGCCGATGCTCCAAACTATGCCGCAGTACACCCCGAGCTGCAAAAGGAATTCTTCACCTACACAGCCAACGATGAGGACTTCAACGATCCTGCTGCATCAGAAAAGGTTTCCAACACCTTGAACAAAGCTCTGCGCGTTGTCTTTGTCAAAGGACCCGATCACAGTGGCCTGGAGCAGGCGGCTCTGGCTCTGGCCAAGCAGGCTGCCCAACAGGAGTCCGCCATCTATGTCCTGAACAAGCAGGCAGATATCGCTGATTTGGCCAGCAAACTGAATGCCATCCGCAGCAACAACAACAATAAGCCCGAAGTTCACTTTGTTAAGTACCGCACTCCTGAGGATGCTGCCAACGCACAGCGCGCCATTCAGTCCCAGTATGATCAACTAGGAGGAACTTCTCAAGCTCATGATGGTGGCGTTGCACCCTCACTCAACTTTGCATCTAGTGCCCCAGCGCCAGTTGCGGCAGTCAGTCCTGCCGCTTCCGCACCTGCCCAGCACTTTGCTGAGCCCGAAGCCACGGAGCCGGTTTCCTCATATATTCCACCAGTGACGCCAGGCAGCACATATTTGCCCGCAAATGTTTTGCGCCGTCTTCGTTTCTAAGGTTAAAGACTTGAATCTGTTATTGTTATTTAAATTGATTATTCATTGTTATTGTTTACATATTATTTCGAAAATAAAAATTGTTTATTAAAAAATATTGCAATTCTTAAATATTTGGCAACTATTTGCCATTTCTCACCTTTCAAAGTTTTTATTATTATTATTATTATTATTTAGAAAAGCGGATATATTTCAAATATGCGACGGTATGTATCAAATAGCATAGAAATTTCAAATTCTCTAAAACTAACTAACTAAAAATTTTAATTGCAATGCCTTCATCAAATGTAATATGTCTACTTACTTCCACTACACTTTATAAATTTATTTTGTGTCCTCAGTGGCTTAACATATATATGTATATATATATTGTATAAATTTTTATGATAGGGTATCTACTGGTAGACTACAGTGAATCGTCATAGGTTGCATTTGAATGAGCAACGGCTTTTAAGTTAAGCATTAGCTTATGTTTAGATTCAATATTTTCTTGCTTAGGAATTCATCTATGTGAAAATGATTTGATCTTGAAATTGGAAACGGATTTGGGTTTTTTCGTGTAGCAAACAAGTTCAACGGGTTGATTTAGGATGTGGAGATGTTGAGTTTATATGAAAGTTGGCAAATTCAAAACACAAAAAGTTCTTTGACAGCATTCTTATGATTAAGACATGTTTTGTCAATGCCAACACTTATATGTTTAGTTTTTTTTATTTCAACATATACACGTATGTACATCCATGTTAGTTTGTCCCACGCATTTCCGAAATTGATTTTGTATAAGTTGTTTGACAAATTGCATGTAGCTCAAAACAAACAATGCCCATAACTGTAACATCAAGCAATTTAAAATTAACAAGCTCACATACTGGCCCAAAAAATAAAATTATGTTTGGCCATTAGACGGAGTTTCACTTTCAATCGTGGCGGGTTCGATTTGCATAACAAAATGAGCGAACAAAAGAATTTGGCTACCGAACAGCCAAACAATTTAGAGCCGATGCTGTCGCCTCTGTCGCAGTCGACTGTGATGTTAGCGTCACGACGCGTAGGCTAATTTGCATAAAAATTTTCTTTGTAAGCCGATGTTCATCAAATTTTAATCAACGCCGCCGCCGCTGCTGCCTTTCAGGTCATAATCGAATACGCCTAAAAAACATGTTCGACCACATATTCGGGTGAATCTTATCTTGATTTTTAGCATCGCTGTTTAACGCTTGTTCTGAGAGTGACATTCATCTTGGTATAAAAATGGCACCTCACCTCTGCACTACATCATTCTGTGCTCATAGCTTCGACTAGAACTAGAACTCCAAAAATGCGCGCTTTTATCGTATTGTGCCTTGTAGCCGTTGCTTGTGCCGATAAGCTCGGCTACAACTACCAGCCGGTTGGACACTCCGGCTCAGGACTGTCGTTCGCTCCTGGAAGTGGTAGCATTGGCGGTGGTTCCCTTGGTGGACTCGGCGGTGGTTCTCTTGGTGGACTCGGCGGTGGTTCCCTTGGTGGACTCGGCGGTGGTTCCCTTGGTGGACTCGGCGGTGGTTCCCTTAGCGGTGGCTCTCTGGGAGGACTCGGTGGTGGCCTGAGCTCCGGTCTTGGTGGCTCTGGGCTGGGCAGCTCCGGATTGGATGGACCCGTCAGCTACAATGCTGCTCCCTCATCCGAGCTGAACAAGGAGTTCTACACCTTCACCGCCAACGAGCAGGACTTCGATGAGCCCCAAGCTTTGGAGCGTGTTTCCAACTCAGTCAACAAGGGTCTGCGTGTTGTCTTCATTAAGGGACCTGAGAACCGTGGCTTGGAGAACGCTGCTCTGGCTTTGGCTAAACAGGCTGCCGAGCAACAGACAGCTATCTATGTTCTGAACAAGCAGGCCGACATCGGCGATCTGGCCAACAAACTGAATGCCATCCGCAGCAACAGCAACAATAAGCCCGAGGTTCACTTCGTCAAGTACCGCACTCCTGAGGATGCTGCCAACGCACAGCGCGCCATCCAGTCGCAATACGACTCTCTGGGCGGTTCAAGCCAGTCCCACAATGGAGGTGTTGCCCCTGCTCTGAACTTTGCTTCGGCGCCACAGTACCGTCAGCCAACCGCTCAAACCCCAGAGAACTCTTACCTGCCATCGTCTGTGCTCCGTCGCCTGCGTTTCCGTTATTGAGTAAAGTGGAGTTTTAGCATTTTTCTTGTTAAATGTCTGTTAACTATTGATTTGTCCAATGTTTCAAATATACTTCTTATTTAAAATTTATTCATCTAAATTGTCTTTTATCTGCAGCTAAACGATAGATCTGTCTCTTTTACAAACGTTTGTTGGAAGGGGTGAAATATTATTTCGATATTTCACTGTTACAAAATTGCAGCAATGTTTGCTGTAGGCCATAAAAATTCCAGCACTGTGACGATTTCTTCGCAGTCAAATGGAAACCAATAAAAAATTAACATTTTGTCATTTTGTGTGTACGCCTATTATAAAAAGGCGAACGACAACATTTTTGGATAATAATTAAAATGTTAATCTGTGTGAAGTAAAAGGTTAGACAAACTATTGGGACCCAAATTTATGGCAACTGCAAGACGGAAATATCTTGACTATGCCAGTCAAAGCCAGTTCAATGCATTATGTATGAGTAATAACAGAGCGTCCGCATGAATGGCAAATAACAAGCTGAGACAATAATAACTATATTCAAGAGCACCCACTATTTACGATTTGCATAAACAAAATATTAACAGCGACACTAGTTTATTCGAAGAATCATTAAAAAACGTCCACTAGCACATTGTAAAAAGATGCAAGAGTTGGTTTGCCTATCAGAAAAAATAGTATATCAAGTAACTTTTACACTTAAATTCTGTCAAACTTAGTTTTGATTGTATTCCGAAGCCTTAACAAAAAATGTTTCTGCCTACAATATATGGTTCGTTCAATCTATTATGAATACAATTTTTATATTACTTTTAAATGGCATTCCACAGCTTAGATGCATATTTGAATATTAAGATATTGCGAGATTTGAGCTGCGAATCAACAAACCATAAGCATTGTTAAGTGAATCTTGTTTAATACCGTTTATTGTTATCATTATACATTTTATATGATTTTTATTGGTGTATATTTTATGTTGTTGCGTTAAGCTATCAATATAATACAATTGAAAGACAATATAGTATTTTGTGAGTATGCGTTCAGGTTAAATCCAAAGCAGTTTTGTAGCTCACTACAAACAAAGTGTTTTTGTTATATCTTAATTTCAATAAGTCAATTATTTAATTATACATTTGGAACGCACTGCTGCAGAAATATTTATTTCTTTTTTGATTAACTGTCATTTTATTTTTATTTATTTCAGTTTTATAACATTTAAACCGGTCACATTAATTTGTATTAAATTTATAAGCTACTGTTTCTGTGTTAGATTTTTTATTACCCACGAAATTATTTTCTTGATTTTCATTAAGATCTTTCAACTTTGTTGTCCCAGCGTGCACTTCAATGACATAAGTTTATTATTTATTACCAAACTTTTTGAAATACCACAGATCCAGGATTATATTTAATATTTTTCCCCGTTTCCCTTATGACAGTTTGCCTTTGCATACAAAAACAGAGGTCAACATAAATTAACAAATGTGGACCAGTAAATGCCCAAAGAGACAAACAAAGACGCAAATTGGGAATTAGTGGAATATAAATAGTAGTGGCAAATATACTGCGAAAATAAACAAGATAAAAACACCTATAAAAAAAAAATGAGCAGCGAATTGAAATTGACAAATAGCGCTTAATGTGGTTCACAAATCACCGAAGGTCAATAAAAAAGATAGTGCGAAAAACAAAGCATTTGCAAAATGCTCTGATAGCGAATATAAAAAGAGTGGGCGTTGAAGAGACCGACAGACTCAAGCTTGATACGGCCAATAGTTCGGTAGTATTATCTCAATTTACAAAATGCGCGTCCTTATTGTAAGTATTTTAAGGATCTGCAATATAATTACAAAATAACCAAAGCATTTTTTTCAAGACCCTATGCCTTTTGGCTGTAGCAAATGCCCAGAGTTCGGGATATAACTACCAGCCAGTGGAGCAGTCCAACACGGCCGCCGCCTATAATCCTAGTGTTCGCGGCAACGAACAAGCTGCTTACATTCCACCCGCTGAAACTGCACCCGTTCGCCAAGAACCCTTGATCTCCGCCGAACCTATCGCTCACCATGCACCCGCTCCCGTTGAACAGGCGTATCAGGCTCCAGCCGAACTACATAAGGAATTCTTCACCTACACCGCTGATGATCGCGATTTCCACGAACCTATCAATGCAGATCAACTCTCAAACAGTCTTCGCAAGAACCTACGTGTCGTATTCATTAAGGGACCCGAGCATAACGGTGTGCAGGATGCAGCTCTAGCTTTGTCCAAGCAGGCAGCTGAGCAGCAAACTGCCATTTATGTGCTGAACAAGCAGGCTGATATCAACGATCTTGGCAACAAGCTAAACAACATTCGCACCAACAACAACAACAAGCCAGAGGTTCACTTTGTTAAGTACCGCACTGCCGAGGATGCTGTCAATGCACAGCGTGCCATCCAGGGCCAATATGATCAGCTGGGAGGTGTCTCAACACATCAAAATGGTGGCGTTGCACCCGTGCTCAACTTTGCCTCCCACGCACCCAAGCAAGCCGCACCTGTTAATGAGCCCTTGACATCTTATCTGCCTGCATCGGTGCTGCGCAGTCGTCTTTAGGAGCAATGAACGGAACAACCAGACTAACCATAACTGATTCCTACGCATTTGTTAGACCATTGTTAACTATTTCTTTTACGTTAGTATTGCAATTTTGTAAATAAAATAAAATAATTATAAAAACATGTTGTCGAAATTTTAATATTTGTCAAGTTTTATGGCAACGCAAATGTTGTAATATTTCATCACGTCAACATTGAACTATTTACCATTTACGGTGGGACTCTTCCACCATAATTCCCTATTTGGCAAGACAGTTCGCGAGCTAAGATTATAAAAGTTGTAAGGTCTGTGAATTGATAGACAAATGCTCGCATGTCTTTGTTGCGCTTACAGTATGCGGCAAATTGTGGTAAGACGGTCTTTCAAATAAGAGACTTTGAGTCGGGTTTAAAAAGTTATTTTTGTAGATTCTAACTTTTGTAGCCTTATGCTCGGCCGAGCTAGGCTATCAATATCAACAAGCAAGTGGTCCAGCTGTTGGCTACGAGACCAATCAGGAAAATACTAACCTCTATAATCAGCATGCCGATTACCACAAGCATTTCTATGCATTTGAAGCACCCTACGACTCCGCCGAAGAGGCTGAGCTAGTGGAAAACAAACTTTCGGCGCTCTCAAAGAAAAACTTGCAGGTTGTGTTTATTAAAGCGCCAGAGAACAAGGCGGTAGAGGGCGCCCTTCACGCATTGGCCAAGCAAGCCAGCGAGGATAAAACAGCCATATATGTGCTGAACAAGCAAACGGACTCCAATGAATTGGGAAGTAAATTGAGTGCCTTGCAGGCGCAACATAAACACAAGCCTCAAGTTCATTTTGTTAAATACAGGACGGAAGAGGAGGCGATGCAGGCACAGCAGCTCATTCAGGCGCAGTACGAAGGAACAACTGGTCAATCATCACAACTCTCGCAGCGGCCATTGTTTGGCTACTTGCCTCCCGCCGAGCTCCCTCAGCAAGGCTACTATCCCCAGGAGCTGCCTCGCTTGCCAGCATCAACACCACATCCCACGTATCTGCCGCCATTGCCAAACTATGGAAACGTACCTCAGCAATACGATGTTGGTGCAGATCAGGGTCAGCTTGACTTGCCCCCACTGCCTTTACCTGAGCAGCAGCTGGCTCCCAGTCCCTACGACTTGGATGAACGCTCTGCAAGATCACGTCGCATCGATTTTCGAGTCAATGAAAGACAACGTTCAGGCAGTCGCATAGTGTTTCCCGATGAGGGAATATCTAAAAGATATGAATCAAGTAGCTACCAGACACCTCAGAAGCGCAGAAGACGCGCCCACTTCTAAACAATAAAAACTCTGTTTCAGATTAAGACATATAAATACTTCCATAAGACTGCCATATACCATGCATTTAGTTTTCAGCACAATAAAAATCACAATAGCTATCGAAATCTCTACTGCTGTTTCTTTCACAAATCTCCCAGGGCGATTCGACGACGAGTTGTTAATTTCGATAAGCGGCTTATCGGTTCAAATCTAGAGCGAGGCTCGTTAGCTTATTAGTTTATTAAAAAAAAATATTTAAAAAAAAAACACACAAAATGACGTGTAAATTAAGACAGGCAGCCGGCCATAAAACTAAGTCAAGTGAAAGTGTAACTCAATAATAGGTTATTGTGGTGGCGTGAAGAGAAGAGTTGAAGTCAAAACAAATGGCACGGTCTATGGCTATGGACGGCAATCGTATATGAAACAGTTTGATAACTAATTCAAATTGGGAGCTCATTTGTAAATTTTATGCGAATTAATTCAAGTTCAAACCAAGAGCTCAGGTCAAATTCACATGAGTATATTTTTTGCCTGGCTTTGTTTCTGGCAAGCCAGACCAAAATTAGCATTTCAAAATTGAACAACATTAAAATGGATAATCGGATCAGGCAGGCAAGCACAAAAACCAGAGCAGAAACGTTTGCGAAAATCTTTTAAAAATCCATAAAAAAAAAATCACCACCAAATCGCTGAGAAAATGCAAACAAAGCGAACACAGCTGAGAAGTCAGTTTTGTTGTTTGTGTCGTATATAAGGATGGTTTTGTTGCTGTGACTCGATTATAAACGAGACGAGCTTCAAGCGCTAAAAATCAGCCACTGTAGGCCGCTTAGCGAACTTAAACGTGGAACAAAAATGCGCACGTTAATGGTAAGAAAACTTAACTGGACTTTAACCTGGAGTAGATCGAATGACCATAGCTTCCAATTCTTACTTTTCACAGAGCCTTGGGTTATTCCTCTGCACTAGCTATGCTTTTGATCCTAATAACTATTACCTGCCAGCCACCAATGATTATGCTCCGCGAAGTCCTGTTGCCACTGAATATTACAGCTACAATGCGCCACCAGAGGATCAGAGCTTACCTATACAAGCAGCTCAAAAGCTTGCCAAGACATTTTCGCCGCCACAACAAGTTGTCTTTATTCGCACGCCAGAAAACAATATCTTCACACAGACAGCCAAGCACCTCGCGGCACGTAATTCGCTGGATATCTATGTGCTCCAGCGGCAAATGGACGCTAGTGCCTTGGCCGAACAAAAGGCAGCTATTGAACAGGCGGTGGGACACAAGCCCACCGTTCATTTCGTCAAATATCGTACTCCAGAAGATGTAAGTCGGGCCCTGAGCACACTGAAATACAACTATAATCAGCTACCAGGCAGAAGCTATAGTCATGCCGTGGAAACTGCCAGTGTAATTCAACTTAATTCACCACGCATTGTACACACGCCACAGCCAGTGATGTTCAAGATCTTGCCCAAGGACTCTCCTAAATATGAGACCAGTGAGCAAGCCAATGAGCTGGAGACTGCTAAGCTGCAGGCTTTGTTTCGGCAATATTTGCCACCTGCCTATCGGCGTTAGGCGTATTATAAATTGACTTTCGCCAAAGACTGCTTAATGAATTAGTTAGATTAAAAAAAGTAAAAGCAATTTAACATTTTGCAATATAATAATATAATATATATATATAGTATACAAAAAAAACCGTTTCAAATGTGTATAAACCTTGACCGAACTAAATTTCGATCAAATATTTTTAATGGAATTGTTGCTGTCAATTTGCAAATTGGGCAAAAGTTATTAAATCCAATTGCAGCTTTTCGACGATATTTAATTAGTTTTGGACACGGAAAAAGCAAGTTTAAATTTCAATGATGATTCCTGTTCGGCTTCCCAATTATAATTTCAATACTCTTTTTTGAATATTGATAAGCTCGAATAATCTTATCATTGGTCTACAGTTGTATCATGGATAGGGACGAATCAAGTAAAATGTATTTTGATTTGAAACATAACTTTTGCATGGTGGGTTGCTTGTACTCTCACACATATATGAACTTATTGAAATTTATTACTTTCAGGTAAACTACAATGTTGGAATGTAAAATGTTTAAGAATGAGATAAAAAATGGAAAAGAATAAGCTTATGCTAATCCAATGCTAGGGTATGCAAATGTTCAAATAAGGAGAGGAAAGACCTGGCGCAGGCCTGACCGCAGCTATCTACGGCATGATATTATGAATAATTAATGACTTGGTTGACAAGTCGAAACATTTCACTTTTGAGCTCGCGTTTAGCCATCCGCACTCCTGTGGATTATCTTTAAGGCATCCCTTAGATAATCGTGAAGGTGGTGCCTACCACCGCTCGTATCCATGGCAACAACTTTTTAAGCAATGTGTCTGCTGCCAAAGACGACGTTGTCGCTGGAAAACTTTTTAATGAGCTATGCACGGAGCTGGGGCTGCCCAGCTGCTGTGTTGGCCGCCATCCATCCGTTAAGTTTAACGACAAGCGTTGCTTTAAGAATGTTTCAACTAAATTATGGCAGCCACGGCACTGATGATGACGACACTGCTGCTGACATCATGTTGCTTTGCAAATTGTTTTAGTGTCAGAGGTCAAAACACACCCACACACATAACACTGCGTCGCCACATCGCCATGTGGCACACTCAAGTGCAGCAGTATAAAAAAAAGGTATGCTGGCACTACAAATCTGTTGGGGAAGTTTTAGTTTGAGCATTTTTGAGCAACATGAGAGTACCTAAAAGAACGTAGCTCGTTAGCGGCGCCTGCCAAAAGTTTGCCAGTCACGTCAAAGCTGCCAGGTTTTTGCCGTACTTGGGGAAACACTGCAACTACATGGGCTACTGCTTTAATCCTGGCTAGCGGCTCATGACTTGAAATTTCTGCAGCAATATCAACACAGGTGTTTCCAAGGTCCAGCCGTAGCGTCTCTCGAATTCCAGCAGCAGATGCCAAGTTTGCGTGTTGCCAATCTTGTTAGCTAACTCTTTTTGCTGGTTTTTGTTTGGCCTGCCATTACCACATTAGGCGCATTTACAAGTTTTGCTCGCAGTTCTTTTTTACTCAAGGTTCCCTCTATAATGATTTAAATAATTATGTCCAGCATGACGATCGACTTTTGAAATAAATACAGAAAAAAAAAAATATGTTGATTAGTTTATTTTACCTAACAAAGCTTAATCGAGGTTCGATTAAATTGGCGATACGAAAATGTCCTAATGCCGTTTATAATTAAAGGAATGAATATTCTTTGACAATTATCTATTGAACTTTATGTTGTAGCTTAAATTGTCACACTATGTTTTGGCTATCTTGCATCTTACAGAAATATAATTAAAGGGCTTTATGACCAACGTAGGCTTCTGGTTTGCCTCTGCAGTGGGGGGAAACTTTAAGAAAATATAATAAGCTCTTAAGTGCTGACCCAGTGCTGTATAGAGCTATAAAAACTATAATCTTAAATCAGTAGCTGTTTTATTTGTTTACAATAGGCTTTTGGGATTTTTTGTTTGTTTTTTTTTCCAGCTTGTGGCAACCAAAACATTTTGATTGGGGAATGAGACATAACAGAATGACACAAAGCGTGGCCTATGCATATTTATATATGTCGTAAAGTGCATTTAAATCAAAATGCGACAGCGTTGAAGCCAAGATAAATGGTCAAAGACGCTGAGATGGGCCTAAGAGACGATGACTTAGTTGTATTTAAATGCGTGCGGCTTTTTAATGACTTGGCATGGCATAAATTACAAGTTAATATCGCATACGCTGCTAAGGTCACAGATGCCAGCTACCAATCGCGTTGACTGGAATATTAGTGGGATGGGGGATGGGTTTTAGGTTTTAATCCAACTGCAACCGATGCTGCGCCTATAAAAGCTGTTGCCACTCAAATCCCATCATTAGTTTCATTTCTCAGCTTTAGTCGTGCAGTAGCCCAAACAACAACAAACAATGCGTGGAATTCTTGTAAGTTTTTAAGTGATTGATCAAATGTCAGCTCATCAAATACTAATCACACCCTGTCCAATAGTTGATATGTCTCTGGGCAGCTGCTTGCAATGCCGATAATTTGGGCTACAACTATCAGCCAGTGGCCAATGCCGATGAGGGTCAAACATTTCTGCCCAACAACGGATTAGTTGAGCAGCAGCAGCAGCATGGCGAAGCTCAACTCTCGCTGCCTATTGAGACCCCAGTAGCTGCTCCAGTTCCCAGTGCTATTGTACCAGAGCCTGCTCCACTTATCGAGGAGTTCCAAAAGGAGTTCTACACATATGCCGCCCCTGAGGATCAGTTCGATGAAGGCAATAATAGTCAGCGAGTTGCTGATTCGTTGAAGAAAAATCTGCGTGTTGTATTTATTCGCACGCCCGAAAACCGTGGCTTTGAACGTGCCGCCCTGCAGCTGGCCAAGCAATCTGCCCAGCAGGAGACAGCTATCTATGTACTAAGCAAACAGGCAGATGTCTCCAATCTTGCCAAACAGCTCAACGCACTCAAGTCGACCTCCAGCAACAAGCCCGAAGTGCACTTTGTCAAATATCGCACACCACAGGATGCTTCTAATGCCCAACTAGCCATACAGAATCAGTATAATCAATTGCCCGGCGTCTCACGCATCTCCAATGAGGGAAGTGCTCCCGTCTTGAACTTTGCCTCGCAGGCGCCCGCCGCCCAAGTGAATTCAGCTCGTGCACCCAGCTCAGAGTACTTGCCTGCGAGTGTGGTGTCTGGACAGGATTATCTGCCACCCGCATTGCGCCGTTTCCGCGTCAAGTAAGCTCATTGATAGCGCATTCTCCCGATGGTAAAGATTCCTATACGATTACACACATGCATCTACCCGTCCTCCCACCTGCCATCAAGTTACCTACTTCGTTTTTAAATACCAATACAAGAATAAAATTTGTTAGCTCAAACATCTCTGTCGGTTTGCAATAGAACGCTCAATTCCAGCTAACTTTCATTGGCGCCTAATTGGGCATCCTTTTGTACTTTTTCCCTCCGCATGTGTGTATCCCAATTCCATATCAAATAGCAAATCCTAGCCAACGGCTATGTTTCCTGTGTTGCCGTGAGTGTTGTTGGAAACGGCGTCGGTGTCTGGGTGTGCATGCGTACGTTGTTCTTTCACGGCTAATCCTTGAAATAATGGCATGGATAAAGGCAGTCATGCAGGCAGTCATGTCATAAAATCTAGCAACAAGTTGAGCCAACCACCATCCCCAACTCGCACACACACACATACAGACTAAAGCGCGCACATATGCACAACGGTTTTAAGCGTCCGCCATTTGTAATTGGAGTTATTAGAATTGAAACGACGCTGGTCTACAATGGCCGGAATCGAGGCAAGTTGCCATCTGTGGTCGGAATAAGTGGCAACGTCCTGTGGCACCTGCTGATGGGCATGAGCTCTATCTGCTGATCTGGACGCTGTCTGAAATGTTCAGAGCCACCAACTAATGCACAGCTGCAAGCGGTGTGCTATTGTGTGTGTGTTTCTATGTTTGCCTTGATGGCTTCCTGCTTCAGTAGTGGGCAAACTCATCATGTGAAAAGCCGCACCCAAATGCCCTTCCACCCTTAATCCGACCATTTCCACTACTGAACATGAAGTATGCAGTGGATTTAGAACGTTGTTAAGAGGAGTCCTTAAATTTCACTTAGATGTAACATAAAACTGGCATAAACGAAACTCAACGGCGCATGTATTCATGGCCATGACGGCATCTGCTTCAATGTATATATGTATGTATGTACAAAATGTGTTTCTGTCTTTCTACCTGCAAGTGTGTATGCGTATGTGTGTGGAAATCACACGCTTATCAGCAGTCAAGTGCAAGCTGAATCCGTTTGCTTGGCGCTGCGCAAAGCAAGTACAGTGCCAAATCGCTAAAGCGTAACGGCAACGACAATATGGCACGTACATGGGGGCAAAAGGACAACATCAGCAACAGCCTCATCAGGGGCGTGGCAACGACAGCCGAAGCATAAAAGCCGTTTTGCCTGCCTTCCATTTGCCGGCTGACTGCACTCAGACTGTTGCCTGTAATTAAGGTGATATGCGGCAGGCAACCAACCGACACGATGCTGCCGATGACGATGCCACAACCGAAGCTATCAAGTGCGTGCTACGTGCGTGTCGGGCTGCCTACTAAATACTAGAAAGCGTCTGTGTATCGCGTTCGGCTCGAGTTTGTCACTTTTTTTTCGTTGGTGTCGGTTAGTGTTACACTGTGTGTTTGTGTGTGTGTGTGTTAATGAGCAACCTGCTGAGAACACCAAATAAATTATTAAAAACGACAATCATCGCTCGTAACTATCGTCACTACACAGATACTTGGGCACATTCTGACGCTTTAGCGCCAAAGCCTTAAGTTCAAGCCAAAAAAGCCAGAACAATTATATATTGTCTTACCACCGATTTTTTTTTCAAGGAGAAAGTGATAAATGAGTTGTTTTTTAAAGCTGAATGAATATTAAATGTTACAGTGTGCTAGGGGAAACTGTTAGAGCTACAAACTTATAATAACTGTGACTAAAATTTATAGTTAATACCTGTTTTTGTTAAATTCTTAGTTTTAATCACTCGTCGCTGCACTTGGTACCTCATTTTTACTTAAAACTGTAGCATACTTTTCGGCTGTTTACTCATGACTCAGCAGTTAGGGTGTACCAAAATTCAAAATTACTCCGATGCGACTTGCATCATCCGCATATAAGCTGGCTTACAAATCGCCGGAAAAAATAAAACAAAATGCAATAACGTCGATGCCATTGATTGCCCTCCAATCACACAAGTTGACAGCTGCGGTGAGCCGGCCAAAAAACCCAAACATCCGAAACTGAAAACAACGCATTGCAATTGCACAGCAAATAAGAAAAACCCGAAATGTTATTTTCCATTTGCGCCGTTGCTTTTTAAATTTTCGTGTGTTTTTCTGTATTTCTTTTTTTGTTTTTTTGTTTTGCTGCCTTCACCCGCTGCTATACAATATTTCTTTCGGATTTTGCGATGGTGCCAGCTCTGTGCAAAACTTTTATTGTGAAACTAAATATTTTCACATTTGTCCGCATGCGGGTAACAACTTTGTATGTGTGTTTGTGTGCGCACAAATTGAAATGTGCTTGAGACATTTTGTAGCTGTTATTGTTTTACCTGTGTGTCAGTTAGTTGCTTTAACTTTCAGCTGCAGCAATGTTGCAGCCACTCACTGCCGTTAATTCAGTAAATACTTCCGGACCCACCACCTCCATCTTTGCCAAAACCAGCGAAACCAGACCAGGTCACAGCCATTGCCACGTCCAAAATGCAGTTGGCAGTTGTACGCAATTCTGTCGCTGTCAAAAAGTTTCACAGTGCGTGTCGTTGCCTCTACAACTGCTAGTGTTGCAACTGTTGCAGCTGCTGTTGCGGCTGCTGCGGGCACAGTTTTGAATTTGTTGCAAAAAAGTGTTTATTGGTTTGCCATTCGCAAAAGCTACTCTGTGAAAATTGAGTTGTTCGTTTGGCTCCCGATCAGCCCAGGGGGCACTTGAGAGAGTTTGCATGCAAGGCAACCGCTTGACTGCTTGTCGAAACTTGCCGCACATGCTGCCAGTTTTGGCTCATTAACTTTACCGCATTCTCAGTCCCATCCCCCACACCATTCTCCCCTCTCACTTCTATGGACAGCCAGCTAGCTGCTGCATATCAATTAGTTGACTTTTATGCGTTACTATGTATAATTAAACAACTTTGAGAGACAGAACCTGGTAAGCTTGTGGGGCCCCAACTCATCGCTGAGTAAACCACCCTGTTTGCCTTTTCAGTCACAAGCATGGCTCATTAGCAGCAGCAGCAAAATCAGCAGCAACAGCAAATAAAACTGTGGAACTGGCTACGACGATAGCTTTGGTTAATTTAATATTTATACCTTGTTCAAGACACCAAGCAGCGCATTTGATGCCTTTCTCGGAAAATCTGTGGATGCCCGGGCGTTAATTGACCAATCCCATTCAAACATGGCAGCTGCCAGCCACAGTTGTCTGTCACACAAAATTTTCAATCGATAGAGCACATCTGTGGCCAGTCCAATACACACACAAACAAAAACACGCTGTCACACACGTACTACTTGATATATGTGTATGTATGTGTGTATTTGTACAGCCCACGGCTTTGATTCCGTAATGAGGCAACCAGACTCGTTGCACCTTTGTAGTGCCCTGGGCATACGAGGTAGCACATATAGGACGGCAGACGGACCAAAAGCGAAATACAGACGTAAAGGCAGACCAAAAATAAAATGGCTGTAGCTTTGTTAGTGGCCCCGGCCGGATGTGTTTTACTGCCAAGATACCCTTGATTCACCATTTATTCCGTAGTTTATCCTTTCGTTGATTATTGCACAACATTTTCTCGCACTCTGCTGCTGCTGGTAGCCCCTTTGTAATTTTCTCAGACTTTTGACCTTAAGCGTCCTTACGTTGTTTGCTTTTGTTTACGCATTTTATTGTTGAACGGCTCCCTCAATATCCATGCACATTTGAAGGGATTAAAAGGATATTCGTCAAACACAAAGCTACACAAGATTATTTTAGCACATTCACCTTGGTCCCCGTCACCTCTCGACTGCCTTACATGTGTTTCTGTGTCTCGATATATTGTGCTTTTGAGGTGAATACCGTTTTCTTGTGTAATACTTAAAAGAGAAACGCCAGTTAGATGTCTCCTTTAAGTACATCCCTGAATAAAAAGTTGCACCTTTCAGTTTTTAACATTTATTTTATTATATTTAGTTCATTATTTTTCCACAAATAATTGTATTCATATTTTATAAGTTATATATCAATTTATGTGTAGTACATTGACTAACCAAGCAGAAGGCGTCATATTGAGAGCTGAGTTGTGTTTTTACTTGTTTCATTTTCAATGTTCTTCAATTTAAATATTTTGCTTTTTTATGATTTTATTTAAATTTTTCAAATCACCTTGGTAAAACTTGACTGCTCAACACCATATTTCAATTACACATATACTCGTATATACTACGTACTTAATGTTTAATAATAAGTACACAGTTACCTTTTTTATTTTTTTTTTTTGTATATTGTATTGTGTATGCATGTAATTTGCATAGGTTGCAATTTTTACAAGTGTATCTTTGATGCGCTTTTTGGTATGCCTGTATATATAAATAAATATGTATTTACGTAATTACTAATGTTTAATTTGTGGTACAATAATTTCATCATTGTACTTCTTAGCCGCTGTGGTTGTTATTTTTTAGTAGCTCTTATCAATGGTTTTTACCAATGTCTTAAGACTTATAGTACAATATTAATTACAATATATATTATTAACAAAGGGAAACTGAATCCAATAATAAATCAATATTAAATTAATGACATTCTTCACATGTGTATAAGCATGCATTTATGTATTTCTAATATTCAATAAATAGAATAAATGATATATGTTTTAATTGTTTGTTTTATGTAAGTGTGTACAACGAACTCTGCCTTAATTGTTTCAGCTAGTTTCATAATAGCTTTTTTTAGCTCTCACACTTGTGATATATATATATTTAATATACTTTGTATAAATGTTGGATTAATTCGCAATGATATGTGTTATTGGAAGAATCGTGTATGTCTATATATGTAGATTTAAGTGAAATAATGTAGGTACCAGCTGTATCGATTACAAAAATATTTATAACCCGAATGCACTTTAATATATGTAGGATGTGTTGTTGATGTGACTGCACAAAAGTTTCTCCGATTTCATACTCTTGGCAAAACCAATACCAATGCACGAATAAATTAGACCTGTTTAAACTTTGAATTTAAGACGAATGCTCTTCTCGTGTAAATTGCGTTGGTATGCACGTCGTTTATTAATTAATAAATAAATATATAAAGACTTTAATTGCCAACAGTATTGGACTGTATTGTTGCTTAACAATAAAGCTTTATTAATCAATTAAATTTGAATTGAATTGTGCTAAATGCTTGTTCGGCGCCTACAACGTCGGTCATTTAACGGTCAATTGTCTGAATTGTCTCCGCTGAATGCTGCGGTACGCGGTTTTTCAGTTTCATATCGACTTTAATATTTCTATCAATCACTTGCAGTTGCTGCTTTGTTTAACTTTTAACAATTGAACTTAATTGTGTCTTTTACATGATCTGACCACAATAAAGGTTTGCCAAGGTATGAACATACTATCGGTCTTAAGTTCATATGTATTCATATGTATACTGTTGTTTTATGTTTATATCCACGTTAACACAGAAAATTTTACAACATTTATGATATGTTTTGTGAATTGCTATGACACTCAATTTGTTTTATATTCTTGAATGTTCATTTAACTTTTTCGGGTTGTCCATCCCGTACACATACATCCTTATGTAAGTACATATATACACAATAAATATATATATTTTTTTGTTATCTTCATACATTTGATAATACATACACAAGCTTTATGTATGCGACATAGTTAGAGTTTCTGTTCAGTGAACGGACTTATTTCTGAAGAATTAAAGCATTAATAGACAGATAACCGATGTCAGGATACAAGACACAACACGCAGATTGACATATTTTATGTATGGTATGTAAGGTATGTAAGGTATGAAAGGTATGTATTGTATATTGAGACATTGAGAGAGTTTAGTTATATGATAACTGTTATATGGATGTATGATCTGAGTACAAATATGTGGGAGTTTTTGCATAGATTGGTGGGAAACACTAGCCCATAATTAAGAACATAACAATACACATTGTAAGTTTTAACTAGGAGTTTTATAAACGACCAGATGGAAAACATAACAAATAAATTGTACGATAAATAGGATTAAATAGGAAAGTAAAATATCTTGAATGACTTGACATAAGTAATTTGTTTTAAATATTAAAAAAGCAATAGTCCATAGATTCTCACTAAAAATAAATCATTTATAGATTAAGCTTATATATTCTTTTGTCTTTGATGTATAATCCGAGTGTTCTTTTGGGCTTTAACACCAAGTTAACACAATCATACAATGGGTTTTTGTGATGTTATCAATTTAACACACAATATATGTATGTATGCATACATTAGAATATACCTATAATCTAATTTATTAATGTATATTTTATAAACTTTTTCAATTGTTTTTCTTGTTCAGTTAATAATAGACAGCGTAGCATAGGAAGACGTCAATACCTGCATAAGACATTTTAGCCATATCTTTAATATACAATATGTACTTTGTTATATCATTTTGTAACTATATGTTTTGCTTTTTATAAAAATGTTGTATGTAGTTCGTTAAAGCATTAAGTATACACTACGTTAATGCAACTTCTCTGTTATCTTTAATTTAATCGGAAACTAAGGTTATTTTTACTGCATATTTGTAAACTAATGCTTTGAACAACCGTTAGAAAATGTTTAAACTGTTTATCCAGTACAATTTTGTTAATGCGGACATGTTTTTTTTAAATATATATATTTTTTGCTTAGCTACTTCATCAAACTGTAGGAAAATGTTTGCAGGCTTTATAATTATTTTTACATTTTTTAATTTTTTTAATTTTTTTGTTTTGCTTTTTTAAAGTTTGGACTTAAAAATATCGGCCTATCAGCTAAGTAGTTACACACTCATGTAGACGCATATTTATGAAAGGTGTATATTATTTTATGTATATATAAACTAGGTCGCTACTTGCTTTACACATATTTACTTTGCGCTGTGCGATTTGTGTTTTATTCTTCGATTTTTTTGAGATTTATTTTCTTTGACTTAAATACTATACATAGTACGTAGGTCGAAACAATGTTTGCTACGCGTTAAAGGGTTTTTATTTAGCAATAGACATTTAAAGCGCGTTTAAAAAATATCCTATATAATAAATATACTTATACACATTCACATATATATATATATATTAGCTCACCCAAAAACCAAAAGTGAACGGCAAATTAAATTATTTTCCTAACTACTCGTAGTACATATTAGACGATCAATTTCGGCTATAACAATTTACAGAGGGCAATTAAGGGCTAAATGAATACAAATAAATAAGCTGTGTAAGTGTAGCAAACTGAGTGTCCCGACACCAAGAGGAGCGAGCGACTTTCGCGTCATCAGGAGTTCACCCATTTAAGCTGACCCTTTTTTAAGTTTGCCACGTGCCGCACATTGCGCCTTTTTTAACGCCTCATCTTCGTTTGCCTTTTCCCTTTTGTCTGTCTTGATTTGTTTGGTTTTGTTTTGTTTTTCTCGAAATGTTTTCAACACTGATTGTATTTGTAAGCTTCTTGGTTTAACTGTATAATTATTTTACATTTAAACATTTAATTTTTTTTTTGTTTTTTTTTGTGGGGGTTAATTAATTTTTGGTATTTTTCGTATTTGTTTTTGTTGCCAGGGTCTAAATTCAATTTTGCCTTAAAAATAGCCTTAGATTTGACATCTCGCTGATTAGCCAAAGCATTACAACACCATAAAAAATATCATTTGTTTGCATAACTTTTCTTTCTCTGTTTGCGTTTTTTAGGTACATGGGCCCAAGAAGTCTAACGACTGCTTAAGTGCACCGAAAAACTTTGTTTACATAGTTAACTTTTTGGTTTTATCGTTTTTATTTATCGGTCGACACACTTGCACAAATATTTGGCGAGGACAGTGGGGCACACTGCCAGCCACTCTTCATCTGTGTGACCTTCAAATACAAAACTATCCCCATGTTCAATTGTCAGATTGTTTTACATGCTGCGTTGCGACCTTTTTCGCCAAACATGGGGTTTTTTGTTCTTCTTTTTTTGTTATGTTCAATTATAAGCTGTACAAAAATTTCGCTAGGTTACAAAACTGTCTGCTGCTGAAAATGAAACAGTTTCTTTCTTTGCTGACATTTGACTGCAATCTAATTACAAATATTTTCTTTTCTGGTCTTGCAGCCGCAGAAAATATTTACAGATTTTTCTATTAGCTTGCCAGAACGAGACAAAAAGTATTATTGTTTATGCACTCGCTTTAAATTGTTCGCATGCTTTTCTTTTCGTTTTGCTTCATATAGTGAGCTTGTTTTTCAGCTTAATTACACTGAAATAAATAAAAAAAAGGTGAACAATTTTTGTATATGTGAAAAACTCAACAAGCTTCAATGGCTTATTGATGTTTTTTTTTTGTTTCTACTGCTGTTGCCGCATTATGTGTCGTTCCTTTGTTTTTTTTTTTAGTATTTTTTTTATGTTGGATTACTGTACCTTTTTTTCTATGTCGGTGGTCTTCTCTCCTACAGCTTGAAATCTACTCTTGCTGCAGTTTGTCCCTAATAGCTCAGTGGTAGCAGCACAAATATCAGCAGTGGCGCCAGGGACCACAGATGGGTCAGGATAGCTCCTTGCGCCCTCCACCCGGCAGAGGTCTCGTTTCCGTGTCCATTGCCATTGCCCAGCGCAGCCATGCCAATGCTGGGCGGTGCCGTTGATGTAGAGGACGCATGATGTCGCTCCACCTCAACTGTAAAGGTCAAAAAGAAAGAGACGAACATAATAAATAAAGCTTTACAAAGTCAAAAACAATGGGTGAATCAGGTGAAAAACGTATTTACGTGTAAGACTCTAGCAGAGGTCAAGGTTGCCTAACAAAATTAATTAGTCCAACTAAAAGTCATCTGCAGTCAGGGACTTAAAAGTAGTTAAAAATAAAATAAGACAAAAAAAAAACACATCAAGTTGACAAGGGGAGCGTATAAATAATGAAAGTGGAAATAGCTTTCTGTAAACAAACAGGAAAAATGGCAGAAAATTATCTTTTAATGGGAAAAGCGAAAACAGAATGTGGAGAAAATAAAAAAGTTCGATTTAAGGTTAATTGAAAATACCACTTTAATACAGTTTCAAAGCTAACTAAGATGTTGGGCATTAAAATGATGGCTGGCCCTTAAGTCTGCATAGGAATCAATTAAGGATTGGAGTACACGCTTGGTTGTGAAGTGGCCAAAAACAAACGACGCACTTCACGCAACATAAATAACACGCATACGCCCCTTGACTCAGGACAGGACAGTCAAGAGACCTAAAGCAGCTGGTGGCAACGGCCAACGACCGTCTTAAGTCATGGGCCTGGTAATGTGTAAATTATATCATACAATTTGAGACAATTTACAACACTGGCTAAGTCAACGGCTTTGCTGGCTGCAGGAGCAAACAAAGCCAGGCAAATATATAAATTAACTTTCGTTTGCTCGCCTAGCGTTTAGGTGTGTAGCGGCCGCATTACGCGCAAATTAAACGTAGGCAAACAAACTAGATGACATACGCCCACACATAGTGTTTTTTGGGCGTGGAGGTGGTGCGAAGGTAACAGGCAGCCTGACTGTTTGACTGTAAAGTCAACGACATAAATATAAATTAGGCCCACATTTCAAAATGGCAACATTGTTGCGACGTTGACATTGTTTTTCAATTCACTGGGAAAGGGTCGCCGTTTGCTGTTGCTCATGTTTTGGTTTTTGGTTTTTGTTGTTGTTGTTGTTGTCGACATAAGAGTCACCATGATGAAGGCAAACATGGCAATAACAATGGGCACGCATTTAACAAGTCTAACCCAGCAGCCGTACAATGCTAATTTATTTTGGGTAACTTCGGCAGAGATTCCATCCGACTTGCCATAATCCACAGTCACCTTAGGCGCCACACCCCGCCCCAGTCTTCTGCTCCATGCAAGTGAGCCACATTTTTGATGAGCTCATTGCTGGCAATTTTATGATGCGATGCCCAAAACAAATATTTTTCATGCATAGCATTACACACAATGTACACAACAATAATACATTGTATATAAATATATACATATATATATATATATATATATATATATATATATGCATATAATATACTCATATCACGCATACGAAGCGTGGTAGAACTTACCTTTCACCGAGTACGTTTTATAATCGGCATACTGCTCGCCCTGTCCGACAGTCGCTGGTATCGTTGAGAGGCAGGTGATCTCCATGCGCCCATTGTTACCAACATGCTGCTCAGTTATATCCAGATTAAGCTGACTAATGCTGAACATGCCCTTCTCCTGCTGCGCCGCGGTGACTGCAGCTGCTGCGGCAGCCACACCACTGCCGCCGCCAGGATGAGACAGCGGACGCTGATAGCCAGCCGCCAGCTGGTTCATGGGTCCGGAATTCGATGGTATTCCCAATTCCTTATTCAAGTTGGGCGCCTGTGGCCCAAAGCCGCCACTGTTTAAGGTGCTCCGTATAATGCCTAGCGCGTTTTCATTAATATGACGTCGAAACTTGCGGTTTGAATTTCTGAAATAGATGGAAATAGAAAATGTGTGTAAGTCGGTCGCTAAGGTCAAAAAAGTAGCTGATTGTGAGTATCATTTGCAATGACCAACAGCCAGCAAGCCTGAGCATAATGTGGCGAACACCAACAACAACCAATTTGCACCCAAATAAAATCGTAAATATTTGCATTTTATGATTGATGTGCGAAAACACGATAACTCGCCAAACAAAGGCGAGTTCACACATGACGGTCACGTACGAAAACGAATTTAAGTACAATATATATACTTTTATAAACTTATTTGCAGTTGGCTACACATTTTGCTGGTCACTACAATGTGCCTGGCAAAATGTTCTTAGACAACGATGTAAAACTCATAATGTGAACTTATCTCTGCGTAACTACGGTAAGTGGGAAATGTTGCAAGCTATGAGATATTTGCTGTTAAGGTAATAGTACTTATATGATTCCGTGGCTTAAAGGAAAAGCACGAGTTAACTTTTCGTCAATAAGATTTATTTCGCAGCAGTACATTCATATACAAAAGCTAAATTTTAAAGTTATTTTGCCGGACTGTCGCGCCATTTTCTAATGGATTAAGGCGTATCTGATGAATAGGCTTATTCAAATGCCAAGCGTCGCATGCCTCACCCACACATTGCAAGTCCAATTATCCTTTACGACTTTGCTTCATATTTGATAAGAAGCCTGTGTGGCATATAAATGAGTTCGAGTTTTGCTCGGCGAGATTTCAACGGCTGCGGCAGCCTCGTAATTACCTCAGCCGTGCGTGCGAACGTCGAAGACTGTGACGACGTGTTGCTTTATTACAAATGCAAAATGACTGCAAAATTACCTTCTCACCCACCGTACAACAACATACGCAACACACATACGCACAGTGCGTGAGCCGACACTTGAGAAAATAATGTGGGGCCCATAAAGTTTTATGCACCCAATGTGCTGGCAAACCAATTGTCAGCTGTGTAAGTTTAAAGCCACAGTGTCGTTGGGCATTTATGGCACATTGTCACAAACAGCGAACAACACTAACTGAGAAGTTTATTAAAACTTCCGGCAATGGCATTTTGAGCGGAAGCAATGCGCTTATTTGCGTCTCATTTGAGCAATTAAATCATATACATTGCTGGTGCTAAAAAAGCGTATTTAAATTTAAAAGCAAATGCCTTACAGTTTGTGGAAAATAATATTTAAATATTGGATGTCTCAAAGTGCAAAAACAAACATCCTTTACGAAGCCAACGGATGCGAAGTGCAGCCTTTGAAACACAAACAGGTATCAACAACATGTACACATTGCGTGTATGTGTGTAACTAAGTGTAAGTGTTTGAGCGTGTTTTCCTCTTAAGCTGCTTCCGCTTCTTGTTGTCAAAGAAGCAATTTGAGAAGGAGGTATACAAAATGCTTAGAGCATGCCGCGAAATCAGAATACTCTGTGCAATTGTTGGTGACAAGTTTTGTTGTCTTTCCTCTAGGAATGGGTACTGTTTTAACAAACTGTCGCTTAGAACTGAAAAACTCACAGGAATTTAAGCCATACAGATTTTTAGCTTGCAATTGCATTGACTTCCACTCTCTCAAAGTGAAGCAGCAGTTTGGAGGAGGGGAAAACTGTAAGCTTCTCACGCACAAGAAACAAAGAATCCCATCTTTCTGCCATTGGGCACTACAAGGGAAAACTTAAGAAGCAACAGCAGCAGTAACGGGTACAATAACAAGAAAAGCCAGCAACTGACAAACAGCATCAACATCAACAGTAAGCTAGTTTAACTAAAAGCACAAACAAATGCTGGGCAAAACTCAAAGCAAATGCACAATATCCGCATAAGCCTTCGACAGCGTTGCTTGACGAGCTTGGAAGCAGCAGCAACAGCAACAGCAGTAGCAGGAGGAGGAACAAAAGGAGGATCAGTGACGAAGCCAGTAACTGCAACAGCTGCAAGTGAAACATCATCAATGTGGGTTGCATACTGTTCAAGTGGTTGTTGTTGTTGTTTGCTGGCATTTCTGTTGCTGCCATACTTGTTGTCTTAATCAAATTCCTTATGCAGCGCTCTTTTCACAGGAAAAACTACAGCCGGCAGCGGAAAACATCAGCAGGAGCCGTGGCAGGAAGCTTAAGTTCAAAACATAACAAACTTTCGAAACAATGCAAATCAAGCGGAAATGCGGCACCCAGCGAACATTCTTTAAACATTTGTAGTAGACAAGTTATGAAAAAGCTACGACACTTTAAACTCTACCTTTAACTCTTTGCCAAGCCAACAACATAGCTTAAGTTGGTGCTGACATGCAAAGCCCATTTTCTTGGCTTGGCCATGCCCAAGGCGATAATTTGAGAAACACACCTAATTAATTGGTATACCATGTAGTTTGTTTCTGCGACTGCTGTTGTTATTTGCTTATGTGTCTTGTCTGCCATTTATTGGCGTCAAGAGTTTCAGCCTTATTCCCTAACAGAAGCAAAGTGTGTAACGCAACAAAACCTTTTAGAAATTTATGACAGGGTTACACACACACAGAACTATGCACAAGCACAGCAACTCGATATACTAGTCAGCTCATACCGGAAACTAGGACCTTAACGAGAAACTAGGAAACCAACTTAAGTGGAAGCAAAGCAACAGCAACACTACAAGAACATAAGCGGCCACAGCAACAGTAACGACTACGTGCCAAATCCCATGAATTTCTTATATTAAAAGTCCATTGTAATCGAAAACCGGAAGTTGAACCAACCGCAAGTTGGCAACAGAATTAAGAGCGGTCAGGACAAACACCAGCAGATTAGCAGCTCAACTTTTTGCTAACTTTCGTAAACCTCCAACAGCTAACTAAAAGCAAAGCTTTTCCGCCGTCTTTAAATGCCCTTTTCACTCAGTGACGCAACGTATCTAAATTTTCCAGTCAAATCATTCATTGTGTGAAGTCAATTCGAATTAACTATTCAAATATAATGTTTTGTGATTGCCAGTGATTTGAGTTCACATTTTATGAATCGAATTAGAAGATTAAAAGGCTCGACTGCTCGCTACTCTAAGCAATTGGAAATGTCCCTTAAATCACATAAAAAATATATAAATCCTTTTTTTTGAGAATTTTTGGGAGCAGAGTAAAAAGGCACACGCGCAAAAAAGCCTGCTAAAAGTTTGTTCTGTTTGTTTGCAATTGGGTCAACTGAGGCGATCAACAACGGGAACAACGGCGACTGTCATGGGCATGAAATTATAACTGACACTGACAGCGAAGGTTATTGTATGTCTCGTCGCGGCATTTCGGTGTTTTGAATAATTTATGCATTGCAAAGTGCCTTCGCGTGCCAAGAAACAAATAGTACTGAGTACGGCAGCTTAGAAATATTGCATTTTTTATACCTACTAGCCTTTAAAATGGGTGAAAAGGCTATAACAAAGTGTTGTTACTGTATAAAGAGCCATATGGCGACTTACATACATAGTTTAAGGGTTAGAACTTGTTAGATGAAATGTTTATTGTAGCGTTTGCATACAAAAAAAGGCAATTTATGGGTACAGGGTATTTTAAAGTCGAGCATAGTACATTTGGTAGCTCTGACTCGCACAGGATTTAAATACAAAGTCATATAACCTCCGTGAAGCATTTACAGCCAACAAATAAAAAATTTATGTTGTCAAACTTTGGAAACGAAATATGTTTCCGTGTGTTAAATAACTTGTGATGACAATTAAAATACAATCAAAAACACTTTTCAAACTAATATCAAAAAGTGCGTTTTTAAAAAGGAAATGTGGATTTACCAATGACCAATACACAATTTAAAATTTGTAATTGATTCAAGAATTTATATACTGACTAGTTTAAGTGCTTCAGATATCGATCCATCTCGAATTACAATGTCTCCCGCATTGTTGACAGTTCCCCTAAGGCTGTAGTTTATGCACTTGTCGATTGTTTTGTCTCCTTCTGCTCAGTCGCTGCTGCTTTTTTATTGACTGCCTGTGGCCATCAATGGAATAATTTGCTTAATTGCGCACTTATCGTTTATGCACACTCACGAATAAGTATGAGCACTTTTAAGCTCACATGTCCGTAATTAAGTTAATTGCATTTCTATTGATTTTGCCCGCAGCTTGCAAACAACTTCGTCAACGATGTTGACTGTGTTAAATGTTAACCCAATTCCGAACGATGGGCAACATACCATTTATTTAAATTGTTTAGCTGTTTATTTCCTTCCTTATGTACAGTTTTATATTCAAGACTAATAACAAATAGCCAAACTGTGTAAAACGCGACAACTTTTTATAGGCACTGTGGTGTTGTTAAAAGTATGCCACACATTTAAAGCCATAAATAAACAAGCAATTAAATTTCTTACAGGCGAGGTAATAAAATCTATAAGGAGGATGGAGAGGGAGGGGGCATTGTTGTAAAACTTTAAAAATCCCCAAAAAAAAAGCTTTAAAAAAGCCAAGGGGCTTAAAGATTAGTAACGGCAGTTTTTGCAAGAAGCTGTTTCAACTTAAATTATTACATACTTATAGGCGCGTAATGAAAGTCAATATTGCAAGAATGCTTAAATTTAAAAGTTTTGATTAATTTGAAAATAAACTAAAATAAAATACAATAATAATAATAAAATATAATATAATAAAAAAAATATATAAGAAATATAATGAGCTTCAATTATATACTGAAGACTTAATACATTGGTAAATACAATGATTTTCATATTAGTAAAAAATAAAAAAATAAATAAATAAAAAATCACCTAAAACTAAGGAGTAAAGGAGTTGAAATAAATATTTGTCTGCTATATTGGTCAATTTTGATTTCAAACCAGAACTATGCAAATAAATTTTATGAAAATGTATACGATCCGTTATTCGCGCATACAAATAAAAGTCAACAAAAGTGTGTGTGTTATATACATGATTATGTGATGGCAGTAATAATATGCAAAAATAAATCAAAATATGCGCTAAAATGCTGCTTAACTATTAAATGATGCTTGAACTGGCGCTTGTTATTTGCCTAAATAAACTCTTTGTTGGGGAGTTTTTCTTGTTGGTTTTGTTTTGATTATATTTTTTTTTAGTTTAATTTTACGAAACGGCATTGTTATCTGTTTTCGGCAAAAAATAATAAAATATACAGTTACAGTGGGCAAAAGCTAACGAATCTGTTTAATGTCGCATTGATTTGCGGTCCGTGGCAGTCAGTTCCCACCGTTGTTGTGATGCTAATCGATTGCCATCATTATAAAATATTTAGCGTGCATACATTAAGTATCAATTCAATATCCGAATCATTGGCTATGTAACTATTTAGCTTTAGTGTTGACATTTGCTGTTGTTTCCATAGCTGTATTGCAGTAACAATTTGCATTTATGTTAATGGTTATAATAAATTACTTACGCGTCCACAAAATGGCAAGGAATGCAAATGTAAATTTCGCACTAACCAGCGCGAAATGACAGCGCCTGTAAAATGAAGCTCTTGGCATTGCCCCACATTGATAGCCGATAAGTTTTGGAGGAATGTCAAAGCGCAAAACTGTGTTTCTAGCATTTCCATGTTCATATCTATAAAATTCGGTTAGGTTGATTCAGCGAATTTTGTAAAAGGTTTTTTTTTTTTTTGATTTATGCAAACTAATTCGTTGGCGGATATAGTAGCTGGCCGCCTTAGTATTTTACGTCACTGACGAGAGTCAGCGATGAGGTGGAATGAGCGGCCAAAACATTATAACAGCTATCGACTGCGCAATCTTCAAATCTGCATTGGCATATTATAGCCGTCTATAAAAACGCCCATCAATCGCATGGCCAGCATCACACGCCTTTCACACCTCGAGGCGTAATCGCGCAAGTAGACAACCGTTGACACTAAAGCTAAAGTTGAAGTCGGAAGCGTTATACGAAAATGCGCGGATTCATTGTAAGATTTTTAGCTTTAGGTTGTCTCGATAACAATTGATTAAACTATTTTTTGGCAGGTTTTAGCACTGCTGGCGACAGTCAATGCAAATGGAGGAGGTTACAATTATGAAGTGGGTCTAAGTGGAAGCGCCCTATCTGGTGGTGGTCATTCTTCTGGTTCTCTATCTTCTGGTTCCCTGTCTGGAGGATCGCTATCGGGTGCAGGCTTTGTGCCCAACAACCAGCCAGAGTATGCAAACCTCAATGCAGAGTTCAACAAAGAGTTCTTTACCTACTCTGCGCCTGAAGCTGATTTTGAGGATAGCAGAAATGTTAACGATTTGGCTGCCTCGCTAAAGAAAAATCTTCGCGTGCTCTTCATTCGTGCACCCGAGAACAAGGGTTTAGAGAATGCAGCTTTGCAGCTGGCCAAGCAATCAGCAGAGCAACAGACTGCTATCTATGTGCTGACCAAGCAGGGCGATCTGTCCAGTCTGGCCAACAGGTTGCAGAACCTCAACTACCAGAATGCCAAAAAGCCTGAGGTGCACTTTGTCAAATATCGCACTCCGGAGGATGCTATTAATGCACAGCGCACAATCCAACAGGAATACGATCGGCTGGGTGGCTCCTCCACATCCCATAATGCTGGTGTTGCACCCGTTCTTGACTTTGCCACTAAGCAGGTGGTTCACCAACACCAAAAACAGGCATTGCAGCTTGATGAGCGAAGAACTGGAGTCATCGGAATTGATTCCACTGGTGGTTCCAATTTGGGTTCTGCTGTTGCTGACATGGAGTTACCTAATGCTTACATTCCACCAGCAGTAGCAGTACCTAGCGCCACCTATTTGCCTGCGAACAAGGCATAGAAGTAGCGCGTGGGTCAAGACCAACAAATTAGTCAAATTGTAATTCTTAGTTTACTTCTTAACGTTCGTTATAAAACACAAATTTAATTTTAATGTGCTTTCGTTGCAGTTGTTGTGATTGTTATAGTTTTTTTTTGTAGCTACGACCATTTTGATTTATGGGGCACACAGTTTCAGCGTCTTGTTTTGTAGCAATTAAAACTAAAAGCGCACTGGCATTGGCCCCTCTTAAAACTGGCTGAAAATTAAAGCTTCGCCAATGCCAGTCGCCTGTGCCAGACATTGCTACAAGCTGCTTCTTAAACCTTTATTCTCCTTCCTACCCCTTGTTCACAATTAGTGCCTCGGTCTATGACACGTTCGCGTAGGCTACTACTGACCTGCTCAAAAGGATTACTGCCACACACGCGATCAGCGCCGGAGACCAGCTAATTATGGCCACATTGCACCAATGCCCCCGATGCCCCAATGCCACTATGCCTTATACACAGCCAATTTCTTGCGCCTCAAGTCGCCGAGTCGCGACATTTAATGGCCGCCCTTTTGAGGGTCAAACTCAGTGGCAATTTCAGCACACGAAAAAGCGAATGAACGGCGAAAGCCACACTGAAAATTAAATGAAAATTACAAGCTGCATTTAAGGGAGCGCCATTTTAGTTTGTAGATGTAGAGCACCGAAAATCCGACACACAAAACCAATAAGAAAACCGAGGGTGCATGGCATGCCAATAAAGGTAAACGAAAAAAAGGAACTCTTAACAAAACAATACAAAAATATTTATATTGTTAATCCACCTATTATTATTATTATTAATATTATGATATGAAAGTGGGTTTAGTAAAAACATGTATTTCTTTCAAATTAATGTAAGATATTTATATATGTATATATCTATAAGTGTATTTTTTTGTAATAAGACTTACACAACTCAGCGCAAACGGAACGATTTACTGGATTATAAAATCACATTTTGAACCAATGTCTAGACTCGAAACATTTGTGGGATAATTGTAAAACAAGTCTTTTAAAAGGCGCATAACAACAGAGATGGCACCAAAGGAAGGTATTCATGCTGAATGTTCAACATGCTGAAGAACTTAAACATACATACATATAAACATACATATACATGTACATATTGCATGTATGTATTTATCCCTGCTTGCTTGCTGTGTTTGGCACAATGGACTTACGTGTTGCACAAACATAAATTGTGCAACAACGTGTAAACTACTTTTTGACTGCATAAAATGCCCCATTCATATGCCCTTGCCTGGCTGAGTTTCCTGTGCAAGGGCCACCTGTCTCACCGCCTCCGCCCCTTGTATCCTTCTTCTCGCTCGAGTGCACATTCACCGCTACGTGTTATGCCTTTTATGGCCATGCCACTGTTGCTGCTGCTTCTGTTGTTTTTTTGTGCTTTCATTGCTACACTTTTATTTTACTTTCATGCTGCACTCTTAAAGGCATTTCAAGTCAAGCAGCCGAACAAAACTTACCAGCAAGCGGCTGTCATTCACTCGGCTGCCTAATGAGGCGAAGTGCAACTCAGTGTGTAGGGCTTTTCAACGCTTGTTTGTAATTGCGCCAATTATTACATTTAATTTAACAGTTAATTATGCTGTATGACCAATGGCTGCACACATGGCGCATACTCAATATGTGTTCATATGTGATGCAAAGTAGCTGATATGCACTGGCTCGTCTCTGTCTGCCTTCTTGCATGCTTTGACATTCCATTTGCATAAAATAATATGCATAACAACACACAAACACACACGCCCACACGCATACGCTGTGCATTTGTGTGTGTTTGTTGCAGAGTATATTAAGCATAAACTTAATAAACATCGCAGTATACGTCACGCCTCACTCACTCACACGCACACACACATACAGTTAAATTTATGCACAGTGCTGCATAAACGTGACCGTTTTTATGTTACCTTCTGTTTTTCTTGTTGTTTGTGCTGCTTGCCCTGGCGCTGCTACTTGGGTATTTTATAGTTTTTCTACATTATGTTCGAGTGTTGCACAAATATTCACCAACTTTTAATAGTGGGTGTGCCTGCAATTACGCCCTCAGTAGTACACACATTCGCTGGCAACAGCAGCCATGAATAAAATCGGCACAGGGTGTTTTACACTCATAACGTTAACGAGAAAGACCATATCCGAGTGCTCACTCGAAGAACGTGCTAAAGATGGGTTCTCAGCATTGCCTTTTTAATCAAACTACTTGCAAAATATAATAAATTTTGTCTTGCTGTTAGAGATATTCAGAATTTTACAGCCATACTCAACGACTCAACAGATGACTTCTAGTTTTCTAGTTTGTGACTTATTTGAACTCCTTAAATGGCATACGCAATACTCTTATTAATCGATACACCCTGTATGAATTTAGTTAGGTAGTTTCAAGGTTTTAAAAGGGGCTGCAGGTCAGGCACAACGTTGCCGCGTGGCACCCGTGCCATCTGGCTCCCTTATGTTCCTGCTCGTGCACTTTGGATATAAATTATTGGTTATTAACGTTAAGTTTTCAGCAAAATTAGTTTTGCCACACACACACACATACACACACACAAGTACACGCACTGCATTTCGTGAAATGTGGTTGTAAATTATTTCTAAAATGTTTTTGCTTTTGCTTTCAATTTTCACTTTTGCACACGGCAAATGCAATTAGCGTGATCCGATTGCCTGGCAAGGAAATGACGACAGCGTTAATCAAGGTTTCCACTTAAGGATAAACTAACCAAGTGGCTTTTACACATATGTGCGCGCACACACACACACAAAAACTAATTTTGTAACATTTTGTGTCTTTTTGCTGGCAGCCTTGAGGGCTATTTTGCAATTGCGCTAAAAGCATATTCTGGCCTAGTTAGATATATAACAGAAATCACACGGTGAGAGGTTGACATTTCATGTGTGAAAAAAACTGCAAAATCATCATTCGTTCGATGCAAATATATATAGAATAACTGCAAAATAGTCATCTAAAATGCTGAATGTCTATATAAAAGCATTGAGTTGGCGTTAGGCTGACAGCCCAAGCTGCATTTGCGTAATTGTCTCACAGATGTCTGCTGCTGAAGCTGACTGGCTTGCCTTAATGTTTTGCTATTACAGTTCGTGTCATGGCCATATTGCAGCTGGCCCCGGTGGCGTGTGTGCGATGCGAACGAACAACTTCACAACTTCAAAGAGCAGCAAGAGCAGCAGCCAGGCGAACTCTGGCGTTACCTGTCATTAAACTGGCACCACGCACATACACTCACTTGCACCCTCACACTTCAACACAAACACACATGCACATACACATACGCAAAGGCCAACTTAAGCACCCACTTGTAGTGTACATATACGCATGCTCATGGCTTTGAAACTTGAGCTGAAAAAGTTGGTATATTGGAAAAGTTTTTCTTCTTGATTTTTAATATCACAGGTGAGCGTAAATAATTTATTGCATTCATTTACGTTTCACTTCCAATCGCACCACGTAAACATTTTCAACAGGCAACATGGTTACATGGTAAGGTCGGGGAAACGGAGTGCGCCATGCCACAACAATAAAAGGCGCAAAGGCATAAGGAGTGAAGAGGCAGACCGTAAGGCACACGGTTTTAACAGTGAACCAACATCACACAGCACATGCACAAGCCAAATCCTTTTAGACCATAGATAAGAAAACTTTAATAAACACGCCACACACGCAACCTGGGGAAATTGATAAGAATATGAAAAGTTTGTGCTGGGCACTGAGCAGCTGGCTTTGTAACGGTAACCTAGCAGAAATCCAGAAATTCAAAGGTAGTAGGGGTAGGTGGGTTGCGTATGGTTGTGGCATTGGTGGAAGGGTGTAAAACTTTGCACATTCCATACTTTTAGAAGCAGTTGGTTTGTTCGTCGTCTGCTTGGCTGACGGCTAAAAGTTGCTGCGTTTTAATTTCTAAACCTCATAAATAATATTCAGTTTATGCCAAGCATCCCATGAGGGGCCTGTGGCTGACTTGACTCGCTTGATTAATGGCAACGGTCGAGACTTACCTGTGCTTTTTTAACTCCATCTGCTGCTTCTTCATTTCCATATGCTTCTTGTTGATGTCATAGTTGCGCTGATGTATCTCATGTATCTCACCCATGTCATGATAATTGGCCAGCGAACTGTACGGATTGTTGTAGATGCTACCACTACCACCGCCGCCATGGTGTCCGTGTCCGTCGTGGCCATGACCGTGCGGCGCATATTGCGAAAATTCATCTGCAATCACAAAGTCATGAGTTACTAACAATCACAATCGGGCTAATTAAAATGCACGTTGCAGCATCCCTTAGACTCTATCTAAACAAACTGACCAGCCAACTAGCAATAATACCGGCTCCGCACTCAATGACGACGAACTCGTTATAATATATTAATAAATGCTGTCACCAGAGGCAACAGACGGTCGCTCTTTTTCAAGAACTTTACTACAAGATATTGAGTTTTACGATACATAACTACGACTACTTTCCGTTAAATTTGAAAATCAACTTGTTTTTATGTCGATCTTATTTAACTTAAGACTTTACTATAATTATTAATATAGTCTACTTGTGTCATTATCAGTCTCCGCAATGAAAAATGGTTGACGTTGTGGTCTACTTACCGCCTGGACGGGCGCCGCCAAAGCGCAGGCTCTTGTCATAACGATCAATGAAGTGGGGAAAGTGATATTGTGGCTGGTACTGAGATAAGTATTGCTGCTGGTAGTAGTGCTGTATCTGCTGCTGGGTCAGCTGTGTCTGTTGCTGCTGTTGTGTTCGTCGCTGGTGTTTGCCATTAAACGAGTACACATGATGGGTTCGTACAAACTTTTCCTCAACCTGTAAACAAACAGTGGGGTGAGTAGAGAGAGTAGCAGCAGCATTATAAGGTTAGCTTCAAATGTGTTAAATAAAGTGCGCTCAAAAGTCATTTCAATGTCAAACTTTTTGCATACGCTTGCTAAATTAAAAATGGATCATGGCACTGCGGGCGAATCCCCCATCATTTACAACAACCGCCCACAGCCCCTATCCAGTTGTTTACACCCTTGAAGCCAAGCTCAGACACGCTGCTTGGTCAGATGGTAGCGCGTTTATGAATAAATTTCATTTTAGAGTTTACCATATTCTGTGCGCCAGCGGCCAGATATAATAAATTTATTTATATTTCATTTCATTCTCCCTTTCCTCTCTTGTTGTTTTTGCTATCGTTGCTGTCCTTTTTTGCGGAGGAGCAGCAGCTGCTGCAGCTGACCCACACTGGCCCTGAATCGCTCGGACTGGGTCAGAGTTTGGGTAATTAAAATAAAAGCTCCGCGAGCTGCGCATGTAGGCAATAATTATAAAATGGCTTAAACTGATGTTTATCTTAATGCACCAGCCACTGACATTGTGTCTGTCCCCTGGCAGCCATTCCATATATAGTTACACATACACTGGCGACCCAACATATACAATTCGAGAGTACTTTCCCGCTCTCCGTGGCCAGACAATGCGAATGCGACCCGTTGTGACATTGCAATCAGGTAGATAAACAGATATTACGCATACGCACCTTTTTGCCATTGATAAGCCATGTGATGTGTGGGGCAGGTCGACCGCGTGTGGTGTTGCACAGTGCAAAGAGTTTCTCGCCAATGGCGAAAGGTGTGCGCTTGCGAAACTTTATGGTGGGTGGTCCGGTCTGAGGCACTGTAAAAAACAAAAACATGGCAAAAGGACAGCAATTAGTGTCGATTGTACTATTTGAAATTGGCTTGGCAATTGTTACGCACAGAAAACGGTCATTAGCTCATCAGCGCTGGCCTTGGTAAAGATGGGCGTGTCCGTTGAAACCTCGCAGAAAAACTGGCCAGACAGATCAAATTGCACATCCTTGAGGGTTACTTGCGTTTCGTTCGAATGTTCCCACTACGTTGCGAGAGAAAATGAAAAGGAAAACGATTTAACGACTTACTTTTATATCTAAGAGCATCATTAGCAAATCACTCAAGTCATCGGTCGGCTAAAATATTACATTATATTATATAAGTACATGATAATTAATTGCAATTTGCCAAATGGCTCTCGACAGCTGTTACAGTCAGCACGGATTTTGCTTTCTAATAATAATGCTGGCCCCAAAAATGTTACGAGTATCCCAAGATTTTCTGTGAGCTTCAGCCTAAATTATTTATTTATTGACGGCTTAATTGGTTTTCTAAGAATTGTGGACAGATTGGCTCGTTATGCATTAATCTAACATTAATGGATACTTTTGCAGCTGGGCTTTAATTATATAATAATAATTGTTACTTTTGTGGAGATAATAAAGCACTGATTCAATTGGACAACAGCAAATTTATATATTAAATTTATGTTGCTGGATACATGTCATAATTTTGGATAAACTTCATATCGAAATAATGACAGTAGACTTTCATATATAATCGAAATAAATACAGTAGACTTTTATATATAACTGTTGAATATTATTATTATTATTAGGAGGACACTTTAATAAAGCCCACAAAAAAGTTTTGTGAACGTTGGTTATCATCATATATGCCAAACTAAATAGGAATCAAGTATTAATAACAATCGGATAAGTATTACTTCGTCAATATGTCAGTGAGGGTATTTAATCTTTCGCACATTAGGGTAAATTGCCTTCGTGCTCTTTTACCCCTAGCGGCAATTTGTGACTACTTACATCGATTTCGGCTCCTTCGATTGTTGAGTTACGAAACGGCGGATTGCGTCCGTTTATGAACTCGAAAAATTTGCCCTTGTCAACCTTTAGCCATGTCACCTGCAATCAAACAAATACATTATACCATATTAAATTAATGTTGCGTAACGATTTTCTTAACGATATATATTTTTTTGTTGCTACGCTGCTTCTGCTGCTGACATTCAATAAGTAAGTGTGCCAGTTTTAATGCCGGACGTTTTGCATTTTTTTATGTCTGCCGCAGTTAATAATCCTGGGTAAGTAATTTGATTGCATACACGCCCGCACAATCGGACAAACAATGAAAAAATACAAATACGAATACAAACAAAAATAAAGAAGGCAAAGTGGAAAACAAATGCAATGCAATTTAACTTTGCAACAAGTTGAACAAAACTTTTTGCAGCGACAATTAAAATGCGCGTTAAGCTGTAAAGCTGTAAATAATAGAATGTTTTATTGAAATGCCACCAGCAAATGTCACTAAAAGCCAGTAGTAGTTCTATGAGAGAAGGTTGAGAACCATGTGCGCAGGGGACGTGGTGCCTGCGTAATTAAAAACGAGATCTGTGAGAGCAATATAAATGCACAAATATAAAAGAAAAAGTTACTGCCAGTTGCAGAAAAGGGTACAGAAGGCAACATCAGCAAATATGAGCCATAATGTAAACGGAAAATAAATTTGCAAACAAAACTTACAAATGCGACGATTTTAAAGGTGGGGTTTTTTTGTTTTTTGTATATTTTTTAAAGCGCAACACAACCCTTGGGGACCGGAAGTTAAATAAAAACGTGAACGGAGCTTACTAGAAGCTTTATATATTGGAAACTTTTCATTTATTGCACTTAATGTAATTCGTTGGCTTGACACACTTTTCAGCTTAACGTTCTCTTATTGGATTCATTTAGGAGGTATACATACAATTAATATAATCAAGTCCATTAATGTGTGTTTTGAGTTGTGGTGCGTAAATTGCTTAATTGACAAGCGGCACACACGCACAAATTGCATTGATTGCGTGCTACTTAATAATAATAATGTCCTTATTGAATATTCCCGCGCATTGGGCATGGCGTATGCGCAATTTGGGGCCACAAAGTCGTCATTACTCATGCGTGTGTGTTATTTGTTAGAGCAATCGATAAAGCACACGCTCAAGGTTCCGTATAAGGAAACTATTGTGAGAACAAAGCAAACATCAACATACAACCACTGAACCATTTGGTGGCACATAGCCACGTTTCGAGTGATGCTCCTCTTCAAATGTCTATCAAATTTTATCGAACACTTGTGGAAAATTTTGAAGCAATTTCTTTTGATATGACAGCAACTTTTTGGAGCCACAATCATAATAATAACCAGTGTGCGTATCTCAAAGTAATCAAACAGCGGTGCTGAATGCCATATTATCTGGCGATAAGTGCATGGCTCACCATCCCACCCATCGCCACCCTCTTGCCGCTATCGACAGCTCCGCAGGGATCATGGTGTTCCTGCTCCATTGTTGTTACTGTTGTTTTTGGCATGTGAATGTTTGTGTGTCTGACTTTGTATATACACTTTGTTTGTGTTTGTGTTTATTAGCCCGCTTATTTTTGTACTCAGTCGGCAAATCAAAAGCTCATTTATGTGGTCGGGATGTAGAGGACCATCTCCCCGCTTCTTTTCCCCCCTCTCGTCTGTGTCATTCACAGTGTAATTAGTTTATTTAATTTATATTTTTTCTCGCGCTGCTTTTGTGTAACATGTGTAAGCCGGACGACGATGGTGCGACGAGGCCAACTTCAATTCCATGGGTAACCGTGTTCGCATTTGCGTTTTAATTGCCTTTTTAGTGCCACTTCCACGCAATTTGCCACGCTTCGTGCAACAATTCGAATCAAAACCCGGTTGCCGGTGTGGGTGCCCGAGTTGCTGGCACACTCGGTTATATAGTCAATTATACTAATTAGCCATTGCTAGTAGGCGGTATTAGCCACAAAACGGCCAACAGGCCAAATAAAATAATGTCTACATGTAAACACGGCAAATATTGCGTTTATTTTACCGTCCAACAAATTGTGCAAATTTACCATAGTATACAAACGATAAATTTATTACCTCACATCCAAGGCAGCTTCAAAAATATACTAACGAATTCCAACGAATTAATTTAACTTTTTGTAACGCAAACACCCACACAAAACAAAAAAAACAAAAATTAACAGACCTGGAATTAATTTCTTAATATTTAAAAACTGAAATTGAAACGAAAACAAAGTTGGTGGCTCTAAAAATTACAAAATATACAATATTGTTATATACGGCCATTAGGTAAATGGGTCAATAAGCGAAAAAGTTGACAGATATTTGTTGATTGGTTATATTTTAAAGGGTCAAAATTGCCAGCAATAAAATAGTACTTTATTAATTTAAAAAAATATAATTATATATAAAGTTGCATTGAAAAAGTCTATGTGGAAACTATTTACTTTTCATCAGGTCTTTAATTTGCTTGGGAAGCAAATTTTACTTCAAAATAAAAATATACAAAAAATCACATCTCTAAAATGAGAAACCAAGTTAAGAAATCAGTTTCAGCAATTGCTAAATAACAAACGATAATATAACGGAAGAATTATTCTTAAAAGCTAAGTTTTTCATTTTCGTTTCACCGCAAAAAGTAAAAGCAAAGAAAATCAATATGTTGTACGCTTCTTAAATACTTACTATCGTGGCATTTTTGCGCCATAAAAGTTGTACGCTTTTATGGTACTTAGAATGTACAAAACGATAACCTCAAGCACAACCTCCATCTCCATCCCCATCTGCACGACAACCTCAACCTCCACCTTAACAACTAACTTTGCTGCTGCTTCTGTTGCTGCTGCCGCAAGCTTGTGCTTGTGCCTTGGCCTTGAATTTGTATGCCACAATTGGTAGTACTATTATATATAGAAAATTCGAAACAAACTAAAAGTATGCAAGCCGGCTAAGTCGGGCACTCGGATGCCGCCTGGGTCACTGCGGCATTGTGGCACTGTGGCACTGTGGCAGGCAAACTAAGCAGCTCATTTGCTATAAATTCAAAGGCGTTGCCTTTGGGGCCATCGTACGAACGGCTGTGCGTGTCTCCTGATGTTTCGTGACAGTAATAAGAGACCTGAAGTGAAATTAATTGTCGCAACTGTAACTGTTACTGAGACTAAACCTAAACATAAACCTAAAACTAAGAAGGAAGTTCCAAATTCAGGGAGCCGCTTTTTGATTGCAAGTTTTCCGCGACAGCTGCAATTGTTGTCTGTGGCATGCAACGGAGGCACCTGCCACTGAATGGTTTACCCTTTGTCAAAGCTCTCAACTTGCAACACAAAGTAGCACAAGGCTAACATAGAAGCTGCCATGTCGTGGTTGGCATTTCAATTACAACTTTAAGTTTTGAAACACGCATGATTGATACACTGGTATTAAAGTAACAACCATAAAACTGAGTTAGTATTGTATAGTATTTAATTATTTATGTTCGTACTCACCTTGAACAGTATTTCCGGTATAACGTTGTGCCGACACTTGAAAGTGGCACTGGAGCCCCGCTCCACATATCTCGGCACCACCAGCTGAACTTCAACATCAGATTGCCCATCTGTGGGATAAATAACAAAGAAATTCAAATTTTCAATAGCTGCAAAAGTATTGTAAAAAAAAAGCGATGCTCAATTGCGGCTTAATTGAAATGCCATTAAAAGGCTCTCGCAAAAGGAAAAACATTTATATTTAAAGAAAACAATAACAACATGGTGAAGAGAAGCAGCGCGTTTAAGGGGGTGGAAGACCTCACTTGAATTGCGACCGGTACAATAAATCTTAATTTGTTTGCCAAAGTGCACATGAGATATATTTTGCCTGCATTTAAATATGCTTCTCTACGTTTGCGTGTGTGTATATGTGTATGTATATACTGCAATGAAGAGCCGTGAATGTCAAATATTTACGAGGGGCATGAAACAGCAGCTTCTGCTTCGCCTGGCTTACAATGACACATAAAGCGCTGTGAGGCATTTTACCAACATTTTCTTTTTGCTGGATTGGCCATGCAACACCTGTTTCAGCACCATTTTCAAGAGTGTGGCCAATTTTAAGATAAAAATCATACATTTTTATTTCGTTTACGAACAGTGAAGCAACATAAAAGGTCATCATGTATCATCATCACCAACTCTAATTAAAAAAAGAAGACGGAGATTTAAAAATTATATACAGGAAAGCACAATTTAATCAACTTTAATGAAATTTAGCTTAGTAATATCGACTGCTCGTTTGCGTATACTTAATTTAAGTGCCCTAGTTGGTTTGGTTTTATTATCACTGAATCTAATATAGAATACAACACTCAATGTATGTCAGCTGGCAAAACCATATTGCTTGCTCTTGTCTTTATTTGTTTACAGCCAAAGGTTCATATATTATTCCGAACTGTGATTGTCAGCCTACTCAGCAAACTTAAGTGTTTTTAAAAGAAAAATGACATAATTCAAGTGCTGGATAGATAGCCACACAGTACTAACGATTCAAGTAGACGGGAATAGCACAGTTGATTGGCAATAGAGGTTTAATGCACTTTAATATTTTATAGTGTTGCCTAGCTAGGCATGTGGACGTTGGGCAGTGGCAACCATTTTTTAAATTGGCCGCAACAAAATCGATAAATTAATTTTCAATGTGGCAAGGCAGACAGGCAGCGAACCGAATTGGCCTTGCAAATTCCAATCATAATTAAGACACCAAATGATAAAACGCAAACACATTGCCGGTTTTGCTTGGGTGGGTGTTGTATGATAGAGTCGGCTGGCACAGGACAACAAAGTCGAGGCAATCTCATTTTCATTTATTCACACCACGCTGTTGTCGTCAGTCACGCAAAATGTCAACGACTGGGTAAGTAAAAAACGTGTCGGGCCGCGCGAAAAATATGGAAGAGCGGAAAACAAGAAATCCAAATGAAATGAAGCACGTCAAGTGCATGGCAGTTCAAAGGGAATGTAGCGGAGGCGAGCAAGTATGCAAACAGTTGGCAAACAGGCGAGCCGTCAAACATTGTAGCGTTGTTGCCTTTCTGGTTGGCAACTTGTTGCAATATCCAAAGAACATGCCACGCTTTCATTGGTTTTGTGGCATTGCCTACAGCATGACGTCTGTGCGTGCGTCCGTGCGTGCGTATGAGCCTTTGTATGTGTTATGTGTTTTTGTAGACGTGCTCGTGCTGCACGCTAACGTGCCGTAATTCACGAATATTCAATCAAACCCAGCTGCCCAATACTCGGCAACCAAACCGCAGTCTCCATTCATCCTCGAGTCACCAACAAATATCAGTCCTTCAAGCTGCCTCAGACATCTCATGATCTTACAGGGCCAGAGAGCAGACAGTCATGGCACGAACTCAAATCCGAAATGACTGACTTTTTGCCCGGCTCGATAATCATGTTGAATATTTGGTATTAATGTCACCACACTTATTATCAATTTTGTATGACAAGCAGCAGCCCTGGCAGCTGTCCAATACTTATTTACAGAATAAATAAAACGTAATGAATATAGAGCAGAACAGAACAGAAAACGAAACTTTACAGCTCGTCCGCTGACAAAGATGTTGACCGACCACAATTATTGTTTAGCTGCCTGCCACCCAGCAGAAATATTCTGAACAGAAACAACAAGGGATTCTACTCTCTTGGCTGCCTGCCAGACTGTCGTCCTTGCCAGTTGCTTGTTGCTGACTGGCTTTAGCTGGGTTTGGGGCTGGGGCAGGGGCTGGATTGGGCGAACAAAAAATGTAACAAAAAATGAGCTCACTTTGACAACAACAACGAGGCAACGTTTTACTGTACGTGGTGTACGTGTTTTACAAGCGGAAATTGATGATTTTCCACGAGTCGGGCGACAATAAAGCGTGCAGCATGTCAGCAAAACGCAAATAATCAATCAATCAGCATTAATCAAGGCGGGAATGGGCGTGTTATGCCTACACACAAAGCATTTCAACATGTTGCGAGGGGTTTGGCTTCGCATTAACATCAACAACTACATCAGCACTTTTGATAGCTGTTGAAATTGCAATTGTTAAACGGTAAGTAAATTTAAAGAGCACCAAAACGAATGCTTTGGTTTTTGGAATGGTTTCGACTGAACTTCAGAATTGCCAACACAAACACAAATCGATTTCTATACTCCAGGTACATGCAGTCTTGCAATTCAGTTGTAACATTTTTTGACATGATTGGCATCTGAATCATGCTTCGAATATGCCTGGCATTCGATAAGATTGTCTTAAATCACTACGCACACAGTTTCCTCAGTGTGGTTTTTTAGTTGCATACACATATGACCACTTCCATTTATAAGACAAATGTAAACAAGTAATATAACATTTTTTCTGGTTAAATTTGCTTTTAAAAGAATTTGTATACCTGTGCTTCTCAAGCGTTATTGTTGGTGATTCTATCAACTGCGAATCTCTTACTTAGGACTATGCAGATTTCGCTTGTGCTTCTTAATTTTTCAGCGTCAACAAGAAGATCCGATTTAATTCCTTGCAAAAGGAGTTTACCATAAGGTGTCTACCTCTATTACAAAACGAATTAAAGATTTTCGAACAGCTGAACAAAAATTGTCTCGCAACAGGAACTTATCGATCCATTATTCTTTTTAAGTAAGCAACAACTGTTATTGATTTTGAATACATAGTGATGTTCGTAAACAAACACATACATTTAACAGCTTGTTCAATTAATTACAAACTTAGTAACAACTGAATAACAACTTTCATGAAAACTGAACTTAATTTCTGTTATAGTATTGACTTTTTAATATAACAGCAAAAGAGACAGTCTAGTGGCACAATAAGCTTTCCCAGTATCCTTAATAGTTTTAGGGACAAGTTTAAATTGTCAAAACTTTATTAGTCTAACAGTGTATGCATCTTAATTAAAACTACCGATACAACCGACAATGATATACGTTATCGTTTAATTTTTCAATACCACACTTTTGTTAAGCGATTACAACCACATAGCTGCGACTGAACATTAAGCTGTCAATTATGCTTTAATCAATTTTAACGCTGTCGGAACTCTTTAACGATAGTTGTCTCAATCAATTGCATAACCAAATTCGATATGTGCTTTAATAAAAAATCCATAAGGCAGTGATTGATTGCGATTGAAGTCTTGGGGTAGTCGTTGAAAATCAAACTGTTTACCTGCTGGTTGGTTAGGCATTAATTGGGATAACATAAATAAATTATGGTTCCAGCAAAAACAAACAGAAAGAACAACAATAGTGGATAGAATTGTATGAGTGTGTTTGAGGAGTGTGAACCATAAACAGCATTTGGTGTTCGATTGTATTCATATTTTCAATTGATTGCTAAATCAATATTTGAACTTTGGCAGCTGGTCGTAGCTCGCAATTCGCCTTAGGACACTCGCACACTTTCACGAGCACACTTACACCGAAAAGCAACGAAAGCGAAAAAGGACTCTGCTGGATAACCATCCAGAGCTGTGGTTTATTGGTCGGTCGGTTTGTCGGTTTGTCTGTTTGTCGGTCGGTCGGTTCGGACGTGACACGCCTGTTGCAGTGACAACGCAGAACGCAATTATAGCTCTCAAGTTGGAGTGGTTAACTGTGCTCGACGTGCTGTCTGTTCGGTCTGTCCAGCCGCAAGTTGCTGCCTGTTGGGGCTGGCTGCAGACCAAATACACTGTTGCTTATCAATATAATGTTGAATCATTACGGTTGATTGGCAGACGCACAATGCTTACTCCTTCAACACACACGAACTGAAACAGTTAAGCGAACATTCTACAGAAACTCATTAGACACCAGCTATATAGCTGGTTGACTGACAGACTGACGCAGTGACACGCTGACCGACAGATCTGCCAGACTGATACTTATATCAGTTTTTTCTTCATAATTGTTTCAATAGTATAATACAGCCAAAATGAATCAATCATTTTCATGGCTAATACAAATTATAATTAACCATGTGGCTTTTCAATATATGGATTCGCTTGATTGATATTTGAAAGTTTGATAGGAATGTGAATACAACGTGGTTGAACTGGTATTCAAAAGGACAACACAACTATAAAAGGCTAAGTAAATGTTTTCACAACATACACACACTTTGCCCAACAAACATCAAACACACACAGGCGCCCAAGAAATTAGGAAGAGGAAAACTTTATTTAGCTTTGTTAAAGCAAGGAAAAGGATAAAGGCATAAGTCGTCATGTTGCTGTGGCATTGGTTGAGCAAATTTAGGGGCCTTTTCCTCGTGTTGTATCAAAAGAAGAAGCAGGGAAATGGAAATGTGAGGGGGATTAGTGGACAAAGTAAGGTCTTCAGGCAACGCGTTGGTGGCATAAAGTAATTTTATAGAACAAATCACAGGCATTAGTGGATATAAATCCCGTTTATCCTTGCCTGTGTATGCGCGCGTGAAATTTAAATATGTAGCGGACACAGAAAGAAGACAAATATAAAAGGAAGAGCGTGTATGTGTGTGCGTTTATGCGGAGGAGAGAGAAAGAGAAAAAGATACAAGCTAACGAATTCAACAATAGAGGACGCAAGAAAAATGGCCGTATTTGGCAAGGAAGTGGCCTGCACGGTCCTTGAACAACTGGCGGGTGCGAAAATTCATGAGAAAAAAAAAACGAAAAGAAATAAATATATTATGTATATAAGTATTATAAGCTATTGTTTTTATGCAAGCTAAATCGCCTGCGGATATACTGTTATGTTAGTTATTCTGTGCGCTTGTGAATTTTAAGTCGTTGCTTTATGAAGATAAGTAGCCTTAAGTTTTTCAAATAGCTAAGAAAATTAACTATTGTAATTTTATACGAGAGCTTATTCAATTGACTTTCTTGCTGTGCCTTTTAATAATAGTTTGAAATATTTCGTTGACTTTAAATTTGATAAAAAGTTAACATTGTGAAAAATTTTTTTTGTTGTACATCTTTTGTTAAAATTTTCCAATTTCATATTTTTGATCACATTTGTAAAATGAAATCAGATTTTGTTAATAGAAAAATATCAAAGAAAATAAGCAGCGTATATGTCTGTCACGCATACACACGCACGCACCTACAGCTACAGCCAGAGCCAGAGCCAGAGCCACAGTCAACCGACAAAAATGTAGCCAATGTAATGGTCAAAACAAGCAAGTGCTAGCGCGCTACAGGAAGCAAGCTTCCCGTTTTGAAAATTTTATCTCAGTATCCGGCAGCTCTGGCAGCGACTATGACCAACTTAACAACAGCAGGCAAAAACAGCTACAAAAACGAGCAAAAAAAAAAAAACATGTAAAGAGAAAGAATGAATCCGTTTATAAGTAAGTACATAAGAAAATGGCTTCAAGGGCACGCTCTGTCGGCTACACACAGCCACAACCAGCAGCAACGCCAGCAGCAACTACAAATACACAGCCACAGCCCATAAAAGCGCCCAGCACGTAAGGCACATACAGCACGCCCAGTGCCCATTTACAAGGCCGTGGAGCAAACACATGTAGGCCATGAATCTTATAACGAGTGTTAGTCATGCGCCAAAAGGCCCCCCTTACTCTGTTTGTATAAGTGTGACTGTCTCAGTGTGTTAGTTTGTATCTCAATGTGTGTGTGTGTGTGTGTGTGTGTGTGTGTGTGTTGTGCCCTTAGTTGCCGGACCAGTGAGTGCGACCTGGACTTGTGCCTGTGTACCTGGCTCGTAAAGATGCAAGCCATTATAGAAATGAAAAGCAAACGCAAAAGCAGCCAACGGCAGCAACAACGCAACGACGACGAGCGATGTTGCCGAGCACATAAAATTGCTTAAATTACTTTTAAGCGAAATTATGTTTTATTAATGCGTTGGCCAGCACTGGCAGCGGCAACAACAACATATAACATTGCTATCACCAAAAAGCCAGACTGGATAACTCTGCGAATTAGTATCGCTATTTGTTTTCCTTGTTCTCTTTTTGTGGGTTTTAGTTTCATTTTCGGTTTTTGGACCTTGGCCAACAGTGTGAATGTGTAATTTTATTTCGAATTGCATTGTGTTTGCTGTTTGAGAGTTTTTGTCCAAACAGCCACAAAATGTAATTTTAATGCCCGATTCTAACATGTTTAGAGCGGTTGCTGTACAGTTGGACAACTTCGCATTTGTCGCAACAGCTGCGTGAACACATCTAATCGGTGTACCCCACAAACACTAAAAATTTTCCAGAGTTGGGTACGAATGCATGGTATTAAATACCAATGTGTACAGGATAAAACTTAGCCATATACTGCAAGCTGTTTCATTTGAAATTGCGTTTGAAAAACTCTCTTAAATCACTAATGACAGACCTCAAAAACAAATCTACTATGGTTTGAATTGTGTTTGGCATTTTTCAAATATCTTTTGTATGGAATATATGTAGATTTATTTGTCTAACAATCTGTGAATATCGCCAAGGGCTGCCAAACAATTGAGAATTATTTATTTTTTTCCATGACACGCACAGCTGCCATTTTAGAAATTCTAAATTAAAAATATTCAACTCGCCGTTGGCCAACAACGTTCAGCGGTTGAAGTCCTGAACAGGCGAGGAGGAATTGTCACCCACCTGAACAATTAATTAAAGGCTGCCACTGAAGTGGAAAGGGGAGTGAGCGGCAGACTGTCCGACTATCCCACTGTCTGACCGTTCGGCTGACCGATATCAAATTCAGGCATAACAGACCAGACCATACCACAACCACAGCTGCATTATTTTGTTACGTATACGCAATTTGCCTAAGCAAATTCTTTGCGCATTGCGCCCAAATGCCCTTATCTCTAATCTACACAGGCATTAGGCTTGCGACACAAACATGGGCCAAGCGCCCGGCTGTCAGAATGAGGAAGCCACAACAGGACCTGCGGCACTTTTCAAGCCCTCTGATGATATTGACATTTATGCTCGACACATAGCCTATAGCCCCACTGCCCTCACAGCCCACAAAACCCACCTCAATCCAAAGTCCTTTTGTTTTTCTTTTTTGGTAGCTTCATCTTTTTTAACCAAAATGCTGGGCACTGTTTTTGTTGACACTTGACAGCACCTGCTGCCTGTCTGCCCACGTTCTTTGGGCCATGTATTGACAAAGTTTGCGGGCAACCAAGCATTTTACTTCTGTAGTAGGTATAAATAATTTCATGTTATATTGCGAGAGCGATAAATGCGTATTAGAATCGAGTTGAATATTGAAATGACGCAGTTTGCTGCGTCGAACACGCATATAACACACCACACACAACAATAAGGCCATATTTGTTTAATCCATTTGTGACCATTTCGTTATGTCTCTCACACTCTCTCTCTCATCCGCATCTTGTTGAAACAAAAAGCGAGGCGCAGCAGGAGATCAGCAAAAAAGTCCTTGCCCAATCAATGCCAACTGTCTATTGTTTGCATTCCAATTCGCAATGGTGCTGCTACTGCTGCTGATTCTGTTGTTGCTTTAGAACTCCGGCGCCATTTAAAAATCATTGCAAAGTGCCTTTATTATGCGACTCGTGACCATCCCAATGCCAGGGGCTACCATATTTTTATATTCGCTCAGCCGAAAAAGCACTCACAAAAGACGTAACAATCAGCCCGAAAAGTAAGTTTATAGATATATCTATATGGACGTTAGGATAGCCAGGCACGGTGCCAGCCTTCTGTTTTCTGGTGATTCTAATCAATAATTTACGCATTTTCATTTTCGTACAGCCCAAAGGTGGCATTAGCATTGGGGGCCGCAATTACCAGCACAGAAGTGCCAGCTATTCAAGTGTGTCCCTTCTTGAGTATCTCTCTCTGTCTCTTTCCTCTCACTATATTTGTGTTTATGTTTGTTTGTTTGCAGCAAGTCGTTGTTTCTGTGTGTGACTAGCCCTATTTTGGGTTCTTTTTCTTAAAGCATATTCGCCGACTTGGCACCATTTTTGTCTGCTCGTATTCCCAGACGCCCATTTTTGCAACTCGACGCTGCATAAATTGTTGGCTTTGTTTTTAGTTTACAATGAAAAAGTTTTTGGGAGTTCTTAAAGTTTTTGCTGTGTGTTAATTTGCACATTTTTCGTAATATTATATTATTTATGATTAATTTTTGGCTTGTTTCTGCATTTGCTTTTGGCATTACTTCAACAAATCCAATTATGGCCAAGCAGACACGATTTCGACTCTTTTTGCTTCTATATTTATTGTTGTTCCTATTGTTTTTATGCCATTTTTCGGCTGGTAATTCCTTCAGGATTGTGATTACTTGAGCGCGCATGTGGCTGCCAATTGACGCATATTTGACTTTGGGCTTTAGCCAGTTGCTTTTGCTTGCTTTTCTTTCTTTTTTATTCGTGATGCCAACAAAAAATACAACACAATTATTGAGCAGCACTGAGATTTGGCTGTGGTCCGCCATCGTTGATTGCCATCTCTTGAGCTCTGTCAATTGTTGCGTGAAGCACAACAAAAGCAACACAATCAAAGCTTCAAGAATACTAAGCAGCTTAGCCAGCACTTAATGTTGGGTTTGGCTCTGAATTTTAAATGCTCCCCAGCCTGGCTAAAACAAATTTATAGTCAAGTTCTGCTATGGATATGCCTTGGCTGGTGTTAATTAAAGCCAAGCTAATGCTTATACTGCATAAGTGTGGCAATTAATAAAGAGCCAAAACGAGCTCAAGCTCGAGCTCAAGGCTGGAAAGCTCACTCGCAATCACATACGCCCTAAACATTACGCATACGCCGCGTACGCCTTAGGCAGCAAGTCAAGTATCTTAGGCAGCAGGCAAGAATATTCATTCGCGTTCTACGTTAATAATATTAATTGAATTTGACGCATGAAATATTTTATTCATGCGCAATACTTGGGCTCGCACCAATTCTCTATGCTTGTGAGTACTAAGATATAATATGGGCGGGAGAACAGCTGCTAAATCATCAACTTATGTGCTCATTAACAGCTCTTGTGAGCAACGAGAAGTAAAAGAAGGTTGCTGTTTCTGTCATTGCGTCGAGTCACCTGCCGCATATTAACTGCAGGCATTAAGTATTGTTAAGAGCCGCAAAATCATCGCAGTTACAGTCGACGCACACACTCTTCAAACCGCTACAGCCCTTACCATTGCACTGTAACTTAGATAAATGACTGGCTTTACCTCTACGCACATCCACATACACACACACACACACACACCCAAGCACACGCATACATACATTCATGCACACATAAGCCGCATCATTAGGAGCTAACTACAACAGCAGCAGCAACATTCGAACAGCAATGTACATGAAGAGTCAGTCAAATTAATTAGACAGCTGTCAGACTGGTCTTGTGCTCATCTCTGTTGTCTGCTACGGATACGGACGGAAAGGCATAGTCCTTAAACTGAGGCTTGGCGTATGTGAATTTAATTTCGATGTGATTACAAACTATAATTTGTAGCTTAATTGCTCTGTAAATTTATCATTCTTAAAAGGCTTATACCATAAAACAGTTGGAATTGATTGCTCGGGAAAGTATCTTTAAAGATTTGAGCTCGATATTCGTCTTTTATTATTTTCAAGCAATCAGACATTCCTCATTGAACTTTTGCTACATATACTAAAGCTGTTATAAACTAAAATAATGTCTTATGTTAATTAATTTTAATCAAAAACTTCTTTTATGTCATTCACAACACAGCGTAGTTGGTTTCTATTGTTAATCACACACACACACACACACAATTCATGCCCCCTCAGTCAATTTTCAGTAATAACACTTTATTTGGCCCATATTTGTTGTTCATCAAACATACTAGCGCTCGACGGAAATGGCCCAATAACGCAGCTGCTTTTACTATTGTGTGTCATAAGTTTGTGGGCGTGCGTAGATTTCTGCAGCTTTAGCTAGTATTTTATTGCGTACTTTACACAGACAAACGCACACTTGGGCAGAGAGTCACACAGACAGAACGCTGTTTGGTAGCCCTTTATGTGAACCGTTAACACTACATACTTTCAAGTGAGCGCACACACACAAGCACAGCGACAGAGTTGCACAAACGCACACACATACTTAGTCTTTCAAGGGAGTAGTAGCCGAGTGGGAGAAAACAAAAACATTTGCCTTTCATTTGCGTTCTCTTTGCATAATAAAAATGTGTAGTTTACTCTTTTTTTACATCAGCTCGCGCCAAACTCTGCCGCAGTCGCTGTCTCGCTCGACGTCGTCGTCAGCCAACAATGCTAGCCCTTTGTTTTCACATTTGTTTGTTTTTTTGCCAACTTGTTATATCCTCATGCGTATATGTATGAGTCTATGGGTGTGTTTGTGTGCTTGAGAGTGTTTGTATGTGTTTGTGTATGCGTGAGTGAGTGGGTGCGGCTTGTTTGTGTGACATTTCCGCCTATGTTTAACTTTTACTCAGTATTTGCTACTCCAACGCTAAGAGAGAGAACATTTCGTTTTCGTTTCCATTTTTGGTTTGTTTTTTTTTTTTGTCCATTTTATGTGTAATTTTTTGCTTCACTGCTGAGACTTAATAAAGTTTTTAGTGCCTAGACATGTTTTTGTTTTAATTCCCACCACACACACACACACACACATAGCACAGCTTTACAGCCATACACACACCGGGTTTTTAATTAATTTTGCCTAGTGCTGGCAAATGGCTTCCTTGTGTGTGTGCGTAATAGCAATAAAATAAAATACATGTGCGGACTGAGCTCGAAATCGTCGCTCGCTTTGGCAGTGATTAAATAATATGGCTGTTTCCAATGCTGCCTCACAAAAAAAAAATTTTAAAAGTGCCAAAACTGTTTCCATTTAAAACCAAAAGTCGCAACCTGATTTCGAATGAACGCAAATTGAACGAATTATAATCACATTTTTTTAGGAACGTTTTACGTAACACAACGGGCCATTTAATACAAATATATATAAAACATTTGCTGTAATATTAATGAGTTAATTTTATCAAGTGTAAATAATTCATGTATAACATTTAGCTATTGGCATTCAGTGATCAAACAGAAACTTATTTGAAACAAATTTTAGAGATTTTTACATTATTTACTTGTTGGCATTACAAATGCTAAATATTTGGCACGCATATCGTTATTTTTGTAAAAATAATAACAATAATGGGATTATGCAGAAAAGTTTTTTTTTATTTATTTTAATTACTTTTTGGTGCCCGAGACTATTCGAATAATGTTGCATGCTTATGTAACAAAGTGCATATATTTTGACATTTATTTAAAATTTTTTTATTATGAACAAAAAAAACTTTTGTTAGCCTACTCTGAAAAGCAACTCACGTATTGCAATCAGAATTGCCTCAACCGATCCTTTTTTAAACTCTTAATGACTGGCGCACTTTGGCAAGATTGAACTTTGTAGAGTTGTGTATCGGAATAACAATGGTCTGGGCTATTTAGGCCTTTGTGTCTTGTCTTGTTTGGCTTGACCACACGCCACACTAGTTGGAAAATTGTTCAGATTTTTGGGCACAAATTTATGCGCCATCAATTTAGCCTTTTAACCTGGTCTGCCTGGTCTGCCTGGTCTGCCTGTTTTAACTGGTTGAGTAAGGGCCGTTTTGTGGCGTCCGTCCAAATCCCTTTAATCCTGCCAAACTTGCTGTCATTGCTTACCAGCAGGCCTCATTCATTTTTCATGAATTGCCAGCAGCGTTTGACTTTAAAATGCTTTCGACCTTTGTTAAAAGTTTTCTCTCTGCTAGAGCCAAAAACTTTGTGCCAAAAATCAAACTGTGGGCAGCCAAAATGAATGCGTTGCAAAATTTGTCAGCTTATGGAGCTCAGGTCTCATCGTTTTCTCATTTCTCTGCTCTACCGTATTTATATGTTTGTATGTATGCTTGTATGTATGTGTATGCCTGAATAATTAACGGTTCGCTGTGCCGCATTGAATCCCTGTTTTAAGCACATTCCAATGCTGTTTGTCATTTGCTGAGAGTCAATTTACATTTGGCCAGCACAATTCGATTTAACAGAACATTGTTGTAACTGCTAATGTTGTTGTTGTTGTTGTTATTGCTTTTGTTGTTGTTGAGAGTTTGTCAGCGTTTGCTGACCCTTTGCGTGCCATTTGCCAATTTATGGCTTTTTGAAATTTATTTGGGGTCTGCCAGTAACAAATGTCTGGCCTGCCGGCGATGCCATCGCATTTTCTTGATTTGGGTTAAATTAGCCAGGATTTATGCTGCAGTTGTTGCTGGCTGCCAGTTGCCACCGCTTGTTGTCGTATTAAGGCTCATTAAAACACCCACAACACAGCAACAGAGCAACATCAAAGCATCTGTGTTACGAATTAAACTTTTATCAAGCCCAGATTCCTCAGGCACCAGCAATCAAATAAAAATCTCAACAATTTTTTACTCTCTGCAAACTTTATGTTTAAGAAATGTGAAATGAAAAACAAGGGGGCGTTGCCCTGTCAACAAAAGGCAGGACTAACAATAACTGCGGTTCTTAATAAACCCATAAATTGAGTGAAAAATGGTAAATCGATTTCTTTTCTTGCGTTTATTGTTATTACAAAAATGTCAGAGCAAAGGCACCAACTAAAAGAAATGATTGCAAAAAGAAAATACGACAGAGTGAGGGAGTGAGAGTGAGATCGAACATGTCGCAACCTTGGTAAATGCAGGCAACTCCTTTAGCCAACGCTACGTAAATCCTTTTTGATAAAGTGCTTTCAGTCTCTTGCCGTTTACACAGACCCAGACACAGAAACACACAAACTGTGCAACTTTTGCGCGATTTGGCGCAAGTGTCGCATTATGACCATTTTCTGTGGCAACGGCTCGTTGGCTTCGCCGCTTCCGACTTTTCTTTGGCTGAGTTCTTTTTAGTGTCGGATTTGGCAATAAGACGCCATCAGATTTATGCAGCTCCTGCCAAGCGTAATTATTTGCTGACATTTTAATAGTTTTCAATTTAGTGTTTTCCTATTTTTTGACTTGAAAGAGACGCATCAATAAATTGCTCATTGAAACAAGCATTGAAATAAACACTTTTATGATTTGATTTGCATGGAATAGTACCTTAAAAAATACAAATACATACACATACATATTTGAATTGCTTAAAAGTTGTCGCTCGCTTTTTCAAAATTGTGAGCTTATTTGAAAACGCTTAGAATTGCTTGTCTGCTTCATGAATATTTTAAATGCGGCACTTAGGCATAATTGTTTTGTGGGACTTACTTATTTCTTGATATGTTTTCCTTCTTCTTCTTTTTTGTTTTTGCTGTTGTTTTGAACCGCCTTCAGGCAGCTGACATCTGTCACACACACACACACAAACACTCATACACATGTGAGAACCTTTTTAATGGCCGCAGTTTAACAACATTGCCCAAAAAACATCATAAGCAATATAAATAATAGCTAAAGCTATATTTTACATATAAATTTCGTTTACCATGTTTTACATCACCTTCGCAGTTGCCGTGGCTGTTACTGTTATTTTTACCGTCACTGTTGCCGTTACCAACGCAGTGACAATTTGTCGTATGAGCAACTTTTTGATAGGCTCAGTTGTTGCTTAGCTTTGGCCCACCGATAAACTTGTACATTCCATATCGGCCTATCTCTCCCTTTAACCTTCCTTTGACACCCTGAAACTTCCTGTTACCAATTTTAAAGCTAAGACGCAGAACATCCTTGCCGGGGCGCTGCCACCCTAGGGCTTTAAAGTTTGACGCTCGTTTATAGACTTTGCACACTTTGCATTTACTTTACGGTGCCGCTGATGCGGCTGATAATAACACCACGTGGCGTATGCGCAATGCCAGGTAGTACAAAAAGCAAACACCGACAAGTAAGCACACAGCGAAAAAAAAATACAATAAAAAAAATTCCAAAGTTTTTACAGCTCGATACAAACACGACAGCCACAAAAGCGCCAAGATGTCGAATAGTACCGTATCCCAACTCCGGTCGCAGAGTAGTACAGACTTACTAGCTCGGCATCATTTAGGTTTTGGTGATTTGGCATCTGTGCTTTACGGAATTCCGGCCGCAACAGCTCTCGGCTGCTCTCCATTGTTTTCGTTTTGCCGAAGCTTGTGCTATAACTTTTTGATTGTCTTTGCGCCAAATTTGTGCAAAATTGTTTCAGTCGTTTGCCAAACGCCTTCTACCTGCTGCTTGCCCGAATTGTATGGCTCACATTAGGGCTGCGGCAAAACGGCAGCCGAATGCCATGTGTTACATTTACTTTAATCTGATTTCAGCCGCTCAAGTTAACTTGACGGTAAGCTGGCAGTGCGTGTGTGTGAGTGTAGGAAAACTTCGCCCTAGGGCCTAGGCGCTCATATTTCGGCAACAATTTATAGACAATTCCACAATACTTATGTATTGGCTGTGTATCAAGTTTTAAAGTCGCGACTTAGTCAATTCAAGTGTCTGTCGACCAAAACAGCAAACAAAAGAATAAGAAAATTTCATTAGATATGCCAAAAACGTCTTGGCATAAGTCGAAATCACGGCAAGGGTAGCTGCGACGGCAACGGGTTGTCACATGGCGCCCGCCAGGCAGGCAGGCAGCCAGCCAGGCAGGCAGACGGACAGCTGAAGGCTGTGGGCAAAAACAGTCGCCGAGTCACACAGTCTGCCAGCCAGTTAGTCAGTCAGCTGCAGGCAAAATCTTCTTTGCAGTCTATCCGCCTGTTCCTCTTTCTCTCTCTTCCCCTGCGCGTGTGTGTGTGTGAGTGCGAATGTGCACACAACTTGAGCGTGCCTCTGGCTTGACCTGTCATTGAGGTTGCACAGAGCACACACATACAGACACACACTTGTCTTGTTGTTAGTGCTATCGTTGCTGTTAGTAGCTCTTATGACTATTACATTTATATGGACATGTGCGCACATTAAGCATACGCAACGAAGGCCAAAGTTTGCCTCAAGCCAACGCTACTGTCACCATTGTGATTGCTAGCGGTTGGCATAATATTTGCTTAAATGTAAATTTTATGAATTCATCCATCCCACCCTCTCTGTTTATGTTGTCAAATTGATTTATATATATTTTGTTTAAATTTCTAAATTGAAATTGACATTTAGAGCTGAGCAAACAGTAATCAGCATTAAAACAATGATGATGACGATAAAGTCATTGTTACCCGCATCACGTGTGCCCTTTTCTCAGTGACGCAAGTAAATAAATAGTTAAGAGTTCTTAAGTCAACGCCGACACAACATTATTAGGCTCTTGATTTTTCGGCCCAGGCACTACTTACCTAACATGATCCAACCTCTCTCTATAAATAATTTAATCCGACCACTTTAATCTAAAGCAAAAAATCAATAATAATCGCAATAGCGAGGTGAAGCGTTTTTCTCTACATTTTTTCGATCAGACACGTTAATGGTCTCTCTGTCTGTGTAAGTGAGAGCATGAGTACGTGTTAGTATACGTGAGTGCGTGTGTGGGTGTATAAAACTTTCAATTCCGCAAGAAAGCTGTCAAAGCAATAAGGAGGAGGAAGCTCTTCATAAGGTTAATTTCGTTTAACGACTTGAAATTGATTTTACTATGGCAACGGCACATTTTATATGATTCTGCCTCGTATCTCAGCCATTGGCGGTGTAATATTGCTCAAACGTGCTTTACGACAGTCACCGATCCTTGTTGCTTCATCGTTCTTGGTAGCTGCTCCTTGGCGTTTTCATTTTTCAGCGATTACGTTGCCTCAGCAACTTGTAATAGATACGAAAGGCGCAAGGCGAAAGGTTGGACCAAGGGGGCGGGGTTGTTGTCTTTTACGAGCTGCTTATTGAGTTTTTGATTAACTTTCGCCACTAAATAAGGCAGTAATTAAATTTAATTTTGTGGCATATTTTTCAGTCGTCGTAATTAATGTTAACAGCCAAGTCACTTATTAGTTCGGTAATTAAATCAAATTATTCCATTTCATATGGCATTCCAGGTACGTGTATGTGTGTGTGTTCACTGCCAGACTGCCAGTTACAGTGCAGCAATTAGTATTTTGAATTAATTTGTCATGCAAATGGCAATCAGAAAACGCCTCTCGACGTTATAAATAACTAAAAGGCAATTTGCAATGTAAGGCATAACTGGCATGCTAAAACAATTTATTAAAATTAAAAACTTGTACAAGCCATAAAATGCTAAGATGCATACCAACACGCTCTATAAATATATATATAGTTTCATACATACAGATTGGAGTATGTACATATAGTACAGACAGGCATGAACGTGGTAGAATGTTTATGAAGTAAATAATCGAAGCGCGCGCTATGAATTATTCATGAGGCTTATGGAAAAAAAAAAGAGCACAGAGAGGAGCCAAAAGCAGCAGCATCATCATCAACAGCAGCCAACAGGAAGCAGCTGTGAGGGTAGGTATTAAAGCAGCAACTGACCGAATGCGTGACATTCCATTGGGCAAGGTCGGTCGCTTTCCAAGAATATCAACACGTCTCATATTCACAATGTTGAGAAAAGAAGTTAACGTTACACTAAAGGTGGGTGTTTGGGCTACATGCATGCCCTACGCGCCATTTGCAATTAGCCAGCTTGTTTTCTTTTCTTGTTTTGTTACCTAATTTTCAATATGCATATTTCACCGTAACTGGAAAATTTTATAAATAAATTGCTTAGTAGTTTGAAGCAAAGGTTAACTTGCCCACAGGCAGCCTAGGAACGTTGTGTAACTGACATTTAATATTCAAATTGTTGGTTGCAACATAAACTGGCTTAAGCATTTTAGAAATTGCATAAATATGCGTCGATAGTAAGCCAGAGTTATTCAAATACCTTGAAAATGGATTGCTTAACCTGACCAAGAAATACAAAGCTGGCATTTATGTTATTAGTATATTAATTTTTTATTTTTATTTGCAGAGAAGCTCTTAAAGGTGTTTCTTTGTCCTGATATAAATTGTTTAATAACTTAAGAATTTTTGCAGTCTTATTTAGCCAGGAAAAGTTCAAAAGCACACAAAATAGTTAAGCACAAATAATATTATTATGGCACATAATACAAGAGAGAATTCTTGCGATTTAAAAACTTTATAAATCTCTGTTTTTATTAAAGTTTGTCTGTAGTTCGCTCGAGCGCAACTTTGCAACTTTCAAACTTTGTAGCAATTAAAAATAAGTCTTTTTTCAACACGACAACACAAAAGGCAATAATCACCCGTGCAGTTATTTATTTGTTTGTATTTTTGTTTAATACTGATGTTGACGATTAAACCTAAAAGCAATCATCTTTTTTCCATGGAGTATTGTTCTCAAATGGCTTGTGATAAATCGGCATACAAAGTAATGACTTGGCATATAATAGGCTTTTATCAATATCAATGTATTTATGATTTCATTCCTTTCAAAGTTACTTGCTGTTTTGAGTCTCATTGGAGTTAAGTTGTGAAAATGCTATCAATTTCCTTTCAGAGATTTAAAATAAAAGTAAAATTAGCTTTTGTGTGCGTTTAAAACGCTGTACTTTCAGTTCTTTGAATATCAGCAGGAAACAAGTAAGAAGTCTCTAGTCGAGAAATCCCGACTAGACGATACCCTGATCCCTATACTTTATGCGTACAGTCAGTGCTTGCAAGTATGTGTGAGTGTGTGTACACGCATACTGCATAGTGCATACACAACTTCAATGCTCCATATCTCCGGTGTTTCTTAACCGATTTTAATGAAGTTTCACAAATTGTCATTATTTCACCTAATGTTTCAAATGCTGTCTTCAAGTTTTCAAAATTCAAGATTTTGTTGTTATCGATCCCATGTGTGTATCGGCAACGGAAAGAGTTATCGAAAATCGAAAACAAACTTGTACTGCCTAGGGATTAGGCGAGCTTAAGTTCCAAATCTGGAGTCTCTAGCTTTCACAGTCTCTAAGATCAACGCGTTCATACATACGGACGGACAGACGGACAGACTGACATTGCTATGTCGACTCGGCTGCTGATGCTGATCAAGAATATATACACTTTATGGGGTCGGAGATGCTTCCTTCTGACTGTTACATACTTTGGCACAAAACCATTACACCCTTTTTCCCATTTTTAATGGGATCAGGGTATAATAAACAATTACAATGTGTAAGCATTCACTTCATGCTGCTCAAATATTAGAAGCAAAGATTCGCAGAAGGGGCTTCAACTTTTTATACCCTGATCTTGTTTAAAATGCCACTTGTATTTTCCCATAAACTGTTAAGCTCAAACTGCATTCATGGGAAACACAAGCAGATGCTATTCAATATAAGTCAATTATTAATGGCTCAATATTAAAATGCCAGCTTGTTGATTTTGTTCGTTTGACAATTATCGAAAACTTACTTATGGGCTGAGTTGGTAGTAATCCTAGACATAAAACGATTATCCAAAAGTGAAACATATTTCCAAATTTGTTGGTGGTTCTTTAGGTTAAGGATCCGTGGGCTACAATTTTTGCACAATACACAATTATGCGTTGTCACAACTTTGGGAAATTGAAACTTTCTTTCACTTTGATTATCTTCACAAACACACAAATAAAGTTGGGCAAGGTAATTGGATTTACCTAATCGGTGGCGTTATTTCGTATGTATTTTCTTTGGCACCATTTAAAAACATTAAGCAAATTGCCTTTGAACCGCGCACAAAAGCAGCCAAAAATAGATCTGTGGTGCGCGTTAAGTTCCAAGACCTTCGTGTAAACTCTTTAAAATGCACTTTTGTACACGCAGACACTTAAACACAGAGACACCTTAACACACACAAGTGTAGATGGTGTGGTGTGTCTTGCTTTTCACTTTCGCTTTCATATAGCGCACTACACTACACAGCAGGCTTGCAGTTCGGCCGCTCTGCTCCGTTGATTAGCTTAACAACTGAAGGGCTCAAACGTTATCCTGGTCTGTGTTCGCACGCGCGCACTTGTTGTGCCCGTCACAAGCGTTTATCCTAGACTGAAATGGCCACAGTCGAGACTCGGCGAGGCTGGAATATCGACAACAGGACGGCAACAGGATATATACACCTACACCACGCACGAGCACAAATGTGGGAGTAACATTTCCATTTAAGTTCAGGCCACACGAAGCCGAGCAACGAGAGCGAAAGCTTTCCAGCGCTGCGCCGAGTGACAGAGAGCTTTTGCGCTCTCTTATCCGGCCAGTTGTTGCGCTACCGCAACAGGCTTTGTCCTAGTCCCACTTGCAACCGGCTTGCGGCGAAAACTGAAGCAACAGGCTGTTGAAATTGGACACTGTGTGTGGCCCTAATGCCAGCCTGGCAATTCGCACTCTTCCTTCACATCTGGCCACGTTTGTGCAGCCAAAGTGGCCGTTTTAAATGCATTAAATGTGGTAGACACCAACCCTGATGCCACAACGTTTTGATTGCTTTTTGAGAAGCCAAAGCTCCGGCAAGCATAATATTATTTGCCCAGACAATCTACTTACTAACTCTTTTGCCTCAATCGTCTTCAAATGTGTACATTTCTACTTAAATATTAAGTACGCAATGGTAACACCAGTAAAAAAAAATTGTTTGTCCTTATTAACAACAATTAAGGATATTCAGTGATTTCAGATTTTTAAGAGCGTCAGTGATGCAATTTCATTTTGAGCATTTGTTATTTTATCTTTACGAAACAGTTTAAGTGGAATTGACAGTAAGTGCAATTCATTGCATGTGCTGCCAACTAAATTTCACGAAGTTATCAATCAAATGTGTGGAATTGTTTTAGATGTTATTCTGTGTAAATGCATGAAAATTAGTGTGATTGATCTTTGCGGCTTACCTGAGTTATTTGGTCTGCCACAACTTTAGTTATGTAATCCAGTTCTGTTCGTATTATTTTCTTCATGTAAAAAGATAATATTTGGGAATAATTAATAATAGCTAAGTAATTTAAACCTTAAGATATTTGGATTTTAATCATCCATTTAATATGTTATTAAATGACTTGTTCTCGATTTGCCACAAAAGCAATAAGCTAGAAAAGTCAATAATAGCTAATCTAATATGTAGATTGTGTAGATTGCAGCAAATGTGCTTAAATATTACCAAGTCAACTTCAACTGAACTACTTACCAAACAGTAAATACATATAAATTATCCCAGCCTTTTCGCTCTTACTTTGCTTCTCACCTTCAACACAGTCAATTACTCATAGCCGATAATACACATGTTGACAGGCGTCTACCTTTGGATTAAATTTGGGGCCAGCTTAAAGTGTCTTAGGTCCCATACGTCTCAAAGGTCCTATCCCATGGCGCTAGCTTTTGACACGACGGCGTATCAATTAGTCATTAGGCACAACGCAAACAAACTGCCTTGAAAAGTTTTGTAAAGCATTACGGATATACTATCGCCACACGCCGTGATTATTCTAACGTTGTCGACAAGGTCCTGACACTTTGCTTGCATTACGCGTTTAATTTTATTAGATTTCTACTTTTTAAATTAAGAACAGGAACCGAGCGCGTGGCTATAAAGTTTTATGCTACCGCACACACACACATACACTCACGCACAAACGGGGGAGAGCTAATATGCACGGGTCGTTGTGCTGGGCTGTGTATATCCTGTGGATACTCATTTAATTTTCGCCGCGTCCACTTTTAATTACAAACAATCAAATCAACTTGAACTCCACGCTCTCCGCGCGATACCAACAAAAGTCAGGCAACCATGTGGAACGTACAGGTACGGGGACAGAACGGGCATGGGAATGCGTTGTCCGGCTTCACACACACACACACACACACACATACACCATTGTGACATGTTGGAGCCCAAGGACTGTTTGTGCATTTTGCAGTCGACAGTTACCACAAAAGTAGACAGACATCCGCAACACACACATTTTCCACAGGGACGCAGAAGTTGTGTACTAATTTTGTTGTTGTTTTTGTTTTGACCGTTTGTTTGTGTGTTTGTTTATGTTTTGGGTAGCGGCTGTCATCATTAGTGACCCCAACAAAAGTTGACAGTGTGTTAAATGAGAAAATGGTATCTGTACTCGCACCATGTCTGCGCTCAATGTTTGGTCTGGCTGACACACTTATTTTGTACAAGTCAGTCAGCTCATGCTATTAAGTCATAAAAGGCGTGGCTTGTGGCTTACCCAACCAGCGTTAATTTCCACAACAATTTCCCGTCAAAATACCGACCTAACATGTCATGCAGCCATGCAGTCAATCGATAGACTCCCCAAGCCAACTTGACGTATGATAAATGTCAGGCACATAAATCTCAGCTAGGCACACTGGAGAGATCATGAGAGCCGTCAGAATTTTACAAATAACATTTTCCTGTTATTCTTTCGGTTTAATTTTGCATGCACACATTTTACATGCACAACTAAAAATAGGAAACTGAAAAACATATACTACATACTGATATGCATAGATAAATATTTGTTAGATTGCATATTTTTTTATGCAAATGCAAATGCAAACTCTTCCTGATAAACGTGTAATTTTCTTTTGCATTGTCCACTCAATTTTCCATTTTAACAATTACTTTGCAACATAACAGCAGTTTCCTATTAAAATGTTGCTGTTGCTTGTTATCTGCCCACAAAAAAAAATCTATGTGACAAATGCTTATTGAAAAATTGTTTAGTCAATTAAATATGTTAAAACTATACATTTAACTGTCTTTAGCTAATTGACACACTAAGATGAGATTTTATTGTACAAGCTCTTACACAGGCTAAGCTTATTTTTGGAAATTGCTTTAAGAACAAGTTTAAAAATTCATCCAGCAACTGAAAGCTTCGCACACACAGGTCATTGACTGAGCTCTTCTTCCAGAAATTTCCCAATAACACTCACTGCCCACTCGATTCCGACACGCACCGCTGCGGAGCCATGAGCTTTATGTTTCTCTGTAAATATTCAATGTGCAGCCACTAAGCGTTCGCTTTCGATGGGCGCTGAGCTTGAGCTGGGCATTAAAGCATGTCCTTGGCAAAATGCATGTTAAGCCTACGTAAAACAAAAGCTCGGCCGACGGCGTTGCCTTGTTTAGTTGCCCGAGCCAACGAAACGAAACAACGCAAAAACGATACAAAAAACCAACATCAACAACAAGAACAACAGCAGTATATAGTGCTCATTTACACGGGAAATAGCCTAAGTGCAAAAACCATTTAAATGCAAATTAAGCAGCAAGTGAAAACATGTGAACAAAGCTGCCCACAGACATACATACACATACACACAGTGAATGCATGTGGCTGCCTTTTTTTTGGGGGGCAGGACAAGGCTTTTAACATCGGCTGTGTGCTTTAGTGCCTGTGGCTTTGGTTTTGGCTTTGACTTTGGCGCTATGGCAGGGGATGCCTGCTTTAAATGCAAAATAGTTTAGCATCGTCGGCGCCACCAACAAAATGCCTGCTGATGTTTTTGGGGGCCGACCGTGTGTGCTTTTGCTGCTGCTGCTGCGGCTGACCATGTTCCTATTTAAATAAATTCATATGCATAAATGGCCATAGTTTACACTGATTATTCCATAGGGGCATTGTAGTCAACTGCAACTGACACACACACACGCACAAGTTGGTAATTGAGTCAAAGATTAAGATTTAAAGATTGAGAAACGCTCACATCCTGCCAACTCTCCGGTACCCTCTCCACCACCCCCTCCATAGAGATTCAACGAGCCATTGATGCAATTTCCATTAGCATTTTTTTGCTGTTGCATGAACATCTTTGGCTTAATGAAGCAATGTGCCAGCGTTGCATGTGATGGCTTACCTGGATTTACCATTTAAGCTCTCCCGGCTGGCAATGTGTCACTCAGTCAGTCAGTTCAGGCATTCATTTGCTCAGTTGTTCAGTTGGTCAGTCGAGGCGCAAACGTGTGTTCACCCGGGCGACAATAACCGACAATTGCACTCACCAGTTGAATGAGCACAGAAAGAGCGCCAACGGGCTAACGGCCACTGACCAGACAAAAGGCCTTAGGCCAACAACAACAACGGCAGTAGGAGGAGGAAAAGAAGCAGGAGGACATGTAGCTGCCTAGCTGAGCAGATTGCATTCGAATGTTTTTGTTCGCTATGCGATAGCCATTGATTACGCAACACCAGTCGACGAGTGTATGTTTGTATATGTACGTTTGCATGTGTGTGTGTGTGTGTGTGTTTTATACAGAATGTTTACTTTATTTATGCGCACAAAACAAACTAAAGAGAACGCACTGCAATCGACTCAACCGGATCCATCCAGACACGACTAACCGCTGCAATTCTCAATTATTTCTGAACATAGTGAAAGACAGAAACGGAGAGCTAGAGAGAGAGAGAGAGGGAGAGTGAGGTAGGGAAAGGGTAAAAAACAATTGTGTTGCTTCAACAGTTCGCTTTAACGTTCATTTCTATGCAGTTACGTATTCAATTTGTCTGCATTAATATTATCGATACATTTTTTGAAGTCCTTGAAAAACTTTGTTAAATAATAGTTATTTAAGTTTGCAGCTTAGTTTTAAAATTCGTTTTCATTACTTTTTCTTTTAAGTAATCGAAATTAGTACGCTTGAATCTTTAATTCAACCTTCCATGGTCAAAATTTAAAAGAAAGTCACTTTAAAAAAATATTTATAGAACAAAGAATATAGTCACATTTAAAGTATTTCAACTAAACATGCAGTTAGTTCGTTAATAGCCTTTGTTGATTATGAAATCAAGATAACAAAAGTTAAAACGTAAAATTGTGTCATCAGTGTCAGTCTAGGCCGGGATGCCATTGGCCATCAGAAAGTTTTGTTGTGCGCATTTTGCTGTCGCAAGACCACAGGCACATCATGATTGTGCTCACAGTTCATTTGATATTAATATGGACACTCGTTTTGGCTGCTGCTGCTCTTGTTGTTGATTCGTGCTGCTGGCTGTGCTGATGCTGTGGGTGCTGCTTTTACCGCAACATATGTTTTCATTTATTTGACGCTGACGATGACAACCCTCATCAAAAGTTGGTCCAATGACCGCTCGATTGTTCGGGCGACTGGTCAACGGCTGTTGACAGGCCACTTTGACATCGTGTGGGTGCGTGGGTGGTGTAAACATGTATCTGTTTGTCTGTGTGTGTTTCTGTTGTAGAAAGACAGTGATATATATAATTAAAAGTAAGTTCGGAGCCAGCCATCATCAAAGGCTATAGGCAAACTTTTAATGGCGCACACGCACAATTTAACTTAATGACAAGCGGGGACAAAAGATTGCAACCAAGTTGCTTTAAGGTAATTCATTAATCACCCACACACCATGCCCATGTCAAATACAATTTGCAGCAATTTCAAATGTAAGTACTCGCAGAAGTGAGAAGGAATGTGTTAAAAAAAGGTGCCAAAGTCAAAGAATGGCAAGTGCTCGGAAGGATAAGGTAGAAAACTATAAACAAAGCAGAGAAAAGAGTATGACGACTGGGAAAAACAGAGAGGTGCAAATGCACAAATCACACAAATATCATTTGTATTAATTGAAATGCTGTCAAACAAAGCGATGAAAAGAGAGAAAATGAAAATTAGAGATGAAGCCAGAAAAATAACTATAGAAAGCGAACCACCTCGAACATGGCGCTGACAGGCTTCAATTGGTATTGGTGCGCCAGAATGATTTCTGACTATACAAACTGAATTCCGCTGTGGCTGCCAGGCGAACAGCAACAGCCACTACAACAGCAACAAGCGCAACAGCAACGTTAAAACTCCTTTCACAGACGACATGTCGAGCATGTGTTGAATACGTGTTTAACACGGCCAAACGGCGACGACGCCATCACTTGTACTTGTACTTATACATGTATTGTGTGCCATTTGTGCAACCAGCGGCAACGCCAAAATCGACAGCAAACCGCCCCTTCCCGTCTGCGAACGGGCGAGGGGCGCTCAAATGTAAGCAACGTGAGCAGTCGTGCAAGTGTTGGGGCTTGAGCTGAGGGGATTTTGGGGGAGAGAACATCTTTACCCACCGGGCTTAAATGCGCGTTTTGAATGACGCTAATGCGGCTTAGCTGGCTTCTGTTGCACGCATTGCACACACGTGCAACAAATCCCCATCCCCTACAAACCCATTCTCCCAACACCAATCAATGCAAAGAGATAGCGCCAGACGGCCGCATTTGTATCATCTAGAGGGTTTTATTGCACTCGTATGTAAACTCAATATAACATGTATATATTTGCATAGACTCGCATGCATGTGTTGGCTTACAAAAGGTTTTAATGCCACAGGCAATAAAATACACATTCACTAACATTCCGAGTGTTGCGTGGCCAACACCTCGTATACGCAACTTAAGCTAATTGCTGTATTTATGCGATTGCATTTGCATGTATGCCACCATTTATGTCAGCTGCCGGCGGTTATAAAGATAAATGCATTTTTATGCAGTCACGTGATCAAGTGGCATGCAATCAACAGTGCAGTTATAATTTCAATAAAAATAAACAAAAAACTTTCTGTTGAACAAATACAAAAGCAAACGAACACTTTTGATCTAAATGGCATAAAAGCAAACACATGAGCAATTAGCTTTCAAGTTGAGAGTTTTCAGGTAAAGATCGGATCGAATCGATTACGGTTAAGTAAACTTATGTAATCTTCATTAGTATTGGTCTTGAAAAAACATTTTCTTTTCATCCGCAATTAAAATGTTGTAACCCCTTAAAAGTCGTTTTCTCAGCAAAATGGCTTTAAGCATTTTATAACACGCAATGGCTGCAGCTGTTAAATTCTTATTGCTGCAATTGCAATTTTAAAACTTCAACCCGAAATTGTGTACGCTCCAGTTGTCTTTGGTAATTGACCAGCATATTCGTTTGGCTATGGCTTTGGTTTCAAGCAATTCAATTTCGTTTGTTTCGTCCATCGCTTGTGTATGACATCTGTGTATGCGCAAAATCAACAAATAACTGTGCCACCACACTGCACAGCTTGCACACACACACACACACACACAAATATATATGTTTTAAGTGCCGTCTGCGCAACGCAACTGTGGCATGTTGCCTTTATTTAATTGTAATTAAATAAGTAAAATAAAACTCAAAGGAAATTCAAACATTTTCGCTCGACTAACAAACAGGCTTAAATCAATAACATGTTAAGATAACTGACGACTTTGTTAAGTATATTCAAATTTGATTTAAGCTGTCAACTTTATCATACATTTGAAAAATCCTTGATTTTATAGGTATTATTACAATAAGTGGGTTGTTGCTATGCTTTCAGTTGCCATATAAGAACGCGCTCTCGAATTTCAAAGTTCAATCTCATCAATCATAATTAAACTGCTAAACTGTCAAAAATATTAAATTTGTACATAAATATTTTGCTTTATCACTGCTAATTATGTAATTATATAAGGCATACGGCGTCCTATGCCGAGCTTGTATCAAAGCTCTCAATATTCGCAAGAAAAAAACATGATTTCAAAAAAGAAAGACTGTAAGTAAATGAAAATGTCTAGCTGCTAACAATTACCGTTCGTTAAAATCTGATGCGAAGCAATAAAAAAAAAAAACGTACATTCAAATGGCATTAAACACCGAGAAATTTCTTTTTCAGTCTGATTGACATTTCATTTGGTGTTTGCGAACTGTTTGGCGTTAAAATAAAAACCATTTTCTTGTGACATCCAATTGCTTGTGCGGACTTTTTTCGCATGCTGATTTTATCAACACACTGTCATGGTCGGCACTTTAAAATATGATATGGTTAATGCTTATGCTAGCCAAAATGCAATTTGTAAAAATGTTCCCCGTGCACAGGTGCAATAGTCGGAACGAGTGTTAGAGTGAGTTCAATACCTGAATGCACTCAAACACTTTTCTTTCAATGAAGCAACGATTTGATGCTACGGCTGTCTACAGCTACAGCAACGGTCAGATAGACAATTGATTCTGTGCATGGGTTGGCATCCAAGTTAAACGCTGGCAGGTTGGCAAACGTGACTTTCCGCTTGGCCATGCACTTCGAAGTCGCACTATGGCACTCAATGCTTATTGTGTGTGTGTGTGTGTGTGCATGTCGATAAGTGCACACATTCAATTGGATATTCAAATTATTTGAAATCGTATTTGTTTGAGCGTGCTGGTGAAGCCAGCACGTGCACTTTGTGCACCTAAAGCCAATGATTTGCATGAGTTATTTGACGCTTAAGCAAATTTAATAAAATCTATATACTCGATGCGCTTCCCATAAGGATAGATTGATATACATGCATATGCATTCGAATCGAATCGAACCGAATCGACTTGACTTGACTCGCCTCTCTACTGTCATAGACAGAATAACCATTTAGATTTTCAATTAAATTTATGGCTGGCAAATGCCATGAACACCCCCCCTACCACTACCCTAGCACTATCGCACCAATGCACCACCGTACTGAACTCTATAATGCCAAACAACTGGTTACTGATAGCTGGTAGCTGGTAGCTGGCAACTGGTAACGGCAAAGTTCATTTCGGCGTAAGGGACGAAAATCGATTAGATTCAAATCTTTTAATAAGTTTCATTTCCGTTTTGTGCTGGCTTTCGTTCATGTGCTGTCTATGCCTGAGTTGGGCAACAAGCCGACCCTTTCATTGTATCCCCAACCCAACCCCCAAACGCCCCTGACCTGATCTAGCAACCACACCTATTTGCTTTGTGGCTTTAAGTTTTTGGTAGAGTTTATTAGCTGTATTTGCTCGCGATATGGAAAATGCGGTTAAATGTGTAGCCATAAATGCTAAGAGCTCTTCTCCATTGTCGACATTCAAGTGGTTGCAAAGCAAATTAGGTCAACATAATAATATGCCTCTACAGTCCACACACACACACACACACCACACACCCACTCTAAATAACTACGTACGATTGACGATTGCCTGAGGTTACAAACTGAGAATCGATTTGCCTTACTGCAAATGCGATAATGATTATGTTGCCGTAATGGTGATGGGTGTATGGGTGTATGGGTGTGTAGGTGGGTGTTTGTGAGTGTGGTCGCTAAGTCGCCAACAGCAACAGATAATCAAAACAGCAACAAACCTCGACACACAACGAGCACTCACAGGCAAGTCATTCATATTTGATAAGCACGTCAGACACTAAAAGCCACATGAATTGAATTTTGAATTGATGCGTTGTACATGAATTATAATTGCCCGCAAACCAAGGCTTGTGATCAGTCAATCAAAGTTTAAACATGCGCTAGGTTATACATTCATGTCCCTTGTACATAGACATCCCTTCGAGTACTGTCTAGCCAGTTGCGGACGGTGCACAATTAGCTTGACAGCTTAGAAGCAGAAATCACCTTTCAAAATCAATTTGCGCTTCAAAAACAAAAGGGATAATGACTCACACTGAATTGTGCTCAACAAAACCCTGCTAGGCCATTATAGCAAAAGCACACAAATACACAAAACAAACACACGCACACACACACACGCACGCATTAGCACTGTGTGTTGTTTGGTCGTCCCATGCGCACATCGATTCCTGGGCAGCGCTTTCAACGGCTTCTGCGTTGTCTTTTTGGTCGTCTTACGACCGTTTGGCCCTTCTTTCATTTCAGGTGGCTTAATTGGCTGTAAGATGACAAAAGCGCACAAACACCCACACATACGCACTCATGTGTGTTTGTACATAGACACACCTTTGTAAGAATTGAAGTTAACTTGGCTTACAAATCATTCACACTGTACTTGGAGACGTTTTCATTTTATAAGAAGAATACAAAAATACTAATACAAACATTTATATTCCAAATTTCCAACGGTACTTAAGTATTTATAACATATACAGTAATTACTATTCAACTTAATTATACGTTTTTGAAAAATCTGTTTTTAATGGTTTTCTATTAATAATGAATGATGTAAATATAGCTCAAGGCAAGATTTCGTCCTTATTTTGTTTTCTTTGTTATATTCAATTCGGACTCTTCGTTAGCTGATACAAAAGCTCTTGCCACATTACGGAGGAGTCAGGACACAGGACACGGAACAGACTTCACACGCAAGGATATTAAATGTATTTCAACACACAGCTTTGGCTTTAGCTTAGCTTCGCTTAGTACATGTATGTACTCTGTTCAAGTCAAGCCACATCTGTGTGTTGAATTACATTTAATATTATATATATATATATATATAATATATATATATGTATATATATATATATATTATACATTGTATTGTGGGAGTTCAAAAACAATTAAAAATAATCGATATGCCTGGCAGTGGACGTTAATGTAACCTCAATCCTAGACAATTAAATTTAGAGCATAAGTCCTCGGACCCCAAAGCACTAACAATTATTCACAACGGATTAGAGCTGTTGCCAACATGTCGGCACTTAGCCAACATTTTTGTTGGTGTGGCGGCAAGTTTACAATTCCCATTGGCCAATTGCTGTTGTAGCCGTTGCTGTTATTGCTGCTGGCCCAAACCGCAGCGCAAACTGTTTGTTTAATTAAATTGCAAAACGGCGAGCAGAACTTACAATTCTTGCCAAGCGTTCTGCTCGTTGCTCGCTGCTCGACGCGGTGAGTTATGGAGCAAATCATGAACGAACCGATCCAAGTCTGCTCATTTGTATTAATTGTACTTTAATCCGATAAAGACAATATAAGTGGAGATCGTTTCTCTTACATGCTGCAAATGGTTGCCATTTTGTCGGCACTTCGTTTTATATCTGAAGCGTTTTACTTTTATTTGCGCGCCTTTCGCCAACGTTTTATTTTCATTATTAACTTTTATTTGGCTTCTCTTTTAAATTACGCCACAACACACATGTATATGTGTATTGTGTATATTGTATGTACGTGCTTGCTTGCTCTTAGTTCTAACATAATTGCAATGTCCGTACCCAGCTCCGTCGTCCGTCTCTGTGCTTTCTTGCCCCCGCTAGACACCTATTGCTACGCAGGGCAACAAATGTAATTGAATCCGTTCAACAGCCAGTCCGCATAGATGTAATATTCTGAATGCTTTCACTTTGCACCTTTAATATGAAACGTATACTTAACGTTGCCTTCGTTTAAGTTCCGCTGCTCAAATTAACGCTAAATGACAGTGCAAATATGTTATATTAATCCATGTTACCTTATGTACATTAACAATGCTATATATGAAGATAATTTAAAATTCAATCTAAGAAGTTGCCAACAAAAATTATAATTGTATGCTGCACATGATTCTGGGTAATTAAATTATTATCTTTTTGGAATAATTGTTATACAAGTAATGTGAACAGAAAACTAACTAAACTAATTAGCTTCTTTCTTTACATACACAACTAAATCATTTATTAAGCTAGATGCGCTGTTAGCTATTTAAAAAGAAAAGTTGGATTCCAGTGAATGAATAATGTAAAGCTGTGCGTTAAGCTTCAAAGGCGAAAAGCACAGCTAGTAGTTAATCAAATTTAAAGTTTACGCTATCACTTACTAAGAAAAATATATGTTCTGTGTCCTACACAGTTCATGGCTGTAAAAGTAGCAGTTGACTTAAGGCTAACAGGGTCCCTTATTTGTGTTAGCCTGTATATACATCCTTAGGCAGATACAACTAACTCAAAGGAAACGAGCGGCGCATGTGGTGAAGATAGTCGGTTTTGAAATACCCTTACTGAAACTCAGTGAAAACTCATTTTGGAAAGTTAAGTTCGTTTACATATTTCACATTCTTTGTAAACCCGTCTTAAGAAGTTTACAAATAATCAAAGAACTCTAAAAATTAAACTATAACTTCTAGACAACTTCGAAGATACCAAAACAGTTAACAATGTTGGCCGTAAGCATATTTGTGACAACTTACAAACCAACAATGTAGATGCCATTTATCTGTAGTTTGAAGTTTGTAGCTCCCAGGCTACAAATATGCATTTTGTGAAATCCAAACGTCTTAGCCAAAGTTCATTGTATGCCATGTTAAAATAAGCTTAACAGAAACACCTACAGCTGGAAATTTATTACCTCTTGGGTTGTGTAAAATGAGTAGCGTTCTCAAACACTTTTAACATCAAAGGGAAATTAAAACCAAGCTGCTGTCCTAGAACTGCACAACACTTGAACGCGGCAGCAATTTGTAGCGAGAATATTATTTTACTAAAATAAAACCGAAGCAATTGCAACTACAACTATGCTAACTGACTAAGATAACCTACATACATACATACATACATATAATAACTATAAGGAAATCTGCTACGCCGCAGGCAAATACACGGCATCGGATAGCGTTTGAGCCGGTGCTTCCTCCGCCTGCTCTCTCCCAACGGGTGCTGAACTAAAGTCCAGCACTGGAGCAACACCCTCATCTGAGCTATGTGAGGTGCCGCCCAACGCATTAAATTGTTGCTGGATGAGTTGCTGGGCACGCACAGCATCCTCCGGTGTGCGATACTTGACAAAGTGCACCTCAGGCTTGTGGGCGTTGGTCTGCTTCTCGGATTGCAGTCGCTGTGCCAGCTCACCAACATCCGCTTGTTTAGTCAACACATAGATGGCTGTACGCTGCTCACTGGACTGCTTGGCCAGCTGCAGGGCGGCATTGGTGAGACCCTGTTGCTCTGGTGATTTAATGAAGAGCACACGAAGATTGCGCTTTAGCATATTGGCTATTTGTTCGGTTGCCTCGCGTTCTGCATATTCCTCCTCGGGCGCTGAATACGTGTAGAACTCCTTGTTGAATTCATCGACCACGGGTTGCTGTGGCTGTTGTTGTGGTTTCTGCTGCGGTTGCGTTTGTTGCTGTTGCCGTTCGTGTTGTTGTTGTTGTTGCTGTTGCTGTTGTGCATTAGACGTTGCACTAAATCCCGTGGCCTCCGTATCGATAAGTCCAGCAAAGCGCCTGTCGTCAACAGCTGCCCGATTGTAATTGTAGCCCAATTTAGCTGCACTTGCAACAGAAACAAAGCAGAGTAGCTAAACGAAACGTAAAAATAGCCGATAGTTAAGTTTGCCATGACCTCCACATTTACAGTTTCCAATTTTTTCAAATGATTACCAATAATCCACGCATCATGAACTTATGTTTTGTTGAAGTTTGTCCGTTGCGTGCTACGAAAAGTTGCAAACTGACGTCCAAAGTTAAGGGCATGCCGATTTTATACGTGCATTTAATTGTTAGTTGAATGATAAATGATGCGCGCGCTTTTAATAACCCGATGCGATTTGGCTAAAGTTTCAGTTTTGGTTTTGGGGTCTTCGGATTCAGTTTCCCTTTTGATTTCGCGCTCGATTTCAGCTGTTGCAATCGCGCCACGAGCAACCAACTATAACAACAACTATAGCAGCAACCGACAGCAAACAACAGTTAATCAAAGATAAATGAGCATTTAAGCTTTAACACTCCGCCTCGGGGCTGCAACCAAATGGGGCGTTGGTTGCTCTCCGTTACATAAACACCGAGCACGGCCAAACTACTTGAGGCGGCTAAACTACAAAGCGACTGTGTGCCACCAAATCTATGCGGAAATATGCATAATTAATTAATTAGTCAACGGGCAGCCGCAACAGCAGCAGCAGTTTGTAAAATCATGTTGATTTTTGGGGTTTTTGGTTATGATTTTGTATTTCTTGTCAGCCGGTGTTCGAGTGTGTGTATGAATCGATCAACAACACTTGTAACTACCTTATCTAAGCCAAATTAAATATTTAAGCTGAAGTGGCAAGCCATACACAATGTACTCTGGCTCTGGTTAAGGATGGTCAAGAGCCAAGAGGCAAACTAACTGGTTCCTAAGAACAACAAATTGGCACATTGTCTAGCAAACAAATGCGCTTAAATTAGGCATTAGTTACACCCTGGAGACCTTAGCTACACAAACACTACTGCATACATAATATTTCACCCCAAACATAAGCACACACAAACACACACACGCACACGCATGAACTCACACTCATCATAAACAACTATTGTCTTTGGCTACCGTAGTTTCTAGCCTTGTTAGGTAATTGTCTTGATAGCTGTACATAAATCTGATTACATGTATATTTCCGTGTGTTTGTGCTCGTGTGTGTGTAAATTTTGTGTACAATATAGGATGCACGCTAATTGATAATGGTTAAGTCTATGCGTAGCAAAATGACCATTTAGCTGTCAATTCAAATTCATCATACATGAGAATAAGGCGAAGCATGTTGCTTTTCTCTTTCGCTCTAGATTTATCGGCAAAAGCAAGCAAACAATGAAATCTTTGTGTGCTTGCAGTAAAGAGCAGTGGCAGCAGCAACAGGCTACTCTTAGATTCTATTTGACCAGGTCTACTTAACAATGATCATTTATGCACATAACGAGGCGACATCTATCAGCAGAGGAGTTGGCAATGGCGTTGGCATTAGGCTAAAAGTTTTCGGACACTGGGCTGAATTTCGTTTGATAAGTGTGTACAATTTGTTAAATTATAATAAAAACTCTCTTAAGAGCCTGCAGGCTCAATGATACTTTATTTAATCATTCTTGCCAACGGCCAACAAATTAAAATAGAGAAAAAATTGAAATTCATTTGGGCATTTGCGACTTAGATACAAAACTTAGATAGCCGGGAAGTTTTGTGGGAAGACAGTTACTGTCATGCCATTGATATGGAAATCCCCCAAAAGCTGCGTGTCCAAAGTTAAACAACATGGCCTAGGGGGTCAGGTTGCCAGGTGCTTGTTTTTCTTGTTTTAGTCTAGGCGGCTCTTTCTCTCACTCTCTCCCACCACCTTTTTGTTTACCTTTAGACCAAACGCAAACACAACTAAGCCAAAACAAAAACGAATAGGCAACAACAGTCAAAAGTTGCCACACAAAAACAGGCGAATCGATAAAGTATATTATAAGATTCTCTTCACAGTTCGTTCAGATTCATTGGCCTATTGCTAATTTAGTGGCCATCGATACGACCTCAAAAATGTCTGTGGACTGGGTAATTGATATCGGCTTGTGCTAGCAGTTAATTAAAATTTTTCAGAGCCAGCACGTGCCATATATAATCTATTTTATTTCTTCTATAAATCATGACATAAACAGCCACAAAAGATACACACATTTACATATCTATCTGTTAATACAAACAACTTATAATGACAATTACTGGGTCGAAAATACACAAGCTATTATAGGTATTAATCATAAGAGCTCTCGTGGTCAAAGGTCAGCAGACAAATGCAATTGCGCCATAATTACACGCACACATTAGCAAATGGCCCAAAAACAATGGCAAGTGGCCAAAACAGTCCTAATTGAACATTGTGGCATACACAGTTGTTGTGTTGTGGGCTTTTATCTCGGCTCAATTAAACTGTAATTATCAACAAAATGAAGCAAAACAAAAACAATATCAACAACAATAACAATGAGCGACTATTGACATTAGTGTGTGTCTGACGCAGGTTATATTACGCTAGCTTAATTTTATCCCAATGGATTCGCGATGGAGACGCGACTGCCTCTGTGACTACGACACACGCGACCCCGGGCAGTTCATTAAAGTGTCAAATACTCGGTCTTCCACCTCCAACCAGTCAAAAGAAAAATATAACACAAATTTATTCAAAAGCAACAGCAAACAACGAACAGCAAAGCATAACAAACATAACAACAAACCTGTTGCTTTTGGCTGCCAACTGCCAACTGCTGGCTGCTGACCCGAGCCAAGTTAGCTGTCATTATTAACGTGTCATAAATCAAAATCTTATTACTTGTTGCCAACTTATTTGCATTTTTGCCGACGACAACTAACTGAAAGTCAAGTAATTCTTGCAAAAATAATTTTTCCATTCAAGTAAACCAACACATTAATTGCGTATACGCATTGGTTGGTCAATATGATTGATAATAACAGCCATTACCAAAATAACAAAATAAGTAAAAGTGAATACCTTAACTTTAAAATAGAATTAACTTCAATGTATTTAAGCTGAGGAAACTTTATGTTGGCGTCAAATGATATGCAAAAGTTGACAGGCCAAATGAGTGGCAAAATCGTTTCATTTCGTTTTTCTTATTTAGCATTTTAAAGATTGAGTCTAAAATTATGCTAGCCCTAGGCTGATTTGGCAGGCCAACGTCATCGTCATCGCCATCGCGTTCTTCAAGACATTTAGACGTGGGCCTAATACCAAAACTCAAACTCAAACTCAAACCCACGCCCACCCCAAGACACTATTGCCTGTCGGTCTTGAACGTTAAAACAATTAGTATGACAATTTATCATATGCCCGCAGGCAAATGATTTATGAACGCACAGACTGCTGTACCCCCAAAAAAAAGTGAAAAAGAAACAATAACAACAGCTAGAACATACTAACTCACCCATTTTTGTGGGCCAACGCTAACGTTTTGCGTAGGCCACATTTTTATTTGTTTTTGCGGGTGCGTCCTATGTTTTCTCATTTTCTTCCTTCCTTGGCGCCTTTTACGTTGCGCAATTTAAAGTTTAAAAACCATTTCCGGCAACCAAAACTTTAACGCGCTTCGTTTGATACATGGCTCCAACAAGAAAACACAAATATCACTTAAATTTTGCCATTCCCAGCTAAAGAGCTAGTAACATTTTCAAAGTGTGAATGTTTGGCAAAGAATTCAACAAAATATAAATAAGTTTATATTTTATCCCTAATTTCTTTTAATTTGTCTTAATCACGTCTTGATTAAGGTTCATTCTTTTGGTGACATTACCCAACAAGAAAGATTGAAAGCTGCAATTAACTAACGCACCCTTCCCTAACTTTCATGTCACAATTAACAAGCACTTTTACAAGGATTCGTCTTAATTTCAATACCAAAGATCGAAGAACAAAAATAAAAAAAGAAACAAATTTTATTTGACTCATACTTTTGACTAACATCGAGGTGACTATAAAAGTGGAACCTTCAGTAAACAGTTTAAAATAACACATCTGCATTTGGTAGCCGATGTGCTCTCACACATATTAATACATATGTATTTCCGTTACGAAGATTGTGTTTACATTAATTGACTCTAATTAATCATATTTTGGGGCTCCTTTCCTGAAGGGAGTCAGCTAAAAAAGTTATACATAGCAAATTGAGTTTGGGCGTATTGAGCAAACACTTACTAGAACATACACCAAGGAATGACTCAATATGTGTTAAAATGGTTTTACAGTGTTGAACAGTGTCGTTTTGGCTTAATGCAGAGCTTACGAGTGGATTGTGAAGCTATGTTGAGTGGATTGTAAAGCTTTTGTAGAACTTGTATAGGCCGGTGTGAGACTAAGCTTATACTAAAAGCTTTTAAAAAGCTCCCTGACAAATTTCTATTCCGTTGAAGTGATGTGTCCGCTTGATCTGAATTGAAACTTCCATTTAGGCCGTTTTGCAACTTTTATTTACAAAATTAAATTGATTTTATTTTTCATGTCCACTACATGAGAATCGAAATTGGCAAATAATGATATTCTAATAAGTAACAAAAAAACTATGAATTGTGTCAAATTATAGGTAATGCACGAAAATATCTCTGTTCATGTATACTAGACATTATTTAATTTGCAACTTTTGTGTATTTTTGTAATATGTATCAACAACATCAAAGATAACTTTATATCAATATAAGTTATTTATTCTGATGACATATATATATACTAAATATTGTATGTTTATGTGTATATATATATATTTTATACATTTTAATATATAAGTATGTAAATAAATATGTACTTTATTTAGCCACTGTTCTTGTATGTATTTGTATATGTTTGGTTAATAATTACACATGTATTTTACTGCATATATCTAAATATACATGTATGTATAATTATATATATATATTTATATATGTATGTATATATCATTCATTTGCATTTTAACCCATGAACTTTAACAATGACCTTTAACGTATTTAGTTTTTGTATACTAAACAAATCAATCTCGGTTGTTCTGCGCGTGTACTTTCAATTTTCGTTATCTTTAAGCATCTCATCATTCATCTATGACACACTCCTTTTATTTGTTCATATTTGTTTATAAAGTTAATAATATAAACCATTTGTATGTTTGCTATTATTATTTGTTTGGCCCCCGAAAGAAACTAAAAACTGCGTATGTAAATGCAATTTACATGCACGAACACGAAATACAAACACATTTAACTAAATAATAAACAGAACACATTTATAAAGAGATTTTCTTTTGGAAGCGGTGTGTAACTTGGACTTTAACAACGTTTCTTTATGTTCAACATTTTATGTTCATATTGTATAATAGAGAAATAAAAATAGCTTTTTTACTATTAAAGCTATATAATAGTTTAGAGTCTAAGAGCATAGGACACAGTTACATATAACGTATGTATGTATGTATATATTTATATATATATATATATATAGAGAGAGAGAGAGATACAGTACATTTAAAAGACATGTTAATTGTATATGAAATTACATTTTTGTATACTCAATGATTCCCTCGCTCTGTCGCTCAAAATACTACAGTAATACATGTATGCTATACCTGTTTCGAATGATTTTTGCTGCTTATCTTTGATAGTTTCTACGATTTTATATGTTTTTTTATTTTCCTTTTTTGCTACGTTTCAACTACATTTGTTTATACCAATTTTTGTTTGTGTGAAAATAATTTGCAGTCGATTAAAAAGTAATGTGCGCTTGAAAAACTCCACAAATTCGAACTCGAGAACCGGAAATTCAGGGAAGATATTCTGCATATTCTGGACTGGTGAAAGCTCATCGAACTAATTAACTAAGAAATATGTATTCAAATGTAATTGAAAACTATTTGAACTTTGAGTTCAGTCAATTTTCAATTGAAAACAAAAAAAAACTTTGAATCGAATAAGGAACTGAATTCTAATCAAAATATGTTAATGTTTAATCCCATTTAAAACCAAACACAGCCAGCACATTTCTTGCACTTCATACTACTAAACTCAATGAGAAAAGCGAAGATGATGACTAATGGAGGACGGCGCTCACGGACACATCTTACTTCATCTTCTTATCCTCGTGCGCCTTCTTAACGATGGCCAGCTTTGAGTGGGGCGAAGATGGCGACAGTGTGCGATAAGGTGCCTCCTTGGTGCCATGCAAAACCAGTGACCATTCCACCAAGTGTCCGAGTCGCGTTTGTGCCGAGTTAAAGCGTGCCTGTCAAACGGGGATATAAAAAAGATTTTAAATCACAGCTGTTGAACTGATATTAAGCAGGGCATACTTCTAGTTTCCATGTGCCTTGTGGATACTCTCCCCAGGAGTGTGTGGTCATGAATGGCCATTTGGTAAATCCATCGCGATGATCATCATCGTTTGCGCGTCTCGACAAAATCATGGATCTAGATAACAAGGAATGAGAAATGATGAGATACTAAATTAAAGAAAGTCCACTTGACTTACTTGGTGCCCATGGGAGAGGTGAGGAAGAGCTCTAGGTCGCCACGTCTCGAAGCATTTGCCGTGATGACCGCCTGTACGTGCTCCAAATAATTGACTTCCGTGTCGCTGCCCTTGCAAGCATCCGTTTTGATTTCCCAAAACAACGAACGACCGGTTATGATTGGCCTACAAGGACAAAAAGCAGCAAGAGTTAAGAAATGAATGCAAACTACATTAAGCCATTTGGGGCACTTACTGAGCCTTGTTAATCTCGCCAGCCTCACAGTGATAGCGTGCTGGCACCGAGTGCCATTGTTTGGCCAGGGTTACCATGGCACCCGCATCAAGCACACCGAACCCAAAGAGGTGATTGAACTCCAGCCCAACTCCGTTCATTGTCCAATAGAAACGACTTTTGGCATCGAAAAGTGAATTTCGTTTCGATGTCAGCACTGTCAGATGCTGAATGTCGCGCCAAGTCAGTTGTGGGCTGTTTTTTTTGTTAGCAAGAAAGAACATTCAGATTAGAATTCATATAGTTGAAAGGAACTCAAATCATCCTAAATGTTCTTGCGGAATTTAAAAGTGGTCGAATATATATGATGAGTTCAGTGGAAATTAAAAAAACACCCATTAACCTATTTTAAGGCTCTAACCTATTTGGTTATAGTCAAAACACTTGCAATCTTTCAAACAAAACAAAAATGCCTAATTGGGTCAAATATGTCCCTGTAAAATGTTAGAAAGTAGGCAAAAACACAATAACACACACTTACTTTGCTTCCAAGGCCAATGCAAAGACGCCAGCTGCTTCGGGGGCTGCGGCACTGGTGCCCGAATGCGTTGTCGTACACTTGCCATATAGGTCGGTGGTGGCAACGCCAGTGTTGGGATCCTTGGCACCATTGCTGAATGTGGATGCCAGCGTTGAGCTGCAGCTTTCATCGTAGTGGGCATTCTGGCCATCGTTGATGGCGCTGTTTATCGAAATGGTCCACATGGAGGCTGCATAGCCGTCGCAGTTGCAATCATCCTCTTCGCCGCCATCACCAGAGGCCCAGACATAGATGTTGCCCAAACCATTGCGTCCCTGCGGGTGGCCAGAAATTAACGACGATTAAGTTGCTTTGCTCCGTGTGCTTTGTTGTTGTAGCTAAGGCTTAATGGACTCTTACCTCATTGACACCCTGGACAATGGCGCGCATGGTGGCATTCCGTGGTCCGTCGACTGTTTTGCCATCATCGGTTGGACCCCAGGAGGCGCTGTATATATGTATTTTGTGGGGCTCATGGCCCATTGAGTTGGCTTCGATTAGGTCGGTCATATAGGGCTGATCCAGCATGCGTATGCCTGTGGAGCACCCGATAAGTATGCATTAATCTTAACGTTCAAAATTATAAATCAATATTTATAGTCGTTTATATATATGAAAACCAAACCACCACCCAACTGTTGCTTGTGTCGACGCTTTATGGCAATCGTAAAATAAAAACACGCAAAGTGCGCGATTAGCAAATATTTCCAATTTTTCATATGGTTTCTCCCACTTGTGTTATTAAAATGACAGATAAGATTTGCTTGATTTATTTGAAATTTTTGGCACATGCCTCCTCTTGGAGGTTCCCTTTTCATATTTCATTGCATATATGTATGTACATATTTCTTTTTACCATCTGAAGTTATTCACTGAACTTGGCGTTCGTAATAACCCCATGGTTCATTGTGCCTAAGCGTGATGTAATACTTGTAGTGAAAGTTTAGAAGACGCACAATAAATACTGGCGCCTTTGCTTCTACGTTCCCCGGTTTTTGTATTTGCCTCATTGCCAAATCCACTTACCTGCGATTTTGCTGTCATAAGCAACGCCCACTCCGCAAATTCCATTATCTCTGGCAGCAGCCACTTCGCCGGCGCACCGAGTGCCATGACTGTAAGTAGTGAGTAACAGGCAGCAAGAGTTAGTTAGAGACAAAAAAGGGATTGGTGACCTCGTATATATAGTAGTGCTTAGCGGTAAAGGGATTTCTGGCCACCATGCAATCAACGTGATAAGCACAAAGCAGCGAAAACAAACAAGATCTTTAACAAAGCATAACCTTGAATGCCAAACTTTTAAAAAACAAGCACAACGTGCAGCAAAATAAAAACATAGCAAACAATTAACAAACCCATTTTCTGCAATTTGTTGTGAAATAGCAGGAAAACACGGAAACATAAACAAATAAAATACAACTTTTCATTGTTTTAGATGCCTTTTTTCGCAGCTGCCTTCTTTTCCGCAATATAAATTCTAAATGGCAAGCTGACACGTGGATAAATATTATGTTAGAGCAAAATCATAGCGTGTCTATAATACCCTCTTTCCATTTTTTAACGATACTTATGCGACAAGTGCTTAGGGCCTGCCATAACTTACCTGTTGAACCAATCATCTGTGTAGCGCGGATAGGGGAATGCATCATTGCTGCTGAAGTCATAGCTCGCCTCGGCATTCTGCAAGGCATAAAGAGTAAAAGAGTTAAAGGCGAAATGGGATACAAGTCCCACGAGTTCTTTATACGATTTAACTAGTTGCATGGGTTGAGTTTTAAGTGCGTTGTGGTGTCCCATCATTAATAATCTCCAAAAAAGCTGCTCATTAAATTTCATTAAACTTTACGTTCGCATGTACTAAGCACTTAAATCCTGCACGCGCCGAGCGAGGGTAGTACATTGGGACGTGCAGAATACACACACATTTTTAAAATTTACGAACTGCTCAACTAAAAAGAGAGTAACAAAGATTTATAGTGCTCAAACACACTTTTCAACTACTAGTAGCAGCAGGCAACTTTATACTATTTGTGATGTGAAAGGATGCAAATGTGTTCCACTATGTTCCACTATTTTCTATTTTCTTCATTTGAGTCACGTTCTGCAGCTGTGTCAGTGCGAAGCTATGGTGTTAGCTATTTACTCTGACAGCAATTGCTGTTATTCATTTCATATTTGATTACCATCTCTTCCGCAATACCTTTTCCCGTTTAGTTCTATTTTTAAAAACGAGCGCATTGCGCTTTTGACATTGATGACTAAATTCTCGCGCTGAATAAATGTTATGACTTGATTTAAGGTGAGAGCATCTTTGCATTTTTGCATCCTTTAGAATAGAATTACTCTTACAAAATATCTAACGGTTTTGCTATAGTATAGAATTTCTTATTCTCGTTGCTTATATATTTATGCCTTAAGTTCGCAATGCATTCATTTTTGGACGTAGATGTACTACGTTCAAGTGGCCCAACGATACTTAACACTCCTCACCGTGCTGTCACGAAGATCTCTAACATGTAGACAGTTAACACACGATTAATTTATCAAGAGAGCAAGTAGAAGTGCTACTATTTATTGAGTGGGAAAGTTGTAAAGATGGAACATAACTTACGAATAGGGTTATGGATGGGTTTAGAAAAGCAAGTTTGAAGATAAATTGGTAAATAAATTTCTAGTATTTCCACTAATTTATCAATTTTTGAGTTGTATTTTAAGCTATAACTATGTATAAAATCTGTGGCATAAAAATCTCACTTTAAGATGCCCACGCATATGGCAAAACGTAATGAGTTTTCCATTTTAATAAAGAATTTATATTAATTTTGCTTGAAGGCAAAAAAGAACATATAAGCCGTATGTGTAAACTGCAAATGTAGCTATGCGCCAATAGCAATGCAATAAAAATCAGCAAATATAAAACCATCAACTCAAAACCCCTCCACACACACACACACACACACACACACGCACACACATGTGTGTTTTTCGAGCAAATGCAATTACTTACATAATTGAATTTCAAGTCCGGGTGCATGTAGTCCACGCCTGCACAGTGGATAAGATATATATTATTTATTTTCTCCAAATACATGCAGGCAAAGAAGCTACGTACCGTCATCCATGATGGCTGTGGTCACATTCTTGCCCGTAATACCCTGCGCCCAGGCAGCTTGTACATTCAGATCCAGACGCACCTTGCCGCCGTTCTGTCCGGTGTTCTTCAGATACCATTGCATGGGAAAGTACGGATCCGTGGGCTCCACATCAATGGTATTGGGCTCGCCGAGCGTAGCGGCATAATGCAGACCATGAATGGCGGGTATCGCGGGTCTCAGACCACGCTTGACACGCTTGAAGCCCGGTTGTTGCACGGCCGTATGCACCTGTAAAGTTATTATTGAGAAACGAGCATCAATAACGCAATATTGACAGCTGTCAACGGCTGTCACCATCAATACAGACGCCTACATCTTTATAGGTCAACGTTATGCGAACGTGTCAGTCTAAAATGTTAATTTCGTGTTGCAAACAAAGCGAATTCTGATTACTCGTTGCTGTTGACAGGATAACAAGCAAACAAAACACACGACATATAAACAAATCTACATAATTTGCATTTGCATAGCCATTATTTGCCTCTAAGCCCTGCCAGACTGTTGGGCTGTCTGTTTTACTGCCTGTTGCATTTGAAAAGTAATTATCGATTGTTGCCCACTGGCACGTAGAATGGATGAACGAACGTGCAATCAACATGGCAGCCTGAAAGGCAAAGAATACAATTTGACTGACCGATTGCCGAGTTGCCGACAGGAAGTGAACTTTGGCATTTGTCAGCTCCTACTGACAGCTGTGTCAACGAATCATGGCAAGGGCTTTCAGTTTACAGCTTACATTGTTCAGTAATACTCACCGAGGGATGACTCTTGAGGGCGCGCGTGTGTGTCAGGCTGCGACGTGAACGTGCGTGCGGCAATGTCCTGTGCTTAAAATGATACTCATGTCCATCGGCTCCTCTCAACTGCAAGTAGAAAAATCATATTTTTAGTAGAGAAAGATGAGTAGCGTTTCATTAGATGCACACACGCAGCCCACTACTTCTAATTAGGCTTAACACATTAATTTCCCTCATACAAGTATTGCTCCGTCAGCCATAATTGAGCCATAATTGACTTTAGCTGGCTAGCTAAAAGTATATCCAGTATGTAAGTATGTATATGCGTGCTTGTGTACGTATTTCCGTTTTAAATTGCAAGCCATGGGCACCATTTTAACAGCATCATCATTAGCATCATCATCATCATCATTGTCAGCCTCAGCATCAGTAGCATTATTACGAAAATTAGCCTTCGCCCTTGGTTTTGGTAAATGGAGAGCTTACAGCTTTTGCCAGCCTGCTCTAGTTTAACAAGATATTTTCCATGATCCCTCAATGTAATTCCAATTCACAGCGCATAAAGTTACGCATGATACACGCATGAGCCAGGCCCCCAGGTCCACTCCACCCATCCCAATTCGATACCACTGACACTGGGACAGCATTGAGGACATTTGTTTGGCTTCCAATAAACCACGCCCCAACAAACCGGATTATTAGAGGGAGCACAGTTAAAGAAACCAATTTATTGGTACACAATTCCGTTCAAATATAATTATCAGATGTCAGGCAATCAAATAAGTTTTTAGAAATTTTATAAACGGAACGTCGTACATTGGCTCACAAATCAATATCTAGATGTGTACATTTTCATATACTATTTAAAAAAAGTGTTTTTATTGAAAAAAAAAAAAATATATATATATAACAAGGACAGATTATTCTGCTATTATTATTTCCGCAACAGCTTAGTGTATCCCTTAAGCACAGTTCACACTTGCATGAATCACGTCGTTTTTATTATAGAGGAGAATAAAGTCCTGACGCTAACTAACAGACTCGCCAACTGTTATTGGAAACTTGTGCGCAGTATGGCCAGCTGGTATAAATTTCTTGGCCGTTGTCTTTATACCCGCAAATGGTGAATAATTACTTGATATCTAAAGTGGAAGGGGGGGGGAAGCTTCTTAGGAATTGATAAACAGCTTAGTTGTTGCAGCGACCATCGCAAAACTATTGCGCGGGCGTATAATTAACGGCTGATAAGAACAGCTGTTAAGTTAGCTGCCTACGCATCATTTTATTTATACACTGCGAGCGATTAGATTGCGCGTCTTCGTTTTGTGGTTTGGCCGGAATTTTTATGTAAAACCATCATCAACTTTTTGTTCTGTGGCTATTTTTAGGCAAAAAGTTTAAGGCACGCTGCTTATTGTAACCTGAGCAGAAGCTGTCAGCATTTAAGCAACATGGGTTTTATTGCAGAGTTATGCAACAACGTATTCTCCGGTCTGATATGTAAATTGATATGAAAAAATTTATTATGGCTGCTGATGAAGGGCTTTTGCACTGACGAAGTTGATGACGACTCATCAGAAACCCCAAAAATGCTTGATTTAAATGTAGAACGGCTAAGGGAAACATTGTGGGCAATAAATTGTGTAATGCGAATCGGTTGTCGTCAAAGGGTGGGTCGCATGTAAAATAAAACAAAATATTATGCATTATATTCGTGACAGACACCAAAAATAAACGAGTTTCGCAATTCTATTAATATTTTGTGCGAAGCTTTTATCTCAAGTTTGCAGCCATTTTGTGACAAAAGCGAAAGTCGACAGCTATGAATTTAAAGTCCAAACGAAACACTTATTATTCATGAAATTTTCGAGGCATGCCACGTCAGCAGCAGCAGCAGTAGCAGCATTGTTGCCGTCCAGGTTCCAACAAGGGACACGCAAACCGCAGCTTGTTTCTTTAGTTTGCTTTGGCCAAATTAGGAGGACATTGTACCCAAGCGAGAGCTATCAATCCATTGAGGTTTTATCAATGGAAAGAACGCCACTGTCACAGTGTCAATAATCTAGAGCAAACCCAAGGGAGCTTGTTAGAGGGTGTAGGCTTCATTTTGTTGTCTATTTTTATACGCTGCTAATTTGTGCGTTAAGTATGCTGGGAATGTAACAGCTGGCCGGCTTTTAGCTTTTACCCAAGTTGCCTGTTGCCATTGTTGCCAAAATGAACTGCTGTTTTGCGGCAGAAAAAGATAATAAAAACATTGCGCATACGCACATTGGACAGAAGAAGCAACAAAAGACATTAATAAGGCCAGGCCAGCCAAACTAATCCCAGCAGCCACATGCGGCTAAATTGGGTTCATATTTTTAGAAACACTGAATAATTTTTGCATTATTCGCAACAAAGAAACATATGGTTGCGCAAAAATGTAAAACAAAAACACAGCAACAACAGCGGCGGCAACAAAAAAATAAATATATTAACTTGATGCCTGAGCTTTGAGTGGATTGAGCTTAACAAAAATAGCCACACCACATACAAAGGTCGCAGCACCACTCCATTTAGTTATTGTTGTTGTTGTCCCTGTACGTATGTATGTACATGTGTGTTGTTTTATAAATATAATGTGTCACAGCGGGTGATAACGCGGACAGCAAAAGCAAAGTCAGGCAGACACTTTGTGTGGCATGTGGCTCCGAACCTTCACCCACTCCCGCACCCGAACCCGCATCCAGTCTACGCTTAAGGCAGCCAAACGTGTGAGATACTTAAGTTAAACAACACCCACGCGCTGTTAGTAACATTTGTCAAACTCCCATATATATATGTTTATGTATATGTATATGTATTGCCAAAATTGCGTCCGCAATAAGACTCTTTTCTCGAAGTTTTCAGCTAATAACTAAATGTAAGCTCGGTGAAGGAAGGGTATGAAGCGGGCAACTTGTTGCGTTCGAGACTCGCGCACAACATGGAGCCGTATGCAAATTATGGGCACTAACAGGACAAAGGCGGTATAGTTACATTAAAAGACAATACACACACACGCACACATGCACATTGAGGCGCGTGGGAGCTGTGCTCATTCCATATGCGTGTTTGTTTTGTATGCTTGTGACACGTCATCTCTCAAGCGCTGTCAGAGGCACACACACACAAATTTATGGATTTTCACTCAGCGAGCTGCAAGCTGAAATGCATTGCTGGCAAAAACTGAGCAGCAGAGTGGCAAAAAAACAAAAAAGGAAACATGAACAACATTGTATGCCGCGAGTAAACACAAGCAGAAGCAGGAATGTCGTTCTTTATGTGTTTTTGATATCCCTGACAGTCATGCATGGCAGGTTGTGGCTTTTTATCAAGCCACAAGCTTTAATAAGCCAACAACAAAGGCTTTAAGTCGTCGACAGTATTATGCAAAAAGCTTTTATGCATGCCAGTTGGAGACTCCATTATCTCTCACACATAGTATGCATAGTTTCAATTCACCGAATTTGCAGCAGTATTAACATCTAGTATACCAAAGTCAATTGTTATCTATTTTTTAAGGTCGCGATGTTATTTTACTTCAGCTGATAAGTAGGCAACGTTTTTGCGAAAGCAAGCACACACATAAGTATTTCCATTAAGCAACGAGCTTCAGCAACATTCGAAGCATTTATATGTATTAGAAAGCTAAAGTAAAATCCATGATCGGAGCAACCATATAATAAAGCACTCACTCCCTTTCACTGTCATTGCCACCGTTAGCAGCACTTTATCTACGCGCAGCACTTTATCAGTAGCCAATTAGTATTTGATTCTGGTAGCAGTTGTTCAAACGACTACTGCCATGCACATGCCGTGTTTTATGTACATTAGTGCTTATACACATATATTACATAGATAGCAGTTCCATGCAATCTGATAGTGCGCACTGCAATTCAGAACAAAGTAACGAACGTGCTAAATATCAGCTGGATATTATATTAACTTTTGTGAATAAGAGAAACAAAGTTGACAAATTGTTAAGTAATTGAAATCACAAGCCAAATTTCATTGCTTATTTTGTTGATGCAAAGTTAGAAAATTAACAAAATTTTTTTGCTTAGCAAATAAGTTTTATTTGAATGTCTAGTACATCAAATAAAGAGGCTTAACAACTTTATTTTGAGCAGAGCTTTGCCGAATTTAACTTATTTCAAGTTTACAAAATTTGTCAGTCCAATTGAATTGAATATGGCTTAAGTTTAAATTGCAAAATCAGAATGCCATATAACTATCTAACTCTCTTGTGTGAACAATACGTACGTGCTGGGTGTATGAACTGCATTGCGTATCTTAATTGCACAAATTGGGTGCAACAAATGAAAGCAAACACAACAAATGAATTAAATCCATCGATCATAAAACTGAAGCATACCCAATCAGAATGGGTGGCAAGGTAGAAGTTATAAAAGTGCTATATGACAGCTGCTGTGGATTTTAGGGAATCTCTTATATACAATTTAAAATCCGTCAGCATATGCGACCAGCCTATTGTTCTCAATAAAAAATTTGGCGAATAATGCAAACAGAAAAATAATATTGATTGCCAGCTGCGTAAGTACTACGCATACATACTACATTCAGGCAGCAAAAAGTCGGCATGTAAATTTACACAGCAAAGCATTTTTCGAAGTAGATGTATAAGGCATTCTGCGGAGGCAGGTGGCAAATCAATGAAATGCAAATGAGTGCCACGAACTGCTGAATAATTCAGCAGGATACGCTGCGAGTGCGAGTGCGAGTGCGAAGACAAACAGCAGTCATGGCTAACAGACTGTGATTGAGGCTTTTGGCATGTGCCAGTCATTGTATACGATGCCACACAGCATAGCCACGGCTGATACAGCTTTGATTTGTTGGCCGCAGCTTAGGCGTATTAACTGCTACATAGTTGACGAGGTTGAAAGAATGGCAAAATGTTTGCATTATAATGAAAATGAGTTTTAATATTTTATTTTAGTTACATTAATGCAAAGCACAAGTAGCAAGTTGTAGTTGAAGTTGAACATGACATTCAATTAGCGCTTAATGACAGTACAACAAGTTGTTGTTGCTGTCACGACGCCACTCAAGCTATGCACGAACGAAACGGGGTAAATTTCAATTAAAATTGCAGTCTTGAAAGTGTAAGTAAACGTAACGTGGCAACATGAACTCATTTCGCATGTGGGACACATAGTACTTAAGATCCAAACTAAAGGCCAAGCTACCGCAACCAAAGCAAATCGATGAAAACACTGTAAAAGTCACACACAAAAAAAGATAGAAAGAGAGAGAGAGAGAGGCAGACTATCATAATCGCATAAGTCCGTTTGCTATTTAGAGCAAAGAAAAAATTCCCGCTAGCAAGCACAATAATTATTATCTAAAGCACTGTTGACATTGACATGTTGTTTGGCGCATGCTGCGTATGCGTGATTTTCATATATACACTCGCACTGGTAACGCAATTAAGGCAGCACTATCGCCTGCTGGCTAATCACATTTAATGACCAAATCTTATTTTCTTACATTCTTTTTGCCATTCTATCAAAATGTAATTTGCCGCCTTGCAAACAAAACTTTTTCATTTTCCACTCTGACATTTGCAGAAACTCGTTTGTAATGTTTAAAAATAATTTTAAAGCACGTAAACTTGGAGATACGTCATGCCAAATGACACATTTTAAGGCTTTAAATATTTCCAAGTAACACCCGAGGCAGTTAAAGGCTATTATCAAATTGTGCGAATGATGGAAAATAGTTTGCCACCTTTTTTTTTGCAAGCAATTAGCAGATAGTGAGCCCAAAAAACTTTTTAATACGCATTAGTGCTAAATTAGGGCCCAACCATATACATTAAATTTGCATTAAAACACACACACACACACACATCCACAAACATACGATGCGTATCTCAAAAATGACACGGGTAAAGCGAGTGCTTTAGGAGATGGACGGTACGTGTAAAATAATACCTCACATGCAAACGAAAACTTTCACAAATATTTGCCAAAAGTTGGCTTTTCCATCAGAGTTCGCGAAATGGAGCAGGAGGAAAAGGTTGCGACACTTACAAAGAGCAAGTTTGTTAAAGTGTGTGTGCGGGAGGGAGGGAGATAAGTCTCACTTTAAGATATCTCCGATATATTCAGAAGCTTTTATATTCATGACCTTAGTTCTGTTATTGAAAGACCAAAGTAAATGCGAAATAAGTGCAATATTATTACAAACTATTTATCACTAAGACTCTAATACATAGAGATAAGCCTCATAGCAATATATTTATATATATAGAAAGGGCTTAGGCAGAAACCAATTTATACAAAGCATCGGGCATAGCTTGTGTCCGGCAAGGGCTCGATTCTAAAAATACTTCTATATATATATGTATATAAACTCACAGCGACTTGGCAAACACACAACAATGCGTATACGTGATATATCTTTCTGCGACCTAGCGCTCCTGCGTTCTGTGTGGGCAAAAGTGTTTAAGTGTGCGTGAGTGTGTGCCTGCGGCTCTTACGTTTTGAGCATTGCCATACCTCAGCACACGCGTCTCTGTCTCTGTTTGCCTAAACGATTTGCAAGACCTTTGTTTGTCTTTTATTTGCCAACATATGTTTGCCTTGAGTAACAAATTGCCGGCAAATGTCCCTGCCGCTAATTCGCAAAGCGGACTGAGAAAGGCCACAAAATTTGAAAGCTCGTTATTCGTTTCGCATATTTAATGAAATGAAACCAACTCGAACTGAAAGTGCTGGGAATGTGTGATGCATTCGCTTCAAAGGGCAATCTTAATTTGCGAATGCGTCATGACTCGTGAATTAATATACATATTTAGTTGTTCTTCTGAGTTATGCAGGTCAAATATCTTATGTTTAAACATGAAATATACATAGTGCACTTTGCAGTTGTGCATAATTAATGAGAAGTCAAATTCCACGAATTTCACTCTTGACAAGTTGAAAGAGATATTCAAATATTTGGTTCCTTCAACTTGTGTATACTTACACGATTGATCATAAAGTTGCATAAAAGAGTAAATTATTAATATTTCGAACAGCTTCTTGAGTTAAATATAACTTGAGTGTAAGGTTAATTAAATATTTGTTATTGGTTTCTGAACAAGTAATTATGAAAATATCCTGTTAATCATGTTGACAAAGTAATTGCACTTTAATTGATGGGAGGGCTGTTAAGCTAAATCGATTGAAAATCAATGATTGCGTTTTTAATCGAATTTGTAAATGAATAACTGTTATTAAACATAAAATGAAGCAGGATATCGAACAAAAACAGTTTTACGATCTTGAAAGTATAAGCAATATTTAAAACTCGTGTTAAGTATTTATTTTAAGCTCTAATCGTTCTGTTAGTTAGATTTAATGGACTTAAGGTGTGGTGGCAACAACAAGTTGTTGCTGCCGTTAAAAAGGCTTAGTATTGCCTGGAAACCAGCAACTTAACGCTTTATGCCAGGAACATAACAGACTGCTGACAAGCAGTCTCCGACAAACACCTGTCACCAGGTGAGTTTGTTAGCTTTTATAGTTATAACACACACCAAGAAGAAAGTACACAGCAAACACCACAACACACACACATACACAAAGAGATGTGTGCCCAAAGGCTCGGCCCAGCTAACAGGTAAGTAGAACATGCAACTTTTAAGCTACACAAAAGACAAACGTTAAAAAAAAGCACGCTTTGAGGCCTTAGCCACTCAGCAGCAAACATCAAGAGCAGAAGCAGCACTTTTAAAGCAAAAATCAGCTAGCATAAAATTGCGAGCCATACCCAACAACAGGTCGAAAAGGCTGATTGCGTAGGCAGCACTGATTGTTTGGGAGCCAACTGTCCCAACTGCCTGTCTTAAAGCAAAAGCATATGTATTTATCAAGGCACGAAATTAGTTTTGAAATTGCTAGCAGAGTGCCGAGTGCACATTTAATGCAATATTAATCGAAATTTACATATGTAACTGTGCTGAGCTAATGGATGGCTGGCAAAAACTAACAGTTTATTGCTGATAAGGCCAGAACATCGAAAGCAATAAAGCTTAAACACATTCAGTGCCAATCTGACAGATAAAATCCAGCGCCACTTCAATTCGCAGCCTATACGCAATATCGATTCGATTCGAGGCAGCCAACTGAGCCTGTTTCCTATTCACCCCCCCCCCCCCCCTCGCACCATACTCGCCACCCTTCGCACAAATGGGTTTGCTTTTCCCTTTATTTTTCATGTTTTCGTCTCAGTACACTTTTTTTTGTTTGTGTCGTGCATATTGTGTGATTTTTGCCAGCAGATAGCGTTTGACGTAGGAGCAACAGATTTTTTTTTTTCGGCAACATGTTCGGCAATTTTATTACTGAACGAACTGATGGAATTTTGTTGCTGTTTATCTGTTACGCAGGCATCGGGGGGGCGTAAAGTCTGTGAGTCGCAAGCGGAAGTCCAGTCAACACCAGCTTTCAATTAAATCACAGCTTTTATGTACAATATACCAAAATAAAGGTCGACGCTAATCATACCTTTAAAGCGCGTAGTAATAGGAGTCCGATGGGCAAACAAAAAAGGCTGCTATTGTTTAGTCAATATATAAATATAACCTTTTTACTAACAATAAAAATAGATTTGTAAAGAAAAATACCTAAACACATAAATGATTAAGGCTTATGGACTTTGAAACATTTCAAGTTAAGAAAACTTACTACTATATTGTCCTAAATATCAAGAATTAAGTGATAATGAATGAATTCGGCTGCATCTGGACTTTAACCATTAAAAGATAAGCCGATGCATGTAGCTAATAAATAGTTCATCTTATGGACATGATTAAACTGAAACTGCCTGGATTGTGTTAACAATACGTAAATATGTTACAATCAACTAATGCTAATGAGGACTAAAAGCTTGGCGAGGCAGCTTGGCATACAAATTGTATGCGCATGACATTGCATAAAACTATGAAAATTAAGCTAATGATGGCTTAACAAAGCCGGTTTAATTAATGAAGCTTTAACGTACGTTTGTTTGCTAATCGCTGAGCATTCATAATAGCTTTAAATAGCTTTGAAATTAATTAAACAAAATATTTATGCTAAAAAAATTCTTTTTATCCCTCTGCTTTGAGTTGTCAGAACATGTATGAATGCAAAAAAAAAGTATACAACTTAGTTTTAACTGGAATTCCACACAAAGCAAACGTTAATTTGTACATACACACTTTTATTGTATATTAAATGCATTGTGGTTCCAGGAAACTGAAACTAACAAACTCTTTTATGGCATTTTATAAAATGCGAACAGTTGTAGGTAATCACGTTTTGCCGTCGAGGCGCATTTGTTTCTTATACAAACATGAATACCATAGCAACAAACCATCCAAACATGAGAGAGAGAGAGAGAGAGAGAGAAGTGTTATGTTGCTTGAATTAAGTTGTGCAATTGAATTTTGTTGGCATGGTTGCTGCTTTTTCCGTCGTCCCTGCAATCCGAAACGTTGCGAAATTGGCTTAATGCAGTTGTGGCGCATTGAAGGTTATGATATGATTGAATATAAATAGGCTTAAAGACAGGACACATGCAACAACACGTCGGGCAGTGATATCAACTAATAAATAAATCAGTAATTTATATATTGTAGGGCGTATAAGCTAATTGGATTTGTCGCCAGCTTCATATTTCTTTATTGACGCATTTATTCGCTTCTTGATGAAATGTTTTTAGCGCCTGGCTACCTTGTTGAGTTAATTAATTTGTCGCTTCAGTTGTTTTAGTATATAAATATACTTAATTATGGACATGTATTATTATGTGCAACAAGTGGATACAATAACTGTCACTAACAGTTGTCTGGCAAAACATATTACCTAATATCGAAGACTTATTTTCTTTTTTTTCAGAGGCAGGTATTCCAGACTGCGAAATATAATTATTATTACTCACACGTACATATGTAAAGTGTAAAGTGTGGTGCATGTGGTGGTGTGTATGTAGTTGTTGTTGTTGACCTTGTGCTAAATTCATGCATGCAATGCATGAAATGTTCAAAATTGCGCCTCAACGATATGCAATGGAAATGTTTCGCGCGGCTGCCGGAAGTTTGAAAAAAACGTTGGCATTTTTATGCCAGGCACGCGCCTTGCCACACTTACTTAAAAAACACACACACACACACACGCACATGTACACCCACTTAAGCATTCACAATTAGCCACAAGCAGCTACCCTTTGTGTGTGTTGTCGTTTGCCTCGGTTTGTCTGTTGAGGCTTGAAGAAACATGCACACGCCGTCGGAACAAAAAATCATTGATTTTTCACAGCAATAAACTAAACTGACTGAGACTGACTGGTATTTTGGGGGTAACTTTGTGTGCGTGTGCGTGTGTGTGTGTGGGTGTTTGTGTGTTTGTGTGTGTGTGTGTGTAGTCAACTTACCGGTCCGAGATTGTCGAAGCCATACTTTTCGGCAACATCGTGGGCGAAGTCATTGTCAACGCCCCGACGGAAACGTACCAGAAAAGAGCTGGTAAAGACAGCTTGATTACCCAGACCGCCGCCGGATCTGCCGGCCGCAGCATTCACATTTCCAATCTGCAGCACCGGTAAAAGCATCACCAGTGACAGCATTCCAATGCACAGCAGTCGCCATGAAGCAGCACAGCTCCCTGCAGCTGCCGCAATGAACATTGCACGCGTTTCGCTCGTGGTTCTTTTTCTTGTTTCTTTTTTTTTTTTGCTTTCTTATTTTCGTCTAATTTCCTTTTGGACTCACAATTTGCAACGATGGGGCAACACTGGCGCCACAAATTTGAGCGCACTCTTTTGTTGATTCGGGTCGCTTTGGCGGAGGGCGGGAGGGTGTGTCAAAAATAAAGGCCGCGCTTCACTGCTCACATAAATTCGTTCGTTAAATAGTTCGTTCGTTTGCTTGCTGTTTGGAAATAATGAATCCTTCACAAACAACCAAAGGAAAAAAAACCACTTCAAGTTTGTAAGCTGCAACGCAATCGAAATTAATTTTCTAGGTTTTTTTCCTTTGACAATTCCTGTTGTTGTCTGCGCTGTGTGGCTACTATTTGAGTTGATTGTTGTGCGATGCCACGAACCTCACTTCGTCGTTGCGCGCTGAATACTGTTTGCCAGTGTCGACAGTGGCCGCCATTATGAATATACGTCAGGCGCCGCAGCAAGTAAAAACATTTGTTAAAGCTCAACCGAAAGCTCTTCGGAAGCGAACCCACTCCAACGCATATTATGCGCGCCTACACAGTGCATTTCATTTGTCAGTAGTGCTGTGCTACTCACACAACCAGCTGCTGCTCCTTGGGGTCTGTGGTGGCTTCAGCTTTACCTATTTCAGCTATTTTTGTTACTTTTGCAGCTTGCTTTGCGCTTTGGCTTTGCGCTTTGGCTTTGTAGACGTCACCAATTTGGTTGACCTGCTGCTGTTTTCGCTTATTTTGTTGCCTTCTTCTATTTTGTATCCCTTGTACGAACAAAACGGCTCTCTTTGCCCTCTCCGTTGTTCTAGTGTTGGTGTTTTTTGTTTTTATTCGATTGCTCGGCTTGTTGCTCGGCTGCGATTGGTTTATGCTGCGCATTGTGAACATATGGCAGCATACTTTATGTTCCACATTCATTGCATTACGTTAAAAAAACGTCTACACAAAACACACACTCGTTTATTTACTTCTTTAAATATGTACAAATGGGGGTATGTATGTTTGGATTGCCTTCTACCAGAATAATAGCTTAAAAGAGCTTCAACTTTGACCTTAGCCCCAATGAAATGAGTTGCGGCCAAGAGCGCGTTTTACATTTTTGAAATGTGCGCAATTGGGAGCTTAAGTTAATGGCCATAAGCTGCAGCTTGTTGACCCTTTAAGGTCCTTATTACACATGGCCAACATTTCTCCGTTTCTTTAAATTAGCTCTTTGGGATGGGAAATACAAATTTCTTTACAAAAAATATGAGTTTTTAATGTTTTGTTTTTCTAGAATGTTCAATTTTATAGTAGCACTGTTTTTTAAATTTTTTAGAACAGCAATATCATACCTTATAGCTACCAACTCTATCCTAAGCATACACAATTTAAACTTAACTTAACTTCTTAGCCCATTATTAAAAAATTTTTAAATATTAAACATACATTTATTTGTATAACTCTAGAAAGCATTATCATAAAATACTATATAGTAATAAGTGTGAATATTAATAATTATTATAAACCATTAATTTAACGATAACTGAATCAATTTTGCAACCTTTTTTTCTAGCAGATGTTCATTAACCGAACTGTTGCCACGAACTTAAAGCTGACCTTACGGAATTCATTACTAATTATAAGCTCTAGTGGACTTTCATGTGTCCCAGCACTTAGGATTGGCACTCGAAACAAACCGTTTGAACATGGCTCCATTTGGAGCAGCTCGTCAAATCACATCATCGAGAACATATGGTCGATGGCATGTGCGAGCTGTTCACAATTCAATTAGCCATTAGCTGTACGGGCACGAGCCAACTTTAAATTACATTTAAAATTTAATCATACTTAAGTTTAAGATTTACAAAAGTAGCTTAAAGTACCGAAATTAATTAACGTATACACGGAAAGTGGAACAATGAAAAGCACAAAGGCGACCGGAACTTTAAGAAAGGCAAACTTTTTTGCGAATCACATTCTGTTGAGGGTAAATTGAAAAACCGTTAATGAGGGTGTTACGACTTCATTTTCGTCTACCAAAAAGATTGCCCCGCGCTTAAAAGAAAGTACAATTTAATATAATTATTGTTGCTGTTACCCATCACTTACCATTTGAAGAAGCCGGCGATAGGGCATGAGAGCTAGCGTGTCGCTTGATGCGCGGCGTATTCGACATGCCGACACCTTGGACAGCGGATGTGGAAGTGGTACAGGAGGAGGGCATTGGTGCAACACCATAGTTTGCAACGTTATTGCCAGTGGCGACATCGCTTGCTGTATTGTTTGGCATTGAGTTGTAGCGCAGGAGCGAGGTACGCGGCTTTTTGGGTTGCGATGCTTCGAGCATGACCTCGTCGAGAGCAGTAAACCAGTCCTCAGTTTCGCTCTCATCCTCCAGGAACTTCATATAGAACGAGGATTTCTTTTCCTTGTGGCTCTTATGATGACTTGTGGGTGTAGTGGCAATGGCAGCAGGCATCTCTTGTGATGTAAGCTTCGACTCCAACTGCTGTGTTGCCTCGAGTAAAAAGCAATCTGTATCCGAATCGTTAAGAAAGTCCGCCAAAGCGGCATCTGCAGCAACTGTCTCGATTTGTGGCACAGGCATCGGCTCTGGCTCTAGCGCTGTCTGTTGATCTAGTTGCCTGTGCAACTTGTCGCAGCGTTCTTTGAGCAACTCATGATCGCGCTTTTGCTGTGCACGCCACTGCCGATTGTCCAGCTGTTTACGCCTCAGCTCATTGGCTGCATCAGCTCGCACCTGTTTTCGTCGCTCCTTCTGCTTGCACGCATTCGGGCCAAACTCTTCTGAATCGAAGCCGCTGTCCGAGGTTGTGTTTACCTTATCACCACGCACATTATTATTGCAGTTCCAGCGCCAGCTGACTTCCGGGCTGCCCGTGACGAGAGTCTGCGAGAACAGGCAGCTGGGCGAAAGACTTGTGCGGGGCGAGAAGTCAATGCTGTCGTCCAATGTATGTGTTTTTCTGTGTGGCGGTGTGCTCTCAACATTGTCCACTTCAACACTAACATTCGGTGAACGAGGTGATCCATTAGCTTCTCTAACAGATTCCTTTGTTGCGCTGGCGCGAACGCGACTCTGCGGCGAGGCTGCATAAACAAAGTTTATACAAATGATTATTATTGCGTGATATGCAACAGATTAGTTGTGTTACCCACCACTGTGTCGTTTGTGCAGCAATCTGTTGCTAAGCGTAAGTGAGCGTCTTTTGCTGACAGTTGGCGCGTTGTCCATTTGGTAATATTTGATAATTAATTTAAAACATTTAGAGACTGCGTCGTAAAATGCGCTCATTTAACGCGTTTGGTAATTTTTTGTGTTAATTTCTCTTAAAAAATTATCGATATATCGAAAGAAATGGTGATAGTTTTGTGCAATGAGTATGTAAGTACAAGAGATGAAAATAGCCGCCCCTTTCGTTAGCAAAAACGCCACGAGTATTGAGAGCTCGCTGGAAAGGTCCAAGCGGAAAAAGTACCGCTTCTGCTTTGTCAACTCTCTCAAAGTGTGCGATGCGTGAGACAACAATAGTGATCGGCAATACTTTTGTTTGCTGTGTGTGGTGACCAAAGTTGAGATTGTCAATTTTCGACTCTTGGTTGTATCTGCTTGCTAATGCCTAACATGGGAGGGTAGTATAAATTTTATATGAACTTTGTAAAATTGTATGGCCAAACGTGAGATACTTAAATAAGACTTTCATTATATATACATGTGTATATGTTGGAAATAAGGTAGAAGTTTGAACTAATTGAACAGGTTTAAGATGACTTAAAGCCAATTTACACTAACCATAAAAAAAACGCATTTCGTATTCATATACCTTATCCTTAAATGTTCTTATATTAAACTAATACATATAACAAACTTCATTGACATCAATCGAATATTCAAACAAAGGGTATTAAAACATGGTGCAGCTTGTGCTTTCCAGCAACGCCAACCATCACGTGTTGTCTCTTTGCGTTTTGCCTATTCCCGTTGGCCGCACTCAAATGCATACCTCAAAGTTAAGGCTGAAGTCTGCAAAAGAATTTGTTTGAGCCGTTGATTAACTGAAAGTTGCTGGATAATATTATGACTGTGCCGATGGACGAGGGCACAGTCATATTTCAGAATTATGTCGATGAAATGTTGCCGCCGGAATAATATTACATATGTATTATATTAATTTGTAAAGGCTAAACTGTAACCAAGATAGATAAATGCCTTTACAATAACATATAAGTTTAGCGATGTACATTTGATCACTCTCAGCTTATTTTATTAAACTCTTATGTACATAAATAAATTCAAATGAGGCTAGCGTTATTATGTATGAGTATGTCAACGAGTATGTAAATACATGAGAGGGAAAGGGAAACAAGTACCGCTTTTGCTGCTTTGTCAACTCATTCTCAAAGTGTGCGATGCGTGAGACAAAGATAAGTTGTTGCTGTTGGGTGGTGACCAAAGTTGAAATAGTCAATTTTCCACTTTTGCTTGCTAATGCCTATCATGGGAGGGTACTATAGACTTTATAAGAACTTAGTGAGATTGTTAAGCCTATCGTGAGATATTTAAGTATGACTTTCATTATAGATCATTAATGACTTATTGAACAGGTTTAAAATTAAATTAAACGCATTTTGTATTCGTATACCTAACCTTAAATGGCATATATTAAATTAATACATATTAAAACTTGCATTGACTATAATTGAATATTGAAATAAAGGGTACTTAAGCATTGTGCAGCTTGTGCATTCCAGCGACAACACCATCACGTGTTGTTTGGATTTTTGCGTTTTGTCTATTCCTATTTCCGTTAGGCGCACACACATGCAGACACACAATGACGGGCCTAGGCAACCTGCAGCCGTTTTGCTTTCGGCACATCAACAAAAAAATTAAAATAAAAAATACATACATATTTCATATATGTATGTAAACATATCCATATGTATTTTATTTAAAAATGAAATAAATGCATGAACAAAACAAACAAATTTATACATTGGCAAATCATAATTTTATGTTTTCTAGAATTTTTTCTTAAAGTTATAGTATGTATGTAAGTTAATTATTCATTTATGTATATGCAAAAAAAACTTATAAAATTGAAAAAATTGAAGTAAATAAATATTTGACTACGGGGGTTTGAGCTTGGCTTGACCATATTTATTGCGAGCAACCGCTCATAAATCTGCGATGCAGGATTTATCCAGATACTTTGATGTATGACCCGCGCTTGTTTTTTAATTGCTTGTTCTTAGCTTAACACTATTTCTAGTCTTAATACACAATGAAAAATAAGATAAAAGAAAAAATTTGCGCGCGCACCCATTGAAAATTGGTAGAAAGGGTATAATGGTTTTGTGCAAAATTATATTACAGGCAGAACAGAGCATCTCCGACCCCATAAAGTATATTAAATTCTTGATCAGCATCAACAGCTTCGATCAGTCATTGAAATTAAGCAAAGTATGCAGTAAATGCGTACTCACACACATACATGTATACTTAAAAGCACTGACAGTACGCGCCAAGTATAAGTATAGGGCTTAGGGTATCTTCTAGTCGGGATTTCTAAGCTAGAGCCTTCTTGTAGTTGAAAATTTTGTTGCTGCCGTTCAATGAGTATGTACATGTATGTTTGTGTTTGTATGCTCATTGGTCTCGAAGGCAAATCGTCTGCAGCTGGTCAGCTGCATGTGGGGATGGGCCGTCATTGTGTGTATGCATATATATGCGAATAACGGGACTAGGTAAATCGCAAAAATAAAAACAACAACAACACGCGATGGTTGTCGTTGCTGAAACGTACACGCTGCTCAATTATTACTACAGGGACAAGTAAGTGAATGCAAAATGCGTTTATTTTATGGTTAGGGTTAATTTGTTATTTAGTCATTTTAAACCTCTTAAACCTGAAAAAGTCATTAATGATCTACCTAATTCCCAATATATACATTCGTATATGTATGATGGAAGTCATATTTAAGTATCTCATGTTTGCCCATACAATTTCACAAAGTTCATATAAAGTCTATAGTACCCTCCCATGTTAGGCATTAGCAAGCAGATAGAACCAAAAGTCGTAAAATGAAAATCTCAACTTTGGTCGTCACACAACAGCAAAATGTATAGCAACAACTAATCTGCGTCTCACGCATCGCACTCTTCCCCAAGAACTACGTTCAGCTACGAACTTTTTTAATAAGAAGAGAGATCTATTTTCCTGTCTTGCATTATTCGAGTCTTTGTCAAAACATAAGCAGCTGTCTTCAGCCAACTTAACACGAGCCGTAGCCCATCAATGGCATGGAGAGAGGTTATCGATAGTGGGCGTGCCAATATCGGCTCGTGTATTATATACTCATTGGTTTTGTGTTCTGTAAATATCGATTACATTCCTAATTTTTTAACATAAAAGTGTTTATAATTTATGTGATATTTTGCATATATATTTTCGACATTCTCTTATATAATGCTTACCACTTAAAAAGAAACAGAGTCGATAAGAGTTATGTCGATGGTACCACCTCTGTGAAGTCACTGTCAGAAAGCTGAATGCTGCGGCACGATAGACCTGCACAGCGCCAAAAGATTCAAAATTTAAATTTTTGCTGATATAAAATAAATAAATAGCTTAAAATCATTTAACATATATTTTATTAACAACTTTTTCATACAATATATCTACACACAGCTATAAAAAAGGGCTGTGCGAATAGAGCACAATATTTAACTAAATTGAGGAACACTCACAATTGATTTAAAAACTCACAAGGATCTGCGATGGTACTCTTTGAAATTATAATAAACGCATAATGAGTAAATAAATAAGTCCTCTGTATTGTCAACCATACACATATACATTTTCTCTGTACTTCAACTTTAAATGTTGTACCAATTTACAGTCCTTTGTTGTACCAAACCGTATCCAAATCGGGACGTTTCTTTCGTATAGAATCGCGTACCTCCGGCTCCAGATTGTTAACATTGATCGGAGCACGTTGACTGAAGAATGCACAGCCGAGGGGCGTGGCAAAAATAAGAACAAAACCGCAGAAAAGCGTTTGAATTGGAGCATTTGAACGAGGAAATTTCTTAAGGAAACCGTTCTTCTCCAGCTTGGTCATCAGCAATGGCGTTAATGCTATCAAATAAATAACCAATTAAAGTTGAGTTTGTGCAATTGAATAAGTTAAACTTACTCATTCCGGGCGTTGCCATAGCAATACGACTGACCACCACGGCTGAAATTCCAAGAAAGGCGGCCTTCTTCGAAATGCCCATCTCGTTGTTCTTCTCATCCAACAAGACGACACCATTGCGCAGCTCCCTGTGAATAAGTTTCATTTGAATCGATCACTCAACGCTTATCACTCAATATATAATACTTACTGCATTCGCATGCAAGGAATGTTGATGCAATTGGCAGCGGCAACGGCAACAAGCGGAACCAAACGACCAACAAATGGATTCATGTTCCTCACGGCTCGGTTCAGAGTCAACGCTGTGCCGAGCGCTCCGCCCGTTGCCAGGCAATACGAGGTAAACAGTTGTCTGAAACAATCATATTGTATATTCGGCATGAGAATCTCTTCCAAAAATGAAAGCACCTACGATTGACTGATTGGTGATGTTCCGGAGCGGTTTGTATAGTTCACAATAGCGTTGAACGTTTGATTGAACCACTGCCAGAAGACAACGGCCGGCGTTGTTTTGTAGAAGGTCATCATGCCTAAACAACAACAACAATAACAACGACATTATTTTTTTGTTTATTAATCAAAGCGCGGAAGCGAATAGTTGAAATTCACAAATGAAAGCATATGATGAGAGCAGCATAAAAGCATACACTTTAAGAAAATACTGTTAACAAACGCAAAATAATATTTATGATTACTTTAAATATCATATTTTAAGTCTTTTGTTTTTCGTTTCATTTTTTCTAAACTATAAGCGATTTCTTTAAGTGTATGCTCTCAAGCTACAGGTCAGGGGCGTGTATGTGTGTACTTACAGCCGGTGACAATCGTATTCATTGGCATCTGTGCGGACATGCGGCCAATGATGATCTGCTTCTCGCCCGTCTCTGGGTGAAAGGCGGAATCATACAGGTACTTGGCTCTCCATATGTCATCGATGGACTTGGCTTCGGGTACATCCTTGCCGGCACGATACTTTTGGACGATAACGCGAGCTGATTCCAGTTGTGAGTTGGTGGCGAACACGTTGAGCGGATTGGTCAGTAGAAAGAAATGCTTGGCACGGCCCAAATACGTGCTCTGATCATATTTGGGCTGATCAATATCCACTTTGGGTAGGGTTGCCATATTTTTGTTGTTGTTGATTAGTTTAGTTTGTAGTTTCTGATATCTGTTTGCACCAGCTGCTGCTGCCTCCTAGCCGTACACAATTCTGTTGGTTTAAGTATGTTGTTGGATTGAAAATTTCGATTAGATACTACTATACTATATACTATAAACCAATACGTTGAAAAATTCAAGAATTTTAAACGTTTGACAGTGAGAACTGTTGCTGCGTTGCTTAACGCTTCTTATCAATTGGCCGCAATGACCTAACAGCTTCACGCTAATCGCCAGCAAACAAGTTTCAGACTTCGCCGCAGTACGCATCGCATTCATTCACACATACTTATACAACAAATTGTTTATAGTACATATGGACAAGAAATAAATTGGATGACTTGAGTGAACCTTTCGATTGCGCATTCAAAACACAAAATTTAGTCGTTTCTATATTACATAATTCAGCTAGCTGACTGGCCTGCTTTCATAATAATAATGCGAGTAATTATTGAAAAATCCATAAATCATTTCGACGTGTGCCGGGTGCACAGCTGACTTCAGCATTTCATTAAACGACAACAACAAGAAAATTCTTTTATTTTCCAACCAAACTCATCGTCAACTGGAGAGAACAGGTTGCGACACTCGACACTAACACACACGTACGAATATGTACTACAATGTGTGCAATGTGTGTATGTTTGTTTGGTAGAGTCTGTTCGTACTTGCGAATCGGATCTTAAACTTTTTCCACGCGGGCACCACCTACACACACACGCACACAGAAACACACTCACTCACATTTACGCACACAATTTGAGCAGCACACTTCCTAGCACTTTGGCAGTGAACTTACGACTGATTCGAGTGCTAAGAGCTCCAACGTCGCTAACGCTGCCTCTGCCGCAGCAGGCCTTAATCAGCTGCAGCTCCAGAGAGCTTTTACTGCTCTGCCAAAGGCAGCCAATGCTGTATCAAACAGTTTGTATAGAGAACATAACTCAATAAGCTCGATACAATTTTGATTGATTGCTCAATCCCAAATCTTTATCAATTATGTGCAGTGTTCAGATAAGAGATAATATTAATAAATCGTATACAATTTTCAGCTGGATACAGCTTATTCATACACTGTTCTCCAAACTTGTACGTTACGCAATTAAAAACATATGTATATACATAATGTTTCCGATTCGAAAGTGTATCCAATATTCAGCGTGCTGAAGTTACTTTCTACTTATTCTTTTGCCATATTGTTTACCTTGCGTTTGTTTAATTTTATTCTGCTGCGTTGTGGTAGAAATTGACGATGACATTGAAATATGGAAAAGAGATAGAGCGAGAGGTAGAGAGAGCTTTTACATAAATTTGCTCTGCGCAGCTTATTACTACCAGTTGGACTTGTTCGTTGCACAAAGCTTTTAAGGCAGCCTGTTGGCAGCCTTGCCCAAATTCTACACATCACCTTCATACATACATACATAAGTATTTGTATGTATCTAGCTAAATCAAAAAGCTTTCATAACTTACGTTATTAGGATAAAAAGGCTGTTAAGGATTGAGTATTCAATATCTCTGTTATAAAGTAAACTTTTGTATGGCATATTGTGTGTATATCATTTATTTTTGAAATCCATTAATAGACTAAACATAACATCAACAGTTGTGTATATTAGCAATAGTTATTATGTTTCCTTTGTTTGTTTATTTTGTTTGTTATTATTTAATATTTGTTATATAGTATATATATAAATAAATATTATGCATATTTGAAGTATCTCTTAAATGTTTGCAACCAATTATAGTCATAGTTAACACAAATGATAGATGTAAATATATAAATATGTATGTATATAATAATAGCATAGATGACATTTATTGTACATTCTTGTAGTTAGTATCTATGTATTTATGTAACGCACGTCTATGTGTGTGTGTGTGTCAGTATATTTATGTATTACTATATATATGCATACATCATTTTTTACACTTAGGTAATTAGGTAGTTACATTAAGATACTTGCAAAGACAACGTAACACGAAATGTTTACTTGTTTAATGTTAATTTTGGTTTAGTTAAAGGTTTTTCAAACAAAAAGACAATACAACACTTTTAACATTATGTATGTTTGTATGTTTGTATGTTTGTACGTTCAAAACGTGTCAACTGTTTTGGTAAATTTGAATAAAACTGCTAATTGAAATAGTTAATTGAAACACTTAACGTCTTAGTCAACAATTAAAGATAAGTTTTTGGATTGATTGGTAGTATTTGTATATGGTCTGTTATATATGTTTGATGTATGATGTATATAGTAGCCATGTACGTATGTATTTGTATATGGTGAACTGGGATTTTTGTTTGTAACACTCGAAACGACTAACAATTTGCTTAACTTTGCCAACATTCACATAATAGTATATATATATTGGGATGTATATGTGATTGGTACTTTTTTGTTTATTACGAAATGTATTTGTTTGTAGCTGGCTTGTATTTTATTGAGTGGGGAAGAACGTTGTACTTGAGAGATGCCTTTAGACAGCATTATATAATATAGGAATATTTGTATTTATATATATATATAGGATAGGTCATGTAAGTGGCTTTTGTGGGAGTTTTACAGAAGGCGATTGTTCGTACATTTATTGTTTTTTAGTTGATCTAAGTTTTAATGAATCTATTCCTCGCAAAACAAAAGAAAATTCATTTTTTTCAGCTTAGCGCTTTTCTGTTTCGTACACAAAGGGTTTAATGTACTTCATATGTATATAAGTATGTACGTTTTGAGCGCGTCCAATTTTAATATAGTAGTGCTCACTATGTTAGTATTGTGTGTATCGTATTGTTTTGTATATTTATGCTAAAATAACAGTAGTATTGTTTAATTATTTATTCACGAGTATCTTCTTCGTCTTACACGTTGCTTGCAGCTAAATTATACTGATTCAGTGTTATGTCTACCATTACCGGACTCTAATACCACTGCCACTTCTTGTATGCGTGTGTGTGTGTGTGTGTGTGTGTGTGTGCTAACAATTCTACCAAAGCATAGCTAAATGGTAAAATTTCTATATATAACAGCTAACTAGTCACCATTTTTACTTAACAAATCATAACTGGTAACAACAAAAAACATAAATAAATATTTAATGTAGTTTTTTTAGCCACTGCTTAATGACAGTATTTAGCAACAAATTTAAATAGATTTAAATTTGGAATTTCACATTTTATACGCATTTATTTAATCTCTTTATTGAGTGCGTCGTTTGGTAAACTTTTTTATTTAAGATTTGATTTTTGTTTGGCGTGTTATTAAAACCAATAATTCACATTAAAATCATAAGATTTTCTAGTACTATGTTTGTTAGAAACTCTACAAATGTGTTTAAATATGCGTGTGTGTGTGTGTGTGTGTGTGCATGTATGTATGCTTTATTGCACCAAAAATTGACTATAAATGTACATTATTAGAATTTTAAATTTGCTTGTATACATATAGAATTTATATACATATATAAATGTATATATATAGTAAAAAATTGACGCCATTAATTGCCATAATGTTAAAGTTATTTGAATGTTTATAAATATTTGATGTGATTAGCTTTGTGTTTTCGGTTTTGTTTAATATTAAAAATGAAAGTCGCATGTGCTGAAACTCAGGACGTTTGTCGTTGAACTTTGTAAATATATAAATATTAAATGTAAAAATATGCTTCATTTGTTATTTATGCATTAAAAAATATCTACATAAATATTATATATATATAATAATTTCGATCTCTATTTGTTTTAACATACGTAAGTACATATGTGTGTATGTAAAATAACAAATGAAATAACTATAAATGAATTAGTCGAGATAAGACGACTTGTACATACCCTGTACCAATAGATTCATGGTTTATTGATGCGCAATCTCATAATATAAATATATGATATATATGGCAGCTTTTATTGTTTATGAAATCGACGACGAACGGATCGATAAGCAGACGGACATGTCTGATAAACAATAATGGCTTGGGCATTTACTTAGTTAGGTACAGGGAATACATCAAATAACACAAAATTCGTTGCTCTTATTCATTGATTTGGTAAGCTGCTTAGCTATAATATAACTATTTCACGGTTGCTTACTTGATGAAGTTGCAAGTTCTTTCTAATCAGCAGCGGTAACACACTTATAGGCATTTGCAATAAGTAACTAACAAAGCAATTTACATTTAATTTTTTTTTTTAGGTTTTTTTGAACTTTTTTAAAATAACTAAAAACTCAATGCCTAACTTATAAGGTGTGTTAAGATGCGATGTGTTTAATGCATTTGTTTCGATTTGAATATCTGAATATTTGCGTTGTTCCTTTTTCATATTTATTTATTACTTAATGTTGTTCCATTAAACCGTGGCAACAAATTTTTGTGTTGATTTGCTGAAACTTGTACTTAATATAATACAATTCTCCCTATCTACAGTGCTATGTATATATATGCTTATATATGTTGTATATGGAGTTTTGGTTTTTTCATTCTAAATACATATCAATATAATACATATATATGTAGATATATTATTAGTTTTTTGGTGCATGTAAAAATCCAACCTTTAATCTTTTTGTTTTTGTTTTAGCTGCATGTATGTATATGTGTTGGTATGTACGTTTGTATGTATGTACTTATTTATATGTATATGTTACTCGTAATTGGTGCTGGTGATGCGATTCTAAGTGCGTCTGCTATATATGATATATATATTTGTATGATCAGTTAGTTGCTTAAAACGTGCCTGTAAGAATCCAAAGGTTAAACATTGAAATAAAACATGGTCGTCGGATCTGGTACTTACTGGGACATTCTGGTGGGTTCATGTAGCCAAAGACGTTCATCTCATAGAGCGCCGCAAGCGTTATGAAGAACAGATACCAAATCATCAATATGATGCCCAAACGTTTGTCTAACTTCCAGCCATTCAAGTGTGTCGATAATATCAAGAAGACAACGGTGGAGAAGAGCGACAGTGTGGAATAGGCCAGACCTAAGAATATAAATTGAGTACTCATTTGATTAATAATAGTTAAGATCGAGTTGTACAACTAGTTGGCTAGAACAATCAAGATACACGTACATGCCAGGCACAATCAATCCACATTATAAAATGTAACACACATATGTAACGACGATGATAATCATACATACCCTTGGATATGACATTGACGTGCGAGCCGGGTTTAATGATAGCCGTTTGTATGAACCATGGAAGACCTAAGCACACTAGTATATCAAAGACGTTTGAGCCAATTGCATTCGATACGGCCATGTCGCCGAAGCCCTCTTTGATAACGGCTATTGAGCTTAGGGCATCCGGCACAGAAACGCCAGCAGCTACGAACGTCAGGCCCATCACAGTATCGGGTATGGCCAGCGTCGAGCCAATCACGGTTATCATCCAGACCATAAAATACGAATAGAACGAGATCCAAACCATCGACATGAGAAACGTGAATGGATACCAGTTTCGGTACTTGTCCTGCCGACAATCCGGCATTGTCTTCTTGCACAAATAGTGGATCGGATAAACCACATACCAGAATACCAGTACGGGCAGTCCGCCCTCAGTAGGTCGCAGCAATGGATCGGGACGTGGCTCGCGTTGTTTATCCGTGGACTTGTAGTAATCAACGCCACCGGGAGCTGATGTGGCAGCCACAACTTGAGTCTTCGCTGCTGCTGCCGCAGCTGTTGATTCTCCTGTAACGACTGAATCCGGCTGATCCGCATGATAGGCCATATTCTCTTGACCCTGACCCTGTGTAAACTGATTCATACCCCAATCATCATCCGGTGCCGGTGCCGTTGCCGGTTGACTGGCTCTCAAAACACTTGGAGCCGATGGCTGCTGCGGCTGACTCTCCGAACCCCAAGCGGCATTCGGATCCCAGCTGGAATTGGGATCATTATAGCTCTGATAATCACCCTGTGTACCCGTTGGCTGCTGTTGCTGCTGCTGCTGCTGTGGACTCGTATCGGATTCCTTCTGCTGTGCTCCACCATTGCCCTGTGTGTAAGAGCTTTCGGGGACATTCTTATAGGTTACCAACGCCGATTGTTCCTCCTTGCTGGGCAGCTTAAATGGCAGATTCAAGCCCAATGCCCAACGTTCCAGTTCCGTATTAAAATGCAAGGCAATACAATAGCCCACGTAACACAGTAGCATCACCACAGATTCGGCCTGTAAGGGAGACATTAATACTACTTGGTTCCACAACTTGATTCAATGACTTACGCAAGAGATGACATCGTTAAAGATGACTATTAGCATGACCAATATGGACACGCAGTAGAAGAAACAATCACGAACGAGGGGCCACCAATTGAGTTGGCAAACGGTGCCGGAGCACAACGCACAAACGGATATGACAAACATGATGTTGAAGACGGCGGAGCCAATCACACCACTGATGCCAATGTCGTCTTTGGCAAAGAACACACCAATCACCACCGTGGCTAACTCAGGAGCGGAACTGCCGGCGGCCATAAAGGTCGCACCAGCCACATCCGGTGACAACTTAAGCTCTGCAAAGATTGCATAGATGAGGCGATTGTAAAGGATTGAACGGGACAAGCAAATAAAGCTTACCCTCGCACAGCCTGTCCAAGCTGGCCACAAAGTACTCATCGCATACGATGGCCAGTCCAAAGAACGTGAAGATGGCCACCAGAATGTGTATGATGAGTCCACCATGCTGTCGTGCCCACTTGTTCATCAATGGTTGGGGAAACTGTTCAATAGCCGGGGGCGTGCAATTCTCTCGCTTTGGTCGCCAAGTGGGCACTGCTCCATGCTTATGATGGGTGGCCATCGTTGTCTCTACATTCTCATCAATCCTCTAAGAAGATAAAAAGATATTAAGAGTAACCTGAGCTCAAAAATCCTCGACAGCAATTGCTTACCTCAGTTGTATAAAATGGATTGGGTGAGGTAGTCTCAAGTTCAGGCTCAACATCAGCGTCGGCTGCTTCGGGCAGCATGCCCACATCCAAAGGAACTGGCGCCTTGTCATCACCCTTCGCCGAGTAGATGCTCACGCAGTAGTATATCAGAAATAGCAGGCCCATATTCCACATCCGGGCGCGGCGGGAACGGTGGCGAACAATCTTAATATATGTACGTACAATATGTGTTAGTCAATTGCATTAGATCCCCCCATTCACTTGTTGTTGTTGTTGTTGTCTACTACTCCAACTGCGCCTGAAGGCGGCTTAAGCCTCTGGCCAAACACACAAAGCGTACGAAAGACACAAACTGCAAAGACTGTGCGGCTTATGTGCTCCACATAGACACCTCAACGCCTGCAGGCTTTGTCTCTCTTATAAGGTCTCATCTAGGCGCACGATAGGCACACATTCACATTCACACACACACACATGCATAGGGTACCCTGTGGTTCTGCCGGTGACAATAACAGAAAAAGGGTAAAAGGCGCAATCACAAGTGCAAGTGCAACTGTGAAAGCATTTTGCATTTAATAGTTAGTTCTAAAATGGGATTGTGTAACTTAAAGAGAAAGTGTATGTATAATATCAAGGAAAGCTCATCAAATTCAAAGCATTATATTTTAAAATGTGTTGTTTGTTCTATCGTCAAATAAGGCAGTGTTTTGGGGTTATGTAAAGCGCATGGCGCGAACTCTTATTGCAAGTATGAGGCTCCCAGAACCCCAGGGTGTGTACGAAAAGGTAAACATCGTATAGTAACAAGTAAGAAGGCTCTAGTCGAGATATCCCGACTAGACGATACCCTGATCCCTATACTTTATGCGCACAGTCAGTGCTCGCAAGTATGTGTTTGTGTGTGTACGTGTATACTGCATACTGCATACACAACTTCAATGTCCCATATCTCCGGTGTTTATTATCCGATTTTAATAAAAATTTCACAGATTTTCATTATTTTGTTTGAGAATTCAAATGGCATCTCAAAGTTTTCCAAATTCAAGATTTTGATGTTATCAATCCCATGTGTAAATCGGAAACGGGAAAAGTTATCGAAAATCGAAAACATACTTGTACTGCCTAGGGATTAGGCGAGCTTAAGTTCCAAATCTGGAGTCTCTAGCTCTTATAGTCTCTGAGATCGGTTGGCTCATACATACAGACGGACGGACAGACGGACAGACGGACGGACAGACGGACCTGGCTATATCGACTCGGCTGTTGATGCTGATCAAGAATATATATACTTTATGGGGTCGGAGATGCTTCCTTCTGCCTGTTACATACTTTTGCACAAAACCATTATACCCTTTTTTCCCATTTATTAAAGATTAAGGCTACTAAATACTACTTAGCAATTTTTTAATAAAAATGTATCTGGGTTAAAAAATTGTTATAGGAATAGTTTTTGAATACATGATATAAATGATGTTCAAAGCACCAATTGACAGATGAACTCAGTTTTATTTACCCCATCAATACTTTCTTATAATCATGATCGTAACATAGTTAACAATTACTGTTAAAGCATAACAACCGGGGTAAGAACATTTGTTATATAATTGTTATTTGAATATGTGTTCGAACATCAGCTTTAAAGATTGTGTCGAAGAAACGACTCTTTTCTCCTTTAATATTCAAATATTAAGTACTGGGTGTTTTTAAAGGGTTTCACGTTTATCTACTATGCTAAGCTTATTCGGTTTATTGCCACTGCGTTTGCCTCAAGTTTGTTTCGCAGTTGGCTGACTTGAAATTGAATACGAGACTAGACCGCAGTTAGGCCTCAGGCCGGGTTGCAAGTAAATGAATAACAATAATAAGTGCACCGACTTGTCGTTAACTTTGTTGCGATTGTGACGAGCCGGCTTAAGAATGGGCCCGTTCTTCTCGCTGTCTCGAGGTCTAGCAATGAAACCTCATTGCATTCTCATTGCCTTATCTTGTAGCTAGTTTAACTGGCATGAAACCTAATATGAAGTGCCGTGCCAGCTGTTGAGTCTGTTTTGCAAACGAATAGATGTTAATAGTTAAGAACAGTTATACTTGGGAATGTTTATACTAACCCAAATGATAAGTAACCGTATACAAAATAACAAAATCTCAAGATCAACTTCCATTTAAGTTAAGATCATTCAAATGCAGATAAAGTAAAAGTATTTCTAGCTACGTTTGAGTAAAGCAATATCAGCTGTTGCCATTTGATTATATGCGCTCTGATTGCTATAAGTTAACTTCGACTTCGATTTGTTTACCCAGGCAATTTAACGAGCAAATATACACATACATATACATACGTATTTAGGTACACATTTTGTGAATCTGTGGCACATTGCAAAACTGATAAGCGACGAGTAAACAAAAGCAAAAGCAGACAACAGACTCTGCCAATAAATGGAGCATACTTTCCAAGACGCCATTAAGACATGTATATATATATGTACACAGACACATATAGGATCCATACATATGTACACTCGTGTGGATATGACATCATGTGCTTTCCTTTAACTCACTTGACAAAAATGCGCAAATCGTGACACAAACTACATAAGCGACAACAACAATAAATGTCTCTGAATAAATTTGTGTAGCATTACAGCCATTTGTTAGCTATTGAAAGTTTGTTGTTGCTGTTGTTTTTGTTTGCTGTTGCTGGTCTGATAACAGCGAAAATTTGACGCAAATGGCGCAGAGTGCAAGAGAGAGCAAATGAAAGTTTTCACCACAAAAGAGTAGCTCGAATTCAATTGCCGGGGTGAGAGAGACGGACAGAAACACAAACCGAAACACAGGCAGAGAGCGTGTGTGTGAGTGAGAGTATTTAAAAGGAGCAGCGACGTCGACGTCGACGACAACGACAGCTGTGGCGTCTGCCTGGCTGGCTGTTTGGCTGGCTGCCTGGCTAACAAAGCCACCACACTACGCTAGCGAAAAGGGTAGGTGAAGAGTGAGAGGGGGGGGGGGGTTGGGTTGGAAGGGATGGAGGGGCAAACAGCTCCACAGGCAAAACACGCAGCAGCGTCTTGTGGGCCACTCGGTCATGCCGCACAATATCGATTTGCAGGCCGCCTCTTTGCCTCCCCAAGCTTTTACTCACACGCGCTGTTGGCTAAGGTTGCAAATGGTGTGTGAGTGTATATGTGTGTGCGTGTTGGTGGGTGAGTGGGGGTGCAAACGAGGGGGCTTGTTAGTTACAGTTACAGTTATATGGCTGGCGTTGATGCTGCAGCAACATCTTATAAAAATAAATTGCTCTTCTAACTAAATACTCCTGTAGAAGGGGGGGCAGGAAACGTCATCATTGTGATGTTGTTGCTGCTCTTGTTGTTGTTGTTCGCTGTTTGGCGTTCAGGCTTACATCATATTTTTCTTAACGGCTCAAAACAAAAGATAGCGTTCCTTACCCCCCACGTTTGAATAAAAGCAAAAGTAATCTGGGCTTTCATTGTGCTTTGGGGCCTGAACAAAAAACAAAATACATAATCACAGACAATTGAAGGCTGTGACAAATGTGCAATTGACTTGGTCTTGATATTGTAAACAGTTTTTACAAGCCGTCGTTTTGTCGTTGGGTTTACTTTTACACACACACACATACACATGCAGCATGCAGGGCAATTTCATAATCACTTTTTCTTATGGGATATTTACCATTTTTGCAGTAGTTTTAACGTTTAGCTGAGCGTTTTTAATTGTGAATTTGTTATTTATTTACAACTTTTAGGTAATCTTTTTGCGTTCGATTCACTTTTGTTAGTAGCTTGCTGTGTGGGTGTTAGCGGAAAACAGATACAGAAGAAAGCCGTGGCATGAGAAAAACATGCGACGATATTGGCCAAGATGTCGCTCGCCTTTTCGTTGTTTTTGGCCCACCCGGAGTGCCACAATTCGCTTTAGTGTCGTTGTTTCATTTTCATTTCTAGCATTAAGATTAAAACATCTATTTGATTATATTTCATTTGAATATATATTGCTCGCGCACCATGCACGACGACGTGTGTGTGTCTTCAGTGTGTGTGTGTGTGTGGCTTGGATGTCACGGAGTGAGTCCGCTGTGTGTGTCTGTGTATGAGTGGGTGGTGTATGTGGTTCGAAACGCGCACGAGCAAGCACAGCTTTGCTTTCGCCTGTGAAGACGGTTCAGCGCAAACTAACGACAGCGCCAACGTCGCAAAGTCTGCAGCAAACTTTTCTGGTCTAGCTACACTGAAAAAAACAAGTGGAAAATGAAATAAGAAAACTCGTAGGCGAATATTAAAAACATTAATTCTTCTTTTTGATAAATTTGATTAAAAAGTTATTTAATTTTTAATAACATTAAATGTACAAACACTTTCAAATAGTCAAAAATCATAATAACCATTATTTTCTTAATTTCAAAAAAAATCTTAAAATGTTGTCATATATTTGTATACCATTTAAATTTTGAATTTAATTAAAACTCTGTATCTCATTCAACTTCATCTTTTCACAGTGTAACACAGTGTCATAGTGTCGGCGGCAAACTCACCACAGCCGAGAGGCTAGACACGACTCACGTTTCACGAGTGCCGACAGCAGGAAATGTGCAAGTGTGGCGCTTAGGAAATGCTTGAGTATGCGTACGGGAGTCTGGCCACCGCAGCGCCATCTATGCGCAGCTTATGGAATTGATTTTCAAAAGCTGATTGAAATTGATTAGAGCTTGCACTTTTCACAACAATACAGATATCCCACAGCTCACTTGAGGCATGTTGAAAAATTACATTAGGGACAAACAATGGCCAGGCGAGGCATTTATATTTGTTTGATTATTATTTATATGCGCCCTCCCCCGGCCGTAACGTCAAGTGTATGTACATAGATATGTGTGTTGCCTGTGCAAACAACAAACAAACGTTCAGAGTTGAATGTCTCAGTTAAAGTCGGTGTCGCAGCATTTGAAGTGCCGGCAAAGGACAGCAATTGTCAGGATTTTGCCACATTATCCTTTTGATTGTGGCAGATCCGAGCGGCCGGCATCTCAGATGTGCAACGTGACATTGCTGCATGCGACACTCTTAGATGTAGCCGCCTGAAGGCGGCTTGCAAAAACAAAGCAGGCCACTCCGAGAACCCATATAAAAAATCGCCAAACACAATGACGAATTTACTTACCTGTTGACACCTTACAAAATAGACAATTCTGCTAATTAATAATGGGAGCCGAGTGACTTCAGCTGCTTCTGCTGCTGCTTTCAGATACTTAAAACGCTTGCCCGTCATTCAATTCTAACAGGTTAACGTTATATGGCTCAATCACAGATCGCACACAATGACTGGTAGCCGGAACAATAAGATGGGTGCAAATTTTAAAGAAGTTCTAGAGAATTGCACCTCTTTGACATTGACATTGTAAGAGTAAAGCAGAATTATGACTTTGATTCACGAATCAAGTGTGTTAACGATTGACTTAGTTGTCCATTGTCTTTTTATCTCATTGTTGTGGGCCATGGGAAAACTGAATCGTAAAGCCAATTTATGATGTGTAAATGCAATAAGTGTTTTGTATATGTCAACTTATTCAATCGATAATCCAGAAATGTTCATACAATCTTTACTTTTCGCTTAAGGCTCGATTGTTAACAGATTAAACTAACTTCAACTGTGTATGATAATATTATAAATAATAAAAACGTTTCATCCTGAACACGAAATAGTTAAAATACAAATCCTATTCACATTAGCGGTAAGCGTATCTAAATGGTGTGGAGTTATATGCACCCCTGCAAGGCTAATCGATTCGGATTGATATTCTCAATGAAATCATTCAGCGTTGTAGGTGGGCATCGCAAATGCTTCACGCACGCCACTTTGTTAATGGGCCGTCGATGTTCAAATTAGTTTATAAACTAAATACAAATATTGTAACTAAAATGCGTCAGCTAATCAATTAAGTACGCTCAATTTGTGGCGGCGACTCAGCGTCTAAGCAAGGACCAGGACGAGGACCAGCCAGCCACCTTAGCAACCGCATTTAAGGACATCACGTTCAGATTGTCAGGGACACGTTGCCTGCGGCATACAAAAGACGGCCCGGGAATAACAATAGACGGGGAACTCAACTTCAGGCTCTTGACGCAACTGCCCAAAATTGGCTCGCTCATCATTATTTATATGCCACTTTCTATAGAATTGAATAAATGATGGCAGGACAAAAACCTTGCGAAGGGAAGGTGTCAGCCAAGGCAAAGGCAAAGGTGTCGGTACTGCCCCGCTACAGATGCGGTTGCCTAGCGCAATTCAAGGCGAAGACGTGGCACAGTTTTCGTTGTCTTCTACTATTTGCTTTTGTTTCATTGTTAAGTTCATCGTTTGCTTCGTTGCTGTGTCGAGTGGTTTGGCCGTGGTTTATAGCGGTGGCGGTGGTGGCGAGGTAATCCTTTGTCTATGGCGACTCAATAAAGAACTTATTGTGGACAAATTTCGACATTTTTCAAGCGCTGTTTTCGGTTTGTCTTTACAGTGTGTGTGTGTGTGTGTTTGTGTTTTTCAAAGGACATGCTTGACTTTTAACAGGAATCAATTTATTTTATGCGAAATAATCGTGTTGATGGCTGCGTGCTCGCCCCTTTTTCAGCCGCTTGACGTTTGCGTTGCCGGCCTTTTTGGCTTTTTGCGTTTTTGTCACTCACCAACCCCAGAGGTCCAACCCTCCGAGAAAAAATAAACCCAATGCTGAATGCTGAGAGGGCTGTGACTGGGTTTGGCCTGGTGGAGCGCCTATGTTAAGAAGGGTGGAAGTAATTTTAATTTATGGTGTCGATTTATAGTAATATAGTTTTTGTGGTTTCGCAACATTTTACATAAGCCCAGCGATGCACTGAAGTGAGATGCGATCGAGAGTCATTCAAACCACAAAAAAAATCACACACACATATACGAATGTAATTGTAGCCCTTTTACGGATCTAGTTTTTGTTGAAAAGACCATCGAATAGTGCTCATCGATCAAATAATTGTGTGCACTCATTTTTATTGCAAGTTATTCTCTATTTTTTATAATTTTTTGTGGAATTTTGATGTGTTTTTTTTATCGTTTTTGTTTAAGATAACCACACGAGCGTAACAATCCGCCGATCAATCAAATCGAATGCAATTTTCCCCCGCAATATTTGGCAATTGCCACAATTGCAATGCCCTCAATGCCCATGGAAACAATTGTGTAAGGTTATATATATACCTATACCTCAAACACCTACTACATAAGGTTGAAGTTGAGCAGGACACTTCAAAAGCCGTTCATCATTCATGCAATGCATTTATTCATTCATTCATCACACGCACACGCAGACGCACAAACAGACACTTGACAGCTGACCAGAACCTTGGGCTGTTAGGTAAACATGAATTTATCGGTTATTATTAGCACCTTTCCATCATAATTGCACCATAGGAGTCACACAGGCTCAGTTCAGTTCAGTTCAGTTGCACTCTCCTACTGTTGCCTTTCGACAGATCCTTGCATCCTTCTCGCCATTCAACATGGCCAACAAAGTCTTTTTGCTGCGCAGCATTGATAAGTGTGAAAAGGCTTTTGCCAAACCTCATCCTCGGTAGCGTATTGTGCTGTGGCATTCAACAGAATTCTTTGCCAGCCTTTGTCCCATTTTCGTACATTTCAATTTGCATTTGACTTCGTTGTCGTTGGCCATAGGCGAGCCAAGCCACTTATGTTTGCCTCGATTACCTCGACAGGACAGGAAAGATCAGGCAGATCAGGGCTCGGGCCCGGTCAATGGGTAGGCTTTTAGGCCCAAGGGAACGTGCTGCTATCGACAGCTATCAATTGTTACCGATCTTCATGTAGTATTATTTGCGCTCGCTTGCACAAATCTTCAAATCCTAAGACGATTGCGTCTTGTAAATCTGTCATAAGCCGTAAAGCGTGTCACATGGCAAATTGAAGAAAGTTTTTAAGTTTCTCCCTTCACAAGGAAACCAATTTCAAGTTAAAACTAAGAAATCTAAGAAACAGGTCAATCGTAAAATAGCGCAAAAATTATTCATAAAATAAAAACAAATCTTAAATGAATGTTAAATGCGTATTGCGAACATTAAACATTAATAAACTGGATTAAATTTATGATGTTTAGTAAAATCTCTTTAGTTTATATGTTCTGCATTCTTTATTTTTTCATAGTATTAACGCTGATTTACAATTTAGTAAGCATTCGTCTATGATGTTTAGCATATGGACCTTAAATCTAGTCGGTAGCCAATGGGTTTGATTTACCACTGTGACATTGTTTGAAGGCAAATGTCTATTAATAATAGAACGATTATCCGCTGAGGTCAACACTTTACACACACACACACACACACATATATATTTACGGTTGCCCGCATAGGTATTCAAATTGAAAAACACCGCAGGACACTGGACTGGACAGTCGGGCGGTAGTCGGAGATTATTTGAATGAACTGCATTACAAGCGGATTATTGGATTTGAGGTTAAGTGCATTTCAAACGATTGAAACTGGAACGAAATTGAAATTTATTTTTTTTTTGTTTTTTTTTGACAATTTTCACAACTGTTTTGACTTTGAAAATGTTTTGCGCCCTAAGCTGGCCTGCAATGCCTGCAAAATGCAAAAATCGCGCTCAAAACGCGCGCGATAGGCGGGGCGAACATAAAACGCCATTGCTTAGCTCACAAGACAGCTGCTCACAAACACACACACAGATGAATGCACATAGAGCGTTTGTGTGTGTACGAGTGAGAGAGAGAGAGAGTGAGCATCACATCTGCCTGCTGTCTGTGGCATGCCCCAAAGGGAGCGAGGAGCGTGCGCCAAGCATATCGAGCCGGACGCTAGATTTTAGTGGGAAAACTAAGCAGCAATGATCATGCTGTTGCTTGGAAGTGGATACGACTTAAACGCGCGTGTTGACTGTCGCCTGCCGTTGTCAACAAGGGCGCAGAAGGAATCGTTTGTGGCCCAGGCTCTGGGGTTGGTTGTTCCTTTTGTGTGCCTTTTAATAGACCAACGGCCGCCGCGGTTTTTGTGGCGTTGTGTCACGGGATAAATATTAATCGATATCTCTGTGTATTTTGTGTGTGGCTGTGTTAATGTGTTTTCTGGGGTGTAGAGTATCCTTTTGTTGCCCATTGTGCGTGTGTGTATGTGTGTGTTGCTACTAAAATGAGCAACATCCTTACTGTAGTAATACCTTGGCTCGTTCGCCGCTCGAATTAGTCGAGTGCATTCGCTTGAAAAACTAATTTGATTTATGTCTTCGCGTTAAAGTGCGGTTTTCCGCTAAAGGACGCCGCCTCTCACCTCCCAGCCGCCATTCACACCCAAATACATCCAGCATCCAGCTGCTTTTGCAACGCCCTGCCAAGTGCCTTTTTGATGCCCCGTTGGCCTTAATGCCAAACCGGCAACCTTGTACAATTATGCATAATTAATTTTTGTGCACAGCTTTTGGAGGCAAAACAAGAAGCATTGATTAAATATTGATTAAGCCGCATATATAGTTTGTTTCGCTTCTTATAAACTTAAAGATATACAAGTTTTAATTGCGCGGAACAAGCTTAAGCCAAAATCCATTTTTGGGTATCAACTGGAAGCTAGCAGAGCTTAGCTTTAAGGGAATTGTGGATTTCTTTGCAGGCGCAAGGCGGAAATTACGTAACATATAATAGATGACAGCCTTAGCCTCAAGCAATGCAAATCGAGAACCTTAAAACAAAATTGTTATTAACATGTTTTTCGTTACTAATGTTTCAGAACCTTTTTGCTTACCTATGCAATTGCGCTGACCCAAGCCAAAGGGGAAATATGTGAATGGCTGTATTTTGTCCTTGTTCTCCTCGCTAAAACGCTCCGGATCAAACTTGTTGGGATTCTCAAAGAACCTAGGATCCCGATGAAAGCCAGCGGTGGGTAGCCAAAGAGCATCACCCTTTTTGATCTCGACTTTCTTGCCATCTATATCATAGGTTATGTCCTTATTGCACTCACGATCAACAGCTATAGCTGCTGGCCATTTGCGTAGAACCTCCGATACAACCTGATCCATGTACTTCATGCCCATGAGAGCTTCGTATGTCAGCTGGCCGCCTTCGAGATCACTGTTGACCTGCATCACCTCCTCGTACAGTTTTTCCTGCACATCCTCGTTCTCCATGATCTCGTGCGCGGTGAAGCACATGAGAACCGCTGACGTCTCGAAGCCCGCAAAGAAGAAAACAAAGCATTGAGCGACGATATCGCGATCGCTCCACTCACGAACGGCCTTTGTCTTATCTGCATTGATTAGGCCGCGTGCCTCCAGCAGCATATTGATCATGTCTGGGCGAACGATATTGTTCTCCAGGCGATACTTCATGGCATCCAATACCAGGCGCACAAAGTATTCTGTGCTCTTTCTATCAAAGAGGCTTATTTTGAAAATCTGAAAGTTATTTGATTAGACATAATACACAGTTGGTAATGCTTAAAACTCACCTTCAATAACTGCCTGGCGCCCATGAAGAGCATAAACTTGAGGTTCTGCAGTGCCGTAAAACTAGTCAGCTTCTTGCCCATCAAATAGAAAGTGTTGTCACGTTCTTTAAACGAGTTGACCTGCAAACCGAATGCCGTGGAGGCGATCACATCGTTGGTGAATCGCGTACAATAATCTTTCATGTCCAGTTCGACACCATCTTTAGGCATTTCGTCGATCTTCAAGCAGTCGACAGCCTCTTTGGCCACAATATCCATCAGCTGGAACATTTGACGCATTTTACTGCCCGTAAAGGCAGGACTCAGAGTGCTGCGCATCTCCTTCCAACGTGCATCACGCATCGAAAATAAGGAGCTACCAAATAGATTGTCCATATCTTTGTTGTCATGATCATCAGTGCCAAAGATATTTCGATGATTGATAAAGTGATCGAAATCCTTAATTGTTATCTGCTTCATCAATTCCGGATCGCGTATCATCAGCAGTGGAGACCGTTGCTCAAAGACGCCGTATACCCTAGAAATATAAAATATATATATTGTGCCTTAAGTGACAATGACCGATAAACAAGCTTTAAATAGCACCCTCATTAGTCAGCCAACAACTGTTATCTACTCAAAACAAAAACAAAACATAAGCGCCACGATTATAATAAAAAATACCAATAATATTTTAATATTATCACCTATTATTATCATTTGTTTCTAGTCGTATTGAAGCCGAAATACCCAAGGAAGCTTTTATTGTTTAGATATGGCAACTACAATATGTGCAACAACAAAACAAACAACTTAATAAATTGATAAGATTGTGAACACTTGAAATTCTTGTGTAAGTTGCACTGCAAGTGATTTGAGATTGTTTAAATGAAACTTGAATTCAATATTAGCTTGAACTTAACACAGGTGACAACTATTAGAAGCTGAAAGTGTAAAAACTTAGCCGGCTTCAAACATGATGACAACATCACAATCATTTAAAAAAAAGCCGCACATCAAGCTGAAAATACTAAATATAGCACTCGCTTATTGAATACAAACAAATTTCAATTAAATATGACAAGCCGCTCCCGTTCTAAGTGATTTAATCAAATGCGTGTATTCATATGAGTGAACTCTGCGAGAAACAATAATCTAATTCATCTCTGTGTCTAGATAGATATAAATCAGGTTGACCTTCAGGGCTTAATTGCGCAGTAACTTGTTTGTAATTATGTAAACGTGGTTAGGATACTTACTTGCCCTCGCCTTTGTTGTACAAATCAATGATGACGTCAAACATTGATTGTTTGCGCATCATCATCTTCCACATGCTGCCTAAGAACGGAATTGGTTTATCATATGGAATTCCTTGTTTCTTAAAGAAATCATATTTGGCGGTTGCATAGCGATAGGCCAGCACAAAGGCCACAACAAATAAGGCCAAAAACTCGACAAGCATTTTTAATGTTCACCGATCCAAACGACCCGACTCTTCCAACATCAAATTATAACTAACTACAACGGCGATCGGAGCGTCCACAAGTTGACTAATTGAGTCCCACTCGAATGCGCAATACATGTGCATCAAATGTTTCCGCTCAAGTGGACGCGAGCTTTTTTTCAAGCTTTGAGTGTTTTGCTCGTCAAATGATGAAATTGCGTTAACTCTTGGTAAATTCATATACTGTATGCTTGGACACAAACATTCGTTCGTAATACATACACATCACAATCATATAAACAACAAACAAAAGCAAAAGAAAAAAACAAAAAACTAATATTAAAACTGATACTGTGACTGTGACTGTGAACTTGACTGCTATGTAAACGACAGTTAAGCTAGTAAAAGTGGCCAGCCGAGTAAACAAATTATCATGTAGAAATCAATATGTTGCATATTGAAATACCCTGTTATCATAACAATAAAAAATGCACGTTCAAGTACATTTCTCAAGAGCTAAGTTTTTTCCTTCTTAGCTTTTGACTGGCACAGAACGTAAACGAAAATAATATTTGTTCTTAGTAACAATTCTTACAGTATTCAATTCAGTGTGCTAAACAACATTTGATTGTGAAATCTTTATATACAGCTTTAAACGACTATCGGTTCCTAACCTCGGTAACTTTCTGTTGTGTCTATCTATCTCTTCAAAACAAGCTTTTCGTTTTAGCTGTATATATAGATTGCAGTGTTTTTTTGTATCTTATAATATTTATTAGAAACATATAATCAGAAACTTGATTTAATATTTAACTTGGTAATCGTTCATTTTCAAAAGCTAGATTCTTTAGAACAGCTTGCTAGAAATTTGAGAAGCAACAAATCCAGACAAAGCTTTCTATTTACTAGTTAAGTCCACACGTTGGGATTAATAAAATCCAAGCCCCCTTCTTCTATATTGATCGCACTTTAATCACCAGGTTATGTGTGATCTGTAATGATCACACCTAGTCCATGATCAATTCAAGCTTATATTAAAGGCGCTCATCGTATGTACCTAACCCAAAAGAGCCGGATGTATCTTGATCTGTGCGCGGATCGCGGATTGTGATTACCAAACTAATCTCAGCCCAAAACGATCCACCGGGCCCAGAGTTAGAGCAATGCTAGGCTTATCTGTTCACAGCAGGATGGGCCGATAAGCACGTTAGGATGCGTTAAGTTGCGGTTTTCTACCGAGTTTGGTTAGGATGTGTGTGTTTTCCCTGGTCACGTATCGTTGTCATCTAATGAGGCGCCTTGGGCTACATATGTTTTTCGGCAATGTAGCTGCCGTAGATTGTGAGCTCGTGAAATTTCCTCATTAATCAAAGTATGAATATGACGCCATATCCCCTTATTGTTTGTATGTGCTCTAATTATGTCCAGGTATACGTGGGTACGTTCCATGAATGAAATATTTCAACTGGCTGGAAATATGCCGATATTTAATTAGTTAATAGCATCTATTCTCACAATTTATGAGTATAGTAGTATTGTGTTAGGTAGGTGCTACTTTATGACACCGACGGCGACGACGACGACGCCGTCTCTTTATCGACGAAGCTAAAGATGAATCCGTTCCGCGTGGAAATGCGTGGAAAATCCCGCGTTCGTTATTTAACAAACATGCGGGGAAAATCCAAATCCAAAGCCCGATACTCAAACCAAGGCGGCTGCTAGCCTAAGTGCCAGCCTACACAAATAAGCTTGTAGATTTTTATGTCCTTGCCGCGCCCGACGGCCCACCGACTACCCAACTACCCATCTACCTGAGTAATCTTGCCTAGCGCACATTTATGAATGAGTACGCTTGCTCTGCTCTGGTAACTCAAGTCTTGAATGAATCTCGCTGGCGCAATATAATTTTATTGCAGGTACTAAAACCACCTTCGGGCGCAACCCTAAACGCATACTAACCTACCTAACCCGATGTAACCAGTGCCCAATTTCTTCTACAGAGAGAGATGCACCCGTTGCACTCATTAGCGTTGCAAGAACAAAGCAGTTTCACTTAATCCTAATGATTTCTCTTTTGTTTCTAATGACGCAGCGGTAGGCTTATGTGGGACAACTAGCACTATCTTTAACCAAGAAGCCACAGTTCACAAGAAGCGTGGATAAAACAGCACAAGGATCGATTTATGAAAGCCTTGGAGTTCAATTATAACTAAAGATGATTTTCAAACCTTTGCATCGAGTATGGAATATTGATAATCATTAGTTAGTTCAATTGAATGAATATGGAATTAAGTTTCAAATATTTTGAACGTTTTTCGTTTCAACATATCATATCTTTATCAATAAACATTTATATAGATTTGACCATAAGCATTTGATTTTCGTAAGATTTGAAACTCTGCCCAAACATTATTTTAGCCAACACCAGCTATCTATTAATGCATCTATTCTGTTTTTTGTTTTGTGCTTTTATCTCCATTTGGCGTAGGGCAAACGCCTTCCAGGGCCCATAAAGTGCCCAACAATATATCCATGTCAACCCCCAAAGCAACCCAACGATAAACTTTAAGCAACTGTACCATTTTACATGCTCAAACCTTAACTCAAACCCCAAACGTGAATGTGCTGTGAATATTGAAGCCACAATTTGCCTCGTTTACAAATCTCAGCGTATATATATATATATATATAATGGTATACACAACGCTTGATACACATTTTGCATATTTAAAGCACACAAAAGTTGCCACAAGGCGCAAAGATGGCACCAACCCCCATCAAGAAGCACTTAATTCAATAATAAATTGCCACCACAGAAGGAAAGCAAAAGCAGCAGCAGTAAAGGCCAGTAAAGGCAGCAGTGAAAGCAAGCAAGCCCCTTGATTTTTTGGGCAATCCTCAGATCAAGACCAAGGGACGAGACGCAGAGGGGGGGCCTCAAAACTCAGCCCAGCCCAGTTTTGCGCCTCAGAAGAGACAACAACTTTTATCAAATTGCGTATAAGGGGGTTTGTCGGTAGGTAAGCGTAAAATTCATAATCATGAATGCTTTACTTAAACTTCCACCCCGCAGGGAAATAAAAGAATAGAAACTTCCTTTCATATATTGTATGTATAAACTTAATAAATAGTGGCTCGGAATATACACATTAAAAGCGAAAGTCAAAAGAAGCTACCATTTCGAGAGCCGATTAGATTTGCTGGCATGAAAACAACGCGAAGCCAGCGCACAAACCTAAGTACATTATATACAAGCCAGTCTGTTAGTGTGTGTGTGTGTGCATTTGAGTCTGCGTGAGCGGCCATTGTTGTGCGGTGCGAAAAACAACCCCGAAGCGTGCCTCTCGCTCACACAGACAGATAGGCAACAAATCGATGAATGAAGCAAGCGACGGATGCCCTCAATCTAACTGTGTGTGAGTGTGCGTGTGCGTGTGTGTGTGTATGCGTAGGTAGACCGCTAGGTAGGCCTACTGGCAAAGGACCTTAGCGTTCAATGAACAGCAACAAAAAAATCTCTTTAAATTGTGCGCTGCTCGGCCGGGAGAGTTCAGTTCGAGTTGAGATCTAGTAACGCACACACATAGCTCCGGCACAAGCAATTCCACCACTGAAGTGTTCGACCAAGTTACAAAAAACATAAGCAGTGATTTCTCACCTAGAATTTATACATAATAACAAAACACGAAAAAATGTCGACAATTAACATGCATCCACCGCAAACGTACTCGCGCCTGTTCCGTCCCTGGGATACGCAACGCCAAGCACCTGTTCCCGTCGCCCGAACTGTGAAAGTGAAACGGGAACAACAGCACGAAAATGTGACCATCAAAACCGAGCTGCCGAGCAGCAGCAGCTATGGCCAGGATAGTGACCGCGAGTCCTCCTCCTCCTCATCGAGCAGCAGCAGCAACAGCAGTAACAGCAGCAAATGCAGCTATGAGGATAGACTTAACAACAGCTATACTCGCACATCGACTCCTCTGTTGGATGCTACACCACAGCCAGCTTTTGCAGCATCCTCAGCAATGGCGCCACAGCAGCAAATGTCGCCACAGCCAGCGCCTTATATGCCCGCCAGCGATTTGTATTATGCTGCAGCAGCAGCTGCTGCCGCCGCTGCAAACACACCGTCCACTGCTGCCTTTGGCATGGATCCGTTCACACTCGGTCTGATGGAGCAGGAGTATGCTCGTGTCATGGCCGAGGATGCGCAGCTAAAGGCTCTGAATGCTCGTAAACAGCGACCAAAGAAATTCAAGTGCCCCCACTGCGATGTGGCATTCTCCAACAATGGCCAACTAAAAGGACACATTCGCATTCATACCGGTAAGTTTACAGAAACAGCCTTAATCCTTGACTAGCCTGACTAACTATCTTTTATTTTCTTTTATTTATGCTTACAGGCGAGAGACCATTCAAATGCGATGTGGAAACCTGCGGCAAGACCTTTACACGCAACGAGGAGTTGACGCGGCACAAGCGCATCCATTCGGGTCTGCGTCCATATCCGTGCACCGCCTGCGGCAAGAAGTTCGGCCGACGCGATCATCTCAAGAAGCACATGAAGACGCATATGCCACAGGAGCGCCAGCTGGGACCGGCCATCTTTATGCCCATGTATCCATATCTCTATGGCTACTAAACAGTTAACAGCTGCAGCTCCCGCGATCTGTGAAGCGCTTGCACGCTTTAAAAACGCTACAAGCCCAACAAACTATCTATCTATCAATCGATAACAACAACAACAAGAAGAAGAAGAAAGAAGCAACTCAATGCCGGCCAATACTCTATCTACCTCAGGCGTACCTGGCGCAAACTGGCGCAAACACACAAAACAAAACAATGACAAAATAAACATACTACCTCAAGGAACATCTAACAATCTTCAAGACGATATACATACAACAGATATATATGCAAATATTGAGCTATTTATTTTTTAATGAATATTCGTGACGAGGTAGACGCGGTAGAAAAAACCCACACATGTGTAAATAAATCCTTAAGTGATCCTTTCTCATATGCTAAGCGATTAAGAATTTTAAGAGACCATACAATCTAGACATAAGAATATTTTTCACATTTTTCTATAGAATATGCTGAATGCGGTTAATAGCAATATACGATTTATTAATAAACTATATCTAGCTAGATTCAGAGCTATATTATACGATTTATGTTTACACAAAAAAAAAAGTTTTAAACTTTTGTATGTTTTTGGGTTTTGGAAAGAAAAAACTCGTAAATTTCACATTGTCTCTAAAACAGAGATACATATTTGGTTATGAACAACTCCCTGGCCATTTTGCAAACGTATTAATGCCTGTCACTTCCCACTAACCAGATCATTTGCTAAATGTGACACATCATGCCGGCGAAAGTCAAAGTGAAAATCTGTAGTTTCCATTCATCGACACATTTGATGCATCCTCATCAATGAAAGGGTTAAAACTCACAAGTCATTTTGGCAAAAATCTTTTTGGCGAAAAATTCATTCATAAAACCTGCAAAAAATATAACCATTAATTTAGGTCAAGTCAAACACATAATAGATCTTAAACTATCAGGCAAAACCAATCCATTTATTTTGCTTCTACATACTTTTACTTATACTATATCAAAAACTGGCTGATTTTAGAGTTTTCTCACAGTCCCTGTGTCGTCGTACCTAGTGCAATTGTTCACGTATCCTTGCCATTACTCAAACGACAGCTTGCGTCATTCATGAGGACAATGAGTGGCCCACCTGAGCAACTAAGTGCAACACAGACACAATGTCTGCTCTGACAAAATGTTGGAATTTATTATGCGAACAAGCGATCAATATTCCCCCCGGGTCCGTAATAATATCAATGTGACTTCTACGTGTGCACAATAGCTGCAATTTTCGTTAACCGTAGCAGACCGGTGGGCACCGACTCTCAACCTTTTTTTTTTTACCAGACATTCAGACAATGGCAATACGGTTGCTTGATAGAGGCGTGCGGGTCTCGCATCTACATCGATCTACCTGTGTCCCCTGGTCAGTCATGAGAAGATATATCCATGGCAGACAGTGTGTCGTCGTCGCACAAGTGGCACAATGATCGAACTAATAATGTGTCCCATTGATTTCTACAGTTCGGTTTGTAGCAGACACATTGGTTACACATTGAGCACTTGGCCAAAGGATCCCGCACAAACGGCAAACAGTTCAAATACACATTTTTCAATATGATGTGCTTTTCGTCAGCGCTTATAGATTGATGTCGACACTCGATGTTTGCTAAGTGTTGTAAAATAATTGCTGGCAATTAATTAAGTTTTCCTTGATTCAATAAAAATATTGTGTTTTTTATTCTGTAGTGTGGGAATGTACTTACTTTCACTATAACTCTATCTATCTATAACATGGACAAGTATTGAGTTAGGGGCAACACCTTAGAATATATGTACATACAGGTATCCAGGACAAAAGGTGGCAATACTCAAATAACAGATTGGTTTTTTATTGTTGTCACGTAACATTAACACAATGTAATTATAAGTTTTTTCTCTGTCCATATTAGTTATACTTCAGGAACAAACTGAACTTTTGAAATATATTTCGAACTCAAACAAAAAAGGAAAGCATTTCAACGCTAAAAAGTATATTTTGTATTATAAGTCATAGAAGAATTTGCTCTAATTTTTGTTGATAATATTTTTTAAATTGACAACGCATTTGGCAAAGGAGTCTTTTTTGAATCATTTTAAATATATCACACCTAAATCTTAAGTTAATCTTTCATTAAAATGATAATACTCTTTTATATGTTTTAATAAGGCGTTAGATAAAAATCTGATTGCATAAAATTCCATTTACTTTTTTGAGACATAAAAAAGTAATAAAAGTAAATTATGATTGCTGAATTGTTTTATCTGAAAAACATTTCTTTAGCATCCACATGCGAAAACTATCACTCAGTCAGTATTATGTACCAATAATAGGTATTTGCCGATCACGTGAAGATGTTCAATCTACGCAATCCATAACAGTTCTTAGGAATTTGAATTGCTCTGCTTTAAAAGTCAAGAAGACAGCATTGTTCCTATACAATATCAAACGAAGTGACTTCCTAACAAGAAAGTAGTTTAGCTATCCATAACCAGACTGACATCTGGATACAATTGCCACGTAGGAGGCACTAGGCTATCTGCCATTCATGACCACAAAAAGGCAAAACAAAAGTCATCGGGTGGTCTACATTTATTTTGCAACCAGATAATTGCCAACTAACAGAACCAAGACCAAGACTAGGAAGACGTCATTCACTTTCCAGCCGGGCCACACAACGCGCTTGGCTAAGAAATTGAAATTGAAATGTCTTTTGTGCACTAATAGAGAAATATACGGGCCATAATTTCGCAATGCAACAATACTAAAGCAAAAGCAACAAAAAAAAAACACACACACAAAAAGAGCAGTGCATAAAATATAAAAATAAAATGGAGTCCCTGCTACGGTGGGTATTACAGCATAGAATCGCGATTGCTACCTTTCACAGCGCCAGTTCTCTTGGCCAAGCAAAGTGCGCGGACGGGTTTCAACCCCTCAAGGAACAACCCTCATCCCCTATGCTCGCACTAACACACACACACAGAAACACTCATATACAGACACGGAGAGACAAACACACACCCATGGGCTAGCAGGGGGTAGTAGCAGTAGTGGAAGCCGTTGCCTGTGCGCTGACGTTTCATACAAAGTGTCAGAGGATCCATTTAATTGGGAAATTTATTGGCCAGCAGCCGAGCATTGGAATCGGAGACAGCCTGTCTGGCCCTCTTGTCTTGGCTTTCTTCGGATCGCTTGTTTGCGGTTGCTGGAAATGCTTTCACAATTTCGTATAGAGGGCCTCGAATGTAGACTAAACCCATATAAAAATAAAAAATATAAAAAAGAGACTATAGACAAATTCGTGTATAAAGAAATAGTTTTGTATCGAGTAAAGTGCCACAATACCCGGTCAATTGCCTAAAACATGGCACGAAGAGAGAGCTCAACGTGTGTGGCTGGAATGTTGGTATTTCAATTCTAGTGCTACTTCCATACATACTTACATACATACATGCATACTATGTATTGTATTGTATTGTTTTGTGTTCGTTCCGATTATGAGACTTTCCCGCTAATTATATTTGGACAGGCCACGCTTCAGAGCGCAGACATTGCTCAACATTTCCAGCTACTTATCAACGGGTCTGCTTGCTTGCTTGCTTGCTTTGGGTGATTTAAGTGATTTGCAATATCGTATTTTCCAAGAGTCTTGGCTAATCCTAGGCGGAAAAGTGGGTATGTCCCGCCACACGCTAAACGATGCGTTTATCTGCATAAACACTCTTAATAAGTCGATTGTCTGCACTCTAATCTCTTTCTCCAAACACTAACGACTCACCTTACTCACAACCTAATGAGCATATCTTACCATTATCTCTTTCAGCAAATGTATGCAATTTGAAAAGTAATCCTAACGCCGGGACTTGCACAACTATGCGCAATGTAGTTTGTGAATAGATATGCATGTTTACATATATATGGGACTCATATGGTTATTCCACACATATGGCCTAAGGTGTGCCATAATCTGTTTGCCCAGATAAACCACATAAAGGTGGGATAGTTAGAAATTATGCATATGCATCTGCAAGTCAGCAGTTTATTCCCATATCCATAGATCACGAGCATTCAATTTGAAGTTGAACTATAGCCTCGATTTTGCCTCAATTAAAAACACGTTCATCAATATTATGCAATTGCATTTAAATCAGAAACCAAAAACTGCAACCAAAACAACAACATGCAGCGCCCAGCTGGACAACAAACCCAAAAATAAGAAAGGTGAACAGTAGGTGGTGGTGCCCCGGAAGTGCCACAAATTTCAAAACAAACTGCTTTGTACCCACTGCCAAAAGGTGCAGTTTCCCATCACAGACAGTGAGCTAACAAACTAATCAAAACTAATGATGACATAATTGGCTCGATCGACGGGCCAAAGGAAGCCGGACACTGTGCCCTGTCCTGTGTGTGTATGGGCATGACATCGAATAGAAATAGGAAGTGGTTGCCGCAGCGCAAAACAAAGCCACACACCAAATAATGTCCTTGCAAGGAAACAGCCATCAGTCAGGGGTCCTCAGAAAGTTAAAAACACAAAAAAACGTAGAAAGAAAAAAAAAATAAGAAAATTGATTCGTTTGCAAAATGCAATGCGATGACACTTCGGATTTTGATGGCAACGGTGTGGTCCTGTTCTGCAATTAGCTGGAACGTTCTTATTACAATGAGGAAATTGTTGTGACATTTGTAAAAAGTAAAAGTCAAAAGTATTGAGCAATTCATCAATATATCAAACTGCTGCCACACAGAGTGCTTTCCCTTTTTAGAATTACTTTTTCTTTTGAGTCTATTTTTTGTTGTTGCGGAAGTTGCCCCGTTGCGTAGCGTGTGCTACCGTGTAGTTCCCTTACCAGTTAAGATGGAAAACAATTATTAAATAAGACTCTTAAATGTTGTTTATCTTAACAATGACTCTTGTTTTATTTGTATGCTCATAAAACTTAAATAGCTGCTCATTAGCAGCGTACAAAATGTATGTTTGTATATAGAACGAGTATATAAAGTTCATTCGAGTATAAAAAATGCATTGGGTATATATATAACATTCGAATTATATGTGTAAATATTATAAAAAATAAGTTTTATCGTGCTGTTGTTTTTTTTCAAGTTTCTGTGTGCAATCAAAAATGCATATCAGACTTGACAAACATTATATATATGAATTGTATTTGTATGTTGTCTTATGAACTACTAGAAAAATAGTTAAGGTAATAATAACTTGTAGATACGGATGTGTATTCGATAATTATTATGTGGCAGACGTAGGGCATCTTTAAGTAAGGCACAAACCGTTGGGCCGCTGAGATTACGTTGTGTTCATTATCCGCATCGCTTGATCGAACACTTTAAGTTGAGGTTACATTAGGATCATAGTTTTTGTTCGCCTGTTTCCTAGTACAGCATTATGGCCGCCTGATTCTTATCTTTGCTTATCGGCTCCATGCGATGAAGATCGCGATGCTCTCGCCGTTTGGCATACAGCAATATTGTTATGTTAATTAGAATCACAATTGACGATATAACTACTAGATAGAAGCTGTAGCCAAGATGAGCCAGACCTGTGCTGAACCAATGCTGTTGCTGATGCTCCGCTATGAGCACATTGTGAATGAGATATTGATAAAACTGCACAAGCCAGGCCAAAAAAGCAACCACTTGAGCGGCCGCAGCTGACATGTTGGATGCCAACAGTAGCACCATGGTGCCGCCCTTTTTGGCAGCCGAGGCCGACTTCAACACAGCAGCGATGGCAGCCACAGCGCAAGCCAACAGCCCGAATCCAGTGCCAAGTGTGGTTAGCAGCCAAAGGAAGAAGCTAGTGTCACCGTGTTCGGTACGAATGAAGGAGTAGACTGTAATGTACAAAATGGGTTTTTGGACAAAAGATGCTTATACACAATTAGCGAAACTCACCATCAACTGGAAAGGTGCGAACCCCAATTCCAGGGTTCAAGTGCTGATTGCCGTAAAACAAACCAAAATTGACATCACCACTGGCTTTCGTTGAATTTAATTTTCTTGGATAGGCACGCACCCAGTGATTGGTTGTCATGCTGGCCAGCAGTAGTCCAATGGCCAGGCAACTGCCAAAGAATGTGGAAAACACAAGGGCACGTGTGCGAATGCTCATTTTGGTGGATCTGTTGTGGTTGTATGTGAAATGTTAATATTCGTTCAAAAAACTGAAGGCACAAACTTAATTAAAAGTAATGCCTTATATGTTTGCGGTTTTGTTTTTGTCATGTGTAAAATCCCTTAGTTTGAGTTGCTACGGACTGTGTGGACAAAGAAAGTGCAACCGTAGACAGTAGTCCACTCACCTTCCGAAGGGGGCTCCGCTGTAAGGGACGCACTCGTTGTCGTTGTCGTTGTTTTCGCGGTCGCCTTCCTCTGTGTACCTTTCTATCATTTGTATCATCGGCTGTGGGTTTTTGTAATTTTGCATATTTTTTTTTAGCAATATTTGCACATAGCAGAAAACCTTAACGCTAAATTTCGCAATTTCTTTTTTTTCTTCTATGTTTCACTCTTATTGCTATTTTCCAGCCTTTTTGAGTAAATGTTGTTGTGTTTTTCCTGTGACTTGTTGGTGTTGGGTAATTGGTTAAGTGCTGGAAAAGGCCAATTGATTGCCACAGTCTGGCAGCCCTGCTAAAAATTGGAAACATTTAGTACTTATGGGCAACGCTACACACGAAAATAGCGCGTAATTTGTGCTTGACAAGAAAAGAGAAATTTTGTAATAAATATGAGCAGCCGCAAGCACAAAGGTGCCGAAAATATTGAAAATCTGTGTCCAGTAGGCAGGTAAATATGAGTGTGTGTTTGCAAACGGCATCAAAGTCGCTAGACAGCAAATCGCTAGCGCATGCAGATTGCCGGGTCAGCAAAAGGCGCGAACTACTCCAGTGACGTCACATTTTGCTGCAATATAAAAAGTAGATGCATGCAATTGATAGGTGCTTGACCCGTGCTGACCAAGCAACTGCCCCACTAATTGAGCGCTAAGCACTTTTTAATAAATGAACCCTTGCCCCCTTGTTACAGAAAACGCTCAGCAAGTAAGAACAGCGCTGCCGCCGCGAAAACGTCAACGATATACGAGCACACCTCGTCCCCCTCGGTGCTGACGTTTGAGGCACTGGAAGAAATGGGCATCGGTATGTTGGACTCGGAGGAGAGCAGCTCGTCCGCTCTGTCAGCGATTGCATTGGCAGTAAGTAGTACCAGCGATGAGAATTCAAATGAGACTACGCCTAGCACATTAAATTTGCCTCGCATGGCGCATCATCAGCAAACGCGTATAAGCCCTAATTCGAGCTCATCTACGCTGGACAACAGCAGCGTCAGCAACAACACTTTAACCGACGCTTTTTCTGAAGAAACTCAAGAGCGTTTGCTGTTGCAGTCTGCCGAAAAGCTGCACGCCCTGGCACAGGCCAAGCGAACAGCTTTGGGAAGTAGTGAGTGCGGCAGCAATTCAAACTCACCCAGCAAGCGCACAAGGAATCCTCTGGCTACCGTCACATGCAATAATCAAAATGAGGCTTCATTGTTGCCGCCGCCACCGGTGCAACAACAGCAGATGCCTCTCAATTTACTGCCCTCGACCAGCAAACAAGCAATGTTGCGACAAAAGAAACTAGGAGCACCTCCGCCTCTGCTGTTGCAAACACTGACGCCGCGTCGTGGTTCCAGCGACAACTTCTTCGTGTATCGAACGCCTGCGATGATCGCACACATAAACAGCGGAATCAACTATTTTGATAAGCTGTCTGATGAGATTCTACTCGGCATATTTAAATGGCTGCCAAAGAAGACGCTGTTGCGCATAGCGACAGTTTGTCGTCGTTTCCATTGCTGTGCTCGGGATGAGACGCTGTGGCTACGCCTGGATCTGGGCCTGCGCACACTGCGACCCCATGCACTGGAGCAGGTGGTGCGGCGTGGTATTTCTGTGCTGCGCCTTGCTCAAACAGATGTAAGTAAAAGAAAAACCTATCAACTTCAAACCACTCATTGTTTTCATTGTTCAACAGATACAAGATCCGGCCTTTTCATGCGGACCGTCGTCCATCGATTTCCAGTCACGTCTACAATATTTGGACTTGAGTCTTGCCTCCATTTCGGTTAGCTCATTGCACACACTGCTCGCTCATTGCCGCCAACTGAAGAAACTGAGTTTGGAGCATGCGGATGTCAACAATGAGATTTGTTTTGCGATCTCACAAAACCGTTCCCTAGAGACTCTCAACCTGACCATGGTTAGTGGCCTGCAGGCTAGCAGCGTTCGCCAAATGATGGAATCGCTCAAGAAACTCATCAGCCTGAATATATCGTGGACTGACTTGAGTGCCGATGCTGTCACAGCCCTAGTTACACACATTTCGTCCAATGTCATTCGATTGAACGTCGCCGGTTGCCGACGAGTCCTCTTTGATACACGTAAGCTACCAGCACAATCAACAAAATATATATATGTAAATTCAACTTCAATACCTTTTCAGATGTTGTAACACTGCAGAAACGCTGTCCACAACTGCTTGAGCTCGATCTATCCGACTGCAACAGTCTGACGCCAACAGCACTTGCGGCTATCTTAAAATTCAACAGTCTTGAGTATTTGTCCATGTCGCGTTGCTACCTCATACCCGCCACAAATTTCGTGTAAGTGAGCTCAGTCGATTTGCTAACAATTATTGGCAATTTTTTAAGTTTTAACGAATCTCATACAATTTTAGAGAGCTAAAGAACATGACTTCTCTCACGTATCTGGACATTTTTGGAATGCTCTCGGATGTCGCCATGGAAGTGATGGAGAAACAAATGCCCAAAATTGGCATTAACAAGTTCATACACAGCTCGGTGGGGCGACCAACTGTGGGCACGCGTCGCAGCTCCATTTGGGGCATGCGCACGCGCGACTGAAGGACCCATATAATCCGAATCCCGATCAAAATCTAATTTAGTATACATATTTAGTTCCCCTTTTTTTTGTTGCATTAAGAAGCCGCCTAGCGCAGTTTATTTTCTATTCAATTCATCGACAATAATTAAATGTCACTTTTGGCTTATCCAGTTATACATTTCGTGTGGCTTACTCCTCGATATCGACCTCGCTGGGTGGAGCAATTGGCTTCTCCCACGTCCAGTCGTCCCAGATGACACAGTCCTTCAGGCTTTCGAGGAAGGCCATCTCATCCGGACAACGCATCTTCTTGGCGGGCTCTGCGAGCGTCTCACACTTCCAGTAGGCATTCGGATCCCAATTGTCGCGATAGACACCCACATCCAGCTCCTCCTGCGACTTGCAGCCTGGCTGGCCGTCGCCGTGATAAGCATTGGCCGAACTGCAAGCAGCCAAGAGAACCAAACAGATTGCAAGCTGAAATTTCATTTTATGTCAACTGATGTCCAACTATTGGACAACTGGCACTTTTTATAGTTACCTTGGTGCCGTGATAAGCCATGTCAAGTGCAATGCAATACCTGAAAATGCTTTTAGTAATTGACTATGGCTACGCAAACAATCCGTAACAACTTGGCTGACTCAAAAACTGCAAATACAGTTCTAACTTTTTTCCTCAGTACGATTTTAATTTATCATGTTGTTTGTAAAAACATATTACTGCTTCCAGATTTTAACTTAATCCCTACTTTTAGACAACTGAATATTTAAATTATGATATATTATTATTTGATTAAAATTTAATCTCTGAGAACTTGGAACAGTTTTATCTTTTGCAAGGTTCAAATTAAGATGCAATGGACAATGCAACAGTATGAACAATATATATATATATTTAAAATATTTATACTTTTTACTCACAAAAGTTTAATTTTTACCCCATTTGGAGTAATTTGTCCAGGTCGGGGAACCGCTATGGGGAAATATCAACTCAAGCAAAAATATTTTGGGTTAATGATTAAAAAATATTTTGTAAATATCAATAATTGATTATTAAAAATAAATCCATTTTGATTAACATTCGAAATTCAAACTACAACAAATCTCATTGCTATTAGTATATCAAATTATAACAGTTTTACGTGTTGTATAAGAGAGAGCAGTTCTTATATCTAGCATTCACGGTGACTGGTGTAGTGCTGCCAAATCGTTTTACAATGAGTATTTTTGATAAACATCCTAAAAATGACAGCAATACGCAAATGGTACTATTTTCTACCAGTTTATGTTTAGTGCTGAATAGTTGTTGCTTTCGTGTAGGCTTGTAATTTTCTCTCTTACAAAATTAACATTTACATAACTTTCAAAAACCACTATTGAAGAAAAATTATAAGTGTAACTTTAACAAAGCCTTGCACCCCGACCTAACAGCAACGGCACCAATAGCCACAACGTCATCTGCGCCTCAGACAAAACAACCTGTAAGACCTTGAGATTTCTATATCTAGATCAAAGTAAAATTTTTTCATTAACAGCTATCCCAGTCGAACAACTACAACAAACAGCTACAAAATGTCGATCAGACGCACAATGTCCTCCACAAGCACCAACGAGTGGCGCAATTACTTGTTGAGCACCCACTTCTGGGGACCCGTCGCTAACTGGGGTATTCCCATAGCAGCCATTGCCGACACATCCAAGCATCCAAAATTCATTTCAGGCCGCATGACATTTGGTAAGTTAAGTTTTTGTTAAAGCCAGTATAACCAGTTGTGCAACAGCTGCCAAAATTTCTACAGAAGTATTCGTATTCATAGACACATTTGTTGATGATACGACTTTAGATTCTGGTCAGCTAATCAGAGAGCCGAGAGCACTGATAAGCTAGATACAGATAGTTAAACTGTCTAGCAGATAAGGCAAACAGCAAATTAACTAATTCTATTCAAACTATTGTACTTTTGTTAATCCTCTTATTCTATCTTCATTAGCTTTGACGCTCTATTCATGCATCTTCATGCGCTTCGCCTACAAAGTACAGCCTCGCAACTGGCTGCTGTTCGCTTGTCACGCCACCAATGCATCGGCGCAGGCCTTCCAAGGAATGCGTTACCTCAAATATACACGATCTCAAGAGGCCACCTCGTAAGTGTGTAGTGCGTGCAATGCAACTCAACAAACAAATGTTTAAACAACGATTGGGAGAGACACAATCACATGACACCAACTGTAATATACTGTCGACACGCAACTATCCCAATATCAATAACAAAACCAATTGTAATTTGCTGTGAAATTGGCGCTAGTGGGTGCTCCAATCGTGGTTTGTTGTTGTTCATCACACGCTAAAGTATCCCAACGGTTGAATCCATGCTATGCGAATCGAGGCTATGGCAACGAGTCAACGGTGCTGTTCTTACCATTTTGATGTGTGGATCACTTGAAAATATTTGACAAAATTTATAGTTTAAATTTTATGTGCAATAGATAAATAAAAAAATTCAAAAAAGTGCATACAACTCTCTATCAATGGCCTACCGACGCTATATGTTTCGATCTTATTCGATTCGATCAGCCATCATAAATTTAAAGAAACAGGAAAAAGTTGATTTTGTCATGACCTTAAGGACATGCGCTTTATTCAAACGATTATTTTTGATATATGTATTCATTAATTCTTAAAATATATGTGGAATATATATATATATTTATGCATTCTCATTAACAATATTTAAATTTCTTTTTTTTTTTGTATAACAATTTTTTGTGTTTTTGTAATAAATGGATATACTCATGTAATTGTATCTAATCGCTACTTCCTTTTTTTGTGTTTCGTTGTTTTTGCTTCTAATGAGCTTGAAGATACGTATTGATTTTGATTACAATTAGGGTATACGATTGTGTATATAAAACATAAGTATAAAAAACATGTGGTTAAAATTTGACAATTGCAAACATAATATAAAAAAAAATTACGAATAAAAAGAATTTAAAAATCGTGCGCGTTTTATGGGGCGCCTCAAAAGTATGCATAATCACTTAGTTGGTAAACAGAAAACATTTTTCATCAAATTTTTAAAAAACTGATGCTCTGTCCTGGTGTTGGGTTTTTTTTTTTTTTTTCTGTGGCTCCTTGAACGGATGCCACACATTACAGCGACTGACTTTATCAACGACAATTTTAACACTTTAGTTGAATACTACTTCTTATAAGTTTAACTCTGCGTCGCAATATGCGACAGGCGAGAGGTACGAGAGTTTACTATGACTATGGCATGGCTGCTATGAGAATCTTAATGCTCCGGCTCGGGTTTAACGTATGTGCTATTTTTATGATAATTCTGCCCGAGAAGGTCAATCGCCAGCTGCGATCGACGCGTCAGACGTTGTAGTTTAGCGCGCAGTTTGTCATTTGTCGCTTGCAGTAAGTCTTCCTCCAAAATTTCCTCCTCCTCACGCTTCTTGGTCTTCCTGCGTGAGACGCGGCTAGCCTCATTGTTCTTAATGCGATCCCGGTACAATTTCGCCTCCTCGTCTGTCATTTTAGACATCAGCTCCGGATCGGGGCCATCAGCGTGATCCTTGGCGGGACGTCCACGCTTGCGCTTGGATCCATCGGCTGCCGTTGTTTTGACGCTGAATTGTGATGTGCTGGCAGTGGAGCAGGCGGGTGAAACGGGTGCAGTAATGAAGCCAGCAAAGCCGGTCTGGCACGTTGGCTCTTGCGATTGGCCGGTGCTAACTGAATAGGTGCTATTGGGTGTGTTTGGCGCTGAGAAGTAGTCGGGAAGCATGGTAAAGGTGGTGTTCTCCTCGGTGCTGCGCAAATCTTCATAAATTTTATCCTGGGTGGAGATGTTGCTGGCTAAATGGTTCTGTGAATACAAAAATAGAAGAGTTAGTTAGTTAAGTTGTTTCGATCAGAATCAAATATAGCTTTTGAAGGCAATGCTTACTTCCTCAGAATTGAGCAACTGCTCGATAATGTTGGGTGTGTCGATGACATCTGAATGGTGGATCTGTGTAGTGTTGATGTCAAGAAAGAGTTTGCTACGCTTCTGTGGCATAGTCTCTACTGCAGCTATGGAGGCAGCAGAAGCTGTGCGCTTGACGCCCAGACATTGAGTGGAAGTGACGTCTGACATGGCAACTGCGTGGCACACATCTCCACTGCCTACATCTCCGAAGCCCAGGGAAAGCTGACTGGCACTGAAGAAGCTGTTTTCCATGCTGTTCTCATCACCCAGCATGGGCAGCTCGTTAATGAATTTTGTCTGGCTGGATGAAAAGAGCGTTGAGCCCTGTGAGAAGGTGTTTAGCATTGGATTCTCTGAGCTGGTTAGTATTCTGCCCAAATCCAACTCATCCCCAAGATTGGTGATTGGGATGCTGTTGGACATTGAGCCCATGTCAAGTGCCGCCTCATCGTCCTCCTCAAGTAGATTAACAATATTATTAAAGTCGCTGAATGTGTCGCTGTTGATGTTGTCGCTGTAAATGCTATCCATGCCTAGATTGCACTGATCCATATTTATGCCCTCAATGTGATCCTCGGCAATCAAGTTTATATCAAAATCAAATTCAAATCTATCCGTCTCGGTACAAATCTCTGTTCTTATCTCCTCTCTTTTGTTGTTGCTGCTGCTGCTCGTTGACGAAGTTGCTTCAATATCTTGCAGGTATTCTACGAAAGAGACAAAGTATTATTAGTACAAAGGAAAAAAGTTAATACAAGTTGAATTTCAAATGTTTTGTGCGTGTTTTATATTTTTTTATGTTCGGAGTAGCTTTCAGTTTATTTGCACTGACCACTATTGGAATTGCATCACTTTCATTTTAAGTTAAATAAAGTATGCAATAATCTTATAACATAAACCGGATTCTTTGTTCCAAATGTTCTAAATGAAAGTTTGCTGCATACTTTCGAGCTTTTGCACAAGATAAGACAGAGACAGCTGGATGTACATTGTGCGTTGACTCACGCGTTGTCTCGCTCGCGTTGTGAAATTAACAAAACGAAAACGAAAACGAAAAATAAAAACGCGAAAACAAAGAGAAAAAATATAAACAACATTTAAATGTGGATAATATTATATTGTCGCACTGAATTGATTTTGTAAAAAATATTAGTTGATTGTAAAAGATATTTGTTAACTGTAAAAACATTTTTCAAATCAGCCGGTACTGAGAAACAAAAAGACACGCAAAGAGAGCGAGAATAAGGGAAAATGAGAGAATTGCGCACATGACGTTTGAGCCGCAAACGAACACGATCGTTCACGTTTGCTGCCTTTAGGTTAGTCATTGTTGTTGTTTTTGTGGTCAATAAGGGGTTGAAATAAAATCAAAACAATTTGAACTTTTTTTTCTTATGTTTTTTTGATGCATAAATTAAAAGTGCACAACAATTTGATAAATATGTTTCGATTGAATCACCTTTATATTTTATTAATCTTAATAATTTGCGAGTAAGAAATTGTTGGTAACCGCAAATTGCGAATGACAAATTAACTGAAAAAAAAGAACTACTATTTGCAGTTGATAAGCCTGCCATTATTTTAATTAATTTTTCTGTACACAATTAAACTGAATCTCATTGAACAAATTTTGTAAATTTTCAAGAAATTTATTTTAATTGAACATATTATTAATTTTCATATATATTCACCTTTTGAACGGTTTTATGAAACGTCTTTTTGCGTGCGATGCTGCTGCGAAACGCGTTCCACACCTTTCAAGCTATCAACGAAAACTAACGTCGCCTCGTCAGAGCACGCTTTTTATGCGGCTGGGCCGACCGCCAAGCAGCGTCGCCGACAGAGATCGGAAGAGCGAGAGCGAAAACACGAACACCAACACACATGCGCAACCTGACCTACACAAAGTTCCGAGAGACAACAAGTGTTTGAATCTTCAGTATTGTTGTCACGCTCTAGCACACGTATCTCCAATTGGGATTTGTTCTTGGACAATTACACAGTGTTTGATGGCCATAGGCCATGTTACCAACTCCTGCGACATACATATGTACATTTCACTTTGAGCAGCTCTAGAATTTTGGTGCACAAATACATTTGCACTTCGAATTTCATCAGACAACAACTTTGCGAATTTATATTACAAAACAATGTATGCGAACTACTTCATTGCAACTAACTAACATATATATTTTTTTAATAAAATCAAATAGCCATTTTATATTTAATTTAATAGGAATCGAGATCGAAGAAATAATTTTTTTTTTTTTTTTGCTGTTTCCGGTAAATGGTAAAAACACCATTTACAAATTTTATCAAGCAAGCAAAATTATGCAAAAATTGTATTAATATTGCAATCGTACCACAACGCGTATACGCGATGCAAAAACATCAATGTGCATTATATGTACACACATATGTGTATGCATGTATGTATGCGTGTTTGTGTCTCAGAGAACCAAACCGGCCGGTACAAGCCGGCTGTCCCGCTCTTATAGAGCAAAAGAGAAAGATGGTGTGTTTGTCTTTGATCGCCAGGGAGAGTGTGAACTCACACATACTCCTACAAGTGGTGGGGAAACGCTCTCAGCATGTGCGCCTCTCTCATATTTTGCACATCATCCTAATCGAATTTCACAACAATTGGGAAAGGTAATGAAAAACCTAACAAATCAATGCCAATGTCTCCACACGTGCATCAAAAATGTTCGTCTATGTAAACCTTTATGAATGTACATTCATCATATACATACATATTTATTTATGTGCAACTCGCTGATAATTAGTAGATCGAAATATGTAAAACGTGTTTAATTGAGTCAAAAATGGCCATTGCACTTTAATAAACGTATGATTTTTATTTAATAGTAATAAGTCTAATAAGTCTTATCTTCAAGGTGAATAGGGGCGCGACAAAACGCTTTTTCGCTATGCCCATTTATGGAGACAGCTATTGCTACTTGGTAAAAGTTGCAAGGGATAACTTTAGGTGGAGAAAAATCGGAACATTTATATAAATACATATGTATATATATAAATGGCGTGGTTTTAAAGTAAAGCCATTTTTATATTCATTTAAATACACACACACATATGCACATGGCATAGGTTTTCTTGTATGCGTTACAAAGGAAAATTAACCCTAAACTAAGTGAAACTAAAGCTAAACAAAGTTCATGTACTAATAGATTTGTTCTGCATACCAATACTTAACAAAATGAGCTTTAATTTGAATAAATGTTTGCATCAATTTTTATATTATTATGTGTAGATTTATTATAAATTGCGCAGTTAAAATAACACCCGCTTTTCTTGCAGAAAAACAAAACCGACTGACGAGCGCATTGCATGACTCACACTTGTAAAAACTAAAAACAATGAAAAACAGTGCACAAAAGAATAAAACTGATAAGAGTTTATGCATTTAAATTTTGATTTCGCAATAAATAAGTGTTGGTTCTTTGTATCAATTAAGTTAAGTTAAGTAGTGAACTTTTTGCAAAAGGTATTCGATTTAATTGATGTTGATTTATATGAATAAATATTTTGTAGGGACAATCAAAAGTGGGTTTTCTGTGTTGTTTCTTATATAGTTGGTAATACACAACTAATAATGAAAGCTTAGCAAAAATAGATACATTTAAGAAACTTCTAGAACTCTTTGTTTAAAGTTGGCTTCTATAAATACCTAACACAAATTAAGCTATGATTCATGTTTATTATTTTCTCCAAATGACAGATAGAGCCAAAGCCAAACGAAAAATGCATATAATATAATCGAATATGCCTTCATGATTGGCAATAAATGACGATTGGACTTTTAGTTCGGTTGTGCATTTTTTATGCCACGTTTACGGACGCACAGACAAACGAAAACAGCTTGATCCGATGGTTGATAATTATGTTATGTAAGTGGAATTTTCAGAATCAGAATCACATTTATTGAAATCTGTGTGAAATTTGTGGCGTATTTTTTGAGATTTTTCTTAGTCAAATACATAGTTTTTGACAAAGTTTTCGATTGATAATATCGTATTGTCGATTCCCACAAATTCTCTGCAATTTATAACTATATTTGACACTGTCTAAGCAAATTAAATTCTTCCCAGCGACCCAAAAAGCTGAAATAATATAATTGAAACTGAGGTACCATATCGCTCTTTGCAGCCAGAAAGGTTGTGAGTTATGTTTACAGGACGCAAACCAACCCACAACCGATGTGGCATTATGCAACAGAACGTTTACTCTATCGACTGCTTTGTGGTCGCAATGGGTCATTGCACTGTGATCTTCAGCTTCGTCATCTCGTGGTCGTAATGTACCTCGATGTCATGGGCAGAAGGGGACCACGGACTAACACCTCTCCTTTGGGGGAGAGAGAGCAGCCGGGCGCCATTCAATGCCTGCTATCTGACTCATTCTCTAACTGATTGTTTTGGCAATGCATTTGAGTATTGAGTATACTCGATATTTCGATATAACTTTCGAACAGTAATGAGAGAGTGCTGGTACAAATTACACACACACACACACAAAAACACAGTACTCACCATCAATGAACACCGGAACATCAATCTCTTCAACTGTAGCAGTAGGCATTGCTCCACTCATATCCCGGTGGGACGACTGCATGTCTGCACCTGTCAGCTGTATACCAGCCATCGACGCCAAAGTCAGGGGCGTGCTCGAAACCTGGACCGTTTGCGTCACCATTGAACTCGAAGTTGATGTCGTTGTCGGTGTCGTCGCACCTACCAACAGGTTGTTCGGGTCGACTTGATTTAAATGAGAGTTTAAGCTGTTCGAGCACTGTTCTGCTGGGTATATTGTCCCAGTCGAGTTCGCTATACGGGATGCAGTCGCCGAAGTTGTAAAGTTTACTCGAGTGTTCGCCGTAGGCAAAGCCCGTTTCACTGAAGCCGTTGTTGGTACCGACCCTGGTAAAAAGGGTATTCTTATCAGACGAGTTCGAGGCGCACTCTGCTCTGTACTGTTGCTCTTGTTGTTGTTGTTGCTGTGCGTAGGCACCTTGATCAATATTATTCTTGGATTGGGCAGCGTGTTTATTACGATCGGTATGGTTGTTGTCGTTCTTGTCGACGTCATAGACGACATAGCCGAATCCTTCGTAGGCACTATTCTCTCGGTTCTCTTCTGCGAGCAATTGCAATTGGACGAGTAGCTTCTCTCGCCAGTTTTTGTCACGTTGCTCTGCCGTGCCTCGTATGTTGTTGCCTGTACTCGTGCTGGCTCCTGGATCATCAATATTATATCTCTGGGATTTTCTGCACTCCGTTTGGTTGTTGCTTGAGTTGGTGCCGTTACTATAATCGGAGATGTTGTCTTGACCGCTGTTGTTGCTGTTGTTCTTGATTTGATCGGTGTTGAAGTTGTTGGTGTTGCTGCTGTTGATGTTGCTGTTTGAATCGCTCTTGGCCCTATTTTGGCTGGCTGGGATTTCGACGCTGAATGCCATTTTGAACGTGGCTGTGTAACGCAATTCGATAAATTTTGGTGAACGGTTCGTTTTTGGTTTCGAGACGACAGGATTTCAAAATTTATACATTTTCATTTCATAAGTTGTATAATTTTATATTGGTTTTGTTCAGGATTTGTTGATGAGTGGAGCAAGCGCATTATAGAGTTTTGGTTTGGAAGAAAGTAGACAAAAGAAAAAAAGATTTTGTTATTACACAGTTCGACGATCCTGATAGGGCTCACGCCACTTATGTTGTGGGATGTGCGAAATGTTGTGTATTGGGTTGCATGTCAGCCCAGATCATGGCTATATATATAGATGTATCTTCAATTGGTCGAAGACATCAACAAATTGACACACAAAAAGTTCTGCCATGATATCTTCGACCATTGAGTTATAAATCAGGGCGATGTTTGCAATTTTTTTTAGCAGGATTCATACAGTAAATGGATGAGTTGTGTGAGATTTTGGTATAGTGTTATGGATTTTTTTTTTCTGAGGCGTTTGTTAGTTATGTTTTTCATTTTCCTTTTTTCTCATGCCTTTCTTTTCCAAATTTTCCTTTTTTTTTATGTACACATCTTTTATTAGTTAGTTTTTTTCTCCTTTTTTTTGTGGAATTACTCCTTTTTTCACTTTTTTTTATGGAATTACTCCTTTTTTAGTGTTGGATTTACTCCTTTTTTAAAATGGAATTTCTCCTTTTTTAGTTTTGGAATTACTCCTTTTTTAATTGGAATTGCTCCTTTTTTAATTGGAATTAATCCTTTTTTCAATATGTATTTACATATGTGTGTAGTATGTACATAAATATATTTTTTCATTTTTTCATAGAACAAGCTTACAAACTAATCAGTGGTTGTTAATTTAACCAAGCAGGCAAATGAGGCTTAAGTCTAAATGTCAAATGAAAAAAGGATACTCACTTTAAGTTGACCGTTGGAGAGGAACAATGAAATTGTAAGGGGAACTCTAAACAAGCTCTAAAAGAGTCGTCGACACAACTTCCTTTTAGACTGAAATACAAATAGAGAAAAAAAATAAACCAAATTAATAATGAGTTCAATACATAGATCGACAGATAAATAGATAGAGTAATAATGTCAATACATAAGAGCTATATGTTTGTAAATTATATTCGATGGCAACAGGTGATTACTTTTTAGGTACTCTTCAATAGGTTTTATCTATGAATTAGTCGCACAGATACGGAATACTTCCTTGTTCGATACACCCTGTAAACGCGTATTAGATACCGATAACGTTCGTTTTGCGAGCAAGTGGCAATAGAAGGGTGAGGGGGGGGGGGGGTCTCCAAAAGCTTCAAGCTGAATTTCACAACGATGGCCATTTAACAAAATGGCCGCCAAGCTGTAATCGCAATAACAAATTCAAAAGTGCTTGAGGCCTAATCAGTAGTTGGAAACTCCCGATCGAGGCACTGCCACTGCACTGTTAAAGGCCATTATCTTCCATCAGCGCGCGCCACCCTGGTGCCATTTAGATAATTGCACGTACGTACACCCACACACACACACACACACCCACACACATAGTTTTTTACGGGTGTAAGATGATAATAGGGCATATCGCTATCTTGTTGACATATCCAACCGTGCACCAGACCGACAGCGAAAAGCAATTATTAATTGTTGGAAAAATACCAGCCACCAAATACACACATACACATAAAGCACTTTTTTCTGCTGAATTAGCCCACAGTCAATCCATTCACATACATACATTTACACGATATATATCAAAGTACAATTAAATATTTAAGTAGCAGCACATTAAAAAAAAAGTCGGCACACGAACAAAAAACCCCCCAACAAGTTTGCATGTATGTCTGTCAGTGTGTGTGTGTGTGTATATGTATTTGATTCTTGCCAGCTGCTGACGTCGGTGCCAAAGAAAGTCTCTATGTATTTAAAATTTACACATATATTTGTATGTATGCACATACATGTATGTATATTTATGTTAATTTGTTGTTGCTGTTCAACCAAATTCAATATGGCGGCCGCAAAAAAACCCCGAAGAGCTTTCAGTATATAGTATATTTAACTTATTCACTGAACTAATGTTACTTATTTTTATTATTTCAATGCCAACATTTACTTACAATAAATTTATGACTTGTGTCTTCAAGCGCTGTTGGTTTGGTTGTCGGAATTGACCGAAAAATTCACTTGCTTTATTTGGCGACGCAATTTGCTGGGTGGTCTCTCAAACCACCACTTGAATGTCTTTACGAGAGTTGCCGTTTCTGTTAAAAATATACTTTAACAAATGCGCAGTTGTTGCTCCACGTAGAACAACAACAGTTATACAATGGTTATTTAACACTTTCTATCCTTTACTAGGAGTTTACTTCTTGCTATTTGCTATATGTAGGCTTTTTTTCACTTTTCACATTCAATATTGCAAACGGTGTTGAGTCACACTCAACTGATTGCTTGTAGTATTCACTTGGAATTGAATCGACGAACGCAACGAAACCCGCCAGTCGAGTCAGAAATGTGCACAAAACTGTGGGAATTGTAATCGCATGAATTTAGTTTAGTTGTGAAATTCAAAAAGCACAGAGCAAACCCGTTTTCTATAGTCAGATAACTGTGCTCAGCGTGTGTGCGAGAGAGCTTTGCACAGATAGTCACACACACATAAGCGCGAGCTTTATGTGATGCGAGAGCGAGAGCTTTATGTGATACGAGCTTTTGTGCACGAAAGCAGCACTGAGGTGCTAACCACGCAAAGTATTTTGTAGTTGTGACGTCACTGCTTAAACCTAATATTTATGAATAGGAAAAACCAATTTAATGTTGCTTAAAATTTTAAGAAAGCATGGAATTTAGAGGTTCATTACATGATTATAATTTTCTAACAGGCAAATATTGGTAAAAAAAACATCTAGCTATATATATATATATATATATCTATAACTAACGCGTATGACGTCAGTATTTGTACTTGCTGCCAAACAAAGAATGATGCATTGTGTTACCTACATTTTCTTATCCCTGACCTTAATGTATATACGGAGTGTGTGTGTATCGTAATGTTGCCGGCCGGCCGGCAATTGTTATTAAGAATCATAACACAAACCGCAATGTAACAGGTACATTGTTTTCAAGGTAAACTTATCTACATAAATATAAAGAATTATATGAATATTAGCATAAATTAATGTTTTAATAAGTAAATCGGTATTTTTGATAATGAAAAGTGATTCATCTTTTGATAGTGTATGGACTGTTTTCAAACATATGGAAATTTATTAAGAGACAGGTATTCAATTTAATTACATACGAGTGGCAGGTGTTTTAGTTAAATTTTTATCTGTTATCACATAACATTGTGTATTTGCTCAATAATTAAAATGCGTAGCTATTTAGCTCGTACAAATAAAAAATCAAGGCTAAAGACTTCAGAAATAAAAAATATTCATTGTCACATTAAATTTTTTGAAAAAAAAAATCGTTAAGGTTTTGAACGTGGGCTTTCAATATTTGTATAGTCTGTCTCGCTTTTTAAAAGTACCCAAGAACTAAAGCTTTCATTTAGAGACACACATGTGTTAGTCAGCAGCTGTTTCGCTGTGTGTGCACTTGTCGGTGTACAGATAAAAGCTCTTCATTCGATTTCTCTGAGCTGTAGAGCTTTCAACTCAACTCACAAATACAATGCAAATGCAGATATGTGAAAGACTTTTGTATGTATGTGTATGTGTATTTGTTGAGTACACTGATATTAAAAAACCTCATGAGTCATGCTGCCAACGCAATAACGCAAAGCTCTGAAGGCATGTGACATTTGTAATGATTTTAGAGGGATAGGTTAGTGAGAGGTGGGGTGTCTACCGAACATTAGCTCGACAAAACAAATATACAAATTAATTATCAAATTGGCCAAAGAGTTGCGCAGAATTCGGGGAAATTTGTTAAAATGGCAAAATATTTATATATGGCAACGTTATACATATACATACAGACATATATGTACGTGTATGATCGTGTATCCATTTTGGGGATTTTTTTGGCTCCGAACACAGACCGGCACTAAGTGGCACGAGATCTGTGTTCGAAAAAAAGATCTGAAAGCAGTTTGTTGGCCCGCAAAAATAAAACAATGCTTAACTTGTTGATGAAAATCGTCGTGGACTTTTGCAAGCCATGATGATTAAGCATTTTTTCTGTGCCAAGGGCCACGTCAATGCAAACACCACATTGTGGACTTTGTATCCTTATTTTCAAAGTAGTGACAGAATGAACATGAACACATAATTAAAATAAAAAAAAAATAATTAGCTAGTAACTATATAATCGACATTCATAGCGTTATACAATCAATCGTGTCTACATATATATGTATAGTATTGCTTGTGACTGAGATTATCTAATAATATCATATAATATATCACTTTAGGATGCAGCAGAATAGCTTTAGTTATGCAAGATGTCGGATGACCAAAATAAAAAGTTCCTTAAAGTTCTGATAGTTAATAAATGCGTTGTTCATTTTGAACAAATTTAAAATATAAATAAATAAATATACATAAATTAATTGGAAAGAATATTGCTGAAAGCTATTTCAGGTGTTATTCTTAATAAACATATAACTGACCTCCATAAGTTTCAAACGCTTTGAGCCCATAAAGTGCTCGACAGTTTGAATATGCTGTAGGTGTAGGGTATGCGCGTTTTATGGGTGAAGGTTTCATGGTCAATGATCGCGCTTTGTTGAAGCGGCGCGTGTGCGTTATCACTGTGTTTTGATTACATAGATTGTATGAATGTATGTTTGTATGTATGTACATCATACATGTTTGCTTCTTAAGTTTATTTGAATCAGTTTGAACCAGCTAAGATTAGGCAATCAAAATCATGTCTACGTTTAAAAAAATGATGACGAATTGAACTTACCACTCATTAGGATGCCGCCGCGTGTGGCAAGCAAGTTCCACTCAAACAATTTTCGTTATTTATCTCGGCTTATGCTGCGAATTGAGATTTCGTCTTCTTATTTTTTTTTTTACGACCCCGGCTGTTTGTTTGGTTCAAAAACGAAAGCCACGGCAACAAATATTGCCGCGAATAAAAATCTCACGCTTCTTTCGCAATCCCTTGGAGCACTTTAGTAGGGTCTTGGTGGACTTGGTAGTGCCCTTAACCGATAGTAAGTAATTGTTGTTGTTGTGATTGTAATGACAGGTATTATGCCAGCGACGCATATGCTGCATACACATGAAATTGTTGAGCATAGGAACTTGCTGCTGCGAATGTTGCACACACATGGAGACAACGACAGGCGAGTGTTGCATGACGTTGATGCTGCGCTTGTTGGTATTGCTTCTTCCGTAGAAGATCAGCGCTTTTTTGGTTGTTGTTGTTGTTGTTTTTATTGGTGCAGCAACAGAGGAGACGTCGAACATAATATTGAAAGAAAGTAGTTCGCGCACGTGAGTGTTCACTGTATGTTAGCAATTGAAAGAGCTAATTTGTGTGCTTGTATACAAATATTTATAATATTTGAGATACTATTTGAATGTACAATATAGTTTTTTTAGGTTAATCGCGAGTCTTGCAAATATTTATTGCTTCTCACTTGATTTAGATGTTTTTGGATATGATTCAAAGAAATTACTGTTCTATGAATAAAATATCTTTATAACGAAGTTCAGCTGGTGATGCCATTAAGAAATAAATCTTCAATTGAACAGAATCGGTTATTCACAATTAGTATTCAATACTAATTCACTCAATGTTAAACGATTTCACGAATTTCCGTAAATTTTCACAATTCACTGTATGATTTTTGTTGGTTTAAAGCTCTCTCGCTCCTCTCTCTCTTTGAATAAACGATTCGACTTGCGATTTTAAATGTTGCTCTGTTCGCGACGGCCAAAGTTTTGTTACTAACGGATGCGGACTGATTCAACAATTCACTGGACTACAGCGAGTATTTTGTGCGGCGGTCACAAGCGACGACGTCAGCAAACTTTTGCTGCTGATTAACATGTTCTGCTGCCCTCAGCCTAGTTGATTGTATTGTGTTTTTGTCCTTTCTCTCTTTCTGTCAGCTGTTGATGCTGTTGCCGTGCCCCCAAATCTTACTCTATTTATGCATATAAGATGCTAGATTGATTTCTGCTAAGTTGTAACAACTGCTGAAGCTCCTACACATGCCCTATCAATATGCTTTCTCAAGTTTCGTGCTTATGTTAAAAATAAATTTTTATGCTAAATAGTGTACTCGATATTGCACAAGTCATCGTGCTGAAGCAAAAAAAATTGCATAAAAAAGAATGAGGTGCTCGTGGCAATATACTTAACAAACACAGCCATATAGATAATATATTCACATATGTAACATAAGTATTCATACATATTCGCCTAATATGCTGTGCTTATCAGTCAAGTAACAGATTAACAGCTTAAATATTTTGTTATTTTTTGTTGAGCATTGCGATCTTTGCAAAATGTTTTTTTTTTGTATACAGTCGAAAATGCCTTCAAATAAAAGAGTAGTGACATGCAGCATGCGAGAGAGTCTTGTGAGAGAGAGAGAGAGTTTAGTCTGATGCTGGTTTGGCTGATGCAACAATTGCTACGCATTACAACAGCTGCTGGCTTTGCTTCAAAAAGCACAGCTGATTTTTGCGCTTTGAGAATGTTGCCAGCGTCAAGATAAAGCTCAACATGTTCCTAAACATTTGCATGGTGTGCTTTTGCCATCCCAGTTTTGTTATGGCTCAACAGCGAAAGAACACTTTGTTGTTAACCCATCAACATGTAGATATAATTGCGCACAGCCTTGCAAATGGCTTATTAATAATATTGGTAACACTAAACTTTCTGTACCTAATTTTTTTTCCAAAACTTCAATATTTCTCGATCATTGTTTTTCTGAATATTAAGCTACATTTTTATGAAATTTTTATTTTGCTTCTCATCTGGTTTACTCATGTGTGCGTTTTCTTTGTTCTCATGTGCTATATCCTGACAGGCTCCGCTTCGAAATATAACGGGGCCTTACAAGAACGCATGAGATAGAGTGTTCGCTTACTCACTCACTCAGCAGTATTAGCGATTTCAAGGCGCTGTTACTTATCTGCGTAAGGTGTGACGGGGATGGCTATATGATTGTCAGTGTAACCGCTCTAACATTGGAAGATTTTAAAAGTAAATAGCCAGCAAAGTTAAATGGTATAGCGAATAAAGGATATATATATATTTAATAAATAACTCTTATATTATCAATTGATATCTTAGATAGTAACTCTATGGTCACACTGATTTGATTTGCATGTCTGCGATCTTCTTAATGCTGGGAACTACCCTTCTGAAATAACCGGCTAAACCAGTTTTCTATTCTCTGAAGATTTCGAAAGGTGTTTTTTTATGTATCCTCATATAGATCATTGAAATTAGCACGGAAAATTAAATTTTATCCATTCAATCTGATGTCCCATATTGAATATCGTATTTTGTATATCGTATTTAATATGCCTTATAAGTGCTAACTTTCAGCCGCACAATGCTAGATTTTATTTTTTGTGTACTGACATCCCCATATTAAACCGAAACTGTCTAGAGACTACATCAAGATTATCAATAAATGAATCTTATTTGTTTTGCCAATCGACATTTGAAAGCCCAACATTTATAATTTAAAACCTTGTTGGGGGTTTCATAAATCATACTTGCCGGTTAGCTGTTTAATCAAGCCACTTTGAAAGAAAGCCGCTCAAAGTGAATGTTCAAATCCACATACGTACATATATACAAATTTATTTGTTTGTACGTATTGCACGTATCTATTATGTCAAAGAGAGCAGCGCTAAGCTCGAGCTCTAAAAAAGAGATCAAAACTGGAACTGGAACTGGAATTCTATGCGATTTGAGTGCGCCGGGAGAAAGATGAGAGCAGACAACTGCTGACATCGAATTGAGTACCATGAATATGAAAAACACTTTTTGCAGATCAGTTGGACTCAAACCTACTGAGTCGACGGATTGATTTGAAGAGTCGTAATGCGATTTAATCTTTTATTTGCATCGTTGGTGTTGCTTTTGAGCAGTGGCAACTGTTCGCAGAAGCCACAGAATGTGCTGCTGCTTCTCGCTGACGATGCTGGCTTCGAGATGGGCGCCTATTTGAACAAGTACTGCCAGACGCCGAACTTGGATGCGTTGGCACGTAATGGATTGCTGTTCAACAATGCCTTCACCTCGGTGAGCAGCTGTAGCCCAAGTCGCGCTCAGTTGCTGACTGGTCAGGCCAGTCATGCCAGTGGAATGTATGGTCTGCATCAGGGAGTGCATAACTTCAATGTGCTGCCCGAGGTGAGTTCGCTGCCCAATGTGCTGCGTGAGCAAAGCAACGGACGCATCTTCAGCGGCATCATTGGCAAGAAGCACGTTGGGGCTGCCTCAAATTTCCGCTTTGACTATGAGCAGACGGAGGAGCAGCATTCGATCAATCAGATTGGTCGCAATATCACCAGGATTAAGAGGTACGCACGCGACTTCCTAACACAGGCCAGGCAGGGAGCGAGACCCTTCTTTTTAACGATAGGCTTCCACGATCCGCACCGCTGTGGACACATTACGCCGCAGTATGGTGAGTTCTGTGAGCGCTGGGGAAGCGGAGAGGAGGGCATGGGCACGATACCCGATTGGAAGCCCATCTACTACGACTGGCGAAATCTGGAGGTTCCCGCCTGGCTGCCAGACACCGATGTTGTTAGACAAGAGCTGGCTGCTCAATATATGACGATCTCTCGACTGGATCAGGGCGTTGGCTTATTACTGCGAGAATTGCAGACGGCTGGTGTGGCCGCTGATACTCTTGTTATCTACACCTCCGACAATGGACCGCCCTTCCCTGGTGGACGCACAAATCTTTACGAACACGGCATTCGCTCACCTCTGATCCTCAGCTCACCGCAGCCAGAGGCGCGTCGCCACGAGACAAGTGCGGCTATGGCCAGCCTACTGGACATTTATCCAAGTGTGCTGGATGCACTTCAGCTGCTACAGCCAAATGGAACTCGCTTCAGCGGCCAATCTCTGCTGCCTGTGCTTCAGAAGGAGCCAGAGCCACAGGAGAGCGATGCGGTTTTCGGTAGTCAAAGCTACCATGAGGTGACAATGGCCTATCCGATGCGTATGGTGCGTAATAGACGCTATAAGCTCATACACAATCTCAACTACTGGGCAGACTTTCCCATAGATCAAGATTTCTATACGTCGCCCACGTTCCAGCAGATCCTCAATGCCACTATAAATAAGCAAGCTTTGCCGTGGTATCGCACTCTCCAGCAGTATTACCAGCGACCCGAGTGGGAGCTCTATGACATCAAGGCGGATGCATTGGAGCGTGTTAATCTTGTGGATAAGCCAAAGTATAGTGCCACATTGAAGCAGTTGCGCCAGAAGCTCTTCAAGTGGCAAGTGGATACTGAGGATCCCTGGCGTTGTGCACCACACGCCGTCCTTCAGGCACAGGGAGTTTTCAAAGAGGATCCCGTATGCCTGACACTGGGCCACGAGGCGCTGCAAAGGCCGAAACGTAGGGTACTCACCCAGTACGAACAATACGTTGTTGTCTAACTAGGCTCGCGACACCTTATCTTGCTGCCCGGGCGATAAAATCAAGTAATTTTTAAAAGTTCAAACTGCACCTACTCATTATTATATTGTTTTGTCTAATCACAATCGAAGTGTAAATAAACTAAGGTGTTGATAAACCCACGTCACATTTTTGTAACAATTTTAATTAGTCAGCTTTCTAAATCGTTAAAAAAAGTTATAAGTTTTTATGATATCGACATTTTGAAAACGTATTAAGAATCTTTAAATTTCAAATACAATTTGGCAACAGCACAAGCTGAATAAAATCTATATAAATGAATCAAGTAATCAGTTTGGAAAAAACCTAACATTTCTCATATATAGATATAGATATTTTTTATTTTAATCTTACGTAGATGACCACAAATTCCATCAACAAAACACTGATTTGTAAACCTTGTTCGTTTATTTTAAATACAATATCTTTTATATTCATAGCTAAAATTATATAACATATGATTTTATATAATAAAATTCCGAACAGCAATATTGAAGGAAATTTATAACATCAAGATCAAATTAATTTTCGTATAATCATGCACTTATTATTGTTTATTGGTGGTTATGGTAAAATAGTGTTTGAAAATAGTAAAGACGTTATGAACTGTTATTTATTAAAGCGAATTTCTTCATCTTTGGATAGTTAACATAAGAAAGGTCGCACCCTTCACACAGTCTCGAATGCTGTGGCATTTGGTGGCATGACATCAACAGTTGTTGAGATGCGCAGGGGGCGATGTTGCGTCATGTTTCAATGTCAACTGGCAACTAGGACGTCCTTTTTCAATTTAATGGGGTGGTTGGAATAAGGGGTTCCACTGTCTCCTTCATTGTGCTTGCGGAATAACGAAAAACTTAATGTTCTCCCCCTGTGCTTTATTGGTGGCGCCGTCGACGTCACTGCGTCAGGTCCCTGGCACGTGCAGCATCCAAGTCAATGTTACGCAACACACATAACACATCCTCGGCGATGGGCCAAGGCCAAAGGGGGTGGAATGTCTGCTTTAAGGTCAACATGCAAATAACAAAACGCAAATTGGGTTTTCTTTTTTGTTTTTATGATTTTGAACGAAAGACACATTGAAAATTAAATGTAGTCAAATTTGGTTTTTTTTTTGTTTTTTTTTGGTTGCATAAATCAATTATTAGCGTAATTCTTATATAATTTGTGGTATTATTTGTATGTATGTAGGTATGTATATATTACGTTTAATTCATTTTCCACCACTCAAAATGCATAATTACAATTATTATTGTTTTAACTCTTGCCATTCATCATCATCGTCAATGCGTCAATAAAAACATTCGCCGTTGCCGTTTGAGCCAAATCTATTTTCTGTGGCCATTCTGGAAATGTCTGGCAAATGTCGCTAGTTTTATTTTCGCTTTCGTACATTTAAATTTAATTTGCTCATTAACTAATTTATTATCAGTAAATATATAATTGTGTATACTTTTGCTTCGATATATACATTCATATACGTGTATGTATGTATTTCGCATGTATGTATATTATGCACCACTTTTCTATTTTCCAACATGGGACTTGACTCGACTCTTTCTGCTTTTGGATATAAATACATTTAGTATATTCATCTAGGCATTTATTGTTAGTAAACTTCTTTTGCTTTTTTTTTTCGGTTAGTAATTTATTTTCTGTTTGCTATGCTTCGACTGACTTGACTGGATTTCTTGTGTCTCGCTTATGTTAACAGTTATTATAAACGTATTGTTGGTTTTTTCAGTTATTATATTCAAATTTTAACTAGTTATATGCTTTTATTTGCTTAGGAGGATTTTGTTACGTTGTTCATTACTTTGCTGTTAATGTATTACTGCTATTATTATTTGTATTAACGCTGCTGTTCAGTATATGTTATAATAAATACATAATAATAAATATACATGTAGATAATATGCTTAATAAATATATCTATATTTATACATATTTATATATGTATATATATATATTTTTTTGATTTATATAATAGTTATGTATATAAATAACAAAAAAACAACACACATAAAAAGGAGCAAAAAACGTAGGATACAAATTTATCTTGTTTCATCCTTGAATTGAATTGAATTGAATTTGAATAATTCTTTAAATTTTACAACAAACATTAAGACAGATTTTCCTTTTAAGGGATAGAGTGTGGGGAGTATTGTTTTTGCACAATTATCATAATTGGGTATATATGTATATATATATTATAAATTTAGGTATATTAGGTATATGAATTAGGTAGGTAGCGTTAGGTATTCTATATAGAAATTTGCTTAGAGAGCGCAATGGAAATTAGAATAAACTACAACGAACAATGAGTGAGGAAAAGCAGAATAATTCGCAACATAGTATTTATGTCTGAATATATGTATGTACGTATGTGTTTGTATGCAATATGAGTATCTAGGTAATTAATATTTGGGATTTGGATATGGTGCCAAGCTATGTATGTACGTACGTACGTATGTGTTAATACATTTTTGCATATCTGTATCTATGTATATAATAATGTTGGTTGATTTTAGCATTTAAAATTGAATTCAAAATTGAACAATTTGGAGACATTCGTGAATTGGAAACGCATGGAAAGTTCTATTCATTTGTTTAACGATTTGTAAATTTAGTTAGTATTACACACATAATTACATACTTTAATTTAATTTGTAGTTAATAATTTGTAGTTATTGTGTTTGCCAACTGGTAATATTTTCGCATTTAATTTTGTATTGCTGTATTGCATGTTGCATTTGCAACATTAGCAATTGCTTTTTCAATTGATGATGTTTTCGTTTTTTGTTGTTGTTGTTCTTTTATGGCCACTTGAATGTGCTGTGCTAGCTAAGCCGTAACCGTAACTCTCTAACCATAATAATCCATCTACATATATAGGTTTGTTTGCCAAGCTGGGCGCCGATAACGACGACGAAACCAACATTCAGTTAAATTATATGTACGCCAATGCTGCATGCAATCTAGTTCCCATTGGGCAGAGGAACCTGCACCTGCACATACGACTGCGGGAAGTAGCCAGTTCGGCCATTGACGGCACCTTCGTACCAGTTGTCATCGACACGATTGAGTAGCGTGATGATGTCATTCTCCTTGAAACCCAGTTCGCCGGGATTCTCGGGATCGAAATCGTATAGAGCCTGGCAGCAGGGCTGCTGCTGGCGTTGTGGTGTGACGGCCATAGACTTGGCGGGCGAGCGCATCGGCGAGGGCAACGGCGAGGCGCTCGAGCTTATGTGGGACGGCGTGCCGTCATCTAAGAGGCCGCCGCCACCGCCGTCCAAGTTCAGATCGAGCAGCGTCTTGGGCACAAATTCATTGCGTGGCCGGCTCTCTGCCTCGGCGCGCTTCTCCTGTAGCGTCTCCTGCAGGCCACGCAGCACATCGGCGCATTGAGAGTGAAAATCGTATAGTGCTTCAGCAAAGGTGACGAGCTGTGAGACATGTTCGCTATCGTTCTCCAACAAATTGAACATGCCCACTTGAGCCAATTGCAATGACTCGGCAAACTTGTCCTCAGCACCACGAATTTCATCATCTTTGGCCTGCCGGCGACGCTTACAGTCAAAGTCGAGACGCCGGCCCTGCAGCTTCTTTCGATGGTGCATAACCTCCTTGAGGTCTTTGGTCTGCATATGATGCAGTGGCTCCAAAAAGTTCTGCTTGATGTTGTCGTCCAGCGAATACTTGACGTCGGCCATTTGTTTCAACGCTTCGCCGAATTCGACGAGCGCCTGCGCGAACACGCTGTTGTCCTCGCCGAGCTTCTTACCATAAGTCAACATGCACTCGGCCAGCAGTCCCTCAGGCTGTGGATACGTATTGGATTTCGCTTGTCCCGACAGCTTCGAGATGCCCTTGACGGCGGCCATTTTGGCCCGTGCCGTTGGATTTGGCTGCAAAAACTCTTTGGTCTTCAGTTGCAGCTCTTCCACCAACTCTACAGTGACATCCGTCTTACGCTCCATATCCACAAAATCCAAATCCAGCTTGGTGCCCTCCGCACCGCCCATTTTCTCCGTCACATACTGATTCGCCTTGTTGATCTGCTTCTTCAGTCCGGCGAAAGCCATCGCGTTGCTTTTGATATTAATTTTGTTGGTGTTGTTGCCACTGGTGCTCGGTATGGATCGATGTCAACGACGCGGTTGCTGTGAACGGGTTTTACTTGAGTTAGTTGCCTTGCCAATTGATGTTACTCTTTAAATAATAAGCCACAATAAGTACATATAGATAATTTTGTATTTTGATTTCCCTGCCTTTTAATATACGCTATGATTTTTATACTTTTCTATTTTTAACGTTTGGACGACTTACGCGGCGTGCACTTTTCTGTTGGGGGTGGATACGCTGGCTGCTGGGGCTGTCTCGAATTGAGGCTGCTTGCAAGTGTATGTGCGTGTGTGTGTGTGTGACTGGAAGAAATTGTGGTAAACGGCAATCGCATAGATTTATGTATGTTTTAATTTTGCACTTTCACTCGTTTTGTTTGCGCTGCACGTTCTGAGGTATCTCTTCTTCGCATGCAACGCAGACACTTCTTAAAATTTTTACTGGCCAAACCTTGAAGTTTTGCTTGACGTTTGGCTGCGTAATGTTTGAAGGACTGTCGTTACTACTACTATTCTCCCTCTGCCTTGGGGCTGGTGTGTTAGACGCGGGGGTCGTTTTTCTTCAACGAACTCAATCGATTTTTTGCTGTGTACAAAAATTTTAGTGATGCACAAAACATCGATGCCGATACATACGCTCGCTGCTCACATTGCGTTAACATGCTGAATTCTAATATGTTAACCAACAGTACCATTTAGGTATAACACTTTCCAAGCTAACAGAATTGGTTAAATTTTATTTAATTTTGCATGCGATTAAGCAAAATGTATCTCAGTTGGATAACAAACAGAATCATTATAAATTTTTCAACTTACTTTGCAATCAAATAATCCAAGAACTTGCTTAATTACCCTTTAACCTGTTTTGTAATATATTTGCTGTTGAATATGCAGTTCAAATATTCTGTTATCCCGCTGTTAGGTTTGCTGTTAATACTGACTGTTACATTTGAAACGAATGTATTCTTATTTTTAATTTGTTGGTACCTAGTGAGTGTTTGATTTATGCATGCATATAAAAGCACCTCAAGAGAGAGTTTGAGTGTGTGGTCTGTCTTAAATTTGTAAGAGATAAAATTGGTTGGCTTTGTATTTCCAATGTTTTTGTTTGTTTGCCAATAACATTAAACATACATATATCTGATAGAATTAATAGCATTTTGTTTAAATGTATGTAGGCGCATTTATCGTTATTTATTTAATGAGTTCTGCGAATTTCGCAATATTGACGCAACTATTAATTAGTTTTTAATGTGTACCCAACCATTGTTAGCACTTTGTGACTGAAAATGCATAAATCATAGACAAACACAAATTTTAAATCAAACGTTGAAAACACAACAATAATTGTTTACTCAACTTCTTTTTATTAATTTGTGTTTATATTTATTTGTGTAATTATGCTTTTTTTTTCTGTCGTATTTTATTATTCATGGTTAAATATAATTAAAAAGGATTTAACTAAAAATCTGTGATAAAATATTTGGAATTTCTTTTTCACCACCTTACGTCTTAAAATGAGAAGGCAACTTTTGCCAACTGCTCGCTTTTATCTTTGAGAGATAACCCCTAAAGGGGATTACGCTACCACATATGATAAACAAATATTAAAGCATGTAAATCAGTTCAATAGCCAGAGCGAGATGGCATGCTGATAACAATAGGCAACATTTCTGTGTTCCTATGTTTGTATATAAAGGCAATCCAATGCCTGGCCAGATATTAGTCTCTGTCCGAAACTAGTACAACGACTGAGATCCACTCAGAAAGAAAACGAAACATGAAATTCGCAATTGTTTTACTTGTCGCCAGCATCGCTTGCAGTAATGCACAGGTAATAATATTAATAATCTTGTAATAAGCTTCAATTGTTGATAAACTGATAAATTGATTACAGGTCTTTGGTCCTTTTGCGAGCAATAATCCATATGCTTCAGCATTCAATCCATATTTGAATGGAGTATTCGGTGGAGGAGCTGTTGGACAAGCTGGAGCCGCAGGGCCTGCGGGAGCAGGTGCTGCTGCCCCAGCTCTTCCTCCTGCAGCATCACCATTCGGCGGTTTCTCCGTCTCCGTCTTCTTTCAATCCTTCGTGCTGCAAAAGGAGGCCGATCGTCTGCTCAACCAGCCCAACTTCCCCGCTGATCTGGCCGAGCGCGTTAACACCACACTCGAAAATGCCCAGCTCGGTTTTTCCAACTGCGACACCGCCACGCTGCCTTGGCTGCAGATCCGTTGCATCAAGCCCGCCGTTACCATTGCCAAGAACGACCTTAAGGCCATCGATGATGAGTGGCAGGCACGTTTGACGGCGAACCCAGCGGCACCAGCTGCCGTCGGTGTTCAAGCCTAAGATGAGCAAACCAATTTTTTTGATACCCCAGAAAGACATACTAAGTGCAATACACCAACATAGATTCGAAATAGTACTTAAATAAACATTTAGAATGCATCTGAACTTCAAGTGAATACGATTTGGGTGCGTTAAGGGTGGCAGGAGGCGGTGGTTGGGGCATCCTTGACCAGTGCCCGAACATGCTATGCTTTGATGTGGCTAAGTTTGCTCAAGTGTTTTGCACAGCTATACTTTATTAAATTTCCTGCTATTACGAAATTTACCCCCCAACTGTGCGATTTGGGGAATTGGGTGCAAATATTTCGGTGACCTACCCGAAACCTCACCCACACCCACACCCAGACCGACACCGACAGCTGTAAGCTTAGTTCTCAACTGTCCTCTACAAGGCTAGGCAAAAACTTGACTCTTTTTGACCAAATATTTAAATTCCTTGACATTATTTACTCGCCTTTCCGGCATTTTCTCGTTTCCATTTCGCCTCCTCATCCGCCACCTTATCCCGAGCGAGTACACATTGTGCAAATTGTTGCTAAGCTTTCGACATACATTCCTTTCCTTTCCTTTCCTATGCATTCATCAATTTTGGACAGTGTATGATTTTTGTACGCATGTCGAAACCGAACCGAAAGTGGCTTAATGTTGATTTATGTGGCCAATGCAATTTCAATTATCATTGTCCTAGCCATTGTCCTTTCAAATCGACATGTCCTTTTAATACTTCGTTTTTCTCTTCTTATATGCGTCAGTGCACAGTTTGATTTGGTACCATCTCTGTCGCCAGGCAAATAAAATTTTGAAACACACACATAGAGAGAAGGAGAGAGAGATAGGAAAATAACCGGTAGCATTAAGGGGATTAAATGGTTTGGCTTAACGAGCCAAACATTTGCCGCAAATGACCAAAAGCAAGGCCCATGGAAAATTGAGCCAAATGACGCATACGCCTTGTCGACGACGTTCTGAATGCGGCAAAAGCACATTCAAATTCAAATTCAAATATGTAATTAAATGTAAATTTTGAAACAGCCGCTAGTCATATCAGCGCAGCACTTGCTTTACACACACACACACACACATAGACAAAACGTTGACAAGGCGAATTACAAGGACCAAGGCGAGTGCAAAGTTTTGTCACTTAATTGAAATATTTGCCCCAAGATTGAAACTTGCGCTCTGTTGTTTGTGTCATTACAACTACAACAAATATGCCAATGTGTGTGTGTGTGTGTGTACGTCTCGCTTGAACTTTACCAAGTTCTCTTGTTTAACCGACAGCCACGCCCATTCACCATTCACCACCCATTTCCGACCAAGCGCACCCCTCCGCCTTGTAGCTAATGCAAAAGTTGCCGCATTTCCAACGCTTAAAAAAGAAGTGGACAAAATAAAACCAGGCCGCATTTGGGCAGACTTCTGCCAAATATATGCTAAAATTGGTAAGCAAAACAAATAATAAATAAAGAACAGTTTGTTTTCGGATGCTGAATTGTAAATACTCTTTTGAATATATTAATATGTTTATGGTAATTTCAAATGCTCAACTAAAGCCTTTTTAAATCCATATTCCCATTGTAACATTGCGGCTTGGTTCGTGTGTTATGACAAAACAGGAATACTCTTTATGAGGGTATGCTAAAAGCTGGATGGTACATGTTTGTAAATATGTTTGGGTTTTTGTGGATTTGTATGCAAAAGTTTCGCCCCAAACAGCAGGCAACTTAAACAGCAACAACAACACAATTTTTGCGGCTTTGGCATGTCAGGCTTTGTTAAACAACGAGTATGGGTGTGTTGTGGCTAGAATGGGCAAGTGGGAGGATGGATATGTTGTCATTTTGGGTCGAAATTAAGTAAGCAGTAAAGGAGCATCAGTCAGTCGAATGTGAGTTTCCAAATGACCAATGCTGACCATGACTCACATCCGGTTGGTGTTTGTTTTTCTCACCTGTTATGTTTGCTTAAGCTTAGCTGTGAAATTTATGCCAGTTGTTGTAGCGCGATTTCCGTTGCTCACTGATAAGCAATCATATCTATATACGTGTATATATAAAAAATATCTTGCTTTATTTGACTATGCAAAGCAGTTGTAAAACTTAATTGGGTTAAAGATGTTAACAATGATCCGTTGCGTCTGAATAACATTGTTGAATACGCTTTAAAACCTAAGATAAGATATAATAGAGATACATGCTACCTTTGACTCGATTAAAATATGCCTCATACAGTTTGCACTTGAATCTAGCCAGAGAATGTCGACTGCAACGCTGCTCGTGATCTCAGTTTTGTTGTGCCTGGTAAGACAGTAAACTTTAACCAAGTAGGCTTCGATTATGAAGATTTGTTCATTGCAGCAGTTGCAGGTCTTCGGCCAAGAACCCACCATTGAGGTGCTTCTGTTGCGTTCCAAACAAGCCGAGGCAGCTGTGCGTCAGGCACTCGAGGAGAAACTTCCGCCCAGTGCAGAGGCGCGCCAAGAGGGAGCAGAAGTGCTGGCTACATTGCAGCGAGCCCTTGAAGGGTGCGACCAGGAGCTGCGAATCAACAAGCAACCGGCAATATACAACACTTGCGTCAGCACATTTCAAGGATTGGCCATGGCTGCAATGGGTGAACTGGCTGGACAGCATTGGGCCAAGTCTGGAGCATCACGTCCAAGCCTCTTTTGGTAGAGATTTCAAAATAAACTAAATTTCATTCGAGCTTGTTGCCAGAAGCTATAAAATAAATTCTTAATATACTATGCTGCATGCACTTCTCTGGTTTTAATGACTGGTTCATTCATAGCTTGGCGTCATCAAAATCTTTAAGGTGATGTATTGCCAAGATAGCCAAAACAATGAAGAAGTATGCGTTGAGTGGAGCGACGTTGTCAGAATCAGCATTTTGGCTAGCAGCATCTGATAAAGTTTTTGGCCAAACTGCTGACAGACACAAAAATGTAGCTTTGTTGGATGCTCGGAGTTGTATTCTAATTAGACAGTGTGTGCGTCGAGTGTGTGCGTCGAATCGTGTATTTGTATCTCTGTGTGGGTGTGTAAGCTTCTTTTGCTCATTAGAGCCAATGTGCGGGAGGCGTCGACGTCTGGCACATACAACTGAGTAATTATCATCATTAAACGCAATAAGAAGCAGTCAAAGCAAATAGCGACATTAACGTAGTGCAAATGTGTGCCAAGGCAGATGAAACGAGCGAAAGTTGAATACAACTCTTTGGGTATGGAATCAAAAACAGACTTTGAACTCGGATTTGTTCAAAGTTTTAAGTACTACTACTACTATATGCTCAAAGGACTTCTGCATGCATTGTTTAATCTTTTAGGCTTATTAATATATCTTCAAAAGTTACAGATCTTCTAGGACATAACTTTGACAGTTTTTCAGTTTATTTTTTCTATTAGGATTGGTATATTTTCTTTGAACTTACGGTTTTATATATATATCTATATTATATATATATTTTTTTTAACATTTTTGCATCATTTTTGATAGTTGCTCTAATCATTTTTTTTGTTGAATTTTTTGTACCTTTTTTAGGCAATTTCTTCAATAGTTTACTTGTTTCCTTAGGCTTTTGAGTCCTCTGCAGTGGTTTCTGTATCTGAGGGAGGTGCATCTGGCTTGGGCTCATCTGTATTGCCAAAAACGCAAATTGGGCACTGCACATCATAAGAAAGTTAATAAAAGTATTGCAGCAAAAAGGTTATCTCTGTTAAATATACTAACCTTCTCCTTAAGCACAATACGATACTTAGGATGGCTATTGATATCAATGAAATAAATGCATATTATAACAAACCTTTTAATGACAAAATCAGGACCTACCTAATGCCATAGACAATTGGATTGTAGACAGCGCTTGTTTTGGCAAATGTGGCGCCCCAAATAGTTGTCAGTGGCGTCAGGCCGTCAATCTTGAACAAGCCAAAGTAACAGATGACCAAATAGGGGCTCCAGGCCATAAACCAAAGTGATATGGTTGTCAGAGCCACCTTGAGGATATTAATCAATTGTATAAAAACACAAAAACTTGTTAACTTGATAAATTAGGTTAAACCTTGGCTAGCTTGCCCTCAGCACTCTTGTCACAATCCTCGGAGCTGCGCAACGATTTCACATTCATCTTCTTGGCCTGCTCTCGCATTGCATTCTCATGAGCAGTAACAGCCTATAAAATAGGACTTAAGTTGAGCTACAAATATCGATTAAAGAGTTCAACTTACCGCAATAATGTACCAGTAGGAGAAACAGATTAGGAAAAGTGGCACATAGTAAACGAATATCGAATAAGTTATGAGATAGGAACGCGGATTCCATTGCCTGGTCATGTAGTCAATGCTGCAAGCGGTTAAGTTACCCTCAGGCACATAACTGCTCCAGCCGATTAGTGGCATTATGGTCCAAAAAGTTGCCATCAGCCAAATAAACAGAATCTTCATGATGGACAGCTTAATTGTCATAGGTGTTCCATTGATGCCCCTTACAATAACATTATAACGATCGAAGGCAATCATACACATTGACCAAATCGATACGCAACCAAACATTGATCCGCAGACAGCATAAATGTCACACCACAATGGCCCCAAGATCCACGTTTCAAAGTAAAAGTTAATCAACATTATGGGTGACTGTGAGGCCATCATGCAAAAGTCAGAAAATGCCAGATTCAAAACGAGAAGGTTTGCGGGTGTGCGCAACGATTTGGTGCCGCCAAAGATGTAGACAACTACTCCATTGCCACAGCAGGAGATGATGAAGATAATCAAAGTAAACATGCCCAGAATTTTGCTCATCGTTGGATCCATTGGCGCAAAGCGACTCCAATAAGGATTGACAAGGTTTGCCATGTCTGGCAGAACCTGCGATATAAAGGTACAGTAAATGTGTATTCTAGACATTAATTTTTTTTTAACATATTTAAGTTAAAAAAATTCGGTTTTTTGGCTAAAAATCAATATTAGAAAAAAAATACACAATTCATTATTTTAATTTATGGGCTTATAGATGCAAATAAACTTTTTATCAATGATAGAGCTTAAAAAAATAAATGAAAAATAAGTTACTCACGTGTAAAAAAAAAAATTGCTACGTTTATAAAACTTGATAATTGGAGCTTTATTTATTCATTCATTGAGAGAAAAAAATTGATGTCATTCGTGTGTGTGTATTAATGTGTGGATGTATGTTATTTTTATGCTATAGCTATTATCAATCATATTAGCATTGAACAGAGTATTTTTATTAAGTTGATTAATTTGATTATGAAAGTGCATTTCACGCAATTAAAGTTTGTTTTTTCACAATAAATGTCCTATTAAAGTCTGGATCTATTTGCATGCTTGATAAATGAAAATACATAAGTTACGTTTTTTTAAAGTTGAAGCATCATTTAATAATTCATCAAAGATAAATTGACATTATTAATTTGGCTGATAAAATTGTAAAAGCAAAGCTATATTTTATTCAAGCCGATTTGCTTAGTTCTCAACACAGACTCACATTGTCGAGCACGGAGCCATTTCCACTTGCCTGGGCCTGGAATCTTGGCCCAAGCTTAGTGCCAGACACGGCAACTGCGAACGTCTCTGACAACAATCTGCGCTCCATGGTCAGCTTTGCCCGACCGTGATTAAAAAGTACACATTAAGAGATCCGGGCCAACAGAATTAGCTGGCCGTTGGCAGTGACTTTTATAGCCAAGTACCGTATCGTAAGCCAATTAGTAAAAGATCGATAGAATATGCAAAATAATAAAACGCTGTCAGATCAAAGTCATATTTAATTCTCCACATACATACTTGTGCAATAGCAATAGCATAATAATTTTCACACATCTTTTAAGTTCGTAGCACCGTTTGAATTTAAAGCTTAGACAAGAATTTCTTGCCACATTTTAGACAGAGTTTTTTTGTATGACATTTGGGCACTGAACACGCAGTACATGGTTCCATTTGAATGTCGCTGTTTGACTGGCACTGCTGATTACAATCGATGTCAAAGCTGTCATGACCATCACTATAGTTCTCTGGCTTATTAAGGTTTAACTTCTCGTATTCCTGCAGATCTGTCTCATCGGAGCTAGGCAAATCATAGCGAATAATGCTAACTTGCGTGCCAAGTATAAGCTGTTTGCAGCACTCCTTGATTTGGTAGTAAGCATTTCGAAAGGATTTTATCTTGTGTCCCTAAGGCGAAATTTTGTATATTCAATTCAGTCCATTATGTTTAATTACTCACCGGCGAAAGATTAATGATGGGCTTGCCATTCTTGCCGTATGCGCTAAGTACGACAACCTGAGACGTTCTTTCAACGTGATTGGCTTGCATCCAGTTGCGCAACTCTTTGTGCACATGTGGGTTTATAGTTATGATATAGTCAAAGTAATAAAAGTCTGCAATCGACACCTGCCAAAGCGTAAACGCTTAGTAAGATAAAAGTAATCTATAGATGGTATAACTACCAGGCGACAAAAGTGATCGGAACGCAGTCCGTGCTCTTTCAGTATGCGTAGGCATCTTGCGTTTGGACGCCTTCCAATGTTCCAAGTTCGTAAAGCGGCACTATCGACCTCCCAGTAAAGACTGGTCTTTTCCATTAGATTCTGCATAATAGCTTCAGCCATTGGCGAGCAGCACGAGTTGCCTGCAGCAAATGCTTACCCAATGTTTATTATCTACATATTTATTTATCAATAAAATACTGACCCATGCATATGAAAAGCAGTTTTTGGTATGTCATTGCGCCTCCTGGCTTATTTGCTACTGAGAATTTGGCTATTATAAAATAAGAATACTCTTACAGTATATATTGTATATAAATGTATGATAAAGCTTTGAATTAATTTTTTTTATTGAATTTAAACTTCAAATCAAAAGGTTACTGAGTCGACTGCGTCAGTTGAAGAAAGCTGAATCTTTCTCTCTTTATCAAGCTGCCAGCAAATTTCACAAATTAACACAAATGAGCCATGTTCCAGTTAATGTACGACAAGACTTCAACTGCGACCTCAGACACGACCCGCCTCATGAACTCTCTGCGCTGCTCTGCTCTGCTCTGCTCTGCTTTGAGCGAGCATTATTCTCGCACCAAATTGCACAGTCTATTTACTATGATTTTCATTGTTGTGAGTGTCTGTGTGTGCAAGTGGGAGTAAGTTTATGTAAGTGCACTTTTGTGCCTGTTGCTGTCTGCTTCACTGGCTGCCCTCTGGACCATCCGAAACTTCATTTCGTCGCACTAAAAAGCGCACAGTGTGTCAAGCTCATCAAGTTTACAAACGAATAAATATATTGCAATAAACGAATATTGTAAAATAGATTTTACCGATTGTTCAAATCATTTCAAACTCTTTAATAATTTACTACTCGAATTTAGTCTTATAAAAAAGAAATATTTAATATCGATTATCAAGCGGCATAGTTATCTAAGTAAAGAACAATGTGCAAGGCGGCGATTTAGTTGCAAGTCGACGTCTGTTGACTTGGCAAATGTTTGTTTTACGCCCACTTGCTACCTGCCACCTGCCACCTCGTTTGCGTTGCAGTGTGGCAAAGCAAAAGGCATTAAAAAACAAGTAAGAAGGCTCTAGTCGAGATATCTCGACTAGACGATACCCTGATCCCTATACTTTACGCCAGTGGTCGGGGAACCTGGGTAAATTACCTCGAATGGGGTAAAAACGCAATTTTTAGGGGTAAACAGAAACTTCTGTGAGTGAAAAGTATATATTTTTCTTCGCCATGGGGTAATATCAACTAACACATAAATATTTTGTAATGTTTGTGTAATGATTAAAAAAGTTTAAACGAACTAAGACTCAATAACGAATTTAAAACTCAAAATGCATAAAGTTCTACAACAATGGGCACTCTTCCTTATAAATTTTCCCATTTTGCCAAAATACTGCCAAGTTTTCGTCGAGTTTTTGCTAGTCTTTGACTCAAGTATACCAGGCGCACAGAATCAGCAGCAAGCGATGCATAAATTCTCATTATATACATTTGCATACTTTAAGGCTGGCTTTTTTATTCACAATATAATTAATTGTGCAGCATACTTTTGTAGCTAAATATATATATTTGCATACTTTTAGGCTGGCTTTTTAATTCATATTGTCCTTTATACTTTTGTAGTTAAATATAAAAACCAATGCTATTGCTGCTTATTCTGTTCGCCTGGTACTTGGAGTCGGAAATACTTAAGAACTCGATGAGATCGCAAAAGAATATCGCCGAGCTTTCGTCGAGTTTTTGATAGTTTTTTCTAGTTTTTGACTCAAGTATACCAGGCGCACAGAATCAACAGCAAGTGGTTTGAATTGACTTTAATAAACGGCCTATGTCGTATGCAATGATTTTTTCCTTTTTTATCATAGTGTCGCACCAATTAAATATGAAAGAATAAGCGATCTGCCTAAAAGTATGCCATATTATTTTTAGTGGGTAATTTAGCCAATGCATCAACCTTATGTTTCCACACAGGGTGCTACCAACCTAAACAAAAATATTTTGGAGTAATGATTAAAAATTCATTAATTTATTAATGATTAAAAATTCATTAATTCTAAGAAAAACATTTTTATTTAAACATAAGAACAAACGAGAGGCACCTAAGTTTATATGTATATCTAATTACAGTCTATGTCTTATATTATTATTAATAATTGATTGTAGATTTTTTATAAGATTTTTTGGTTTTTGAAGTAAATAAATACGATCTTAAGCGATACGAGCAATACAAAAATATCTTATTTTTCCTTTGTTGGGTGGGAATCACAACCATCCTTGACTGCAAAACCGATGGATCCTTAATGATATTGACGAATTTTAACCTAAAATGTGTTGAATTTTTTTTTAAATAGTCCTAAGCCACTTAAATCCTTACGGATTTTGAAAGGACATGTTGCGTAAGAGTTTCAAGGACCAACTCTATCGAACTGCATTCAAGGATTATGGGGTCATCTAATAACAAAAACACTTGTTAAAATTTCTTTCTACGGCCGAGCGAAAATAAGAAAAAACCACAAAAGTGCAGTTTTCTCGGAAACCACAAGGACGATTTGAATGTCCTTTGGCCAGTTGGTAGCCCTGGTTAAAACAAAATGTCTGACACAGGACACGTGCGAATCCTTTCTGATTTGGCCGAGTTATAACCAATTTTCTGTTTTAAACATTTATCCTTTTCTTTCAGCTCTTTGAAGGACTATCGTCCTTTGCACTACTTTGCTCGTATCGGCGGGCATAGGCCTACCTGTGGTCCAAAGGACATTCGGATAGTCCTTAAAATAGCCGAGTTATAGACGATTTTGTAATTTTTTAAATTTTTTCTGACCTACCCCCTGTAATATTTTTCGAACATTTTTTTTCGCGAATCCTGGGGATCCTTATAAGCAAATCGATAGATCTTCTTGCTGTGAGTTCAAAAATATATTTTCCTTAAAGATCCTTAAGGAAATGTTCAAGCTATGGCTTAAAATCTAATGTCCTTTTTGCCGAAAATTTATATATAAGTATAAATCGGCCAAAACTTTACGGATTTTCAAAAACCATGGTGCGTTGGATCTGCATGGAAAACCTCTTTCGAACTGCATTCAAGGATAATGGGGTCATCTAAGAACAAAACACTTGTAAAAATTTCACTCTAGGGCCAAACAAATATAATAAAAACCCATAAAAGTGCAGTTTTCTCGGAAACCACAAGGACGATTTGAATGTCCTTTAGCCAATTGGTAGCCCTGGTTAAAACAAAATGTCTGACACAGGACACGTGCGAATCCTTTCTGATTTGGCCGAGTTATAACCAATTTTCTGTTTTAAACATTTATCCTTTTCTTTCAGCTCTTTGAAGGACTATCGTCCTTTGCACTACTTTGCTCGTATCGGCGGGCATAGGCCTACCTGTGGTCCAAAGGACATTCGGATAGTCCTTAAAATAGCCGAGTTATAGACGATTTTGTAATTTTTGGGGATCCTTATAAGCAAATCGATAGGTCTTGTTGCTGTGAGTTCAAAAATGTATTTTTCTTAAAGATCTTTCAGGAAATGTTCAAGCTATGGCTTAAAATCTAATGTCCTTTTTGCCCAAAATTTATATATAAGTAAGAATAAGCGATCCGCCTAAAAGTATGTATACTTTATTTTTTATTATTTTTAGAGGGTAATTTAGCCAATGCATGAACCTTATTTGTTTCCACACAACAGCGGTCGAGGAACCGCTATGGGGTAATATCAACTTAACTTAACTTCTGCCTGTTACATACTTTTGCACAAAACCATTATACCCTTTTTTCCCATTTTTAATGGGATCAGGGTATAAATATTGGACTGGCAGGTGGGTGGCGGCTGGGTCGTGCCAAAAAGAATGTCAAGTGCTAGCTGGTGACCTGACCGCGCTCCGATGTGAGGCACATACCAAATTGGCTCCCAGGTGGTGGTGGGCATAGAAACGATGGGTTCAGCGAACTGGACCAACGCCATGTTCCACATATGCAAATGCATAGCTTTGTGGTTGTTATCCCCCCCGTGCGTATATTGTAATGATAGACTGTGCCAGCATTCGAAGCTACACACACATACAAATTAAACAATGGACTTTGATTCTTTTTTTCACTTTTTGTATTATTTCTATGCAATCAGACTGTTATTAAGTAAGAAAGAGAAAGAGGGAGAGGGAGAGAGGATGATGACTGAAAGCATTTTCCGAATGTTTTCCCATTTTCACAGGCAACCAAACTTTTCAACTGACTGCGGCAGGCAAAATGATTCCGGGTGGCTGGGAGTTTGCCCGTCTGCCAATATCCAATTGGAATTGCATTGAACGGCTAAATTGAAAACTGAAAAGCATATTTCACTTATCACTTTTCACACAAAACACAACACAGGAACAAAGCGGAGGGACCGACAGAGAGAAGTGGTGTAGCTTCGGTTAAAGCGGAAGAGCACAAAACGAATGAAAATGAAATTGTAAAAAGTAAAACACTGAAGCAGTAAAAACAACAACAACAGCAACCATTATGGCTGACTGCCTGCTCAGCCAATACAATAATAGTATTTCAATGTATGTGTGTGTGTGTGTGTGTGTGAACCGATCATTGGATAGGTAAAAAGGGTTTCTTTGGGTGGGGCACCACATTGTTGTTTTAATTAAAACCAAACCCAGAGCTGTTGCACAGCCCGAACTGGACGAAAAAGAAAGAGGAAAGAATCCAAAGTGAGCAACCAGAGAGCTTGATACTAGATTGAAAGTAAACTGTTGAATATTTAGTGCATGGCGGCAAAGTAAGCAACACAAAATAACACAAAAGAGAAGTGAAAATTATTGAGCACAAAAATGTCTAAGTATAGGAGGTACACCAGTCACAGTAAAGAGGCGGAAACCTGAAACTGTGTGCGAGAAACAGTAACCCAAATGCTGTGGTTGTTCGAATGGACACACAAACAGTCACCAAAATGCAGTCACTTAAAAGTACAGCAAGACGGTTGGCAGAAGTTTGTGCCAATTTAACTGAAACAAACAACAAAATAAAAATTAAAAGTAGAAATCAAGTAAAAAATAAACAAACAAAAAAATAGAAGCAATAGCTAACAGCGTTCTAGTTGCTGTTGCTGTTGCAATTGTTGTTGCACGTTGTTGACCGCAAATGCAATTTACACCACAACAATCAGCGGCAAACGCAAAACGCAACAGCGGCAGAAGAAGAAACTAATAAAAAAAACGATGTTGTTTTTTTTAACATCAACAACAATTTTTTTGCCATCAGCATTAAAAAGCAGCAGCAGCAGTACCCAGCAAATGCATTAACTGACCAGTCTAACTGGCCAAAGAGGGCAACGAGGGTTTCGGGTGTTTGTGTATGTGTTAGTTTTGGACTGGGCTGAGGCATTGGCTTGAACTGTGTAGAGTGCTACAGCAAAGGCAGCATCATAGCACACACAAAATTTAGAGGCAATGGCAGCCACGACGGGAACAATGGGTTAGGAGATGGGTTGCCGGTGTGTGCTTGCAGAGCGCGGCGCCGCTGATTGAGGTTGAATGAATTTTTGGGTTTACGTTTCAAATTAAATTTGCCGGAAGCGTGCGCCGTTGTCGATGGTATGAATGTATATGCATTCATATGTATGCGTGTTTGTATGTGGGAGACTGGTTACCCTGGCATAAGTCGTTGCTCTTTTTCACTATTCGACATCCGATATGCTGGTTGCATGCAGTACATAACTCGCGTATTCCTAAATAAACGCCATTACAACATTTTGGTTTGTGTTCGCTCAGCTCTAATAAATGAATTAAAATGCATATGCTATGAATTGCATTACGAGAGGCTTAACATGACTCGAGTGGAGTGCTTCATGCACCTCTGACCCAAGGTTCGAACTCATAAATATTTATGAAACCGACCGCAAGGTGGAATCTCTTGCAGAGTTGGTCAACCGTTGTTGGTCAGTTCAGTTGGGTTGGCTTAAAGTTTGGTTGTCGCTGTACGTACTGTTCGCTGTCATGATTGAATTGGCCATCTCGGCCATGCCCCTGGTGCTTGGCGGTAAAACATTCCATCATTGCCTCTATGTTCGTAGTCCTTGTCAGGTGAAATGATAGCACGAAATAAATGAGCCTGTTTTGTTTGCCTGTCATTCAGCACTAGTCAAATGTGCTGGCTACTCTTTAGATTCGCATCATTAATGAATAATGAGTATGGTTAGGGGCAAAACAAAAATAAATGCGAATCTTTTGTACATGATCTACGTCAAGATACGCTAACATATCTTTTTTATAGATAATAAAATATAGGTCATTATCAGGTTAAAATAGAATGTTTGTTTGTATTGGAAATTATATCTCAGTTAACATTCTTGAGCCGGTTTACTTTAAAGACAGACAATTCATATTTATGCTAAATCATCTGACCTAGAATTTCTACATTTTAAATATCCCAATACACTTGGAAAGCATAAAGCAAACATTAGCTAGTTAAAATGGCAAGACAAAGGTCTTGTATTACCAACATTGACTCCGACCGGCTGAGACTGCGATGCCGAATGCGATTTGCCTTGGCCGATAATGCCGCACGTATTGGCAATTCGGTAAATGATGATGCAATGACTGCCGCAGTCCTCTGTAGAAGAGGAGATTGTAAGGAAGTGGAGTAGCAACTGTGGCACGTTCCAGACGGTAGTCAATCGTCTGCAACATCTCGTTGCGGACTCATTTCCGGGGGCAGCCAGCCAGCTCGTAAGTCATTTAACATTTTGAGGTATTTAATGAGCCAAAAACTTTTTGTCCGCACATAAATTAAAAGTCCCACAGAATCTCCCCCCGTTATAAAAATAAAAAGAAAAAAACAACTGACCCTAGCAGACGCTTGGTCAGTTTTGGGGGTCAGGTGTTTGGCTGACCAATCTACAATCCACTGGCGACCGTCCGACAAGCCAACGGCTCTATTAGCATGCCTATTAAATTTAGACAAATGGTTGCCATTGCCGCTGCCGTTTCGCATATCCGCAACTTTTGGCCATGCTGCAGATTTATGGGCCACTAAGTGGGGAATGCAGACGGGTTTATGGATCGGTCTGAGATTCGGATACGAGAATTGGCCTTGATTTCTGGTTTACTTTGGCTTCAATTCTTTATTTTCTTTGGCGCAATCATATATATATATATATATATATATATGCCACTTGAGAAATGCCATTTGTTATGATAAATGATTATGTTGTCAGTTGCCCGTTGCCCGTTGCTGCCCGTTAGCCCATTGTAGGTTTTTTTTTTTTATTTGGCAACTTAAACGCAAACGGGACCCCTATGTGAAGGTCAGTGAAAGGCATTAGAGAGTAATTGGCAGGAGCAGCGCTCTTTGACTTAAGCTTTAAGCCATCTTCAGCAAGTCCTTGGCTTTAAAACTTCTCATTCATCGATGAACTCTTTCATTATACTTGGTATGGCTATTGATGCGAGTGTGTAAAAGAGTGTGTGATTGAATTTGTTGTAACGTTTGCTCCACCTCTTTTGTGTGTGTGCGTTTGGTGAAAGCCGCTTCGATTTGGCAAACCCTTTGGCAAATTTAACCCTTCACTTCATTAAACGTATTTTCCAATCCTTTGGGGTGCACAAATCACTTTGCCGCAGATACTTACAAAAGCCAAATCTAAGGCGTTTTCATGTGGGTGGGGCCCATAGAAATTTGACAAGCAACCAAACAAAAGCCTAATCGTGCAGCTGCTACTGCTACTGCTACTGCCTGTGCTTTGGGCCACACCTTCCCAATTTCTGAGTAGCTGCTGCCGCCTTTTGGCTGTAATCCATCAAGCAGCTTTCGGATTCGGAAACTCGGCCCACTGTCAATACAACAACGGCAACAATAGTCAGCACCAACAGGCAGCAGGCAACAGTAAACAGGAGCTAAACAGAAAGCCTAACCGTAGGCAGCAAATTGTTTTCTATTCTTTGCCTGTCGTCATGCCATTGTCTGTTGTTATTTGTGCTTGTGTTTTTGTTCCTTCTGCAGCGCCTTGTTATTGTTCGTCTTGTTTCTATATTGTTTTGCTGTTGTTATTTGTTGTTGTTGGTATATTAAGCATTTAAGCAGTTAGCCAGTTGGTCGGAGATGGATCGGTTCCCGTTTTGTGGAGTCTATAAGTCATTCCCGTTGACATTTCATATTTTTTCCTGAATGCCTGCCCTTTTGTACCAAATGAATGTTGGAAATGTGACAAATTAGAGCCCAAAGTCAAAGCCAGCTTAAAGGCGCTTCTGCTGTTCCTGCTACTCCTACTTTTGCTGCTTTCGGTGTTACTGTTAGTGTTGTTCTTTAATTAGTTGTGGTTGCTGTTGCGGACAGCTTGTGGTTGGCCAAAATGCAAGCGTTCCGGTGACAGCTAGCAAGTGTCGTTGACATGGTCAAAAGAATGGTATAATGGATACACTTTTCATTTGCCTGACAGTCTAGAACTGACCACACGGTTATCTCATGTCGTGCGAAAGGCACCCCATAAAGTTAATGGTGGTGAGTGAAGAAACTGCAACAAACTGCAAATAAGAAAGAGATACAGAAAAAGTTTGAATTTGATGGGGTATCGAACTGAATTAAGATATTATAATAGAGTGTTTGAGAGTAAGAAGCTTGTATTATAACAAGCGCAGTTGAAATTAATTCTATACTATCAATAACTTTCCCCCATTGCCTACTGGCAATAAAAATAAATAACCGAAATCAATAAAAGCCTCACTTTCTAAAACAAAGATTTCTACAAATTCAGATTGCAGTTGGGAATTGGTTGAAAAAGCAATGCCGTTTCATACCCTTTGAAGTTGGCCAAAAGGGTATCATAAAGTTTAGCAAATGCATTTCTAAAGCAGATCTCTGAGTGTAAACCTAACTTTACCAATGCTTACTTTCGCTAACTACTGCTTCTAAATGTTCCACCGCGCGTGTCAAATTCAATGGCACACGCACATGCCTTGGCCACAAAGTTTGTTATTTGTTCAGGACAGCCAGGAGGAGTACCTCGGACATTCTTTGAACCTCCAGCCTCGTGCTCATTCTGAAGGTCCCCAGTCGATCTGCACTCGGAATAGAAACAGCAATAGCAGAGGCAGCAGCAGCAGCAGCTGCTAAACTTTTTAGCAGTTTTCAAAACTTGCAACTTTTCTCATTTGTGCGTGTGCATTGGTAAGTTGCTGTCTACTGTCTACTGTGTGCTTTCATTTGTCTACTGTATGTTCGCTGCTACTGCTGCTGCTGCTGCTGCTGCAGTTGCACTTTTTCAAATGATGTCCAACTGTGCTATCTCTTGCCTGCTTGCTGGACGGGACAAGCACGAAACTAATCCGCAACATGATGACAAGAAAATTGAATTTTTCCAACTGTCAAATTGAATATCTGCCTTCAGCCCTCCTGCAGCATCATAAAATCAGGGCTTCAAGTTTTTGTTTAAGCTACTGCCGCCAATTGCCCCATGGCCTTCCTCCCACTCCAGCCAGCTCGGACTATTTGTTTCGGCAAGATTCAAGGCAATTTGACAACGCTGGGCTCTAAAAGCTAAGCGAACAGCATGCCCCTTAAGCGACTCTTTTATTTTGTTTTAGTCGTGTGCTCCGCATTGGGCGCTTAAGTGTTTTTTGTTGCCTGCTTCGACATTTTGGCATTGAACATTTTTACTTATTGACTCCGGCTTTGACAGTGTCAAGCCCGACATTAGCTGGCAGGGGCAGCAGATGCACTGACAGTGCCACCAACACCAACAGCAATGGCGATGGCGATAGCGATGGCAATGGTGACGGGCTCATGATAATGACAGACTTCATCGATTACGCGATTATCGCAATGTCACTTTAGAATTTTTCGAAAATTTTCCTCATTTGAGTGGGCCAAAAGCTTTTAGCAAACATTTTAGCAATGCCACGCCTCGCCACCCCTTCCACCGCGTATTGCGCATTTTGTGCGGATGAAATTGCTGTGCTTCAAGTGTAATTTCGCATAAGCTCTTAAGCAGACAGCACCGCCCAGCCCCAGCCCCAACCCCTAGATTCCGTTTGTAAATATTGTATCGAAATAAATGTTTGGCCCTTTGCATTACGACTCACATATGACGCCACCAATGAGAACCACTTGAAATGCGTTCTAAGCTGATATGCGCTAAAAGGATTTCAGTCTCTGCCCCTTAGCAGTGTCGTGTAAAATTTGTAGTCAACACAAGAAGCATTTTAATTGTCAAAAGTTGTGGCAGCCAAAGACAGGTGAAATTGTTTTGTTCATATATTTACACGGTAAATGCGAAACGAAATCAACCGAAATTATTCATATATATAGCTCCAGCTCCCCTGTTCCCCTGTTTCCTCTGTTTGCACTCAGACAAGATGTCGTGCCATACTTCTTACATACATTAAAGAGTCGAGCATATGTGTGCGTTCTGTAGAAAATTTGACTGCTGCGGCAGAATGTTTAACGTAGTATAAGCAAATGCAGTTTACAAGATTGCGGAGCTGTAATTTATGTTCTACTTATTTCTGCTGTGTGCGCAAGTAAACAATAAAATAACGAGTCGTCTGCAAAGCAAATTGCATAAAAAGAACACGGCAAACGCGCTGAAAAGGCAAAGAACAACAACATAACATAACTACGACAAATACATGCATAACGTATATAACGTATATTTCTATTCCCATACCTTAAGCTAAACAGCTACTACCCAACGTCACTTCTCATTCCCATTCGCATTCCATGCACGTGCCAAAGGCAAACAGGCAAATGTCTTACGCTTCCTTGGGCTGCCTCACAAACATGCGACACGGCAATGGCAACGGCAACGGCAACGCAGCAGCAGTAGCAGCGACTGAAGCAGCTAACAAGACAGCCAGAAGCCATTTGGGTGGATGGCCAGGTGGGTGATGAGTTTCACAAGCAGTTGCACTGAGCATACGCCGCCACCTGGCCGAAACCATGCCAAATTTTCGCGCAGGTTTGCATATTTGCGCTCAGGGCCAACTCTATGTTTCAATGTTGCTGTTTTTGTCTTTGTTGGTGTTGTTATTCTTGTTGTTGTTGTTGTCGCTGTGAACAAAGCAGATTGAAGTAGGCAAAGAAGACTCGACAAATGCATAAATGCATGCCTGACATTACAAATAAGCGGCACTACATGCTGGTTAGTTATCCGCTTAACGTTTTAAAACAATTTGTGTCAATAATCGCAGTAGCAATTCTTTTTTAACTGCTTAGCTTAAGATCACAAAAGAATACTGCACAAATCACTAAATGCAGATTTTTTATTGAATCGTGGAATCACAGCAACTGCAAATGCAGTAAGCTATTAACATTTAATAATATTTTATTCACTTTTCAAACTTTTGTTTTAATATACATATAATAATAGCTAAATAAAATTTTTTGAGGAAACTCATATGTTAAATTAATTTCTGTGTTGAAATTATTTCAATATGTGTGAATAAAATATGTGAAATTGTGAGCCAACAGCCATACAATACATACATGAGGGAAAACATACATATATCGTTTTCCATCCATATACATGAATTCCAATAGAATATGCAATTAGTAGATTTTATCGATTCGAGTCAAACTTCATTAGGCGAATTCGTATGTAGCTGCCCGATGTGAATTCGCATTCAATTTAAAGCTCCAAATCGAAATGTTGCGTGACTTAATTAAATTGCAATGCTATTGCACAGCAACAGCACAACAAACAGTCAACACCCACCGCACCATCAACAATATCCATTTGGAATAAAAATAAAGGGACGTGAAGCACGTGATATGCAAACGATTGCAATTAAACTTTTGAAACAAATACCAGTACACGTAAAATGGCATATTGTAGCATGGCCAGATCCAAGCGGAAATACGCGCACCCAACCAAATACAAAAACAAACATAAATAACACTTGCCTAATCGCTTAATGCAGCTGATGAAATGAGACACTAAACAAACGTTGCACGCTAATTTGAATGTAAGCTGTCACCCACTTACCCCAACCCACCATCCTCCCATCTCCCATATCCCAGCTACCATACAACCCATACCACACTATACTCAAACTCAGTTCCATGGCCACGCACAATCAGCAAATGGCATATGGCATAATTATCGGATTGATGCAACTTGTAAGGGAGTATTTCAATGACGTCCCTTACTGGGCGATTCCTTGGAAAATGCCTTCATTGTCGTTGCTATAAAAGAGACTTGCAAATGGCATTTGAAATGTCATGTGTGTGATCTACTCAGGCACACACACATACAGACAGACTTAAACCATGACATAAGCAAATGTGAGCGTGGGTAAAAGGATAACGCGCTAAAAGTGTGACTAATGCCGACGTGATGATGATTAAGTTGTTGTCCCACTGCGCAAGCATTGATGGCGCCTCTGTCGGCGTCGGTGCCTGTGGGCGTGACCGTGCGCAACTATTAGAAGAGTCAGTGATTGAGTTAAGTTTCGAGTCCCCAAGCCTCTGTTCTAAGTCCCAGTTCCATTTGCAGTACCCTGGCCAATTGCTCAAACCCACGCACGTGATTCAATTAGAGTCCTGGCCCATGCCACGAAATGCGGCACAACATTTTTGCCAATTGTCAATTTGCCGATTCAGTCAGTGGCCCTCCGGGATTTGTAGCGACGACTTCTAATTATGCTAACAATTAGTTGAAGACGTGATGCCTTTGAACAACTGCGTTCTGTGGTTATTCAAAAGAGTTGACTATGATAATGATAGGAATAGAAAAAAATATATATGCATAAGAGACCGACCTCCTTCTAAGAATAATACTAATTATTATTACTTTTACCTGTGTGCATATTTAAAGAAAATTGTAGCAGTACGTTGGTTTAACTTATTAATCAAAGCTTTATATTAAGGAGAATTTAATCACTTTTGAATCAATGAAAATTTTCATGTAAATGGAAACAAAGTACTTGAAAGCCCATTAATAAAACTCCTAAGTTAAATACTAATTACATGAATACATACACAAAGTGTTGTTCAGAACAATTTATATTGTTCCCATTAGGGTTCCTTTCAAACTTTGACACGTATGTCTTGGGATGGTCTCCTGTTTCATGACCATTCGCAGGATAGTTGCAATTGCAACCGGTTTGCAGACAGTTCTGACAACACTTTGCGTATGCTGACAGTCCTGGAAATTGGCAAGAAAACGTGGCAAAAGACTCGAGTGAGGATATATGTGCTATCTGTGCAACTGGAAGCGGTAACCTGAACTGCCAGTCAGGCAAACAGGACTGTTCTGGAGACGGACACGATAACAAGCTGTCCTTGTTCCATACAACATACCAAACAATCCAAAAGCAGAGCAGAGTCGAGCCAAGAGTGACAAACACAAACTGTGGGATAAATCTTGGCAGGCAATGGGCAACCTTCTCGTTCCAATCTGACAGCAGCAATTTGAACATGGGATTCATGTTTGCTACTAGTTTGACGGCAGACTGGAATGCATTTTTGGCGCTATTGTTGCAATCGTTGCGGTGTCGCATGTGTCAATGCGTCTTGAATTCTCAATTAAATTTGAGACTGCGAGATGGCAAGCAAACAGTATTGATTTGAAATTGGACTTGCAAAGCCGGCTTACGTTGCATTTTTGCATTGGCCACTTGAAGGACATCGATTAACCGATGTGACCTGCTTCTTTATTGGGAAATCGGCTAAATTTGAGAAATTTCGTTTGCCTCATGAACTACTTATAGCTGCAGTTGGAATGGGAGATTATTGATATGTCAGCGAGTGTACAATTTATTGACAGCCTTTTCTATAAGTCATGTTTACAAAACACTTACAAGTCGCACAGAGTCTGCCTCAAACTGGTCTAACTGACTGACTGGCTTAGCTGGTCGGGCTGATTGGCTGACTGAATGGCTGATGAATGTAGCGAAGTTAAGGAAAGTTTATTGAGCGCATGGCAGCCACTCGAGCGACGGCAGACTGATTGAGGGATTGAGTGATTGAGTGACTCTTTCTCTCTCTTTCGCTTGCTGGCTGAATGGGCGCCATTTTGTTGAGCTTAATGAATTTTGCCAGTTGAGCGGAAACGGAAATAATGCGCCAACATTTTGTAATGTGTAGCTAAACAAAGCAGTAAGCGGCTCATACGTGAGAGCGTATGTGTGTGTAAGTGGGGATTTCCTACGTGGCAATTGCAAAGTTTTCAATTGTGTTGGTTTTCATTGAAACACTTTTCATTTGCTTGTGTTTTGGCTTTTATCGCAGTCATTAGACAACGACCCTTACCGCCTACTCCACCCCCTTTACATCGTTGTTATTGCTTTATCATTGCTTGGGGTTTTTTGTTTGCCTTATCTTCTTCTTTATTCCCATTTGGACTTTTGACTTAAGTTTTTCTCACATTTTTTCTTTTTTGTTCTTTGCTTTGCTTTCATTTCCCTCTGTGCTTGTGACTGGTATTACATTTGCGATCCTCACAACAAATTTACATGCAAATAACTTTTTCAACTTTGGCACTTCTTTTGCCACAACACTAACATACACACATACACACACACACACACACATATATATATATATATATATTTATACCTATACGTTACAATTGCCACTTATCAGCTCATCGATGAGGTTGGAAAAAAAAAACTTTTGCAGTTCATTGCCTGCCCCTTGAAAAAAGTTTCTTTAGCTGGTTTGTTTTTGCTCGGATCGGTTGTTTTTCTTTCATTGCAAGCCAGTAAATTTTTGTCATTAATATGCGATTTTAATGGGCACATTAGTTTTGCCAAAGCCAAGTCTTTTAATGGCCCTCAAGGGGTGACGGCCACCGCCCACACACGTGCCAAAGCTACATTGCTAAAATCCTTCGAGCATACACACACCCACACTTTAACCACAAAATGTGTAAGTGTGTGGTATGTGTTTGTGAAATCATCAATTACGAGAGAAACCGCATCAAACATACGATATCAATACGACAAACATATCCTAAGGCGCCCGTTTCGGGGCTCAAAGTGAATTATTTGAATTGCGGGCTGGCTGAAACTGCAGGTGCGAAGCTGGTCAAAAGTTGTCACTTGGTCAGCTTATAAGTGATTTGTTTGGCTTGTTGTGTAAATGAAGTTTTAATCTTTCCTTCTTTTTCTCTTTTTTCTACCTCTCTTTCTCTGTCTCTCTTCATCACAATGGCAACTGGCAATGAAAGCGCATTCCTCGCAGGCAATCTGTCAGCTCGTTCTTGTGGTCCTTGCGGTCTCTTGGACCATTTCAAATGCATAGCATGCAAATTAGTAACGCACCGCGAGCAGCGGAGCTAGCGAATTGGGGTTAGCTAACTGCGAACGCAGATACACTTCCCCTTCCCTTCCCCACAGTGCACAACGTTCAGTGCAAGGGCTAAATTCTCATTTGTGCCAACTAAAGGCTTAAAGCTGACTCGCAGTTGCTTGGCAGGGTACCATGCTGTTGCATAAGTTGCCGCTGTTGCATGTGCTCTGCGCTACACATGCCCAATGGGGTGATCCCCCCACCCCGCACTATTACTTTCTTGTATTTGTTAATTTTGATTTGTTTACTGTTTTTTTTGTGTTTTGCGGAAGTGGGACACACTTGAACAGCTTGTACAGACCCTATGGCAAATTGATTTCGCTGCTGTTGTTTTTGCTGTTCTTGCCACTCTGTTTAACAACCAATTTCGTTTGGCTTTGTTTTTTTTTTGGCAAGTCAATATGCGTTTCAGCAAATATTTTTGCATGTTAAGTGTGTTCTCAGTGTGTGTGTGTGTGTTGCTTTTTCGTATAGTCAATAAAGTGTGAAGTTCATTTCTGCTAAAGCTTACAACACTCACAGCACTCTCTTCATATATATTTTTTAAAATAAAAATTTTTTTTTTAAAAAGTCAAAAAAACAAACAACAAATTTATTTAAATAAATTGTAAACTTAAGATGGAAAACAAATTCTTCTTAAGAAAGAGCATTTGATTTTCGTTATCATGATTTTTATTAAAAAAATTTTGTTGTTGTCAAAATGTTTGCTTTTAATTCCGGTTATTTCCAGGACGCGTCATTTTAATAACGATAACAAAATGTCTGACGCGGTAGGGAAAAAAGCAATTTTTATACCAGCGAAATTACTCATTTACTTTAATGGCTTTTCTTTGGGCACACACCCTCTTGACGTTATCTAGACGTTGCAATGGAGCCTCGAAAATTGAAAATTTAAACAACTAGAATAAGATACTTCAACAACAATGTTTAAATTTAAAGCAGACTTATTTTGGCTAACCTTTTCACTTGCCAATTTTTCTTGTATTATGTTTTGAGCAATCTTATGAGTTTTAACTGTGTTTCTGGTTGGTTGCATTTTGTAATTACAAAACTAAGCTCTGAAGAAAAAGCCCTAGAATTGTTTTGAATTTTAAGTATTTAAATATGTTAATAAGTTTTTTCGGACTGAATATTTGATATTTGATGCCAACAAACACATCCAACGCAACGTTATGTTTTCATGTGATTGTATGTGTGGCTCTACGAATAACCATTTCATAAGCTACAAATTAAATTAACATTGAATTTGGCATTAAAGTTGCTTTAAAATTCATTAAAATGCCAGTTGGATATATCAAATACGTAATTATAGTTGAAAGCGTTTAAAATATACATCTGAACATAAATACTTACATGCATATATAAACAGATGTGTGCGATCCGGTAAATGATTTCAGCTTGACATTGAATACTATATCCAAGTAGGTATGTGTGTGTAGGTATGTGGTGTGTTTATGTGTAGCTGCTGTCAGCCAAAGTGCGGCTGAAGCGGATGTTGCAAACCGGAAATGGCAATAACAAACAACCTCGTGAATTAATGCGGCTTAACGCCGTTTGAAATGTGATACGTTCGTGCAAGTACATGCATTTTATTATTTTATTATTGTTGTAAATCACATTTATTATGCAATTGATTTCCCATTCTCCCCCCTCAAACACTATGCTCGCTTATTAATAAATTAAACTGATTTACCAAAGATTTAAGCTGAAATGTTACCTGGATGTGCAGTTTAATGAAGGATAAAACGATTTTGTGTGTTGTGCGATGGATGATTCCAGCTCAATGGTATTTTTCAGAAACTTGTTGTTCTTGATTTTTTTTTCGCTTTTGCTTGGGGTGCCAACTGTTTGCTTGGCAAACGGCACATTCTGGCACTATCCTCGTTTTGCCTGTCAGTGCCTTTTTAATATTTTCGCTGTTGACATCTCGCCGTGTATGTTGTCCTTTCTCTTCTCTCTCTCTCTCACTCTCTCTCTCTGCATACTTTATTCGCTTTTTGTTGTTGAATTTCATTAAAATTTGCTCCCATTTGCCATAATTTGTAATTTTTTTTTTGGCTGTCATACGAATGACAGCTACGCCCCTGCTCGCACCCAACCCGTGCCACCAGTAAACTCTACAACAGATGAGTTTGACAAGTGAATGAAAAAAAAAACAAAATGTGTACAAAGAGGTTCGTATTTAGTGCAGTGCTACAGAATCGCATGCGATGTATGAGTATGTATAAAAAAAAGATGAGCTTTAGTGGAGTGTGCTGCACTTGTAGGTTCCCTGTAGTTAAAATCATCATTCACCTAACATTTACTTTGAATTGTTATCAGGATGTTAAATGGGTAATACGAAAAATAAGTTAACTCAACCCAGCCGCCTAAGGATCAATATGGGGAACAAATCAACCTACTCTTATTTATCCGTGTGTACACATTGATTATTTAAAAATTCATACATGTAGCGACTTGTGTGTACGTTGTGGGTGGTCCCATCAGCAAGTCATACGGTTGGGTGCATGATATGTTGCTAACCAATGAAATGCCAGGCAAAGTCAGAAATGACAGAATTTCAACGTACCCGATTCATTGTGTACACATGTACATTGTATGCGCAAAAATGTTGAACAAAAAACGCATAATTCATTTTGCGTGTGCATGGTGGCAGTGCTCCATTAACCGAATAATCAACTTTAAGGTAGGTAGATTAATTTTTGCTGTGGCTAAAGTTTGCAGTGATTTTTTGTTAACCATGCGCACTAACAAATCATTGTAGAAACAGGATTATAACAAGCTGAGTTCACATCACTTATACGTTTCGTTTCACTTTCAGTGTAAATAAGTTATTTGCCATTGTGACCCGAGGACGTCATTAAACACTGTCAGCTTTTATGTTTAAGGGTTAATGCCAATGCATTTCGCATTAATTTTGAAACACGACAGTTGGCAGTAAGATGCATGCGAAGATGAAAATGAATTGCTCAAAATTAGTTAAAACGCAGTTGACGTTTTCAAAGTTTGGCGTTTAGTTTTCCTACCGACACGTGCATGCCACGGAGAGGCAAGAGAGAAAGTCGATGGGGAGATGGGGCTGCTTTGGCATTAATAGTTATACAACAACGGACATATTGATAAATGAGCGCATTTCGAAACGCTTTTTTGGGGACTGGAGCAACAACTGAGTAACCAAACAACAACAACAACAACAGCAGCAGCAGCAGCAGCAGCAGCTAAGAAACCATTCAACTATTTCAATGGCAAATGGCGTGGAGCGATGTTGGCGAAAAATGACTTTAGTGCCAAGCGTGAGAATTTCCAACGTTCCCTATGCGAACACACACACGCACGCACACGCACGCACACAAACATACACGCATACCACCAACACACGAGTTCAGAAACAAATGCTTGCAAATATTTCTGCAGCTGTGATTCCCTTCACTTCTTATTGCCACGCACAACAACATGAAGCCATGCGCAATGGAGAAAGTAAAATGGGAAAACGCAGAAATAGGGATTGTAGGTATTGTGTGCCGTCATTTCTCTATCGAAAGCGCCACAATGAGTCAATTTTTTAACATTTATTTGACAGAAATTTTCATTTATTTTGCTTAACTTATTTCGACGCGGGTAAAAAGGAAAAAATTTAATTAAATTGAAATTAATTTGACAGGATACTGCCGGCACCGCCAGAACTATTAATAATGGCCTCCACCATGTGAGTGTACGTGTAGATGGGGCATGACTGAGTACGCGGCGGGGTGGGGGGTTGCGGGTGCATGTAAGGTTGTGCTATGTGCTATGGCAAGACAAATGCGCGCAAAATAAATTCTCATGTTGCGCTTTTGAAGCTGTCCGTCAAAATTGCACAAAGGAAGCCAAGCAAATAGCAAACAGACACAGATACAAATACTAGAGTATTCAACCAAAAACACACCCACCCACCAAAATCCCCAACCCCTAGGCTCACAGCAATAAATCATTGCATACACTGCGGCGCACTGAGTAGAATATATATATATATATATATTTCAACCAACAAACGACGGCACACAATTAATTTAATTTAACTTTTACAACATTCGCAACCATCCACAAAAATATCACGCATACGCGTATTTGGCTTCACTTTGACACTTGGCATTGACATACGCACAAATGCACAATATATGGATAGGTGAACCAATAAATTTTAAAAGAGCTGCAAAACGTGTCCAAAATATTTGCTTAACTTATACAATGCTAAAAACTTTCGCTTAGGTGCGCTATAAATCGCGTGCTGTTTTCAGTTTTTTCGTGATGCCCGAACGAGTTTTCGGGAAACGCTTGAATGCTGACAGCTGTTGGTGGGGCGAATGTTTTGGGCATTGGGCGTATGGAGGTTTCACTGGGCGTGGTATGTCATTTAAAGGTTGCTGGGCAAGAGCAAGCACCAAATGCCATGCGCGACAACGTGCTTAAGTCAAATAAATAACAAACATTGGCGGACAGCCGCTAAATTTATGGTTACGAGAAGGAAACTGACATTTTTAAAGGCACCTTCATATATGAGAGACACAAGTGAAGTGAAAATTTTTTAGTCAGCAGCTGATGCTTTAAACTTACCGTAAATGAGCTGGTATTGGACTACTCATGAACTGACTGCCTGGACAGTAGGGATTTTCAGGACTACTGGGATTATCTTGACTCGAAGAAGGAGGAGAAGTTGTCTTTTAGCGTGCACATCATTGGGCATTAGGTATGCATGCCATTGCGCATTGGCGGAATATGAGCCATGGGTCTGAGCAATGCGCCCAGAGACAATGACGGCAAGGACGATCAGGCGGCGAAGACTAAAATGAGCAGCGATGCGTAGCGATAAATGGTTGTGCCTGTGCCTCGATAATGAAGTTAAGAATTCCATACATACAAACACAAAATGACTGACACCCAGACAAACACAGAGACAGGCAGACAGATAGATGGCTAAGCGCTTGACAGAAAGAGACAAGCTTGCAGTTGTTCTTGTTGTTGCTGCTGTGTGGCATTTGCCTTTGGTATTTATGAGTACGTTGTCCTTGATATGCCTGCGGAATTACTAAATGTCCCTGACTTGACACCAACTCACACGTGCACACACTCGCAGACTCACACAACATCAAACACACACACATATAAACACATACACGCATCATCAGCCCTTCATTCATTCACTCGTATACAAACACACTCGCTTCCGTTTGCATGAGTCTGAGCTGTAGCCTAACACTGACTGCAATATGTTTGCGTGCCACGCCCACATCAACACCAGCATCAGCCCCAGAAGCAACAGCAGCTATAGTCAACATCTCCCTTGGCAGCTGCACACGTACACCTTTTTAACATTCTTGCATAGAGTATTTTAAGGAATACTCGACATCATTATGTATATACTTTGTTGATGCAGATGATGAGTGTTGAGTGGATTATAAGATTTAAAGAAAGTTGGGTTATTTCATAAATGTTAAAGCAAGTGAAATCTAAATTGGTGTTCAAGGAATATATATTTGATGTTTAACAAAGTTCAGTAAAACTATTGACCCATATCATATGCTTACAGAGCAATAAGAAGATAATAAAAAAAAGTAACTCTCTCTATAGGAATATGTAAAAATATTCTTCGTTTAGTTGCTACAAAAAGACTTTCTATATTTTAAAATATTATTGAGTACATTGGCTAGGGTGTTCGCGATTCGACAGTCCAAGCGACAGCAGCTGTTTCTTATTATTTGCTTATGAAGGTTTGCGTGCGTGTGTATGTGTATGTGCATATATAGTTTTTATCTCGTACGTGCAGCAATGTCTGCCCCGGGCTTCAAATTTAAATAGAAATAGCATGTTAATGTTATTCGATGTAGGTTTATATTTAATTTAATATCCGAGTGTAGTGTATTAGTGTGTGTGTGTTTTTCTTCCATAAATACATATGTATTTTAATTTATTTGTATGCAAGCAAGAAGCTTCAACAAACTAACAGCATCTGCATACAACAACGAGGCATATTCACTCGACTGCTCTTGACGCTTGCCTCCAAGAGTGGCACTTACACCCATTACATACCCGGTTGGAAGTGACTCTCGTTGTAAGCTCTGCAAAGATGCGTGTAGACAAAACACTGTTGAAGCAACTGCAACAACAATGTCAAGCTTAATAGTAATCCAGAGTTTTTATACTTTTTCCTGTTGACACACTACTCTATTGCGTATACGCACCGTTGAACGGTGTGGGTGTGAGTTTACAAAAATCACAATTTTAGCTAGACAAATAAAAAGCGCCGGTGGGATATGAGCTTGGCAGCAGCACCAACAGAAGTAACAGCAGAGCACACTGGGCCAAAACTTGAGTGCCAACAAGTGTAAGTTGCCTGCTCGGCTGATCAGCTAAGTGCAGATAACAAGTCAAGTGGCCTGAGAGCCCCTGCTAAAGTGTGTGTGTCTGTAAGTGTGTGTGGATGTGTGTGTGGATGTGTGTTTATTCAGGAGTGTGGGCTTGTGTGACACCTGCAAGAACTGTACTTCAGTTTGTGCATGAAATCAAGCAGATTGTGAAATCAATTTGTGTGAAAATACAAAGGCAACAGACAAGATGAAATGAAATTGGCCAAAAGGAGTGTCTGCCTGTCTTTAGACTTGGCATTAAGTTTGCATTGAATTTGGGGTTTGATTTGGGTTTTGAGTCTGGGGTTTGCCAAAAACAAACTTTTTATATCGTTGCAAAGTCGTAAGTAATAAATTTCTTTTCTGCCATAAGAACTTGGCACAGGAATTTTAATTCAATATGACCCAAAAAATACAGTGGAAGAGAAATCAAATACAAAAAAAAAAGCGAGCGACATTGCTTTGGTTCATTTACAATGAAGCATCCCAAAATTACTTAAACGGAAAAATAGTTTAAGCTTTATGTTGAATATGTGTACGAATAGGTGTGTATGTGTGTTTATACTGTTGTGCGGTGCACTTAAATGCTATACGGTTAACCTGGCTCGGGCAAAAGCATCTAACATTATTTGATCCGCATAAATGAAGCCGAAACTCAGTGGGGCATGCAACAAACCAAGCCTTGACTACATAGTTGCATATATGTATGTTTGGGGACCAGTGCAAGAGCTATGCGTGTCTATTTGTGAACATAGTGTATGTACGTACATGTGTGCCTGTGTGTGAGCAAGGTCGTTTGGCCACTCAACATGGGAGAAAGGGCCACGGCAACAGCAATAGCACTAGCGACGGCGACTGTAGCTGCGGCTGAATGTGCGCCGCAGTGAAAATGCACCCCAATAAACACAAAATGTATATGAACACATGGGAGTCGGGCTACCTGCATCCAAACCCGCGCCATTACTCTTCACTGGAAAGAAAAAATTTAATAACAACGAATAGTTTTTTAATCTTACAATTTATTGAATAAACATACCCTTTATGTCCCTGCATACAGGATATAGAGAAACCGCAGAAAAAGCATTTAACAAACACATTTTAAATTCATTAAGCATAGCATTTTGCATCGCATATTTCTGTGCACTGTGTCACAGACGAACAAGGCAGCTGTGAGAAGCCATAGATATATTGTTTTCGGGAGTTGACAACTGGATGGCATTCACACTAAAACACCCGCATATGCGGCTCATCAAAGTGAAAACTTTTATGATTTGCCAAAAAAACGGCACTTTATGAAGTGCAGGTTTTGCATGATGTTTTCCCTGAGGTCTCCATTTGACAAACGCGGCATATGCTGATTGACCTTTGGCTTATTAAAGCAACAAAAAAGAACAGTCAAGTCTTCCACAGGTCGTTTACTCACTAAACTTCTTTACAAATGGTCATAACTGCCTAAACCAGATGTGCTTGCTTTAACTTTTTTGCGGCAGCTTTCTGTTTTTTTTACCCTGTAGATGCAAAATGTGTGAAAATATTCGTACTAGCTATAAACTTGATAAAGATTTTTGCACAAACTGTTAAGGACTTTACTTATTTGATTGGCTTTTTTAGTCTGATATAAATTTGCTGCATTCAATTTTGCAAGCTTTTACATTATTATAACTGTATGTTGTTGAATACATACAGTTTTGTGTTTAAAGGGTATCTTCCTGTTTAACATAGTCGTTAGGGGGTTTGAATGTTGAGTTTTTTGTTTCACTCTGTTTTGCGCAACGGGCATATAAAACTCAATTGGGTCGTTAAATGTAAAAATTGTGATAAATAATCAAATTACACGCATTTGATGCTTGCCAAGATTTTGCTCCTTTGAATATGTATGGCAATGAAATTTCGGCTTATTTGTAGGGATTTTCAGTTTTTGTGTGCGTTTTTCATTGCCCTTCTAATGCTGACGAGGCGCGTTGTTTATGGCCAAGTGTCGATTTGGTAAAGCGATTATGAGGCCTGTTAGGCATTGAGGGTAATGATACGATTGAGTGTCCTGAGCCTGTTCTGTTCGGTTAAGGCCAATACATACACTTGCGTTTTCAATTATCGCTCATACGGCACTTGTGCCAGGCAACCTTCGTTTGTTCGACCACATTGCGGTCAACTTGGGAGCTGCTGATGAGCTTCGAATTTCCAATTAAAACCAACTAATCTTGTGCAAATTGCCTAAGGTAAGCAAATTTTCTGCTGCCAATCATCGTGCAAAATATTCGTGTTGCAAATTTTCTTTTTTGCGAAACAGGTAAAATTAAAAGCAAGCACCATACGACTCAATCGACTTGGGATAGTGTGTGTGCTGCGGTTTAATGTGGTTGTTAGTGGTGTTGTGCTGTCACTTAAACAGATTAATGTGCTGCCATCAACGGTGTGTCTGGCGATGCCGTTATGTATATGATTGGCACTTGTTTGTGCGTAGCAATCAAACAGCAACACCCTCATTGTCAGCAAGCCTTTAAAGTGAATGCATTGTTGTGCGGTTGACAGGTAAAACAATCTCCTGTCAAAAGCCATAGCAATACTTCTCCATTCAATTGATGTGGCTGGGCCAGTTTGTCTGGTCTGGCAGCTTAAAAGGTCTCGATAGTTAAACGGCAAATATAAATGCAATTACTCGATGTGGTTGCTTCAACAATTTTAATTAGCCGTAAAAAGATCAGCACTCAAAATGGCCAGTAGCAGCAACAGCCATCGACCCACAGACAGGCCTTTGATGTGGTCTTGACATTTGCATTGACACCGACCGGCTGACATCCAGCATTCTCTAGCAGTGCGTCACCGCTAAAAGCTCACGATCTGCGAGGCCAGCATCAGGACCAAGCATCAGCATCAAAATCAAAGTCAACGAGAGCCCATGGGTGACACTGTCATTGGGGGGGCATGTTAAGGCGTTATTTGATACGCGAGGCGTCAACGCGCTGACAGCTTGCACATTTTTCATAACTCGTTCAATCGTTCATTCGGCTAGTTCGGCAGTTGCCACTGCCAGTGGCAAAGTGCCGCACTTTCACTTGTCACTAATGTTGTTGTTGTTGTTGCTGATACTATACTAGAAGCTTACAACAAGCAAGTATATTTTATTTTTTTTGACGTTGGCGGCATTCAGCGTATTCCTGCCCAATGAAAAGGTGGGAAATGGTTTTGCTTGCTTCTATTTGTGCTCAATACTTAGCCTATAAATATATATTGTACATAAAAACTTATCAACTAAGTGGATGTGTAACTGAATGAAAGCCGTTAACAGTTTTGGATTCATTCGCTTAGACTTCGCCACATCGCGACTCACAGCTTTCCTGCGTACAAAAGCGATTCCGATTTCCATTGCAACCTTTGTAGCTAAAGGGGCGGCAGACACCCTTATCGTAGTACCAGCGGGTGAGGGACATTGTCTGGTCCTTGCTGTTGCAGTAATTGCCCTCGTTGCGGCCCACATAACAGTTGACGTTGTCTGTAAATTGGATGGGGGAAAGAGAGACATGCTGTTTAATTAAGCAATTAATTGATAAATCGATTCCTCAACGTTACCATTCATAATGCATTATTATTTTACGCTTCACTGAAGACACCCACCAACAGAATATTTTTGATGGCCTCATTTGGTGCAATTAATTTTGGGTTTACCTAGGAATACGCTGTGTGCTCTTACAATTTTGACAAAATATTACACAAACTCATAAATATTTCTTTCTGCACAATATGAAAATGTAGCTGACAATCATTTTGGCAGTGGTGCCTAACCACAATTGCCTTTTCGTCGCAATTCAAGCGTGTACCAGATTTTGGCAACACATTTGTTTATTTTCAGAAGCATTCCAGAATATTTACAAGTCGCATAGTTTTAGCCATAACATGCTGGGTAAATATACAGTCTTGTTTACGTTCTAACATTTAGGAAAGTTGAAATATTTATTAAATCCTTAAACTTTTATTCTGAAAAGCTCGAATATGATGAAAAACTTAATTGCAAATGGGATTTATAAATTTTGTTAATACTAGGAAATTTTGAATGCCGTTTTTGATAACACTTTTCTAAAAATGGTTACGTTAATAATGAAAGGCCGGATATGATGAAAAACTTAATTTCAAATAAGTCTCAAACATTTTGTTGGTACTAGGAAATTTTGAATTTTGTTTTTTATTACATTTTTCTAAAAATTGTTACGTTAATTAAGTAAATAATATAAAGGTGTTATCTGATAACTGTATTGATTGATCACTTTCGTTATCCAAGTATAAAATTTCTTATTGGGACATATAATATATTCTAGTACCTTGATATTAAGTCATCACTAACAATTGCATTGTCAAATCAAAAGACAATTCGCATTTAAAAAACAAGAACAAAAAAGTGCTGGCTATAATTTGTGTTTGGCCTTTTAATGGCATTTTGTGACATTTATTGTAGATTTATACGTACTTGGGTCTTTGCATGCGCCGTTTCCAGATCCAAGTGCCTCAATTCCCACAGTCTGAGTCAACAGTATGACAGAGATGAGGTATACCAGAGATAGGAACGTCAAATTGAATTTCAAATTCATGTTTTGTTTTTTCACGCCGCGCACAATACACACAGCAAACGAACGAACAGAAGCAAATAGCAATAGAACTAAGATCGGAGAACGAGAAATTTTTTTGGCTGGGTGTGGTGGATTTTGCTGGCTTTTTCAATAGTTTCACCGTTTATTTTTAAGTAATTTGTGCTACTTTGACAAATGCCGCGACGTGGAGCATCGAGTCAACTGAACTGAACGCTGGCTGGGGCACACATTTAGTTTATATACGAAATGCCGGAAATTCTGGCGAAATTTTGGCCCGAACGTGTACACGAGCACGTTGCTGTTCCCATTTTCGTGTGGTTTTTGATTTTGTTGCGATTGTCTCGTAAAATTCGAAAATACTTTGAGCAATTGTCCATCTGACCAGAGCCATTCATCCATCCAACCATACATCCATCTATCCATCCAACCATCGTGCAATCCGCCCAACGCTTGATGTCCATCAATTTTAAGAAGGGGCGGTGCTATTTTTGGTCCACGAATTTATATATAATTTTGCGGGACCCGGCAATTGCACTTAGCGTTATCTCGAGGCGTTTACTTTGCGCTCGTTTGCATAATTTTCAACTTATTGAATATATTCCACATAATTAATTTTAATTATTTGTGTTCTCTCTTTTTTGCAATCATTTGAATTAATTTTGATAAGGAAAGGCCAAAGGGTCGGTAGCTTGCTTTCAACACTGGGACCCGGTCAAGGGTTCGCCTTTCATTGTCTCTAATTACAATTGGGCGGCATTTGTTTTACATTTTTCAATGTCACACCCTTTCTACATAGCCCGTCCGCCATTTGACAAGTGGTTGGGCGCCCTTTGCATCAAGTCAAGGAGCAAACGCAAAAATCAATCTTCATTTTAAATTCAATTTGAATTTTCAAACGTATTTGCTTTGCTTCTGGCGGGGGGACGCACCAAAAACTGAAATATATTTTGACTGTTGACGTATTTCTGCGAAATACCGATTGTCGCCACGTTGACCTTTTAGTGGAAGTGTAATCAACAGCTTACTCAAGATAAAGCATCAATTGCAGACGAGTATATATTCGTAATGAACTTAAATAAGATACTCATGTGTTACGCTTAAAAATATATGCAGTAAGTAGTATGCAAAGAGGATTTCGGTTTGCAAAAGCACTTGCCACTCCATTCAATTTAGCACTGCTGCTGTAATTCAGTACCCGAACGTCGAATGATTAATTGGCAAGTACAAGCACCAGAAAAGTGCTAATGAGTGAATATGTTTTGCGCAAGGTCGGCCATTAATGAAGCTGTCACACAATGATTCGACAAACAGGCGAATTCGTTATGTTTGCAGTCGTTGTACAAAATGTCAACTTTGGCTTCCAAAACCGTTAGTCCAACGAAAATTCGAGCCCAGGTATACAAAGTCATTCAAGTGGAAAAGCTGCCGAGCTGCGGGGCTGAAAGGCACCAAAGCTGCCAATCGGTTTGTAGCGAACCACGGCGAATTTTAAAGTGCAGAGTCCGTACTTTATTAGTCAACGGATACAATCCGTGGCGTATACGTTATGAACCATTATTATTAAGCTTCGAAAATGACAAACAAATGAGGCATAAGAGTGACGCAGCTTTTGACTATCACATACTTTATTTATTGCTTTTTTAAAGTATTAATCAATTATTGTATTATCTTGATAACTAAATTTACCCACAGACAAAAAATAAATAAAACGAAACGTGCAAAGGGATAGATGGATTTTTTTTATTTCAGAATTTCCATTAGCCGACCACGTAGTATAATGTCGTAATATGTGATTTTTCACTTGTTTTGACAATTTGGAAATTTTTTGATTTTTCAACTTTCATTTTGATGGACTCTTAAATGCAGTGGACCAAAAGTTATTTAATGGCTGCACTTGAACGTGCCAAATGCCCTGAACAGAGCTCAAAGCACATTTCTGCTGACTACATCTACAATATTGAGCTGTTAAGGCATGGGATTTGAAACAGGCACTGGCCCAGGATCAGGCATCATTCACAAACAGAGAAATTCTTTCGTCTTTTACTTTACATTTTTCATTTTCTTATATTGAAAAGTTTCTTGTGGTTTCCATGTTGAATTTCTTGAAGTAGCTTTGCGAATCTTTTTGACTTAAATTTACTTTCGGCTCTGCCCCGACTTAGCCGCAAACTGAGGAAATGAATCATTTGAATGATTGACTTCCGGCCTTTGACCAACCAAAAGATTTTTTTTTTGCAGCATTTTGACTTGTTTCTGTTCCTTTTGCCTAAGATGCTTTACTAACTTACTGGACTGGGGTATATTTAAACAATTTAAATAAGATGGAATTAGGTTCAGACCTTGACTATGTGTTGGGAACATTTGAGCCTGCAAATACTTATTATTGATTTCAATGGGTTGGAATAGCCCCAATGGCGGGCCGTTGCCTAGTGACAATGAAATCTGTCGATATTGCCAAACAACAATCGAGCAGGAGCTGCTTCTGGACGCAGACTTGCGGGTGTTTGTGTGTAGTAGAAAATTTTACAATTTGCAATAAAAATTCCACTTTTGCTTTTTGGAATTCAGTTTATGCTTGTCTCTGCTTCGGCACCGGCTGCTGTGCCAGTGGCAGCTAAGCGGTCTGTGTCCTCGTGCTTGGATCCTTGTGTAGCAAGTATACCGTTATCTTGCAGCTCAGTTTAAGTTGGTAAACTTCATGCGGCTACCCATGCTTTCTGCTAGAGAAATTATTATGCGTCTTCGTCGACGAGGCTGCCGCGCTGTGCCAAGCAACAATTTAATAACAAAACATATTTCACTTGCATGCCAAAGTTAAGTTAAGGAATGCGCTGCGAACAAAAATCGAATGTCCTTAACTCATCCATGCACATGGGAGCACAACGCAACATACATCGTATGTTATTTTAAAGCATTGACATTTGCTAAGCCAAAAAATGTGTTCATGGCCCATTCCGCGATTATGAATTTATGTTTGTGTGTTTGTGCTTGGCTTCACTAAGGATAGCCAGTGTCATGTTGATTTCACTCATTTCCGACTCAAATGGATTTTGATTGTCTGCCTTGGTCTCTGCCTGTTGTTCCTACCGTCTCCAAATTCGCTTTTCCGTCCGTGCCAGTGATGGTTGGAACGTGTCTGCCATTTGTCTGCACACTCGTTTGGCAGCCGCCACCAAATGACTTTCTTTTCTTGGCCGTTGGCAGTTGGCCTCTTTGCTGTTGGCTGTTGCTTCGGGGGCCATTAGGTTTTATTGTAATGATTTCTATTACCACACTGAATTCTCTTGCTGCTGCTACTGCCACTGCCACTGCCACTGCCACTGGTGCCACTGATTCTGTTGATATTGTTGTTGTTTTTGGTGCTGCAACTTGCAGTTGGGAGCTTACGTGGCCATCGCGCTTAATGAGTAGTTATTTCCGCTTGTATTTCTTGATAATGCCAAGTCGTGCGAAAATCGTCTTTGTGGTAATCGGCATTGCTCCGAGACACGTTTCCAAATTAATTGCTCTTTATATTCGCTGTGACATAAATTCATTAGCATGAATGCTTTCTAATTGAATTTATGCATATATTTTATTTGCATTGCGGAGTACAAATTTATGTTTAACACGCTTTCGTTATACTATATATACCATAATATATTTTTTATATTTTACGCTGCGTTGAATGCTTTGTGTGTATGAATTTCATTTCGCAGCTGTCACAACAGAGATAATACAATAAGCCCGAACTGCGAATAAATCCACATCAAAATTATGCCTTTGCTCCTTTTGTCAGCTTCTTATTTTCGGCCTGTACTTCCAAAAAAACATACATAATTAAATTTATTGTGCTTTTTTAGGTAGGCAATTATCATAAAAATCTCTCTGTTAATCTGCGGGTATATTCCTAGGCCAATTATAACGGTATTATTGTACTATTAAATAAAATTAATGCACTTCTTTAATTTAATTTGCGTAACAGCAGCATCTGGTGAGCCAAATTCGGGTATTTGCTTGTCATGGCACTATCAACTTGGAGCAACAACCGCCAATTTCAATAGCTTAGCTCACTGATTGCGCAAGCTCGACTTTTATGTGGTTTTGCACAACACTTTCGTGACAGCAAGCGCAAATATAGTTGATGCTTCGCTGTATTGAAACCACCCGTTGTGCCATCCAAATTGGCGCCACACTCAGCTCGTGCCACATGCTGATGATTATCAATTTGCGGGATTCGATTGTTATGGCAAATCGCTTATCCTGACTGCCAAGCGAATCGTGAATGAACACAGATAGACAGTGGAATAAGAAACCTTTTTGGCATCAACAATAATATCAATTAGATATTTAATGGTATCATAAAACTACCTGGATCTAAAAAGATCTGGACAAGAAGAAAATTCAACGGGGTTTTTTACTTGTTTGTTTGTTTAATTTGTGGCCGATCCTAAAATTATTCTATAACGTTTGCTGTTTGACGTTTGATGTTTTAAAATATATTTTTTTTTACTCATTTGTTTTTTCTTAACTACTGTGCGACACCACATACGCTGAAGCAAATCGAAAGAGCAAATAAACACACGAAGTCACTTCTGCATTACATTACTCGTTTCCCCTATACAACGAGCAGACAAAGAGTTTGTTTGCTCTTAGAGATTAATGTTACCGAAATGTATTGGTGTTGGCCAATTGATAATATTGCTACAACCAAATTAAACTATTGCCTACCCCATTTTCTCACAATTGTAGCTTGTCAGCGAAGGCGTCGTTGGTCGGAAAAAACTGCGGCATGTAAGACCAACTAAGTATAAAATGCTATACCAAGTTGCTAAAGTTTTAAATGCAAAATGACAAGGGCGCAAAAGGAAAGCAACAGTTTTGTAACTGCACGATTTTAGTTCAGAAATACCCTGTTGAAAGAGATAAAATGCTACTTAAAACATTAAAACGCATAGAAGCAGAAGAAGTCAGTTGCATAATCAACCCAAAATGACTTTGGAGATTAGAGAACAAACTTTGTTTTTTTTTAATGTGAGTGAAAGCATAAACCTTTGCTTGTTACATTCCTATTCACAACTTTGTTCAACCCTTTTTGTTACATAGAAAGAAAAGTAAGAAAAGTTATGCAAATTTATATGAAACAAAGTTGCTAGCTTGTTTGCCTGCAAGTGATTTATATGACCAAGACCGCGAGCCCTGCCAACATTCATTTCACAGACTGCTCCTCCTCCGCACGATATATATAAATAATGCGCGATGCTTAAGCAGTGAACACAAAAGAAACCAAAGTTGGAAAAAACAGTGCAAATAAAGAGAGCGGACTTAAAGTTGCGCATGCGACCGTTAAAAGGGAAAGGGCCTATTAAATTCCAATATTGGGTAAATTTTAACATTTGGCTAAGACCGCAGGACAGCTTGCCAACATGCCAATCTGATGCCTTCCATATTCTTGACCAGCTGCTTCTCTAAAAGACGACTTCTATTGAATTTGGCACCAAAGTGTCATGAGAGCGTTTTAGAAATGGCCAAAAACTGCCAAACTAAGGTGCACGTTCCTTTTGCGCAACACTCAAAGAAGAAGGAAGCAAGAATAAGTGTAGTTTAGGAAATAGTACGTTTTTACTTCGCTTAATTTCTTAAAGCAACTCAGTTCATTATTCTTCTTTTAAGAAATGTGTTTTAAGATATTGTTATTTGACATCATTTCTTTTCTGTGTATTCTTTGTTATCTATAAGCGTATCTATCTGTTGTTGCGTGAAATTGCCAACAGCAACAATGCAAATTTTGCGCAACTCGTTAATGTTTGAAAAAGCATATACTTAGAATGAAAGTTTAGCCAACTGCAATAAAAGTGCACATTGCATAAGTGCCAAGAAAGTGTTTTCCCAAGAATGTAATAGTTGAAAAGTAGTTTTCGGGTGCTCACAGCACTGTTTGTTTGTTGTTCTCGCGCTTGACTTAACTAACTGCGAATTTAATATTTAATTTTAAGCTGTTTACACACGAAAGTGCATATTGAGTATCTAATTGTCATGCGGTCAGTGGTTACTTGAAGTTGTTATTGTAATCGAATGCTTTTTTGGCAAAGTACATATATTGATATGCCCTTGGGGGTACTTTCACGTTTGACTTTGATTTGCATAATTAAATTTGGTTTCGGGATTTGGCAGAGAACAGCTGTTGCACAAATTGCATGATGAATGCCATTAATATTCAATTGTCTTGTGCGTGTGTGTGTGTGAATGTTACTCTAATTAGTTTCTGGAAGACTTAAGTGAAAAAGCGTGCATACTTTCCGGGGCATGACGTAGAGAATCGCAATTTAAATTTAAGTTCACTTGCAATACAGTTTACACATAATTTGGTTATTAATATTCACTTAACACAAAAATCAATTGCCATTGCAATCAATGACAGACGTCGTTCGTTGGCTGCTTGCGCTTTTACAAGCCAAAGAACGTAAATGTCTTTATTTTCATCCAAGTGCATCAATGCACACCTTGCATGCATGTCTCTCTCTCTCTTTCTCTGTCTCTCTTTTTCTGCCACTCTGTGCGTATGAGTGAAAATGATGGTATTCGCTTAAGAGGGGGAGAAAGTAGAAAATACTCATTTCATATGCGCTGCAATTCTCTCGCTCACTTCAATTATGCAAATTTTGTGTGTATGTCGAAACCAATTCGCATTGCTTGCCAGCCTATGTGTGTCAGTTGTGCATGTGTGTGTGTGTGTATGTGTGGGCATGTACGTTAGTCTGTTTATCTGTCAGTGTGTCTGCTGTTGTGTGAGCTATCATATTATGCAAGCCAAATAGCGAAGCGACGCAGCCTTCGTGCCTCAACATTGCTGCTAAAGAAATGCTTCAGCATTTCCAATCGGTATATGCATCTCGCCTCTGCAACGGCATCAATGTTTTACATGCAATTATTGTTGCTGTAGACACTCGGATGATTATACACTCGGAAAAACCGATGACAGCTCCAACAACAACAATAATATCGATACTCAACCAAAATAAAAACATTAACAAAAATATCTGCTGCAACCGAAAAAGAAACTCATTATAAATTTCTTCATCTGAATTTTTTCAATTCATTGCGTAACGTTCATTAAAAGAACTGATGTGTATACCTCATATCCTGCATCCTGCGTCTGGCATTCTGTAGTCTTCTTCCGAACACTTGCCACGCTCTGCGTGTAATTTAATTTACATGAGCTGCTTCATCTCACTCCGGGCCTGTAGCAACTGGTCGAAACATTATACAACGCCCAAAAGTTTTGGCCAGTGACATTTGCCAGAACTTGGGCACCCCACACTTCACCCACTTGGGCACCACACTCTTAAGCCTCCCTTGCGCAGGGGCAAGGAGCTGGTCTTATATTAATTACTAATGTGAAAGTTTTTGAGGCTGTGTGCTGTGGATTATAAGCACAATTTTGGGATTTTATCTAGAGTGACCATGGCATGGGCATGAGTTGAAGCTAATTTTCTAAACTTGGCCAAGAAGTGTTAACTCAATCAATGTGCGCAAATATTGCCCTGTAGAGTAGTCAGCAGACGAAACTCTATTAGGGCTCTTGGCAAAATCGAAATTAATTTAACTTTAATTGGCCTTTGGTCAGAGGTCGTGGCCAAAATTGCAAGCTGCCTTAATTGACTGCCCTAATCAGGACGGCTTGGTGGACGGCTCGACAACCGAAAAGACAGAAGTCGAATGGTCTGCGGCAATTTGTTTACCTTCTGTCTGAAGAGAGAACCCTTTCGAATAACCAAATTGCACGTTAGGTATTGAGGCTTAAATGCAAACAAATACGAACTACACTGCTTGTTGTTGTTTCTATGCTGCTATGGCTTCTTGGAATTCTATCCTCCTTGTTTAGTGGTCAGAGAGAGCTACTGTTGGCTGAGGCTGAGAGCCAGCAAAAAGGATCGATATAACGGTAAGTTTGCCATTAAGACTAAATGTGTGCTAAATTTTTTAGCTTGGGTTGAGCGCACGTAAAACTGAAATGTTGCATTAAAAAGTTTGCAGAGCAAAAGCAAAAAGCGATTCAATTTAATTAGAAAAGATTTTTGGCAACTAAAAGTCCGCGCTGTGTATTGCTCCACAGTGTGTTTTTTTTATGTGCCACTTAAATGGTGCAAGTTTCATGCTCTGCATTTTCAATTGAAATGCGCTTTCGCTTTAGCATCAGCGTTAGCGCTAGCTTTCTTTTTCCCTATTCCCCCTTCGCCTGTCATTTCATTTTAAGCCAATTCATGCAGGCATCTGGTATTGGATTGGAGATCCCATTAAAATTCAAGCCAAAAAAAATTTAACAACGTAGCGCGCATCAAAGACGAAACTTAGTAGCAGGCGAGTAAGCATATTGAATGGAAAACAGGTGAGCCGGCGCAAATTTGATGGATCACCAGCCGCCAAGTATCCTTCCCTCCGACGTACATCCAAATATACTTAGCCTAAAAAAAGGTCAATTCCGCCCCGTTCCTCTCCGTCAATGGGTCATATTTCATATTTTTATAAGCTGGCAGCTAATATTTCCCATTGATTTGATAAACTTGGCATGATTTTTGTTTTGCCAGCTCATTATTCGTCTTTCAATTTTTGTGCGTTGCCATTTTCCCGTTTCTCATCTTGTGCTACGACCAACACGCCTTCACAATGTAACGCCTCAATATGCCTTTTACTTTGTAGATTTGATGCTCTGTTTTCTATTTTTCGTTTATATACTCTACAAGCGAATTCGTTCGATTAGGTGTTCTCATAAAATGTGTAACACATTGATGGATCATTTTTGAGTACTTGAGACTTCAGAATGGTTCACTATTTGCCTACACATATAAATAGGGTAAGTTGTTTACCGACTTACTTAAAATGAATGTGCTAAGAGAAAGTTGATATACAAAAATCAAAAATTATTGAGAGAAAAACTGAAAGAATCAAATCTAAATATTTTTGACAAAAGTTTAAAAAGTTTAGGGATGAGTTACGTGTTCTACAATGAAAAACAACATTTGATTAACTTTTGATCATAAAATGTTAATTAATGGTTGAATTTGTAGGGTATTTGGCATCAACCTAAAATAGATTCTTTTCTTTTCTATCGTTTTCGCTGCTACTTTGAATACCAATGCTTGAAATGTTGGTGGCGCTGTTTTTATGAAGACGCAATAAAAAAAGTTACTTTATGCGGTCTATCCGTGTGTATATCTCTCCCGCTCGCACACTCTTTAGATATATATTTATGTGTGTATATATGTGAGTGCTAAGTGCGCCTTGTTGAGGTTGCGAAAATGTAGATTTACCGTAACCTTTCATCTGGTTGTTGCCAGCTTCCTGCTCCTTGCTACTGCCGTTCAGCTCCTTTGCTAGCTGATATTTGCGTATGGGTCTTGCGTGTTATTCTGACACTGGCAGCAGGCAGCAGGCAGCAGACTCTTCAAGCAGCTCGTAAAAGGCTCTCACACCCACTCTGTGCGCAAATGCAAATGTAACGCCTGCATAGCAATGAAGTTGTGGCCCATCATTTATTGGCAGCCATATAGACTGAGACCAAACATGTCTCTCTCTCTCTCTCTCTCTCTCTCTCTCTTTATCTATATGCATTGTATTTTAAATTCAAACAATGAGGTTTTCTGCACAAATCGCAAGCACGAATGCTGCTTAAAGTTGGCCAGGTTAAAGTACAGTAGACACATGATGTTAACTAAAATGTTACGCTCAGGTGTAATTTTTGCATTTAGTCTTCAATTTGCGCACGGAACAATGCCAGAGTTTAGACTTCATCTCCTGCGTCGTCTCATGGTGGGCATCTTAAATTTTTATTGCAAGAAAACCAGAGTCCTTGGTAATTGCTCTCTGAACGCACATTAAAAGATGTGTAGCCAAGTAAGCACAAGCCGAAGCAGACGTTCCAGGTATCTACATGCCAAGGCACGCAAACTATTAAAAGCTTGCAAACACACACAGACAGTATGTAAACAGCAGGTATGCGAGTATATGCTTCGTTGCTTTGTATGCGTGTGTTTGGGTTTTTTTTAAGAGCCCCTAGATAGCTCGTTGCGTTACTGCTGGGCAAACAGAGCTAACAGTAATCTGTGCGGCAGCAGCAGCTGTGCTATACTACATATAAGCTGCAGGTGTTAACTGGCGGACAGTTCTGTCCAACTCAAACACTTTATTTACCCAGTCTGAAGTAAGCCCATTCACGTTCCCCACTGCTAGGTCACTGGGTAGCTGCCTTGCCTAATTGCAGAAACGATTTTGAGTGGCATTCAATAAAGTGACCGCGTGCTCTTAAGCTCCAGCGGGCAGTTCATAATTCAAGGCGACAACTTTTGGCAACAATTGCGAATTGACAAGCTTATTAATCGCCTAATCGGCTTGCAAAGTTTCATGTAAATCGGCTGAATTAAGACGACACCCGGGGGTGATATATGTTAGGGTATAACCGGGGGAAATAAACTTTTTGCGTTTGCTGGCTGCCAAAAAGTTTTTGATAATTGCGCTCGAATGGCCCGGACTAAAAAAGGGTTGACTCTGTTTCTCTCCAGATGCGGGCGAAAGCATTTGCTTGAACTTAGAACACAATCCATCGTTTGGCTTTGTAGCAACTGGCAACTGTGCCAAATTGTTTTGTTTTGGGGCTTAGCTTTAATGAGGGCCAGCAAAAAAGCGCTTAATGACTGAAGCACATCATACTGTCGACGAGCTTATGGCTCGTAGGGTTCCTTAAAAACAAAAACCAAAAAAACATAAGCTACTATAAGAGCTAAGCTCAGTCGATTCCCAGCCAGCACATCTGTCGCTCTTCTAATCACAAACGTTCGTTTGCATTTCACAATCTCATAAATAGGAATCAAGCTTGCTAGACGGAACGGTCTCTCTCCTTCATTCCAATCAGCTCAAGTCAACTGCAGTTGCATTCAGGACACAAAAGCAATCTGGCGGGAATTCAATTTCCTTGCTTGTTTTAGTTCGCTTGCCAAGTCGCAAATTATTTTGGCGTTTGTTAAGCCAGTACTTTCTGCTTTGTTCTTGGTTAGAGGTGTTCTCTGGCCAGTGTTTCTTTCCGTTTAGTCTCAGTCTTAAACTTCACATCTTTTGGCCCACAGCTAGCAAGCACAACAAGGACAACGGCCAGCAAATATATGGACATAAGCCACTATATATACACATATATATATATATAATTTTTTTGTGTTTTTGTTTTTTGGTCGAGTTGCAAGTTTATAAAGCTGTCGCACAAGTTAAAGTCCGTTTGGGCACGGACAGCCTATTGTTGTCCTGGTCGTAGTGCCCACGCTTAGTTCTCAGCTGGCAGATTAGTTGGACAGATTATGGCGCGTGGCGTCTATAATTTGCCCGTATCTGGTTGATTGTCTTTGCATCTGTTTTTTTCTTTGAGCCACGTACTTTAATTCAATTCGACGGCTACTTGTTGCCCATTCGGTCATCAGCTTATGATTTACCAATCAAAACACAGTCATAATTTTGCTTACCAATTTATTTATTCATTGCTTCGTTGGACGTGTACAATATATTTCCAATTTTAAGTTTTAAATCCCAAAACATAACACGAAAGCCCAAAAATATAAAAAAAAATATATATATATACACGTATACGTATATGTACGTGAATGTGTATTGTTTTCAAAATTGTTCAGGCCAAAATATATGCATGTTGGAGCACGCTTTGTAGTCAACTTTTGTAGCTGCTCTTTTGCGTTTGCTTTTGGTTTGGGTTGTGCTTACCGTTGCTCACCTGAAACATTTTTGTGTTAACTTTTGAACAGTTTGTTATGTAAACTTTTTTGCTCTATGGCTGTTTTGGGCAACTGTGAGCCCCACTTGAATGCGATTCATTCTATTGCTGGGACCATCTCTTTGGTGCTTTCAGTTTTCAGTGTTTTCAAAACAACATCTGCCATCCTTAAATTGTATTATTGTATGTCTGGCGGCATATTTCATACCTTTTATTTGAATAGATAATCCTACCAATGGGCTGTCGGTATTACTCATTTACATACAAAAAACCTTTCGGAGACAATGATATTTAAAGTTAAGGTTCGATTTCAGTTTCAATTTATTTTCATTTGTATTTTTTTTGGTATTATTGCCTTTTCTAAATCTCACTGATTGTTTGCAGTTCATTCAAAAAGTCAATTGCATTTTGTATAATCGAAAACAACAATGAAATAATCGGATTTGCGGAATACTGAAATGATTAAGATAATCAACTGGGAGTTTGGTTAACAATTTTAATAAACCTACTGGCAGTAACATTACCGCTAATCAAGTCGATTATTAGGTTTGCTGTTTGCATATGCGATGACAATGTGTGCGTGAAATGCCACAATATGCTAATATGCTAATAGGACCAGTCCAGGAGTTTAATAAACATATGAACAACGTACGTATGCACACACAACAACACACTCACACAACAAGCGAATGTGTGAACAAATATTTGCTAGGCCACAAAATCATTGCGCAAATATGCAAACTATGCGCGACAATGAAACATTTTGCATAAACAGTTGCAAAACTTTATGGAGGCCCATTTGCACGGCACAACGCGTACCAAACAAACAACCAAACGAAAGCGAGAACGAAAGCAAAAACGACAGAAAAAAGCGGTGAGAAAAATTGTCAATATCACGACATTTGCATGCCCTTCAACAGTTTAAAGACCATTATTTTTAATGTGTTTCTTTGTTAACTTAAATAAAATGCAGATTTCTAAAGGGATGTTAGTGAAAATACATTGAAAATTATTTTCCAGCCCGTTTTGGAAGTAAATGAAAAAGTAAATTCATAATAAATATAAAGAGGCATACTTTGCAAATGCATGCGTTACATATTTAAAGACAACATTGTTATCGCCCAATGTTGCGCTTTAAAGACAATTTCCAGACTACATAATGGTTAGAGGGCGAATATGAAGGCTTCTCCAGTTTACATTCATTCAAGTTACAACAGCTAAAATCAACAGTGGTTACAGAAGTTTTTGCTTTTTTTTATACGGCAACAGCGCAGATTGATAGAGTGCAAACTGCAAGAACAACAAGTGGAAAAATTTGAAACTTTTTGGTTGACATTTTTTCTCTCTTTTGTTGTTGTTAGCAACTGGACATTTTTGTTAAAGAGTTGTGGGGAACCGTCCAGTGGTTGTATTCACATTGCACAGCGTTAAAAAATAATAAAATGCAACCTTTTGATGCAAAAGCTCTCAACTACAAGTAGGCAACAATTTTGGCAACAATTGGCTTTTTAGGAAAGGCGGATACCGCAGAAACTGAATTTCAAAATAAATAAATCAAAGCTTGCGGCAATAGATTCCCAAAAAGATTTTTTTAATGCCAGTGATTGAGGACGAGATGTGCCGTGGGCGCATTAAAATAAATAATTTAGCATGTGTTGGATTTTAATTAAAAGCCATCTTGCCACAAACCGAAGACATTGTTAGCCAAGAAGTCATTTCATTGCACAGTTTGCCCTTATTTAAGTGTGATTAATGCTGAGCAAGGCGTTAGATGAATACCTGTCACGCCCACAAACAAACAAACACACCCTCGCACACAAACAAAAATACGCAAACACAGATTTTCACCAGCTTGCGTGGTTTTGGCAATCAAAAGTATCTCGTCCTTTAGTGGCAAAGCAAAGGGGTTTCAATTTGATTTAATGATGCCAGGACAAATTCAACGCGTTAGCGACACCAAGGTGCGGGACACAAAAGTCAATTCCATCAAGTTCCGGATGCTGCATTGAATAACAACTAGTTGGGACCTCGGCAACACCACAGCTTATAAACCAGCAGCAAACTCCACCGGGACGAAGTCCACTTAAACTTTTGCGACGACTACATCGACGGATGTTGCGTTTCACACAGACGCCACTGGCCAGGTTTTCATGTCAGCGTAAATTTCCGTTTCACTGCCGCAAGTTGCCTGCCTTCTCACATGCACACACACACACACACACACATGGATGTGGTCTATGATTTGTCCTGCAGGTGGTAGACTGTCAATGACTTCATGCATAATAATGAGCTCGAATGTCCTGTGCCACCGCGTTCAGCACGCAGAGTACTCTCTCTAGTTAGTGCCGCTGATGCCTTTGGGCTGTGAAACCTTTCGTTCACATTCCTTTTAACATTTAAGTTGGGATTCTTTGTACGATATTGCTTGTTGAACACATACATGTAGACATGACACAAATATTGCCAAAGGCTTCTGCTTGGCTTCTCTCTATCTTTCTCTCCGTCTGTTATCAAATTGTTCGTGTTGTTTGCTTAGCATTTTGAGAAAATGTTTTTCTTTGAGGCAAATATTTGCTTTGAATGCATAACTGTATTGCTTCTTGACCAGCCGCAGCTTTGATTTTCTTTTTTTGCTTCTTTTGAGCAATTGATTAAATCAATTGACTTTCTACATTTTACTTTGTTGCTATCAAATTCAATTAAAAATGCAAATTCCATCATTGTTGATAATGCCAGCTTATGCAACTGACATTTATATAATATTCATTTGTGCACTTTGACATATCAATAAATAATGACATTTTGTCTGTCATAACATTGCTTATTTTATTAACTGCCCAAAACATTTCAAATACGCAGACGCAATTGAAATCTCGAAATCCAATAAAATAATAAATTATCTTTTACTTGCATAAACAGAAATGCACAGAAGGAAAATTATCTTTGTGCAGCAAAAAATTTCATTAAATATGATAAAGACATTTAGTTTTGATTTTGTAAAATGTAATTTTAAAGAAAAAAATTCTTTTTACGATACGTACACGCATTTATAAGCAGATTTCTCTACTAATTGATCCAATCATATTATTTTGAAGCATATTTTATTTATCTATGTGTAGTGGACGTGTTTTCGCAGCGGCCACGCCAAACTGTCTAACAATTGGAATTAATGAGCGCTGCTTTAATCAAATTTTCGCCACCGAATCAAGTTCATTAATTTTGTACGCAATTATTATGATGCTTCATCTTAGGAATGCGATGGCCGTTGCTCCCGCCAGTTAAGCAAACAAAATACACACAATCAAGCGAATACGACGCAAATTACTTTTCATTACAAGTGTTGAATAAGCCGGGACTGACCAGCATGGCAAGTGTCAAGTGCCGGATCCGGCTGAGCTTAGGCATTTAAGCACAACTTCATCATCATTAGTGTGTAGTACTACAATGTTAACAAGTAAGTATGATCAAATCTAGATAATGTTGAAATTCAAGATATCCTGCCTCAGATGGTACAGACCCTAACACATATAAATGTATTTGCAAAAAAAAGTTAAATACTTATTGTTCCCCCAGATAACATTAAGAAAATTAAGACTTTTATAATACTTTAAGTACTTTGAAAACAAAACTTTACAGTCACATAGATTTTCTAATAGAACTATTTAGAAATATTTGTTATACCCATGGCAATCCCTGGTTACAGGGTAAGTAAAAGCCTCTTATAATGCTGATTATAACACATGAATACAAACAAAATATTTTTGCCTGTGTTTGTGTGTGTGTAAGTATGCGTGTGTGTTTGGTTCCTGCTGTGTAAAGAATCATATTGACTGTAGATTAAATGGCGGCACGTCGTCATGTTCACGCATAAAAATCCATTAGATGCGGAAATGTGCTTATATCAAGTGGGTGGTTTTATGAATGTGTGTGTGTGTGCAAGTGTGGGTGCGACGTGGTTTAGCAATTATCACAGTGGCAAATACTTTCGATAGCGTCACAAAGAAATATAATCACCTTTATGCGACAAAGAGCACTTAAGAAAAACCTACAAGCTAAGTAAATATGTCACTGACTCCAATGTACGCCCCGCTGCTCGCACTTATATTCTATATAAATGTTTACTATACGTGAAGTACATATGTATCTACTTAATGCAACATTCTGTTAATTTCCTCTCAAACGCAAGAAAAACGTTAGAAACGTTATTTCCTTGCTGCCAACTACTTGTAGCAAAGTCAGAATAGTAATTAGAGAAATAATGAGGGAGAGCGAGCGATAGGGGGAGTAGGTTTCATTGCAGTGTGCAAGTGTTTGCCAAATGAATATGCACTCAAGATTTGATTTGGTCTTTTAACATTTTTTTTTTTTCAGCTTTCTTGTCTGTGCTTGCAATTGCAACAAGTCTTAAGCGGCAAGCTACACAGAATGCGGATGACATTTATTTCTACAGCAACAGACAAGGCAACTTTCAACTATCAAAAGCCACCATCACTGCCACCCCACAACTATCGTATACTTTTCAAAAAGATGACTTGCATATGTGGGAAGAAGTCCTTGTTGATGGCTTAAAACTTTGCATGAACTACGCTAACTTGGCTTCCGGGAGGTTACTTGCGCGCGGTACGCGGCTGGCTTGTCAAAGTTTGAGTGAGCAAGTTGATTGTGGGTCACTGAAGCGACATGCTTATGAGTCATTCTTTCATAGACCCGACAGCCTGGCTCTACAAACAACTATCCAAATTCTTGCTAAACTTTCCAGCTGCAATTATGTATGAATCAACTCGGAGCAAGAAATATGAAGAATGCATATTATGACAGTGTAAAAGTTTCTTCTGACTTCGCAGTCTTTTCAAATGCCACGCCCCCATAATGACACAGTGACTCCTGCTTAAAATGTGCACGACTGCACTTGTCTAACAGACAGACAGGCAGACAGAGACAACTGAGATTGTTATTCGTGGGCAGCGTTAATGTGCCCCTAATGATATGTTGCGCATACGACCCTTAGGCTGCCAGACAATAACTCAAAATCCTAACCTCGTAAGCCAATTTTCGTTGATTTAGTTTATCATCAATGGCAGCAGCATCGGCATCGGCATCGGCATCAGCAACAACACAAATACCAAATACAAATGACTGTGCGTCGCTTATTCCCACATAGCCATATCCAACTTCCCCTCGCCAAGCTTGTATCAATTCTTCGTCAGCCCACAGCTTGTGAAGTTTGCCGAGTCGCATTGGCAATTTGATTTATTAGCACAAATTGCTTTACATTACATTATCGCTTTGAGTTCCACTTTACTTAGCAGACAACAGTGTGCTCTGTTCTTTTCTGTGAGTTCGCTGATAAGTTGGCAAGCTTTGTATCTTAAAGTATCCTCTCCACTTTGAGCTTAACTGCTGCCACAATTCAGTGCATTTTTCAATTGCTTGAAAAGCCTTGAACAGAAAACATTATCTTTGCGTATTTACTGCACTTCAAGGATATTGTAAGAAAAATTTAAAAGAGACGTTATTGAAATTTTATTTGCATTGAGCTGCTTCAGTTGACCTCCTCGTCTCCGATTTAGATCAAACACTGACAAATGGCTGTAAAAATGTTTGAAATAAGTGCGCAAAAAAACGTATTTGCCTTCAAGGCTTTAAATTGGATCCCAAACTTGGCATTTGATGCTATCTCGGTCAGCATTTTACAATTACGCTGTACGCGTGAAATTTTAAACGCCACCGAATGCTGGACCCTTTTGTAAGACCCAATCTGGCACCTAAAATCGCGAGAGGTGTCAGCTGGAGATGGGCGATAGGGAGCACTGAGAGGTAGCCAGATGCGCTTGATTAAGGTGCGTTTGTTATCCAATCGTGCGCACTTTTGAGCCCTTTTAATTGAAATTCAAATTGTGATTCTAATTCCGATTCTCAGATTCTAGCATTCCAGCAGGCGCTTAATTACGTTGTCTATGCATTCAATCGCATGCTCTAAAATGCAGCATGGCTAATTTCAATTAAAATGCGGTGTAATTTGATTACAAGCTGTATATAATTTTAGCATTTTATTGGGGTACTCAGTTGCAAAACCCACAAACACAATAATAGTTTGTAGCTAAATAGATAAATGCCAGTTAGAGCATGTGCACTTAAAAAAAATAATAATAAAGCAGTATTAATATGAAAAATTATTACAAATATATTTTAAATGTATGTTGCTTGAAATTTATGTTGTCACTTTTATAAAATAATATTTTCTTCAATCGAATAAGATTTTCTGGATTTTGAAGCTTATAGCTTGTTAAATTTGATCAAACTAAGATTATATCTGAATTTTATAACTCCTTATATAAAAGTTTTAATTTAAACATAGCATATTAAAACTAAGTCAGATTGCAAATAACAAATTAACTTTAAGTCTTTCCTTAAACTTAGAAATAACAACTTAATGATAAAGTCTTAGAGCTTACTCATTTTGTATTCAAATTTTCGTTGAATTCATTTTGCTAATTTTATATTTCTGATTTGCTCCGTGCATGTTTGCCAACCTGTTTAGCTTCACCAACTTACCAAAAGCTGAGTCTTTGTGGTTGGTAAAAGTATAACAAACTTTTAGCATTGGCATAAAGTGAATTTGTTAGCCATTTGGCATACTTTATGAAAGTAATGTAGCCTTTTTAGCTTGGCTCGGTTGCAGTCAACATTTGTGTGGCTCAATATGGCCGAAACTTTCATCCTGTCCAGCCGCACAATTTGCACAGTTTTGCCAGCACTATGCCAAAACGTGGTCCAGGAATGCACTGCCCATGGCCAAGGTGCATTATCCGCTTACCCAAGAAGCCAGTAATTTATCTCAATCCCATTCTCTGTTAACTAATTGTTGCTGGCATGCTGCTGCTGCGGCTTTCAGCGAGGTAGATACATAATGGAAACCAATAAATTCCAAACAAATATCTTTAATGGTATCTTAAAGCAAGAAACAAGCACCTGCTTGGCGCCAATTAAGTTTCAGCACGTTTCATTCATTTATGCGAAAAGTTTTGTGCACCAAATGAAGCGAGGGTCTAGCTCAGAGTGGCGACAGTCACGGCCATGGCCAACTAAACTGTAGCGCCCCGGGCCATTTGGCCGCGTCACAAGTTGAAAGGTTGAGTCGAAATCCGGAAGTTCATTAAATAACTTTTTTTTCCCCTTCGTAAAAGCCGCTGTTAAACGCTCGCATGTACACATAAGCCGAAGAGAAAAATCTTTAAGCCACGTTTCTTTTATTCTATAGGTTTTTTGTTCATAAAGACATAGAATTTTTATGAAAAATAACCTAGGCTTCTATCATACTAACTTTTAAAATCAAGGGTATCGTTCATCGTACATCGCTTCTTGGTTTTGTTTTCGGTTTAAGGCAAAGTCAACCCAACTCCCAATGAGAACATTTCAAATATTGCAATTTCCATTTGCTTTTATTTCACACACAGAAAGCTGCAAAAGCGAATAGTTTGGCTATTTGTTTGTTGTTTGTGAATGTTGGAAACGGATTGCTGAAACAAATTATACTCAATTGCAATATGCGATGCTGATTTCACTGATTGAAAGCCATGTCTGTGTACTGCCATATAAGTTGTTGGTATTGCATATAGCATTGGTTCTATTTTACACTTGGCTAGAACTGTGGCCAAATTGAGTCAGGACTTTGGCTTGGGGCATTCTAAAAGCTTTTCCAGTTCACGGAACTGGCTGCCAATGAGGCGGCCAGCCGATTTTGGGACATATTGCTTGCTCAACCGGACGTCATTACGAGCTGGGCATAATCCAGAACAAGAAGCAAACATCAAAATGCTGATTGAAAATCAATTGAAAGCAATGACGTTGCACTTACTGCACGGCTGCTTTATGAGCGTGTTTAGCTGCAACAATGTTAACACAATTTTCGAGCATACATGCGAGACTTGTGCAACTTATAGGAAAGTCCTTCGTGATCAAATGAACAAATTACTTAAAACTTACTTCCTACTTGTTAATCAACATCTCTGAGTGTTCGTTAGACGATTAATGAAAGCGTTCCCATTGCAAATCATATATTTGTGCATCAGTTTAGCTTGTATGAAGTATGACAGATGGTATAACGGCAGCTGAACATTTTGCGTTTAATGTTTCTGCTTTTAATTGCGAATTTTTTACAATGCAGCAACGTTGATTCAACTTTTTTGTACGCATTAGTTTAAAAATTCCTATGTAGAGAAAAAAATAAAGAAAAATTCCATACAAATATTTGCACTTTTGCAACAGTTGAAGGCAAAGCTACTCTGTCCACATAAAACTTGCACAGATGACACTATGCAAATTTATTTCAAATTAGTTTTCTTTGGGGTTTTTTTTTAAACTGTTTTCTTTTTCATAATAAAAATAAGAGCACATATACCACGCACATTCAGAAAATAGATGCGCTTGGTTCTGGATTACGCAAAACTGGTTGCCAGAGATATTAAAATAGTATTTGCATGGAGTAAATATTGCAATCAAGCATCCGTTTAGGAGCGCTCAGAATTTTGCATATGACAAACAAAATTAAAATAAATAGTTTTTTTCTAGTATAAGCAGATCACCAACACATCTATGCTAGCTGTTTTGAATTTCATTTCGTTTGAAATCCGAAGCAGCAGCTAAAATTGGTGACTTAAAGGTGATCCATCTGTCCAACTACAGTTCATGCGTCATTTAATCCTCATTCCTCATTTTGCGCAGCGACCGATGCCTTAATGAGTAAACGCCATCATCAGCTTATGCTTAACGTAAGATAACTCTGCAACCACTTCCTCATTAGTTAATTCATTATTTAATTATTTAAAACCAGCGAATTTTTATACCTAGCCAAAATAACAGAAAAAAAATAATAAAAAAAAAATTGACCGCTAGTGAAAAAGATTGGATACCTTTTACATATTTTATAAACTATGCTTACAATACTACGAAATAGTCTGTTATTATAAATAATTCTTACTCGTTGCTTTAACATTCAATACCTTGAGATAATAAAAAGAAAAATATGAAATATCCGATTGTTAAAACATTCATTAAGAGCACTTCATTCGCTGTAGGGTATAAAAACTGAAATGAAAACAGCTATACAAAATTCTAATTAAGTCATAGGGTCTTGTGTTGCCCAAAGCAAAGGGCGCTTTGTGTTGCGCAAATTTTCATGTTGGCTTTGCAAAATATTGCCATAAAACAGTCGCATCGCAGAGTAAGCATAGCGGGAACTATGAAAATGGCTAAAAGGCAAACTGTCGGACAAAGCAACGCAACGCAACTGTTCACAACTGGTGCAGATTTGATAGCGTTGAGGCCGGCTCCATTTTCAGGTTAAAATTTTGATGTTTATTCGCCTTCTGCATTGGACATAGTATAACGTTACGTCGCACCCACAGCATGGCGCACAGTGCACAGCTCACATTCCACAAAACCCGGAGACGAGAGCTCGCGGACCACAAAGCACACAACGGTTTTAGTGCCTTTTCGCTTTTGTCCCTCTTTGGCTTTGTTGTGCTTTGTTATATTTTGTTGGGGCAGCTAATTAAAAATTGTTTAAGTGTAATATGTAAGCAAATTTCAGCGCTTTTCTAACTGACCCGTCACATAAACAAGTCTCCATATTTTACCTGGTCCTTGCAGCTCCTTGTTTAGGGCACCCCACTTTTAAACACAAATTTTCGGGGAGCATTAAACGCATTAATGTCCACAAAGGACCTTTTATGACTGCGCGACCGGCCAAGCATCGCTCGGCTATAGATACGCGTTGAACATGCCACCGAGCCTGGAGGCAAATGACCTTGTGCCGCACCAGACAGCCGATTGCGTCGCAATTAACTGCACAACTTCTACATAAGATTAATGGCTTTTTTGGCAAAATATTTTGAGTTGTTGTTGCCTTATTGACTATCGCCTCACCCCCTTATCCCTACCGACTCATCGACCTCTTGGCGGTGTCAATAAAACGCTTGTTGTTGTTGTTGCGTAAATAAAAATAATAAATGATGTCTTTGGCAACGTCAAAAGTGGCACAGAAAACAGCAAGTAATTAGGCGCATAAATTTTATGACAACTGACAATGCCACACTTTTTCCACTCAGTGTTTAACACAGTGCAAGTGTTTTGTGTAAGATTAACATTGAAATGGTAAGGAAAGAATTTTTGCTCAACTGAATACATTTCTAGGTTAACTGTACGTTATCATTTCCTGCTGCCTTAGGGTCGAGATTTAACACAGCTTTAAAAAAAAAACATTAAATGAAGGAAACTTTGAGGGCCTTCCATGTTAACTTGAGCAACTAGAGCAAGCATTGTTTGCAGTCGTATTTCCTGTATCCGTTCGCAGCTAATTTGATATGTTGTAAGCTTGGAGGCGTATGTGACATGGACATGCAGGCCATGTTGATACATACATACACTGCCTTTGGCTAATTGCCCTACTGATGGGCAGACAGAAAGAAGGGAAATCAATAGCAACGTCAAAAGATTAAAACTTTAACTTGGTCTAGAAATTATAAGGGTCGCGTATTTGCAATTCGATACTTTGGATATTATTGCCGTCAAACGAAAAGGTTTGGCCACTAAAACGATTTGGCTGCGAATTTAATTTCAATTGATTGCTATTGTTCAGTTAAGCTCAGTCGTTGGGAAAATACGCGAGATGCTTTTGTTGCTGATAATTTTCTATAATTTTCCATTGCGCCTGCACATAAACCGCATTGCTAAAAGCGACAGAGAGAGAGAGAGAGAGAGGTAGGGAGAGAGAGAGCTGTGCATGCGGGGGTAGGGGCATAAATAATTGCCGTTGACAGGTTGATAAATGAGTTTTCAGGCAAGTTAATGAAACTAAAACACGGTACAAGAGCTCTGCTACTAGCAGCCTGTCCAATGTTTGTGATTTTCATCTTGTTGAGCCGCGCTTTTAAATTAAGATAATGCATCGAGTGCGTATGAGTAACGCAATTTCCGTAGCCCCCGCACAATGTGGTGATGAGGTAGAAGCACAGCTGCTCTCATCTACAGCATATAGCAAGCTTTTAGCAAGCATATTCGGGCTAATGCGAATGATAAGCGCGCATAAAATATTCGCAGCCATTAGCGCGTTGCATTTGCGCATTTTTCAAACAGAAACCATCGCCCCACGCCTCTCACGCTAACAAATTGTTTTATTTTGTTCCAGCTTCACATGAAAATTGGCACTCGCTTTGCGTTTTCGGTCGTTCAACTCCCAAAAACGTTTAAGCTTACAAAGTTTGAAAAAAAAAATAATAAAAAAACCATAAAACATTGTTAACTAAAAAAAAAACTAAAGTGCACGATTTATGGGTTTCGTAAGCGGCGGACCCATTCATAGACACGCCCACAGTATTGCAGCTTGCAGTTAACGTGCGCCCACAAATCCGATTTCATTATGCAGAACGTGCGGCGGATTAAAATTAGATTTAGGAAGCAACGACAACTTTCAAAGCAGACGCTTCCATTTAGTACGGAAAAGGCAAGCGTGCCATTAGCGGCAATGTTGCAAGCTGCATCTAAAAAGAGGCATGCAACATACACACGCACCAGCATATATGCCGTGAAAAACCTATGCGGCGTTTACGCAATTTGATGCTTTGACTGACTGGCTATTAAAATGAGTGTGTGGATGTGTCACTGATTGGCTTTGCACTCACACGTACAGGGAGTGGGTGTTGGCGTGTGTGTGTGTATCTAACTTCTGTAGGCTGTTAATATAATCAGCGCTTGACAAGCAATCTTCTGTCAGCCATTGACGCTGAGTGCCTGGCATGTTGTTGTTGTGTTTGTTTGTTGCTCTTTCTGCTACTTATAGTCTATCCGGCATTTGTCACTTGACTAAGAGCACATGTGTTTGTGTGTGTGTGTGTGTTTGTTTGAGTTTGTGTCTTTCACTTCCTTCGGCCGTCACGGCAAATAAGTTGCTGCTCCTTCGCAGCTTGTTTGTCAGACGTCGGCCCTTTTCAGATTTATTATGTTGATGTCGCTTTTCTGTGTGTAATTTGAAATTATGCGCGGCAGCAGCAACAGCAAAAGCAGCGACAGCAGTAGCGGAAGCAGCGTATGCTTAACATAATCAAATAACTCGAATAACTCATACGCAGCGTAGACATTCAACGTTGCAGCTCTGAAAAGGAAAAAAATCGACCATTCGAGCTGAGTGTGCGCTCAACTTTTCATTATCATAATAATTTCTAGCTGATTTCATTGCTAACCCAGAAAGCAGCAAAGGAGCAGGAACAGCAAACAACCTGTTTGGTTGCACGATTGAGACGCTCAACTTGGCTTTTCAATTATGTGCCCCAGGCTACGTGACTATCGCGCATAATGTGCCTATAAATATATACGTATATTAATATCCATATATTCCATTAAATATACAACGTTCTATGCATTGCATTTGTATTTGTATTTGTTAACCCGCACCGCAACTCATGCCTATTGATGGCTTCTTTTTGGGAGCAACTTTAAGTGGCCGCAAATCGTGAGAAGTGCTTAAAAGGTGAGCCAGCCGCGGACGCCTGCAGCATTTGTGCTGTGAAAACAAAGACCACGATGTGGGTTGCAAATAAAAAATATAAACAAAAGGACGCATCGCACACATGGGCATCGTTTGGGCAAGAACGGGCCAACATTTGTAGCAAGCACACAACCCTTGCTTGCAACAGCAATAGCAACAGTAGCAAAATGAAAAACGTTAAAAGTGCTGCAACACATGGGGTTTTGTTTGGGTTTTAGTTTTAGGTTTAAGGGCATTGGGACAAACTTAAAAAACAATCTTAAGCACACATACATACACACACTCGTACACCATCGACCAAAACAAACTCAGTTGAAACGTATGAGAAACGAAACGCTGGTGAAGAGACAATTTCCCTCGATGAGAGAATTTCCCTTTTAGTGGAACGTGCCGAACAGCGATGAAAAGACGACGTCGCCGACAGCGATGTAAAGCCGAAGCAATGGACACAGAGGCTGCGTGTTTTTGGAAGACAACGTTGGTAGCAAATGCTTGTGCCATTCAGTTAAGATGTGCATTTCCAGCGGTGCGAACGTGTCGCGGGCGCGTCAGCTGGCCAAGTAGCCGATAAAAGCAAAACACATCACATCCGCAAAAGCCAAATTATAACAAAAAACGAAGTCGACGCCCGATTGAGTGAAAATTCGTGAGATGCGCGCGCGTTCATCTCTAAGTGTAAATAAATAAACAAAGCAGTTGTTGTGTGCGAGCGAACGAGATACTCTGAAAAAGCCTCAAAATACTTTGGAACATCAATTAAACGAAATTTTTGAAATCAAACTGTTGATCAAAAGTGCAAATGTTGTGTTGAACGATGCGGCAGCAGCAACAGTGAAGCGTGGCAAGTAGACGCAATGTGATCGGATCGGGCCAGATCGATGAGATCGCGATCGAAATATAGATCGTGGGGATCTTGTGTGCCGCCCAGGCAATGAGTCCCTATTGTATATAGTCAATATTAGCGGGCAGTCTTTTATCTATTGTATTCGTATAGTATCTGTGTGTGCGTGTGTGTGTGATTCTCCTACCCTCTCTATCACTTTCTCACTGTGTTCTTTCTTTCTATCTCGCTGTTTATGTATTGCTGTCGGTATTCGTAGATATGTATGTGTTTTATTCAGCAAATTGAATCCAAGGAAACATTATCAAATCAAGTTTATAAATAAAAAACCAAATAATATACAAATTATTTAGGAATCGCGCGCGCTTTTTCGCTCTTTGCGATTTAAAACGCGTTGCAAACAAACACACACAAGTTTCGGTGCAAAACGGGTAAAACAAAAACAAATAAACATAATCGAATTATTGCGAATCGCAAGACTATGCTAGGCTTTAGATAAATTATTTAGAATTAATTGGGTGTTAGGTCAACTCACAAGAATCAAGTTTAAAAACGCGCGCAAAAGGAATGTAGACCGCATTTTGAAATTTAATTATAAATACATAATATATATACAAATATAACTTAATTTTAAACGACGCGAGTTGTGCGCCAGCATGGGACCAATCATCAGGCGCTAGACAGTGATATACACAACAACAATAACAAGAGCAACAACAACAAGTAGAACAACAAAAACAGCTGCAACATGGACTATGCCAAAGTGGAGGCTAGCATCAATACGGGCAACATCAGCACCGATGACTTCCTTGCCGTATTCATAGCCAATGCAACAGCAACGGCAACAACAATAGCACCACTGCTCAATGGGAATACTCTCAATCCGCCATTGGTGACAGTCGATGGACAGATACAGCTGCCAAATCTGTTGGAGCAGCCTCCACCCGTAAATGATACGATATATCTGCTAAATGGCAGCTTTTACAACAATAGTCTACAGCTGGCGGGCAACTATTACAATCAGACGACAGCTAATCTCAGTCTGCTGGGGAGCAATAGTAGCAATGCCACAGAGTTGCATTGGGATGGACGATATCCGAGTGGATACACGCTGACGCACATTGTAATTGCCTCGATCATTGTGACCATCTTGATGATCATCATTGTCGTGGGCAATATGCTGGTGATCATTGCCATTGCCACGGAAAAGTCACTGAAAAACATTCAAAATTGGTTTATTGCCTCGCTTGCAGTAGCGGATTTCTTTCTTGGCCTCATTATTATGCCCTTCTCGCTGGCCAATGAGTTGATGGGCTATTGGATCTTTGGCAGTTGGTGGTGCGACATACACTCGGCCATGGATGTCCTGCTTTGTACTGCATCCATAATGAATTTGTGCCTCATTTCATTGGACCGCTACTGGAGCATTACCAAAGCAGTCGATTATTTAAAATCTCGAACGCCCGCTCGAGCTGCTGTAATGATCACAGCAGTGTGGATAATGTCGGCACTCATTTGCATACCACCTCTTCTGGGATGGAAGGTCAAGATGCCCGAGGGTCCGTTGCCAAAGTGTGAGGTATGTACGTTAAAGTGTGTTTATTGCCCTTGTGACTTAAAGTTCACATTCTAGACAAACGTTTCTTTTCATTTTATCTCTGTTGGGTACAAAAACCTGTACTGATAAGAAAAATAAGTGTTTAAGACAGGCCATTGACAAAATTGTTACTGCCGGAGGAATCATATAAAGTTCAAATATTCCTGATCGAACATTAAGATATTTTAAAGCTTCAGAATTTAAATTAAGGATAAATGTTCCAGCATTGCACACATTAATCAAATTATATCTTGATTTAATTGACAACTTCCCTCACTTCCACCAAGCTCTCTTTCTTCTTCTAAACCCCATCATTCTTTCCTTCTTGTTGTAATAATTGCATAAATGCGCTTTATACTTCGCTTTGGTGCAATCGTCAGCTGTGTGTAAAATTGACGCCAATTGGCGGCAATTGACGGCATGCCAGTCCGCAATTGGCGTATTTGCAAACAATAAAGCGCTATCCACTCAAATTGTATGCAAATACACACACAGTACATACACGTACACAATCAGTCGACGGCCCCTATGCAAATTTCGTGTCTTCAACTCCAGATCGCCCTTGTCTCTGCACTTTCCCCACCCGCCCATGATTTTCCCTCTTCAACGTTCGCTAGCACAATTGTCGGCACATTTTGATGCGCAGTGTTATTGGAATCTCTGGGTAAAATGTTGTGGCGCGTCGCAAATGTCACGCGGCGTCGTCTAAAGCCCACAAATATTTATGCATATGAGTTTAACTGTTGTGTGTGTTTCTGTTTCTAATTTGGTGCCCGCCAAGTTAAACAAATGGCAGTCCCAAAAACTTGGCAATAACCCATCAAGATTTGCGTGTTATCATGCGGGTCTCTACACTGTCTTTGTCCCTGCCAGTCTGCCAGTACATCTTGCATACATTTACATTTTACATAAACACGCACGCACACACACACACACACACACACACACACATACATAACTCCCATCAAACTTGCGCCCTTTTCGTAACAAGCTAGCTGGAAAATCTACAAGCGAGATTCCTTCACAGAAACAGCAACAACAATATTGCGAGCCACAGGGTAAGTTTTCCCAGCTCATGTTCTCGCTGCGCAAAATATTCGAAATGCTTTAAATTTTGCAACAACCTCGAGCGGGTGCTCGAGCGAGCAGTGGGTGGGGATACGCGCGGGGCAGCTGCAGGGCGCAGCATTCAATCAATGTGTCAGTGAATGATTGACTGACAGCAACGCTTTCTCCTTCTCACGGCAAGCAATATGCAATGCGCAGCTTTAAAAAAAAAATGAAATTGGAAAACCAAACGCAAAGCTTGAATGCAGGAAAAAGCGCTTAAATACTTAAATGCTTGAAAGACTTCAGGTGGTTGGAGTGAAATTAATTTGAATTTTTTATAAAATACATTCAGAGATACATATGCTGCCTGTGGTGTCAGGACAAAACGCACAAATATTTATGGCAATCCATAATAAATATACCGCAGTCACCAGTTATATTATGTACTAAAAATTGCTAATATCCTGTATCGTAGCATCTACAGAATGTTTATTAATTTTTTATCCGATACAGGCCGCTCAACGCGTTTAATAATAAAAAACAATGAAAAAAGAACAAACAAAAGAAAGAACAAATATAATAAAACGCAAACATTATGAGGAGCAGAGAGAATAAACAGATTGGCATGCTTACGTAAGTTTTTTGGCCATTCAAACTAACCTTGAGACAATATAAACCAACTCATTTGAATGAACCAAAATGGTCATCGGCCAGTAGCAGTCGGCTCTCTCTTTTTTACGGTCACATGACTTTGATATCTCTGACTAAGTGGCTGGGATAAATCGCAGCCACCTGCTAGCAGCCAGTAGGTCACTAGGCAAGTGGCTTATTTTATGTTTACCGCTTTAAATTGAGGACCTACAGCAATGTTTTCAATCAGGCAGTGTACAAAACATACTTTTGAATGTAAATTTGACCTACATCAGAAGTCAACATTAAACAAAAATATTGCTCTGCCAATAGTGTTTTTAAAAGATAAAGAGCTTTTTTACACATTAAACACGCTTAAAATATGGTTTATGCGCTGTTATAATTGATTTGTACAAAAAGAAAACCCTTTTGTAGAATATTAAACATAAAAGTCGAAGCCTTTCGATTATTCAACACGCAACATAGTACATGGTTTAATATTGGGAACATTTTAAATTGTTTAATTTGCATTTACTTAATATGCATTTTAAATTTTGCATTTAAAAACAATTCTCCATTAGTCTAATAAACAAAACTCTTTAAGTCCATTCTAAAAGTTGTGAGACATTATGAACTTTTGTTTTTTCGAATCTTTGCCCTCTGTAAAAAACCCTTATAAACTCTATTCCCATGTCGACATTCAGGGTGGAAAACCGTTTTTGTAAAAAAAAAAAATTTTTGGGTTAATTTTTCAAATCGATGCAATTTACCGAAGCTGGTCGCTTTCATCTTTTTGAACTAAAAGTAATACTTCAAGCAAAGTATGCCAACAAGTCTGAAATCCACGGAGAAGAGAACAATTAGTAGCATAGTCGTTATGGCCCATTATAAATGGCTTCCAAATGCGGCTCGGAAAACCACCGCAAAACCAATCAGCTAACCAACTACCAAACCGTTGCGACCGACCCAGCCGGTCCCAGCAGCGGGACCGATGGAGCTACCCCATCTCTGGCCCCAGAACCGTCGTCTACTCCAAAAGAGGAGACGCAACATCCGTCATTAAAAATGCCGCCCAACATAAAACCAAACAATAGCGTCGACATTTACAAAAGCAACGCCTCCAGGCGTTGGCTGGTTGGCTCGTTGCTTGGTTGGTCCCCTGTGTGAGGGTCGCGATTTTGGGGCTCAAATTTGCAAGCGAATCGAACACAGCCCACACAGCTCAACAACTACAAACACACACACACACAATCACATTGGCATAGCCTGGCTGAACATTTTAATTATGACACCATGTTGACATGTTTAAAATTGTTGTACGCTGTCGTCGTCGGCGTCGTTGACAATCGCAGCACATTGAACCGCAACACAAGCCACAGGGAACAAGTGTGGGGATGTCGAGGTGTAGGCGCATGTCACGCCCTTTCGCTGATTTGACACTAGGCTGTCGCATTTAATTAATAAAATCACATTTTAGAAAATTACGAAGCCAATTTTCACTGTCAAGCTCGCCTCCAACTGAAAACCAACAATCAACAACAACAGTTTCAAAATATTTAAATCGCTTTTTTTTCGTGTCTGTGTGAATGTGTTAGTGATTTGTGTGTAAACACTGTGATGGACGCATTTAATTGGCAGGCAACTGTTGAAAGTTTTCACACGCAAAGCTGATTAAAGCAAAGTTCTTGCTTATATACGGCATTTGCCTAATGAGGTGTTGCTAATTACGCATGTGTCTGTTTCACACACACAAAACCACACACACACACACACACACACACATGTTTGAGACTCTTTTGCAGTTGTTGTGTTATTTTTGGGTTGTCAGCTAGTCTTAAGAAGCCCGCGGCGTTTGTTTGGCCCGTAAATCAGCTGCCATTGTTCGTCCAACTGGCTAATGATTTCAATTTGGCTATGGGGGCAATTTTACCCAATTTCAATTGACAAAAGAATTGCGTTAAAGTGTATAATTTAGTGCATTATGCGCACAAAATGCAAACAAAGCCAAAAATTCCTGGAGCAGCTTCTTTTCCACTTGATGGCCATCCATCCTTTTGTGGCAATCGCCGCAGGGTCTCTCGCAAAAGAACCCTGATTATTGTAATCCGTTAAGGAGCGTCAACACACATAAACTTTATTGAAATATTAATCGAATATTATATGGCATATTTGCGGTCAAGCGCAACCACAATGAACAAAACACAACAAAACAAGCACAACGACATGACAGCAAAAGGACCTTAGGGGATCTTTTTAAAGTTTTTGGCCCCCCAAAAATTCAAGTAGTCGAAAACACACAAAACAAGACAATTCTCGGCGGCATTGGCAACGGCATCATGTCTGCCACCAACAGCAGCAGGAGTTGTTGTCAGCTCAAAACTCGAACTCGAATGGAGGGAGGCCGTTTTAAATTTGCCATATAGAGTGTGGCCAAGAGCAACGTTGCGTATGTGTTATGTCACACACACTCAAACACACAAATATACACGCACACACACCCACACACATGCACAATAATGACTTAAGTCATTGCCTAAGTAGCTCATTAGCGTCGGTTTTGGCCGTAACCGGTACTTTAAAGAAAAGGAAAGTGAAAAAAAAAGAAAAACGAAGTGGAAAGCTTAGGCAACAGCACTCATGGCCTGGTCTTGGTCTTGGCCAGCGGCAAGTTGCTTTAAGTTGACATTCAGCTGCTGAGTTGCCCCGGAGGGATTGAGCAGAAAATATCAAAAGTGGACGGGCACACTTTTGATATTTTCTCATTATTTTCTCACAGTACGTGTGTGAATGGCAGTCAAGTGTATGAGTGTGAGTATGTATGTGTGTGTGTTTGTAATTTTGGTTTAGGTCTTTGTTACATTAAATACACTTGACTGGTTTTGCTTTAAGTCTGTCCTTGCTGTTATTGTTACGGAACTTTTTACATGCCTTCGGAATGTGTGTGTGATTGTGTGTATGTGATTGTAGGGATATCCTTTTTATGTGCCTCATACAACATTTTTTGTTTTTTCTTTTCATTTTACATTTTTCATAGAGAACGAAAAGTCTTTCCTAATGGTTTTTGCTCTAGGGTTTTATTTTCCTAGCATATGAAAGGATACACTGTGCAGAGGCGGATTACTTTTTGGTCATTATCAAATGCGGCAGCTCATAAGATCATAATCAGTGGCATTTATTTTCAATCACAATGTGGAAACTTCCTCTTTTGCCTCCACATGGAAATCCCTTTGCTTACGAATTGCGCGCATTGAACTGCGTTATTACATCCTTGATTTGTTTATAACCGGAAATTGTTAAAGAAAATGAATGCATGTTTATATGTACGCTTGCAGAAGAAAAAAAAACAACAAAATCAAATAACACGCATACGTCGCGTTGTCTCGCTGCCTCCTGTTTCGCCTACCGGCCGCCTCTCATGCGCTTAAATCGTTTGCTAATTTCCGCTGCCGCCGCAGGTTTGGCTAAATGGATATGTGACACTGTAACTGAAATAAGCCGGGGGTGAAAAAACATATTTTAAATGTCCACAAACACACACATATACCACATACACACACGCATATTTGTGGCATAGGCTTTGGTGCGTTTATTGCGTGGCATAGTCAAATATTGACGTTTAGGCTTATGCCACACACGCGCCACTCACTAAATTGACTAAACCATTTATGGCCTTGGCCAGGAGGACAGGCACATAGTCGAGCAATCCGCATGCTTACATTAAATTACGTAGCTTTTCTTTCCGACTGTTTTCCGGCCTTTTTTTTTGCCGCACTGTGTGTGTATTTCCCAACTAACGTATTCACTTTGCGGGTGTTCCTTTTCCGACGTCACAACTTCAACTTCATTTGTAGTCCCTATCCCTCTCCCACTTTCGTTTCTTCCTTCCAGATATGTCGTGCCAGTCGCGTATTGGGCCAATGGCCCGCCTTTTGGAGTATGTGGCTGTTGCTACTACCCACTATTTGATTAGAATAAAGAAAAGTTTTTAAGCTCGGATTAGTGTCTGAAATTGTTGGTGCACCCGCAGTCAGTCAAGTGTTTGCTTTCGTCTTGTGCTATACGTCCATATGCGGCTAACTGCGAGTCCCGTCCTTTGGCTTCTGTCTTAGCGTGCATGCTCTTTTAATATCCTTCGAGCAGTGGATTCTCAAGGGATTCGTGAAGTTAAAGCCGCGCGTTTATTGCTTAAAGAATTTGCATTCCATACCCATTGGCTGTCTGAAAAGTTTTTTATTGCATTCCTTCAACTGCTGCAGCCCTTAGCAAAGAAGGCATTCTTAAGCAACCCTACATTTTCTTACCAGGTGGGGAAGGTTCATAGTCTTAAGCCTTGGCGGAAAGACAAGACACAAGGTCTTTCAAGCTGTCAGTTATTATACACTTCCGGACAGAATTTGAATATTTTTATTAAATATACAACGCGTACCGGAAAAAGTAAGAAGAATTAAAATATATTGACTCAGCTTATTTTATGTTAAGCCATCATAGTTACGAATATAGGGCATTAAATATTTGTTTTTAAAAGCACAGCAGCTTTTTTTATATTTATTTTTCTTTTATGTTTGTTCTTCTTCTTATCGCGCAAGGTAGCCGTGCTTGGCGTGAAACTTTTCCACTGTTACACACATCAAGAAATGTACACATACACACACTTTAATACTTACACATACATATGTAAACTGGGAATGCAACTCTATACGCGCTGATGTCATCTTGTATCAAGAATAATTCTTTTGCAAAAAGGTTACCAACTTATTTTTTGCTTGTCGTGTGTGTTGCCCAATTTTGGGTGCCACGTTCTATAAGCTGCTAAAAAAATTCGCACGCGTATTAACTTTCACTTGCAGAAAACATAAACAAGCTTACGGAAAAAGAAAGAAAAGAGAGAATAAAGCGCAATGAAAATTGAAACAGATTTGAAATTTATGAGTTCGCGCTCTCAAATTTCGCCTCGTCTACGGCCAAGCACGGAGTTGGGCAGAGTGAATTAAAGTTGGCAAACAAAAATGGTAAAATAAAATAAAAGAAAAAAACTCGTTGAAATTAAAATATGCGAAAAGCTCGACTAGCACATGCCCTGTAAGTGGGAGAGCCAATATTAAATACAAATAATAAATAAACGAAATTATCTTAAAATATTCAAACGATTTGATTAATCGTTAAGGTTAGAGTGAATTTACATATTAAAAATACCCAAACTACTCACAAATTTGAATCCCATATTCAAAATACGCTCTGACAAGAGCCAGCAGCTTAAGTGTTGAACTGTTAATTTATTTCGAGTTCGCGAAATGCGTCGTCGTTGGTTGTCGCAAAGTTGGAAAGTCAACTGGCGCCTAATTGGCAAAACAAGCGGAAAATCGCAAATTAAAGCGAAAATGCATGTTCATTTCCTTTCTATCTCTTTCTCTTTCTCACTCTCCGCTTACAGAGAGAGACAAATAAAACAAATTGCGTATACGCCCGCAGTACGCATTGCCCACTTGGCGTTTTCCTTGGGTGTGGGGGCCTTGAATTTCCATAGCGATTGGGTGGTTGGGGCGTGGAGAGAAGGCGCTTTTATAAAATCAAATGAAATTGTTCATGCCACATCATTCACTTTTAACCAGGCGCCGGCGCCAAGAGGCCAAATTTACTGGTGTTTCATTCATTGGCCGCCTGCCAGCAATCTGCAAGCAGCCAAGCAGTTTGAGCTCTCAGATTCTCAATTAAAGACGGTTTGTACTGCTTAATGATGGAATTAAGCGCCCACGCGACGCAATCATCTTATACACATATACAGTTGCGGAGTCCATGCGCTCATAATTCTTCAATAAAATAACCAAAAAATCTTTTGACATTTATGACAACGTTTGCATACATGAACACCATAAATTAACCCCTCATGTGCGCCCCACGCTACTCACACTCTCCACCAAATAAGCAACACCTATAAACGGCAATCGCTGCCATTTATTTTGCTGATGTTATTGTAGTTGTTTGTTGTTGTTCCTGCTGCCTCTGCTGCTGTCATAACAATGTCAAAACTTAAATATTGACAATGCCATTGACATTGACGCCATCGGTATCCACAACGCTGTCGCCCTGCTTTTATAGCCACGCATAATTTTTCGATATTATCATTTGTGTCAGAGTCAGAGATTTTGAGAACCCTTTCGCACGGCACAACATGGTGCTTTTTTTTGTGCTTTTGGTTACTCTTTAGCTCAGCTTTTATGTGCAAATTGCGCGCAGTAAATAAAAATAAATGAGTATGAAAATTTTTACTCCTATCAGCAATATTTTTTATTTGCCAGCTCGGCATGGCGACTTTCGACGAGTCCATCCTTTTGCTGCCACACATGCGCCCACACACGCCCTATAAGCTGCAACCCCACCCAATCACCGAACGCCTACAGGCCCACAGTAATAATCGTAATGAATGGCTTATCACGCCAGCTGGCATTGTCAACGATTTTCCATCGGCTGGCGCCTTTGTTGGTTCGATACACTAGGCTCGCCGTCTGCCTGCTGAGAAGTTCTTTGATAGGGGAGGGGTGTAAGGGCAAGGGGTGTCGTGAATCGCAGGAAATGGTTAATAAATGAATGAGTTATGCAGTCGAGTCGGGGCGTATAAGCCGACGAATCAACGGTTCCGCCAGACGACGCGTGGGCTCGCACGATTTCACAATCAAATGAAATTTAGCCATAGAATTTAATGCGTTATTTGCCGTAAACTTTGCTCTATAAGACGTCCCATATTGATTTCCCCAAACCCACGCCAAAAAAAAAAGGCAGCGAGTATTAGATAATTGCCATGCCAACGAACCGACGCAAGCACATGAGACATGTCCGTCCACCATATGGAGATTTATGGGTGTTGATGTCGCCGCTGCTGTGAATTCAAATACCAATTTCATTAAATTCAACTCAAAAGCATCGCTTTAAGGGGCCGGCATCAGTCGGGCCGGAAAATATACATATATATTTATTTGGTCCTTTAAATTGGGAAATGGGTCTGGGCACTCCGGTACTTTGTCGCCGTAACATAAACACTTACAAAAATGCCGCGACAAAGCAAAACAAAAGCAAAGAAATAAATTGAAAAAGTGTCGTAGCCATTTGCTACTCTGAGCGCGATGGCATCTTAAATATATCATTAGGTTCGTAAATCTTATATGCTAATTTATTGAATTGATCGAATCTCAACCAAGTAATATACGCAAAAGGAAATTAATTAGCTAGATAAACCTTTTGAAATGGTGGGGACGAATCAATTCAATGCTTAAATATTAAACGAGCATGATGTGAAATCAAGCTTAGCCAGCATACAAAGCCATGAGAATTTACTTATTCAGATTAAGTGAAACATAAGTGTAATGAAATGTATGGACACGTTTGGGTGATTAGTCAAACGACACAAATGAATTCAAGCGTAAGCGAAGAGAATCAATTAATTAACTAACAAAATGAAAAGGAGGAAAAGTAAAATAATAATAATTGCCTCAAATCTTTTGGGAACTATTCAAAATATATATTTATAACAGTGCTAATGTACAATGAGGAATGCATCCGAGCCTCATTGACTTTCAAGTCATAGGAGTAAAACAAGAGAGAAGGATACATTTTAGTTGATGTATAAACAAACAAACGAACGCCCCAAAATGATGTCATTCTCTCTTTACTTTTTTGTTTATTACATTTATTATGATTATTTTATGTAATTTTGTTGAGCATATTTTATTTTTTTATGCACATTATTTTGCCAAGAGTATTAAAGGTTCTTTGTCTGCGTGGTTTTTCTTTTTGTTTTTGTACGCTCTTCGCAGGCGGCATAATCCATTTTAAATAAAATTCCAAATGAACAGACACAATGTAGGCAAAAGCAGGAGCAGCAGCCAAAACCTGCGCCATCCTTTGTTGTTGTGGCGGTCGTTGCCTTTTTTTAAGCGCTGCTGCCGGATTGGCGAGGCAAACACACTTAAAACATGAGCACGGAAAACATTTACATAAAATCGTCTTAACGCATTTGCCGCCTCATCGTCATCGTCATTTTCGGTTTCGTTTTCGCTTTTGCTTTTGCTTTTGCTTTCATCGTGGCCCTGACCGAGGAGTACATACATACGTACAGCAGAGGAGACTTCGAAGCAAGCGAGGCTAAAAGAGAGTCACGTTGCGCCTTTGGGCCAAATAAATTACATGAATTGTCGTTGGGGCCCGTTCTGTGGGCCATTTCATCGCAGTTTAATAGGCGCCACACAAAAAAAAAACCAACGCGCAATATAGACAAATTCTAAGGGCGTGGATGAGGCTGGAAGCAGAACTGAGAGCAGTTCAGAAGTTATTTACAAACTAGTTGCAGGCAGCAGCCCTTTAACTGATTGCCAACTAATTGCATTTGTTGGTGGTTAAGCACAAAACGCAGTTATAACTTTTCATTTCATTTTATATCAACAACACATCCGACTTTAAATGAACGCGTAATTAACATTTGCAAAGAGTTAATGTTACATATGTGTGCCACTTATTTGAATTGAGTTTTCAAATGCATTGCGTAAATAAACTACGTTGGAAATAGTACTTTTAATTTGTTGTGCAAGGGGATAACTTTCAAAACTGATTCAACGACAAGCAGATAGACAAACAGGATAACAGTGGCAATTGCCAGTTGGGTCATGCTTGGGGACTGTATATTGTGTTGAATACTCGAGAGAAATCAAAAAAAACAAAAACTTCACAAATTAAATGGACAAGGGAGCTAAGAGACTGACGAAGTGTGATGGGGAAATTGCGTCTGACGACTAACAGTCTGTGTTGTATCATCATTGAGTAAGTGTCAGCTAGAATTTAATTTAGTACATGAGCTCAGCTTTTGAGCAGTGTTAAGCCAACACAACAGCAGCAAACAGCACAGAATGGCAAAGTCCAGATTTATGCAGCTTCTTCTACTCGTTCATAGCTGGTAATTATGAAAAACTTTTTGTTGTTTCAGCCGCGCGCTCACATTTTTTATGGCAGTGCGTCCGTACGTCCCCAAGGGTCAATTTTAATTACGCTCATTCGGAGCCGAAAAGGAGATGCGAAAATAAAATGAAATATAAGCAAAGCAAAGCGCTTTAAGTTTTTGACAAGCGGCAACGAAGTGAATATTGCTGCCGCATAATTGAAAGCCTTGCTGGCAAGCTATGCCAAAAGTTGTGTTTTCCTTTTTTTGTATTCTTTGCATCGCATTTGGGTGTATAATTAAAAATACATTGACATTTAATGGCACATCGTGATATAAATATTCAATTTTTTGTTCTTTCCTTGCTTTTCTTTTGGTTATTTTAATTTTTATTTGTGTTGTTGTAATCGCTTTCATTCTTTGTTGTTTGTTCGCTTCAAAGTCATTTTGAAATTCCGCTGGCATATTTGGCCGCTGGGTAAGCCTTTGACGTGCCTAGCGCACCTTTCTGCCCCGGATTTTACCACGCGCAGCATACTTGCCAGCATTTTCAAATGCCGCGAAGCCATTGGCAGCTAACGCGGTGCATACTTAACAATTCATTTGCGAAATTCCATTCTTTTTATTCTTTTTTTGCATGCCAATGTCCTCGACTCAGCAACTCAACAACTTTGACTCACTTCTACACACTGCCTTTATAATCATCAATCATCATAATTGAAGTACTTCATCGCACACATTGCGCATACGACCCATCGTTCGGGCTAAGTGACTCATTTTCATACCGGCAAGGCAAAAGGGCACGCTGCAGTCTTCACTTTAATGTCGTCATAAAACCTAACTTGATGCTGCTTTTTATTAGAAGCAGCATGCCCCAAGTAGGGGAGTATGTCCCCAGTTTTTCACTTTCACCGACTTGTTTAAGTTGTATATACACGTATATACATACTTTCTTTATCTTCCAATTGCAACTTAAAACATTTATTGTGACTTTAAGTTACAAACACATACAAATACATTTTTTTTATTTTTGGCGCTCGAAAACGCGAAAAAAAAACAAGGAAAAGATTTTCCAGACATTTTTAAATGCACTAAAGCAGCCCCTGGCAATCGCTGTTGCCACAAAATATCGCTCGACCAAAGTTGAGAGCGCGATAAATTTATTTTTGCTTTACGCTCATCGCAAAAATATCCTTTTCCTCAGGGACAATAAGTGCTCGCATTGTCTGCAGAGCATTTGAGGCATTTTTATTTCATTTTGACTTTATGAAATTAGTAATCGCCTGCCCGTTGTTATTGTAGCAGCCGCTTGCTTCTGGCACTTTAAGAAAATTCCCTGGTCGCCGGAAAACCCTGCCAGAGAGTGAAATGCCAAACTGAATGTGTGTGCGTTAGATTTCGTTGTTGCTTTTGTTGACGCAGTTAAGATATGATTTGATATTATGGCCAAGCACGCCCCAAAGACAAATGGACGGAAATGGTTCAGTCCAGGCAGCTGCCATGTAGCTTTGGCATTTGTTATCCTTTTTATGAATTCGAGCATGCAATGAGGATGCTTGTATTGTAAGCCACAACAACAAGAACAATAAGCACACAGATAGATATTCCCTCCTAAATTAAGTGATGAACGTCATTGGAATTTTGATTGCAAATACTTGAAGCAAAAAATCTGATCCGATATGCAGCTCGCAGAGGGTTAATACAAAGATAAAATCAATTTAAAGCATACATACATATGTACATAACAATATACTATATGGCACATAGAAGGATGCTCAGCGAGTCAAGAGCTTTAATATGAAGAGAATTTTTGTTTGGTTAACAACCACACCTAAACGTCGACTAATTTGACAGCCACGTGTTTTTCATCTTCCAAATCATAAAAACACTGGCATAAGCACACACACACACACACACACACACACACAAGCACACACTCCGAGTAACGGTAAGTGGCCACAAATGGCAGCTGCCTTACAATACTAATGCTTACGAGCATAAAAAGAAAAGGCAAAACTAACTACAGTTTGGCATGGAAATGAAACAGCAACGGCTTAAGTGTTCGCAAAGCCAACCTCGACCTAGAGAGCGACGCGAGCCCTACCGAACCGACCTGAGCAGAGACGAGTTGTGTTTAGTTGAGTTGCTTTGGAGGAGGGGTCAAAGTACGCCTAGCCGCCGCTGGAAATTCGCTGTGAAAATAAAGTCAGTCAGGCGCAAGGCAGACAACAACGGACTGACCGACAGACCGACAAACAAACAGACAAACGTGTAAGCACAGCTGCCGGTCCCCTTCGGGAAGGGACAATGTGTAGTTGTGCCCATTCCCGGACTTACACTCTGCTCCTATGTCCATGTGCTGTGAGATTCTGTGTGACCGCATTCCCTGGCGTATGCTCAACGTTAAGCTCAGTTGCCGATCATAAAGTAACTAACACAAACGCATATGTACCCACACATACGTGCATACATACACAAATGTGTGTTATACAAATAAATAAGGCAGCAAAAGAAAAGCCAACTGTATTGCACAAAAGGAACCAACCCCCATGTTTGTAGCAACAGTACTCATCATTTGTAGCTACTTTGTAACAATTCCTTGAGCTTGTCTTGTTGTCTCTCCCTCTCACTTTAAGAGTGCTTCTATTTTACTATCTTGCCATTTCTTTTTGGGTATATAAAAGCTTAAAATCACTAAAGAAAATTTATATGATATCATAATTTAAACTTTCAAGAACTTTATCAACAAACTGCACTTTGGGCACAGTTCTTATAAATTTTTGTTACTTACCTTGCATCCTACAGGGTGTTTATGTAGTCGTTGCTTACTACCTACTTTGAGTTCTTTTTTGTTCGCTATTATTGTCACTGTTCTCATTGTTGTTGCCGCTTGCGTTGTTATGTTTGTGGTTACACTTTGCGTGCTGTGCATTGGTCTCCCCCATGCTGACAGAGCCTCTGCTGCTGTTCTCTTCGGCTCCTGCACACCTCCACACTTAGTCCTCGGCTGTGTCCGTATCCATATTATCATTCTGTCGCTTTTTTCTGTCTTTTGCATGCGTCACGCTGCGGTTGGCGTTGCCGTGTCTATTGTGCTAATAGGCAGTACTATCGTATTTTAACAGCTTTTATTTACACATGTATATACATATGTGTCTTTGCGTATGTGTGGCGCACGCATTTCACTTGTTTATTTTAGTACACTGCCTTATACACTGCACAATATACAGTGTTCAAAGGTGAAAGGTGTGTCATGGAAGTCCTGCAAATAAAAGAAAAATTTGACATAAATATCTTAATAGCAACAGAGATTTGTTAAAGGATGCATAATTGCTACATCAGGGTATCCCTGAGCGGAATCCTTTTCTCTTAACAATTTTTACTTTCTATTTTTGAAATTGTGCTGTGCTTGTATCACATAGTACTCTATATTTGTCTTAATCGTTCTCTTTTTTTCGCATATTTTTCGGTAACTTAGTCTTGGTCAGGTAGTCCATTAAGTGCTGGGCTATAACTTTTCTCATTGCTGCCGCTGTCAGAGGATCCCGACTCAGTTCAGCTGGTTCGGACCCATCTACTTGTCAGCTTCAACAAGGTTCTGACTTTTTTTCCACATGCTGCATGTCATCAGCGTGATTGGGATTTTTAAGTAAAGGCATTTTGCTGCTACCGGCCCTTTGTTAAAATAAAACATTTCCCTCTCTCTTCTATCTTTTGTGCATCAATAAAAGTTGGAAAATTACAGGTTTTATAATTGGTGATAAAATATCATCATCGTGGGACAGCATCAGCAGTCATGCTGGCGGCATCCTGTCTGCTCACGTGTTTACCACGTGCGACACTGACAATAACATGCAACACATACACATACATATATCGGTTCTGAAGGACTCATCAACAGCAGCTGCAGGCTTAAGACAGCCTCTTTCATATGCCAATTTGCCAGATGAAAACCTATATAAGCAAAATTTACTCATAAAATGAACTTCAACTTATTCTTAACGTCCGTGTACTCTCAATAAAGTTGTTAATGGACATCGCTTGCTGAATTTTGATAAAGCATCAGTAAAATGTACTCATTTTGTTGACTTGCAACATTTGATGCTTACCAACTTAAAGCTGGCTACAGTGAGTTATGGCAGTAACTGCTGCTTAGATAGCACGCTCAAGTTTCCGTTTCATAGCGGACCCTCCATTTATCTGTGTGTGTGTGTGTGTGTGTTGTAGAGTGGCGGAAGTTGCAAGTAACTGAACTTCCCGATGGGCGCCAGTAAACTGTTATAAACGTTAAAAGGCAGCAGGCAGCAGGCAGCTCGAGGAAGCTGCACATTTAACGTGCCACGCCAACGCCATTTGACTGACAAATGTGGCCAGCAAACAGAGCGTCCAGGAAATGGCAAGGAAATTAAAACAAATATAAAATGCCAACAACTAGGCAGCCAGAGGCGCAACAACAACAACAAAAACAAACAAGATCTGGAAAGACTTGCGAAACCAAATGAAAATAAATATGGCACAAAAGTTTTCCCGCAGCAAGAAGCAAGCCGAAGTAACTCTCACTGAAGTTCGCCGCTGGGCATTAAATTGTGACAGAGCAGCACTTAAGCAGCGCACGCGGCAAGCTGGGTCTCTCTAGCTCTTTCTCTCTCTGTTTTGCTTGCCCCCTCCATTAGAGTCAACAATTTTTGCTGCCGCGTAGCTGATAAAGGGCAGCCAAGCCAGTCCCTCTCAAATCCCCACCAGAGTTTTCGTTCGATTGAGTTACGCGTAATCGTTTCGAATGCTTAAAAATTAAATTAAAAATTTATTTACTTTAAAAAAAAAGTGGCAGAGTCTAGGGTGCTCTGCCAGCCAGCTTATCACTCTTAGACATACACACACACACACAAACGCACGCACGCACGCACACACTGCCAACGGCCATAATAAACCGCAGAGTGATAAGAAATCGATTTGTCACCAGGACGTGAGACTCAATTGGCGCTTAAGCAAACAAAAGCCAACGCGAACGCAGTCATGAGGGCATAAATCACGCGCCCACATACCAATACACATACTGATTTACACACACTTACACATTTACAATGGGTGGGTGGGTACTGCAGCTGCTGCTTCTGCTTCAGTTGATACAAAGGTACTTGTCCTCTGTATGCCAATGCGGGGATATTTAAGTCTTTGTGTGTGTGTGTTTATTAGAGTGCGTGTGTGGCACATTTAAGTTTATTACAGTTACTCCCGCGAGTTGTTTTGCATCAAATCCCTAACAAAATACTCAATGCTTTTGTGCAAAATTTGCGCAACTGAGATTTGGATTTATTTGTAATCATAGAGGGAGGGAGACCCACACCCAGACACAGCTCGGCGACAATGAGGAAATTGCAACAAATTTTTGAGTTATGTCTTACAATAAGAAGAAATAAAGCCCTAGACAAGCAGAAGACCTGCGCCTCAAGCAGGGAATATTTCCCTTAAAAAAGAAAAATAAGAAAAAACAAAATGTCGCTTTACTTAAGGCAGACGCCTAATGACAATGCTCGAATAACGAATAACGCGATAATGAAGTTACCGGTGCTTGTGTCGATTTATTTTCGATTTACAAGTAAATCCCAGCCGGTGAAATATAATTTTCATGTGTTTATTTCTGCAAAATTTGCCACATTGAGTGAGCGACTCCTTTCGATCCAGGCGCGATTTTGGCAGACTTATTTGCTTTACTTTTCGTTGCTTGCCTCTCTCGTCTAACGTGCCAACACATCGCCTGTCACAAACTCCCGTTGAAATAGTAACAGTTGCTGGCAGGCTGTTTAAAACAAGGTAATGCCAATTCTGGTAAGCAGCAACAGCAGAAATTGCTGCTGCTTCAAATTCGACTTTTAGAAAAAGAGAGGACGTTTGTCTATCTCCTTCACTTTGCTCCCCCGAGATGGAAAGCTATTTGCGATGTCTGCCCCTTGCTTGCCGATTTTCACTTTTGTTTACTTAAGCAATGGGTAATATAAGCTATAGCTGATTTTTCAAATTTCTTAAACTAGTAGTAAGATACACAACGAAACTTAATTTTTAGTAAGTTTTTTGATTATGAACAAACGAAGCATACAGACTTAACTTAGTCATACGATAAGATGCTTCTTTCGAAAAGTTTGATATTTAAGGGGTATACAATCCGACGCGACTGACTAAACTTCGTCGAGCTATGGCGTTTTTGTCTGTGATGCCATTTTTATTGGGTCTGTCCGCAATTCTTGTTCTTGCTCTGGTTTAGTTTGGTTTTTTCGCTGCTGTCTCAGGTCTCGACGGTAATGTTTTGCCTTTGCTGCACGTGAAATATTTTCGACAGCCACAAAGTAAACAAGCGCACACATTAACTTTTCTCTGCTTTATGTGTGTGTGTGTGTGTGTGTGTGTGTGTGATTGCGAGCTCGTTGGTGTGTGTCAGTGAGTGAGTGAGTGAATTCGCTCACACTCTCAATTTAAACGCTTCATTTCACTTTATTTCGACTGCGATTTCAATTTAAATTCCATGAATTTATCTTGCGCTTCAGCGTCTTTTACTTCAGTTTCGCAACGCTTTGGCATTGACTTCGGCTTTGGCTTTGGCTTTGCGTTTTTCTTTCGCCGCATAAGAAATGCTCATAAAACTGAATGGATTCTGGTGATTTTAATTTTTAATTTGGGATTTGCGGTCTGCCAAATTTATTTGGCTTCGTTAGACGCTTCATTAATGCAGCGCAAAGATTGTTTCATCATTTACTTACCATTAATTAAAAATGCAATGCGGTCCACTTTTACTTCGATGGCAAGATTAAAATCGATGTTGCGTTCAGCCAACAATAAGTTTAAAAATATTTAAGCGATGGGGGTAGACCTTTTTTTTGTAAGTTTACACCCCTTTTAGATCACCCTTTAAGAAAAGCAGAATGAACGGCACTTGACGAGAATCATTTAATTAACTTTTTGTTTACTCAACGCCAAAAAAGTTTTTCAGTTTACTTCAACTTTATAGCATTTGCAGCTAAGTCGCTGTATACTCAGTATGTACGTAACAAGTATGTGGCCATCGCTTTATTGGCGCCAGTTTTTCAGTCAACCCCGAAATGTAGGCAACGCTTTTTATAAACCCCAAAAAACGCAGACCAAGTTGCGTAGCGTAGCATTTAAATAGATTACTGTTTACTTTCAATTTACTAGCACGCCATCTGCACATCGCTAAATCTCAATCACAAAATCCTTTAACGACGCACCCCACAATATAAATATTTGCCTTTTTGGTTATAACCATTTTCGAGCTAACTTGGGCTGACTGATGGCTTAGTTATGTGGCTGCATTTTAGCTTAGATCACAGCATTTTAGTTCGCTGCTGTCAAATAACTTCAACTTTTCTCTACTGCCGCAAATTCCCCAGCAACAACAACAAAAAAAAAACTTAAAGCGAAGCGAAATGCATTGTTTCGCTCAAAAGAATGCGAATGTCAGCAGAAGCAACTTTTCTGACTTTTCAAGACGTGCAAAAAGTTTGATGTGCTTGCTGCAGTGCCAGCTGGGTATTTGTTTAATTTTCTTGTTGCCCAAATGGAATTTGCATCGCTAACTAAGTTGGGTCATAGTTTACCAGTATTAACAACGTTAGCTGGAGCTTATGTATGTTTTTGAATGCCCAGGGTCAGCAAAGGTGCTGCGTTCATTAACAAACTCCCACGAGCTTAACACTTCATCTACATGTTGTCATATCTCTGTTAGCAAAGGTTCCACTTGAGCCATCAAAGACAATGCAACAAATGGGGTGATGGCAGTTGTTGCAACACACTTTGGGGTATTAGCGGTTGACATTACTTTTGTAGTTGCGGCCATTATCGCAGCGATGAAGCGACAAGACAAGAGCAACGAGAAAAGCAAGAGCAACGAGAAAATAGAGTCAAGAGGACCAACTACAAGAGGCAAGCAATGTGGTCGTTGATGGCATGCGATGGAGGCATGACCATAACTAGGTCTCGGTCTGCGTTTTGCGTTTCAAGAAAAGTGACAGGAATATGCCACTGCTGCCGGTGGCACAAACGCACAGAACAGCCCGACCCAGCCAGTGCAGCTGTGGCAAGTCGCAATTGTGGCAGGCACTCTTAGGCAGACAGGCAGGCCAGCAGGCAGGCAGCGGAACCAACGTCCCCTCAATATAGATAAACAAGTGTCTGTAACTGCTGCTATAACCACACATATCGCTCATAAACATAGCCATAAAACTTACACAAACAAATATGTGATAAAGACTTCCAACAACTGAATAAGACTGTATGTTTTGGTGAACGACCATTTTTCAGTTTAATGGCTTCGCAACAGAAACGGGGACTCGGAACTAAGTAAGAACATTGATCACACGCAGCAACTATCAAAATGCCGCACAAAAACTTAAACCAAGTGAGTGCATAGTTTGTTTGAGCACTAATAGGTAGATAAGTACGCAGACAACGAGGCGTATGTCTAATGTAATTCACACTGGTCATACACTGCTGTCAACAGCTTCATTTGCAACTCTGTAACTGTGTGCTTTAGTAATATGCTGTTTGAAGAACAGGGAAAGGGTATATTGGTGTTTTGAACTTCGTTAACAATTATAATTTAATAATTGAAAAACTTTTTTGCGGGACGTTATTAAAAACTTATGAAGTGACAAAACTTTATTTGTTTAGCAATAAAGTCCGTAAACGCTTAAACAAAAAACATTTTCAGTCCAGCAAGTTTAACTTACTATAAACACTCAGTTGTAAAGTTTAATCTCTTTAGTAATAAAGAATCCATGAAACATAAAACAGAAAACAGAAAACTTTTTCACACCCACTAACTAAACAAGTAAGAAGGCTCTAGTCGAGAAATCCCAACTAGACGATACCCTGAACCCTATATTTTACGCGTACAGTCAGTACTTGCAAGTATGTGTGTGTGTGTGTCTTAGTACGCGCAAACTGCATACTCAACTTCAATGTTTTATATCTCCGGTGTTTCTTATGTTGTCTAATTTTTTAAATGCCGTCTCAAAGTCTAGGCGAGCATATGTTCCAAATCTGGAGTCTCTAGCTACGGACGGACGGACGGACGGACAGACGGACTTCCTTCTGCCTGATACATTCTTTTGTAGTTTTTACCCTTTTTTAATGGGTTCAGGGTATAACAGGGTATAAACAGAGCATCTCACTGTCGTTAGTTTCTTACGCGGCACTGGTGAGAGTTTCTCAACCACATACCCTTTTCTTGCACCTAATTGTCAACGCTTCCACTAATTAAACGCTTTAGTACGCAGAGAAAAACAAATGTCAAGCAAAAACTTTGCAAGAGAAGTTGAAGCTAAGAAAACTAAGCAGATTATTGTATTTGTAGGTGTATGCTTTTGCTTTGCTCAGCTTTGCCTCCCTGTCATTTGTGTGTTGATAAACGTTTACCGTCAACAATAAGCAGGCAAACAACTGCAACTGCTGCAACACAAGTACACAAACTGTTACCGGCCGTCAGCAGATAGCATCCGCATTAATGTGGATGTGGTGTAGATGTGGAAGTGGATGCGAACCGAGTGGACGGCAGACGGTAGACAGTAGTTAAAACAAACGCTTGAAGCAGTTTTTTCAGCATTTAGTTAGTCTTCTTTTTTGAGCCAGTCCAGAAGGGAAGCACACCCTTCCGCACAGCCCTCAAAACTGCTGCAACAGCAACAATACATACTCGCAACACAGGATGTACGCTTTATTTTTCTTAAACAGAGCGCGGCGCATTTTATTATTTTTTCTTTTTTTTTTGTCTATTGTTGCTGCTCAGAAAGTAGGCTACGTCGTCGTCGTTGTTGTCGTCATCGTTCTCAACGTCCTCGGGCCATCTCCTGTTCAAATTAAACTGAAAGTCTTGTCCGCTGCTTTGTAGACAACGCAACGCTGCGTTGTCTGGCCGCCCCAGCCCGCCAAACACAGCTCCGTTCCCAAGACGCCGTTGGCCTCGTTCGCACTGGTCGAACAATGTTATGGCCAAAGTGGCAGTTCTTTTTTTTTTTAGAACTCTCAGATGCCTTGAGTACAGTCCCCTGCCTTCTTGATCCTGGCTGCCTGAAAATGTTGTAATTAAACTTAAAGGATTGCACAAAGTTGAGAACTAGTTCGTGAAAGAGACTGAGAGAGAAAGAACGGGAGAGGCAGCGAGTAAACGATTACTCAAAAGGAATAATAGCAACAGCGTTTTAACAAAAGCTCGAAACAAAGCGCTGGCATATACCAAGCCAATACAGGCCTCAAACATGCTCGGCCGGTCAGCTATAATAATCAATAGCTCTTTAACTTTAGCACACAACTGTGACACTGATGGGTTGAGCTCGCGCTTAATGGCCGTTGACACAAAGCGAATGGGAAACGGAAAGAGTGAAACGTGAACTGTTAACATAGATGGTCTGTGGGCTATGACTGCTGACTGGTAACAGCTAATGGCTAACTTCCAACTTGGCTGACGAGTATGAGGTATGAAGTTTTGTGTTGATTTATTAAATTAATTGCTGCCACATGCAGCTGCCCCCACACAGCATAGCCCTACAACGAGTTTGGCGTTTATTTGTGTTTCATTAATTTATAAGAAATGCGGCAAAACTTTTTTATGACAACATTCATGAGAATTGGTACTATTGCCTTGACCCCCTTCTAAGAGAATTGTGAGAAAGCTTGTAGCAGCGGCAGCAGCACCACCACACCAGCTTCTGTGAAAGCTCATTCTTAACGTTTATTATTTTTAGAAGTGCACAGTTGTGGGAGAAAAAACACTCTGTTTAATTCAATAACTGAGTAAAGAATGTTTATATATTTCTTTTACTGCATTTAAATATTTTCTTTGTGTTGTATTTTATCTTTTTCTACATAAATTTTACCTTTTTACTACTTAGAAGCTTATTAGATACTTTAAGTAATATTTTGTTCATAGATATGCAGATAATATCGTTCAAGATTTTACTAAACATTTTATTAGAAGCTTCTAGGTACAACTCTTTTTTTTTAATAATGTCAAATGACCATAAGTTCTTGAAACCCTCTTCAAATGAAATTTCTGTAAAGAATTTGTATCGGTTTTGACTTCAATTCAAATAGCTCGTTTGATTGGTTTCTGGCCAATTGCAATACTTTGATTATTTCCACATAAATAGTTTTCTATTGTATTGCTGACGCACACGGAAATTGAGTACACGTTATTATATGGGAAAAATATGATTTATGCGATCGATGCACGCACTTGAAATGCTCAAAGTGAGTGCGGCGAAGCACAGAAGCCAAATGAATTGCCACACTACGTGTTGCTGTTCCACACAATTTCCGGAGGGACAAGCACTAGAACATCCTGCTCTTGCTGTTAGTTGGGCTGCTGTTGCTGTTGCTGCTTCAGCTCGAATGCCCACCTCATCACTCACAGGGAGCTTGTGGGCTGAAAAGGCGGGGACATGACATCCAATCGTTTCGCACACACTTTTGCAATTGATTTAGCATCCTGGGCAAACATGTGGGTAAGGTAGAGACTTGCCACTGATTCGCCGGGCACTCCTTAAAGTGTACGATTTGTTGCGTTTGGTCAACTTGAGGCATTTAATGGCATTACAATTTGCCTTTGTTATTGTTGGCTTCCAAAGAAAAATGATGCCACAAAACCTCTCGGTGCAAAACGCTCATTTATTCCGCCGGGGTGCGACCGGTGGGCGGGCGCTAGAAAAGGGAGCGTGGGTAAAACGTGGCAAACTTCTGGAATATGTTTCACGTGTAACGTTTAATTTAGAATTTATTGCTGGGCGTCGGCGGAGTTGACAGTCAAACCCATAAAAACTCACTTGTTGTTGTGAACACAGGGGAATATGGGGGCCACTACGAAGTTGGACATTTATTGCATTTACTGTTACTTAATTCTTTTTGCATGAACTTGCATTGAACATAAAACAATAATAATAACCCCTCTTCAAACACCTATTTAACTTTCTATCTCTCCTTTTCTCTCATTGCAGGTACGTGTTGAAACTGTGTCAGTTGTCGGCAGGCTATGCGAGGAGCAAGTAGGAAAAGAATTTTCATTGTTGGTAGCTTTCTGTAAATTCCATACAACTTTTACAACTGCTGCCATTACACAACACAGAATTTTTAAGGGGCACGGCTGGGGCAACGTTTGATGTTGTTGGTGTTGTAACGCTATTGTAATGCTGTTGATTGTATTATGACTGACGTGTACCGCAAAAAAGCTTTTAAGTCATTAATAACATTTTGGGCGTCGTACTCAAAGGATTTTAAGGCAAACAAGCTCAACAGGACATTTACAGGCATCAGCATGCCATTAAAACGATTTACAGACTCAACAAGGACATAATCAAACACTCGTATATATGTATATGTGCATTTACGTATACACAAATGAGTTTCATTAGATGGAAGAAATTTGCTCAAGATGCGTGAAAATGTCAGCTGCAAATAAATCTACTAATATCTAAGATTTATGCTCAAGAGGCACACATGCAGAATGTTTATATGTGTATTTGCCTCTAAAACTTTCGTGCTGGCACTGAAAAATAAAACAAGTATTCAACATTCAAAACCAGCCAGAGACAAGCCACAAAAGAAAGGAACATTTTCTATAAATGTATGTGCTTGTGTGTGTGTTGGTTTATGAAAATCAGAAAACACATTCTGCATGCAAATGATTCAAGTGAATTAGTTTGACAGTAGAAAGTATAAACATTTTTCTAACAGCTTCATTTACAATGTTTGTATATAGTCGTCGTATACTTGATATGCATGTTGCTCATGCCTGTGGTTGTTTGGCAAACTTTTGCCTTATTTGATTAAATAATTTTCATTTAACTTCTTACTTTATGTCCGCCGTTGGCCTACTCGACGACATCCACTCAACTCGCAGAGGACTTAACACAAAAGTCTGAGCACATAGATACACACAAAGACACTACATTTACATGCATGTAATTAAAAGCAACTAATGCTCACTACTACATCCATATCCATAGCTTTGGGCGCACACACACACATTTACCACAATTTAGCTAGCAAATTAGTATGGGAAAAACTTAATCTTTGCACCGCAGGCCAACCTTAAGGAAATAAAAGGTTTGCGCTTAGAACGAACGGCTTTATGCCTTAAGCAACTACCATTGATTACCCGTACATGGTGTATAAATATCTTAACTTACATACATTTTATGTATGTGGTACAGAAACTTCTTTGATATTCACGATTCTTACTTTAAGAGTTTGGGGAAGCCAGACAAGGGCAACATTTGCGAAAAACCATCGCTAGCTGCTTGAAATGAAGTGGCCCAGTGGCGGGGGTCTCATGACAGCTAGATTTACAGTGTGTGGTCACATAAACTTACTGCATACACTGAACGGAATGCTCGAAAGGCTACAAAAGTTTAACAAGCGAAGCCGAATCGTTTACAAAGTACGCTTAACTTTATATTAAATATTTTTCTAAGTGTACGTCGTTCACATTTCCGTAAGTACTTGTTAGAGCGGGAGAGGGTCCAAGTGAGAGATGGATATAAATGCCTGGGTGGCGCCGTTTGGCTGTAAGTGTATAATGTGGATATAGGGTTAAAGCAACAAAAACCCAAGCAGCACGAAACGAACTGAGCGAAATGAGGAAGTTTTGTAACATGGGTTAGCAAATTGTATTGTTTTTGTGTAAATTAGTTCATTTTGCTTTTGTGTGTGTGTGTGTGTGTGTGTGTGTAATGGGTGTGAGTATGTGGGATGGTTAGGTTGCGCTGTGTTCAATCCTCAACTTGGACGACGTGTTTGGTCCTTTTAATTTGCATGTTTTATGTTCACTTTATGAGATTTGAGTTGGTCTTGTGGTTTAGCATAAAATATTAAACAGGCCACATGTGCGTGTGCACGTGAGCTTGTTGGTGTGTGTATATGGTCTCAAGTCTTGGGACGATCATAATTTATCATTGTCCTTTCGAGTGTTTGTGAGGCTGTGTGTATTTGTTCAAACCCAGTTTCAATTTCGACTTTTTGCCTGAACACATTGCCACAAATCTGGCTCATGTTTTTGTGTTATTTTGTTATTTTCATTTATTTATTTATGTCGCTCAGTAAATCCTTTTTAATCAGACCACCAGCGGTATGAGCGGCTTATCTGGCCACCGCATAAAGCCCACTATTTATGCCAGTCTGATTTAGGCTAGTCGTTTAGTTATAAGCCGTCAACACGCACGTCGCCTCGCTTAATGACAGCTCGTCAGTCGGTTGGTTGGTCAACTGATTATACTTATGGTCAGTTTTTATGACACAATAAGCTTGTAAAACACAATGCTAGTCTCTGTCCAAGGATTTAAAGCTGCCGACGGCAAAATAATCTCACTTTAATTTGTATATATTTGCCAAATCATATCGTTTATATTTGCAACTATACGTGTTGGCTAAATTTATAGTGGCCACAAGCAGTTATCAACTGAATTTGGTACCTGCTGGATTTTGAGAGTAGATTTAACTGCTACTAAATTTGCAGGCAAACACATCAATAATTTAAATTATAGAGTGAAACTCCCATTCGGAAGCTGCAGATATATATTAAAGATAGATAGATTTCTACGTGCCCAAAAAAGGAAGGACACTCGGGAGCAATCGAATCACATGTTAAACTCTTTACACCGACATAAACTGTGAGCCGAAAATACGTGCGTGGCATGATACACACTGCATGTAATTGAGGCCAACGACATCAGAATGAAGCAAGGGATGGATGAATGAAACGGATTGTGGCATGCAATTGATGAGAGTTTGGTTATCGTTGTGTCGATGTGACAGCAAACAAACAACAAACATGTATGCCATGTATCCATCCCACTGTGATCCTGTCTTGTCGCTGGCAAAGCAATCAACCTCAAACCGCAGCAACAAAAACACTTCTCGTGCACGCTCTTTGCAGCTCTTTTTCTCTTATAGCCTCCGACTGATATGTTGCCAGTGAGTGCAAGTGAAGTGCGATCCCATGCATGAGATGCAGAGAGAATGAAAACAAACACAACAACAACAACAACGGCAACGAAAATAACAACAACTGAAGATGGCACATTGCTGGTGCATATTTTCAACGAATGTCAACAGAAATTGCTGTCAGCGCAACGTTCACTGCGAAGGAGCGCAGCACATTGAGGTTTTCAAATTGTTTGCAAGGGAGTAATCGGGGGGAGGGGCTAAGAGAGAAGGGAGAAGACACAACGGACCGACCCGCACACGTTACCATAAATCTGGAAATGATATAAGTGTACACTCTTGTATATTTGACATTTGTTCACTCAAACTCGAAACGATAGCGAATGAGTATCCAGGCGATGTTTCTCTTTCCCTTCTCCCATCACCGAAACCTTATGCTTACCTCGCCCTTGTTATCTGCTAGTTTGCCCGCATGGTCAGCAGCGTAAAGTTGAAGGACTTGCTGCCAGCACGTACAACATGTAAGTGTCCCTCCTTGTGTATTTGTGTGTGTTTGTCTGTCACAAACACATGCGTCAATTTAATAACAAGAAGAACCAGCAAGAGGGAACGAAAGTGGGCAAACAAGGAGGAAACGATTGAATGGCAGAACACCCAAATAAATGAGATATTACCAATTTGTATTGTATGCCCTGAATGATATAATGGTCAAGACGATTCCTTTCACGTTGCTGTCTGCTTGTTCTCGCTTATTATGCCATGTAATGCCTCCATATATACTGATAGCTGTTGCTGGTAATCATATTGTGCTATCCACAAACGCAATTAGTTGAGCACAGTGTAAACACTTGCAAGTCATTAAGCGTGTCAAAGGCGACAACGCATTGCCATCACATTTGCTAAGTATACGCCGTGTGGGTGTTGGGTTAGATAGTTATAAGCAAATAGGAAAAGCATTTGTAGAATACTTGAAGCCCAAAGAGAATTTTCTATTAAAGGAAGAGCTTAGGTTAATTTGATGTTTAATGAAAATCGATTTTCTGATTTAACTTGACTTAAATATGTAGATCTATGATATACCATGCCTATTTTCAGTATGCCATAATAGAAAAATATGTCCAAGCATTGCTAAACATTTCCACAACAACGACACACACACATACACACACACACATCTAAATTGACAAAACATGTGCCACACTGAGCTGCGAGCAAGGTCCTTCATAGTATGAATTAAATGTAAATGGACTACAAAAGCAACAAAAACAAAAAATAAACGTAATACAAAAACGACAAAAAAGCAATGCGGCAACTGGCAAATCGTAAAGCAACATGGAGGAGACAGGGGAAGGGTATTAAGGAGTGTTATAGCAGCAGCAGCAGCAATAGCAACAAAAGGAAATTCGTACACAAATTGTAAAGAAATAAAATTTTAGTATGCGCATATTGATTTTATGATCAGAAATAACTACGCACAGACGATGTCATACAGAAGGGTGTGCGGGGAAGTGCGGCTTGGTAAGGGAATGACATACGTACATATTTCAAAAAGTGCAAAGCAATCACGAGCCAGTTTATGTCAGTGTATATGTGTGTGTGTGCATGAGCCTATGGCAAACCAATGCTAAATTGCTGGGCATGAAAATGAAATAAAAAGCGTGCGTCTGTTGTCTAGATTTCAAAATCCACTTCCGCTCAGCGCTGTGCCTGACAGACCGGCGACAATACATTAAAGTATCTGCCGGCCATACATTTGACAGTTGTAATAAATTTTTGCGTTAACAACGCATTTCTGCTAGCCCACTGGCCACTTTGTGTTTGTGAAATAGCATCAAAACATTCGCCATATTCCATTCACTGCTGTGGTATGTTTCTCTTAAATATGTTTCATTTAATGCAAATTGATTGGGCACTGAATGGCAACGATAAATATATATATATATTTGTGTGAATTCGTTCGTTCGCTGTGGCAGTGCCACAGTGTCAAGTTCAAGGCTGCCCTGCCCGCACACACAAACGCCAAAGTTTCTATTTTTGTACATAAACATAAAAATAAGAGCATTCTTCAAAATGAGGCTGACGCCGTTCGAGGCGGACAAAGTTTTTAATCTCATTTGCCCATTTTTCACATTATACGCTTCATAAAAATGCTATAATCCACTAAACCTTCTGCTGCTTATTGATGCCCGTTAAAGGCCAAGCAAATTTCAAAAATGGAATCAGACGCTACAAATAATAAAACGAATACTTCAACGCACACAGCATTGCCAATAAAAATGAGGAGCTCGGTTAGCTATTTGTCGACGAATAATAAATACACTATGGTGTATTTGGTGTATGGATTCAGCTAACCTCAGCACAATGAAGTCTGTAAGCATCATATGCTATAACAAAAAATAATATTAACTTAACTATAACGAACTATAACTATAACCCATAGTCATTGTGCAGCAAATATAAAGAAGGGTCAAGGATAACTTCATCAGTATGTGGCAAATTGTATGATAAAATTTAAATACCCTCTCAGCAAGGGTCACATAACGACACACAAAATAGGAAAACACAAAATGAAATGTTTAAATTTCGTAAATGAAACCGAAACCGAAACCAACAATGGTATGGAATCGAAGCCGAAATGGATACGAGGCAAAAGCAAAGTAAAAGATGCCGTTATTCAAGGCAGATAGATAGCAGCCGGCATCCGCCTAATGCCAGTCCAAATGTATGCCACAAAATGTTGTTTACAAATCTCTTCAGCGACGCCCACAAAATCGTATGCAGTGTAGCAGGGGAGCAGGGGAGCAGGGGAGGACACAAATTGTTGTTGGTGTTTGTTTTTTTGTTGTTGCTGGCGCTTTTGGCATGCGGTTCAGAGGTTGTAGAATTTAATATTTACTTTGGACAACAAAAACATCACAGGAAACACAAACAAAGAAAAAACTTTCTGCTGAGGCCGCCTAATGATAGTAGCTTAAAGTTTTGCGAACTGGGGATTGTTCGCTTTATTAAATTAAATATGGACGCCAGGCTAGAAAAATAAGGGCGGCACACTTTTTTCCAGCTGACATATGAGCGCTGTGGCCGCCATAAATCGACATTTGGAGCAGGCCCGGTCCAATCCAGCATATATTCATGAAGGCGACGCCAAAGCCAAACGCCTGGCATAAACTAGAGCTGAGACCGGTTAAAGAATGCTGACCGCCCACTTTAAGCACATGTCCAGCAACCACTTGGGAGCTGTTCCCAGCGCCCACTTGAAACAGCCTCCAATTGCGCACAGGGTCTCCAGTTGCCTGCTACAGATACAAGTGTGTAAGGGTGTGTCTGTGTGTGTGGGTGTGTGTGTTAGCTGTATAATAATTATGTCACTTTTCGGGTAAATCGATTGCAGGGTTTGGGTACAGCAGCTGTCGCACACACTTGAAGAGTAATTTGAACTTTAACTTGACTTTAAATGCTTCGGCAACAACAACGGTTTCAACTGTTTCAGCTTAAGCTCCAGTCCGAGTTTATTATTGTCCTTTAAATGACATCTGCGATGACTGCAGCAGCGAACGAGAGACTGGCAGCTGCCCAAATAACAACATCGACAGCAGACAAAACTTTATCGGGACTAAAAACGAAACAAAGACAAAAAAAAAAAAAGGAAAGTGTCAAATAAGAAACTAAATCTCATGTCCGCCATGCCATTGTTGCTTGTAGCTGACCCTTTTGTGCTTTGTATTTCTGGTGAGCGACACGAATTGAAGGCTGCTCATTTATCGCTTTATGGCTCTGTCAGGATAAGGATTGGGTGTGGCGGGACGGTGTAAAAGAAATGCGAAATGGCGGCAAAGATGTTGGTTCTCCATTGCTTCATTGCTCCATTGGGGTCGCTGCTAGCCCCAGGCCGGCATTTAATTACGCTCGTGTTCGTTGTAATGAGGCAAATTGCTTTTTGCTGTCAATTAAAGTAAAGTTTCTCCCTTTAGCCCGACACCCATTAGGGCCAATCAAATATGGGAGTCAGCAACAACGTGAAAAACGATGAGGACGATGGGGACTATGTGCAGCTGAGATTTTTGTGGTGTTACCGGTTGTAATATAAAGTCTTTGCCACACACACACATACACACGCAACCATCTCTTATTTCAACTAGCTAACCACACTCAAACTAACACACCCGCACCATTTGTATTTACCTCTGCGCTGCGTCAGGCTTCAACTTCCGGCGTTGTTTGGCGCAGTTGCCTCAATTTTGCAACGTGCTCTAGTTTTTGCCCCGTTTAAAAACTGACAGTAAATGCGTGTATCTGTGTGTGGAGGTGTGTGTGTTCAGCGTCTTAAAAACACGTTTGTAAACATCTTAAATGTGCTTTTAATGAGCAGCTTCCACCATCCAAAAACGCAGACAGCAGAAGCAGCTGCCATGTGCTATACGTCTTCCATCTGCCATCTTCTAGTGCTGGCTTTCTATCCGTCCGTCCGTCGTCTGTCTGCTTATCATTGTGTTCTTTCATTTATATGTACATCTGCTAACATTAAGGAAGGATGCAAAACTTTCCGAACGCATAACTTTCTCAAAACTGAACAGAACTCAATAATAATACTGCATTCATGATTGGACTTATGTGAAAATAGCTGGCTTTGTTTTTCGCACTCGTTAGCAATCGCTTACTCGTGCTTTACATTTATTTTGAATAATGTCTATTAGCGTTCCAATTAGTTGTTGCTTTTAGTTCGCATTTAACGCATGTGAAACATGCACAAGCTCCTACGTGCATGCTTGCATACCCTTTAATATTAATTGCCTCTTGAATGTAAGCATGGTCCAAGCCATGCGCAACCATCCAGTGCTGCACTTGTTGGCCAACCATCGTTATCGGGCAAACTGCCGCTTAAAAATTAATGAGAATTATTTTAAAATTATTGCCGGAATTTAACACAGCAAAACGTTCTGGTTTGGCTTGCTGTCGGTTTTAGCTCCCGTTGCTTTGCGTGTATACCACACATTTTGTTGTTGTTGTTTTTTTTTTTAAAAAAGATTACAAAATAAAGCTGCAATTAATTGTTGTATACACGAAACACACACACACTAATGAGCTTAAAGCTTAATTGGCACATTATATTGCATATCAAAAATTGCAATTGTTTATCATTTTGTCGTTGTTCTTGTTGTTCGTAATTGTTATTGTTTTTCAGTATGACAGTCGAAAAAACCAATGCATTAAATGCCATTAACTAAGTGCTTTATGTCAAAATGTCATAATATGCCAACCGATTTCAATTAAACGATACGTAACAGTCAATACAATATCCCCACTGATAGCAATTGAAGAGTGAAGACTACGAAATACTTTTAACATAGGAAATAGTTTAAACAGTTTCTCGTTTAAATTTCCAAGCCGTTCTTATAAATGCATCAGTTAATGTCAATTCTAAAGGGTACAAACAAATTAACTCAAGCACTATTCGAAGTCAATTTTCAAAGCAAGCATCTACTGCTAGTTATTTGGACATTAAATATTTTTATATATCTTACAAACATGTTCAAACTTTATTCACAAAGCTTCACAAACAATCACTTATTTATAACTCTGCAAATAAAACTCGTTATTTGCTTGAATTTTAAAAAGGATATTTAAGATGAAAAATCATATGAATAGAAAACTAAATTAACAAATTTTGGGAACAAGAACAACTGAATTCATACTCAATGTGGCTAACTATAATGCAAAACAAAATTAAATTGAATAAAAAGACATTTTAATTAGTCACAAACAAAACAAAGTGTTTCTCTTTCAGGATTTTGATTATGTTAGCAATCATACATTTACTAAGCTATGCAAAATTAATTTTAAAAAAAAGTTTTAAAGAAAAGAGAAGAAAAAAAATATGTATATAAACAACTTTTTCTATTTTTGCTTAACATTTTTATTTTTGTTAGAACATTTTTGGCATTTATATATATTTAATGCTTGCATATGCACACTATTTTTGATCTATTGGTAGGAACGTAAATAATTTAAAGCTTGTGCATATATCTGTGTTATAAATCGCCACCATGAAAGGAAACCCGGTAGGTTGTGCGAAACATGCTAGCCCCGATTTAAAATGGCGCACAAAGCAAAGTTTTAAGCGTTCGTTGTGGAAAAACTATGAAAATTAAAATTCAATAGAGCGCATTACGTGCATAGGAACATTTTTTTTTTATATGCATGTACATATATAAGGCCATAAATAATATTCAGGCATGGAATAAGGAGCAGGCGTGGACGGCGCAGAAGGACGAGCCAGAGGCGGCTATACAAACCAAAACAACAATGAAAATTGCGTGAGCTGTGCAAAACTGTTTTGCTTGTTAAGAGATGGTCAACAGCAGCAACAGCAACATCCACAGCAAAAACCCCCAACTACAAACAGTTTGTAGCTGTTGCTCTAGCAGTTGCTGTCGTTGTGGTCAAGCCTCCTTCACCACCCACCCCCTTTTACCCACCCACCCACACACACACTCATGCACTCACACATTGGCCAATGGGCAACATGTGCATGGCTTGCAGCCGCAGTTGTTCATTTGTTCGGCTCACAAGTGTCATGCTATTTGCGCCTCCAAGCCCCGTACTCCATCTACACATGTATGTTTGTGTGTGTGTGGGTATGTGGGTGTGTGGGTGTGTGTTTTGGTGTATGCCAATAACCATTAGGCGTTAAAATTTGTGCAGCTTTGTTGCTGCCTGCCTGCTTGTATGGCTGGCTGCATTGGCTTTTGCTGGTTACACGCTGTATAAGTGTGTGTGTATGCGGGCAACCAACAAGATTTGTTAGCCTGGCCAAAACACTGTAATTATTTTATGCTTGTATTGGCCAGCAGGCGAGTCTTTGAGCACAATGCGAAATTTGGTTACAGCTCGAACACAAACGAATAAACAGGCAGTGATTTTAGCCTCAACAGTAGTAGATCATTCAAAATTTCCAATTGGCTTGACAAACACACACACATAGACAGACGCACACACACAAGTACAACCAAATGTGGCAGTTTAGTTGTTGGCCCGGTTAACTGCTCGCCGGGTGTGAGTCCGGCTCCGACTCTGGCTACAACTACAAGTAGGGGCTCGAATCAAGGTTTTGGCAGAATGCGAGGATGCTTGTATTTAATTTACTGTTGAAATTAACGATGCGTGCAACAATGTATGTGTGTGGTTGTTTGTGTTTTTGTTTTTGTGCAAAAGTCAAGCCCCAAAACAACAATTTGGCAGCAATTTGTTACAACGATGGCAACTACTGCAAATGATTAACAATGTTTGCGACATTGTGGTTAAAAGCATAATATTATCATATACATTTCGGTTCAAGCCTATCCAGCTTACAATATATATGCAACATACACTCCCTCCACGCCTCAGTCGCACCCCGCCCCATATGACAAACAAATGTATACGTCCATATACATACATTTATATAATACACATTAGCTGTATGGAAATTAATTTTGTGCCATTTTGCTAGCTGGCAAACACACATCTACACACACATCAGCCCATTAGCTTATTGTGATATTTATGTTCCATTAGAGCGAGACAATGCCCATATTAATTACACATTTCATTTATTTTCGACTATCCCAAAATTACTGAAGCCAATATTGCAAAATCAATAACTAGCCGGCAACGCTTTTTCTGTCTCTCTTTCTCTCTATCCATTTCCATTTACATTTCTGTGTCCTGTTCTTGTGGGCACTCTGAAATTGAGTTATCATTTGTATATTACCCTACTCGAACCCCCTATAATCTAATTAAGCGGAATGCATATCGCAATCCTGTAATTATGGTGCGACGTGTAACGAGAAAGCATCAATCAAAACCTAGCGACTCCATCTCCCTAATACCTGTAGGCCAAAAGTTGACCAGCAAATGAGGAAACCAATTGCTATGCAGTAGGTCAGCACTCTCGCATATACACACACACACACACACACCCATACTGCTGCATATTGTGCCTGCGTGTCAACAAGCAATTTCCACTTTGAACGATCTGGAAAAACAACGAAAATAAAACAAACAAAAACATAAAACAAATGCTGGCCACTGCAATAGGCAAAAACGGGCTCTACACGCCCTGCACTTCGCGCCCCGCAGCAGCAACAGTTGTCGAGCTGTGTTTTATTTTTACGATAATATTAAGTTGAACCGCCTGGCGGATAGGCCAGTCACCGTAGTCGGGTATGGCAATCAGCATAACGTGGTTGGCATTAAAATTTTGTATCAAGCCGCACAATAAAAACGCCGTTTCACAGCGGAAGTGTCAAGCGAGTTGGGGGGCTGTGGATGGAGCTAACGGACTATCCTGCTGCTATAGCTATTATTGTTATTATTGCTGTTTTTTTTTTTTGTTTGCGGTTGCTGTTGTTTCCATTGTTTTGCAACATAATCAAATAATAATCCTACAAAACTGCCGACCACAATTAAAAAGCCTCGAACATAATTCCAACTTTTTGTTGCCTACTTTTTTGGGGGCGCGAGCTTACATAATGGCGTCCAATGCATTTCCGTACCATTGCGCTCATAAAAAAATTGCAATTTAATGAAGCATACCGTTAACCACAATTAGGCAACAATAAAGAACAGCCCACAACGCCGCAAGCAACCCAAAAACAATCTATAACTTTTATAGATTAGGTTGGGGTATATAGAGTCTGAATGAGTTTGGAACGGCTAAGCTCCGATTTGGTTAAAGCTTGAGCATTAAGCTGTTCATAATTAGCGAGCCAAACTTTTGGAAGAAGACAAGAAAAGAGAAAAGTAGCTGAAGCAGTTAAATTTAATGATAGAGATGAAGCTTTTTAGAAGGTAAAAAGCAAACCAGAGATCTGTATTATATAAAAAGGATTCTAAGGTCTAATGAAAGCATTTCTTACTGTTAATTATCGGAAATTTTTCCATTACATTATTTTTATGCACATTAATTATTCACTTTGTTAGAGGGCAACTCATAGTTGAACAAACCCAATGACATAATATTTACTGCTATAATCGTACTTTATCCTCGCTATCAGCGGGCAGCTGTTAATTTTTTGTGTCAATTGTGGCCTTTAATTGTCGAGCAGTGTGGTGCATGCTAGAGGAATTAATATATTGCCGTTCAAAGCATTAGCGCACAACATTAAAGTAACCAGTTTTAGCTGCTTTTAACAAATCATTGAAGTTTATTTCTTGTGCGAGCTAGCTTGAAGTTGTGGAAATGCGCAAGAAAATAAACTCAATGCACGACAATTTCAACTGTAACTGTGGAAGTTCGTTCGTTCGAGTTACACACATACATACACATACACATACTATATACACTTTATGCGAGAGAGCCAAACGCAGTCAATTGAAATACAAGTGCAAGTCCAAGTCCAGACTAGTGCAAAAGCGAAAAGGAAACTGCCAGGCAAATTGGCAGCGCAAACTACAAAATAGTTGCTCCACTGAGCAATGACAAACAAGAAAGCAGCAGAAGCAGTGCCAGAAATGTCAATGCAAATAAGTATAGCCGCTTGGTGGGGTGCTAAAAGAGGGGCACTTTCGAGTAGTGACAACATTGTCAAAGCTAGCAAAAGCTACAACGCGCATTTCTTTGGCAGCCAACTTCAAAATGTAGTCTCTGTAGTCGCACTTTAGATTTATTGATTGTTTCAACAGCACAAGCATCGGCCTTGTGAGTCCCACTGTCCTGCGTATGCTGATGCTGCTGTTGTTGCTTTTTCTGCTATTGCTGCTGTTGCAGTTGCAATTCTGCCAGTTCAGCATCAACGTCAACGTCTTGGCTTATTGGTGTGCAAAAAAAAAAATTGCTGCACTAACAGCAACAGCAACAACAAAAATAACAAAGCAAACGACAATGCTGATGATGACAAGCACTGGAAACCTTCACCCAACACGCACCCCAAACGTTTCGGCCATGTCAGAGCTGGCGTCCTCGGGGCAAAACGCACTTTCTTTTTTTTTCTCACAAACACACACCAACACATACTGGATCGTTAGTTTTTTATGTTTTGTTTTTCTTTCGCTTACTTTTTGTGCAAAGTTTTAACAACGATTCGGATTGAAATTCTTTTGTATTTACAACGGAATTTCTGCCTTACAGTAAGTATGTGTGTACATAAAGCACACACATAACATACATACTTGTTCACACAGCAGAAAAAAAAATTGTTATAAACGTACAGAAATCAAGACATTTGGGTCACAAAAGTCGTTTTGTTCTTATTTCTAGAGATCCTTTTTTTAAAAGAAAGCATTGTTTTCCATTTCTTTTCAGTTTAATTTGGTTATGTTTTAATGCCACTAGCTGTTAAGTATAAACACACAAGCGGGCAGTTGACGTTGGTTTCAAAATACGGGCTCAAAACTTTTGAGCATTAATCATACGCCACGTGTGGCATTTGACGTGCTGTATGGCGTGCGCCTGGACAACATTTTTATCTTTTAATTACAGACATTTCAGTGTTCTGTTGCATGTTTACATTTCAATAAATTGTGCGCCTCCATCAACACTCTACACTTTTTGCCCAACATACAGTTCGTTATTGTCATTTGTTTTTGTGACACTTGTGCTCATCAACGACGTGACTGTCGTCGACCAGGCCCAGACCCTAACGATTTGGTTGGCCATAATGAGTTTTTGTTTTTAGCAGCTTAAGTTCTGCATAGCGGCAACAGGATTAAGACAACAGAAACATTAAAACAGCAACAACAACATCAACTCAGCAACGACAGCAATTCTCATTGCCATTTAATTAAAAATTGCAGAATAATTATTTTTCTTTTCGCTTCTCTTCCACTTTGTTCAACGGTCGACGCAACCGAGGCGGAACAGAACAGAACAGAACAGATCAGAACAGAACAGCACTGTTTCGAAAATCTGCAAATTAGCACAGCAAGCAGGGCAGCTGCAACTGTAGAAAGCAAACTTTGCAATTACATTAAATCCGATTGCAGAAGTTGCCAACACGCACCGTTAACAATTTACATTTTAAGTTGAGCAACATCTCAAGGCAGCTCGTCGCTTGCCTGTTGCAACCATACTCGCCTGTTGCCAATTTGCAGCTTAAAACGCAGGAAAGAGCTTTGTCCAAATGCGTTAGTAAAGCATTTTGCTCAACCCGGCTTAGCCATATATGCTAACTTCTCTGAACCAACACACATCAACACACACACACACACGCAAACAAACGTACACACAGGTGCTAAGAATACGTGCCGAGGCATTCAGGCCAAGTTTTATGCCTATGCAAAAGTTTTGGCTCACTTACAGGGCTGTTAAAAAAAAAATAACGTAACCTATCATTTAGCACGCCGGATGGGCGTAACTTGCGAAAAGCAAAATGTTACTTTAAGTGTTCTACTCAATGTAAAAAAAAAACTTTATATATAGCTTCCAATTTAATATCATCTGCTGGAAAGTGGCTACTATAGCTGGCTTAACTAGTTTTGGGATCGCTGACAAATGCTGTCAATATATCATTAGTAAACCATAATTGATGAGACGATTTATTATGGTGCATAAGACGGCGCACTGCAACAACAGCAGCAAAAGCAGCAGCTTCAACTTACATATGGTGTCCCTAGGCAATAAGCTACAAATATCAGTCAGGTCGCTTAAGTGGCTGTTTGGCCTGCTGACTTCGCTTGCCGCAAACTGTCTCAACCTGCCACTTGATATGCTACAGACAAGTACACATACAATACATATACGTGCTTGCATTCATTGTGGTAGTACATATATTTTGGCAACATTTTAAAAAAAACAACGTGCAAGATGAAAGACGACAGCCAGTTAGCTAACCAACCAGTCAGCCGGAGGATGTTGCAGTGAAATTTATTTTGTGCTTAGCGCACGGATAGTCGGACAGACTGGTTAAAAAGTTTATATACGGAGTAGTTGCTGCAGTTTTATTTTCTGTGTGTGTGTGTGTGTGTGGCTTATGATAAACCCCAGCTAGCTGTACTTGAGCCGACGAGCGACTACAGTAGGCTACGGCGAGTGCAACAGTTCACTTGCCAATCACAAAATTCAATTTCGCTGCCCTACAAGCGGATTAAAATTGTAATCTTAATCTAGTTTTGTGTGTTCGTTTATACTTTTACAAAGCCATTCAAAAATACTTTGAAAATATTTCTTTTTATTTTAGAGTAAATGTTTAACAAATTTGGTAAACCATCATAACATAACCTTAAGTCCAACCAGCTGGCCAAAATTGTGCTTAGCTCTGGTGATACTTGAGGTAGTTATAAAATCTTTTCATTATGCACGACAGCGGCAACCACAACAACAACAGCATCAACAAAAACAACACACATAATCTCAATAACAATAGCGAAAAGGACAATAATGCAGCTGAGCGGCTCTTGAGCAATCTCAGTGCCGCTTCAAGTGCACTTTTTTGTATGCTTTTCATCAAAACACTTAATTTGCATAATTTTGTGAAGAGTTCCGCAGCATAAACAAGTTAGCCTTGCGGCAAGGAGCGATGGTAAAAAGAGAAGCTCGAACCAATAACAACAGCAGCAGCAGGATTGCTGCGTCCTGAGATCTATTTGAGAAGTATGGCGCTATTTAATTCCGCCAGCTTTAAATAAATTAAATGCCACTGCTGCAAAAATATGGCATCCGTTTTTGCCACAGTCTTACCATTCCCCCAATTTATCCCTTGAAGACATTCTTCCCTCGCTTCCGCTTCCCGTTTAGAGCACGGTAGACTGGCTCGGAAAATATTGCGCTGCCAAAGCTTTTGTGTGCAGTAATTTAATATTTTTAGTTCATCTAGCGTTATGAAATTTCTGTGCAAATCGTGCACTTTTACATTTTCAACCCATTTTTCACGGCAGCAACTGACAAAGCATTTTCCTCAGTCGTAGCTGTAAATGCATCTCAATAGTAAATCAGTCTAATCCACTCCATAACTACCAGAGTGTACTTACTTTAAATGCCAAAGGCACACAGAAAAACTCACAAGTAAAGTATGCAGCCAGCCAGCCAGCAGTAATAAGTGGATATAAGGCTTACACAGTCTGCAACCAGAAATCAAGCATTCTTGCATCCAATTTAAATTAACTTTCATAAAACCGTTTTCTAACAACAAAATCGCATATTCTACGAATTTGAGGTGAAGAAATAATCCACCAACTGACATACATTGGAATTGACATAACTAGTTTGTAACTTGACTTGCTTTTACAAATGTGTTTTCGGGCGATTTTATTTAAGCTTACTACGGCAATTTTAACTAGGAATATTTGTAAACATATTCAATTTAAATAATATAATGTTCCATGTAATTGCTTGGAGGTAATTTTGATTTAAGCTGCTTTCAATGGATTAAAGAAAATTTAAGCAGGTTGTGCACAATATTTATTGTTCGTTGGTGATTTACTTTGTTTAAACCATAAATTAGTAGGGGATAAGTAGCAAAAAACGAATCCAATCTAAACGTTCTTTGTTTTCGATATTTCTTTACAGCTAAGCGAGGACATTGGCTACGTGCTCTACTCGGCGTTGGGTTCCTTCTACATACCCAGTTGCATCATGGTCTTTGTGTACATACGAATTTACTTTGCTGCCAAGGCGAGAGCAAGACGAGGCATTAAAAAACATCCCCGCAAAACAAACAACGAACAGGTGAGTGAGTGTGTAAGTTTGAAGGTTGTGTGAGTGATTTGACTTAGGTAAAGCGCAACCCATCTCTCTCCACCGCTCAATCATTTTGGGTCGGTTTTGTTAGTCAGCAGCCAATTCTTGCCTGCTACGCAACCTGTCCGGTCAGATAAGACGAGCAACAGCCGCGGCAAGCAAGCAGTGCAAATTTGCCCCGTTTGACTGAATGAACATGTTATATCTCTCAGGTGATGCGCCTGGATTTAGACATTTCTGACACACCAGACGTATTCGCAATATATTTTTGGACTAAGAGCCCTGCTGCATTTAAAGCGCAGCACAGCAAATGCAAGTGCCGTACGCGCTTTACTTCACTTTGGCGTCAATTTGTGTCGGTTACGTGCTGACGGTAAAATGCTGCAGCAGTTTTCCCATAATTTTTCCCATTTGCACTTTACCACGTTCGCCCATTTTGGGCCATTTGGCAATTTGCTCATTTTGGGGCACACAATCGATGGCAGCGGCCATTGTGCAGTGACATTCAACAAAATGCCGTCGGCTTTATGCATCCGAATGGGTTAACAGTTGATTTTACATGGAAAATCTCCCGGCGGGTTGTACAGTTTCGCTGATGGAGTAGAAAATCTCTAATGATTCAACACTGAGCGTTTCACGGCACAGCAATTATCTCGCCAGAAAACCAACAATTACAGGACGGCTGCAGCGTATGCAACGAAGATGAAGTGCAGACACACATTTAAGGACAATTTGGGCACAATTTGCATTTTCAATTAGCTGGACATGAGGCAAACAAGCAAAAACAAAAAAAAACCAATGCTATGTCTTGTATGTCGAAGGGAATATACCCTTCAAGAGAAAAGTTCACTTGCTTGTATTATAAAGTCGCCCTGATTATTATATTAACCAGTTAATTATTACTGTTGCTTATACGAACGTATAAATAAACGGAACAAAAGTAAAATTTCCTCAGCTACAAAAAATATTTACTTAATGGCGCCTTCAACTGACTTTATTTCATTAAACCCCATACAACAAAAATATTATAGCCACCGCAAGGGTATAAAAACAAGGTTCTGACAGCCAATATCAACGACACTTGACCATTGATTCGAGCAAACAAAGGCGGCGGCATATGCTGTAGCATCTGCTTCACAGGCGTGAGATAAACGCACACAAAGTAACCAGACACACACACACAGCGTAACGTTTTCGTCTGCGTATTTGGGGGCGGAAAGGGTGCGCTGTTAATTACCTTTGGTCCTTTTTGTGTGCGCCTTTTGCTTGTGCAATCGTTGCGCCTGAACACGCCTGTAATCGGGATTTAAAATTGGGGGATTTTCGAAATGGAAAAGCCATGTTGCAAACTGTTAACGACGCCCCCTCTTTTTTTTATTTTCTTTGACGTTGCAGGTAACGAGCTTCACCACCGCCAACAACAAGAAAGGAACAATACCGATGCCGTCCTCGAGCGGTTCAACGCAGCTTCAGCTGCATCAGCAGCGGCAGATAGCCACCATTGAGACCCCACCGAATAATGCGTCGCTACCCATGCAAATACCGACGGTCACCATGGATCTGGCCTCCGATATATCAACATCAGAGGCCGGCGAACTTGAGGCTGTTGCCGCACAGACAGTGTTGGCTTATGCCAATCCCAACGGTGGCGCCAATACTACTGGAGCTGGTTCCGTAGGACCATGCTCCCCAAAAGAAACGCTGCAGGTCAGCACGATTGCGACGGGTCGTGGAGTTGGACTCAATGTTCCAGTGCCGCCATCTATGGGTAGCAATAGTTCCAACAATGCGCTGAACAACAACAATGGTTGCGTGGCAACAGACGGTGCTGCAACCAATAGTGGTGCAGCAAGTGGTAGTGTGACAGCGCCAAACAATTTGGAACTGCGTGTCTCACCAATAGCCGGACGATGTCGCGCTCTCTCCGTGGGCATTGATACCGATATGGTGAGTGAATTCGATCCATCCAGCTCGGACTCGGGCGTTGTTAGCCGCTGTGCGGTAGTCAAGCCGCTTAAATTTCGCCTTTGTCAGCCAATTTTTGGACGCAAATCAAATCAGCAGCGACGCAACGAGGCCAAGGCAGAAAAAGTCGCGGCCAAAAACAATGCCGCAGCTGCAGCCAAAACAAAAGCAGAGTTGGCAGCCAAAACGGAACTAGAACCGGCATTACCAAAGACGCCCAAGCCACGTGATCCCGAAAAGGAGAAGCGACGCATTGCCAGAAAGAAGGAGAAGCGTGCGACGCTCATCTTGGGTCTAATCATGGGCAGCTTTATTGCCTGCTGGCTGCCATTCTTCTTTCTGTATATACTGGTGCCGGCATGTAGCAGTTATTGTCAGATACCTGAGTCAGCGTTTGCGGTGGCCTTTTGGTTGGGCTACATGAATTCAGCGCTCAATCCGGCCATCTATACAATCTTCAACAAGGATTTCCGAAGAGCGTTTCGTCGCATACTGTTCAAGTGATGTTTGGCCTACGTGTGCTGTTACAGGTGCGTTTATGCCAGCATCGAGAAGGCTAGCGAACGTGCCATGGGCAGCACACCCATGGGTTATTCGCATGGCATGTATCAGCATTACCGGCGTTAGATTTGCAGAAAAACAAACCAAAAACTGTATTCTCTATTTTAAAGTCTATTAAGTTTACTTTTAGTTACTGTGTAATGTATTTTGTTAATGTGTATATTTTTTTTTTGTTTTTAGAAAAGTAACGAACATTGTAGCTCATGTCAAAAGCAATGAACGGCTGTGAAATTGATGGAATCTCTTTTAGTTTGAATTTACGCGTGTTTTAGTTACGCATTTTCTAAGGCTGCCCTTGAACCATATATGTATATTGAAAACGCTCTCGAGCTGTGCGCAAACACAAATTTTACCTAAGCAAACATCTTTTATGCACACACTCAATGGCAATTCAACTTGATATTATTTTTGAACAATTTCCATTTTTGCTTCAACAACAAAAAACACAAGTGCAATTCTGTGAAAAACTAAACAAAAGCATTAAAAACAGGGCAGACTGTATTTCGTGGCACTGTGTCAACAATAATGGAGGCGGGAGACCGCATTGTCTGCCATTCGAATTGAGGTCATTAAAATGTAGACTATGGCTGGCAAGCAAATGACACTTTGTCGGGACGAAGTAATATTTCTATATGTATGACTGTGCAACAAATTAATTTTATTTCGCCTCGTTGTTCGGCTTGTTGCTGCCACTAGTGCAGTTAAAATGCATTTTTCATGTCGCCTTTTGCTATTTTCAGTGTGAAAAGCAGAGAATCCATGCTCGAGTCCCCATGAGAGACGCTCCAGTTTTATGCCTTGCACTAAAATGTATTTCTCACAAAAATATATGTTTTGTATATATGTCATAAAAGAATAGTAGCAACAGAATTTCTACATCTAATGGACAAACACAGATGTGCTATAGAATGATATGCCTTCTCACCACTTTAGTTGCCATCATTTTTTGGCTATGAATCGGCAAATGTATGCACAGGAATAGACGACACGTCATTCAGTCAGTCAGTCAAGGGAGGAGAGAGGGATCCAGTGAGTGAGAAATGGAAATGAAAGCAAAATTATAGCATGCCTTGCCTTGTGGCCCATTTATCTCCCTTACTATTTACTATTTGGCCATGTCTAAAGGCAACCACAACTATACATAAATTCTAGCTGCTACATCAGTCTCTCATATTTTAGACACATTGTGGTTTATTCAACCTAAATTAAAGATGTGTGTGTAAGAGAGAGAGCTTGTTCCATGCTTTAAATTTATAGCTGCTTTTAGATCTCTCGACTAGAAGCTTTCAACACACACCACATATATATCAAATTTATTTGGCCCCCAACTCAGCTATCTGTACAGTTCACAAGCTAAGTGCTAGGCTATCTTTAAATTGTTAAAACACTCATTAATAATGAGCCAAGCAGAGAAAAAAAAGTGTTTCATTTAGATGTACGTCTATGTATGTATGCACGTATGTGAAGATAGGTGCTTTTCCTTGCAATCAACATGCATTTTTTATGCCGCACATTTGATTGTCAGCAACAACAGTGTGTACAACTGCAACAACTGCACTTAAATGACAATTTCAGCAGAAACACAAAAAACAACTGAAATAAAAAATGGCAACGGGCAAAAAGTGAAATCGAAAACAATTGTAATCGATGGCGGGAGAAGGGGCGAGCTGGTGCTGCATTCAGCTGGCAAGACACAGACGCATTAAAATGCGCGAAACACACACAAGCACACCATCCACACACACATACACACACACACCCAACTGGAGCACTTAACTGCACTTAGGTGCGACAAAGCCAGGATGAATGGCAACACACACATACACATACACACATTTTACCTGACTTTGTTTTCGCTGGCGCATTGAAATTCATTTTCACTTAAAGCGTAAAAGCAACAATAACAACCACAACAAGCACAACAATCACAACAATAAACGTTGCCCGTTAGTGTTAAAAACTAGATGACGTATACGCCATGTTGTTCATATGAACGGTGTGTGGTTGGAGCATTGGTTTTGGGGCGCGCATTATTTTAATTGCTGGCGTATTTTTAGCGCTTGTCATGTTATCATACAATTACAAGTATTTATTAATGGAATTTATTTTTTGTTCGATTTAATTAACATAAATTAAATACAGCGCAGCGCAATGACCAACAGAACAATAATAATAGCTAAATACTACAAAGCCATTTGCATTAATTCGCCTAATTCAATTATGTTCTTTATATATGCAAATTGGTTGCATAACTCATTTAACGTTGGTATCTTAATTAGCCTGGAAAGTAACAAAATTGCCAGCAGCAGCAAATATTTTACATGTCCAATTGAATTATTAAGTGCGGTGCGAGTGCGAAAAATCGAATTTTTAATTACATATTTCAGTCAACATTTGTTGCATATAATTGTGTTACAAGCCAATTTAATGCGCTTTTAACTTTGCCAAATTACCCATAAATCGACATTTCACAAACAGCAACAAATTTCTAATTTGAATTCAAATTTAAGTGAGCACAAAAGTAAACGGAAACATTTTATTACATTTTTCTTTTTTTATTTAACACGATTTCGCATCTGTTTGCTGTATAACATAAATAAATAGATTGAGATGCGAGCTCAAATTGTTTTGATTTAATTTGCCTATGCCTGCCAGTCATAATTAAGTCAGAACTTAACGTTTTGTTAACAACCAAATGGCACATATATCACTTATATTTCGACTGAATTGCACTTTGAACGACCATAAAAGCCAATTTTGTATTTGTTTACAGCAAACAGATGATTATGAATTGTGAATTGCGAATGCTTAAGGCGTCAACTGTAAATATATAGTTTAACATCGTATACTAATTGATATTGACTTGCAAAACTCCAGCGGAGCATGATTTGGTCCAAGGTTAATAAGTTTAGTGTAGCGCGTTGCTATATTTGGCATCAGTCGTATTTTTGTAATTGATAATATGCGTTTAGCACATTTACTCAACTATAAATAAGTGCTTAGATGTTTCTCTGTGTTTGTGTTTGAGCATCGTTTTTATTTATGAAGTGACGAGCAGAGCGATGAGCAATCAAATGCATTCATTTGATTAATTGGAAAAGTTGTGTGCGTCTAGCGATTGAGTTCAAATGGTTCGAGAGCGGGTTATTTATAGATTTTTTCAGTTAGCATTTTTCGTTCTAGTTGAGTTTAAAACTAAGCAAATCCAATGCCTGTGGCAGAACATTTATATTAATAAAAGATATATGTATATGACTTTAATGCCATTTAAAGAGCAGCGAGACCCAACAAGTTTGTCACTTGAATGCTCGTCTTTAATGTAGTTAGTTTAAAGGAGCGGCACCAAAAAAAAATGACTGAAAAGCTTAAATGAAATTGTTTCATTATAAATTAAAATAATATAAAGTTAAAACAAATTCAAAACCAAAGATCAAATAACTTATTGTGTATTTCAATAGTAATTATTAAAATTTTTGCTTATAACTGTAGTTTAAATTTAAATTAGAATTAGCATAGTGTTGTATATTAAACGTAAAATTTTTTCATATTTAAAATGAGAACAGCCAGTAAAATTAACTACGAGTACACGTATTTTAGGTATAAGTACTAGTTCATGTATTAAGAATAATTTCTAGTTGCATTAAATCAAATGTTTAGCCATTTTAAACTTCTTATCGTATGTGTCTCTGTTATAGTTGTGTGTACACGTTAAATATATATATATATAAAATATTATAATATATACAAACCACGAGTAATTAATCAAACCTTAGCAAATATGCAACAAGCGCATTACGAATGTTTGTGCATATCAAGTAATCAAATACTGTTTAAATAAATAACTTTCTACATTTTAAGCGGAAGTCTTCCACTATAATTACGCGACCCAAATGCATTATACTCGCAGCTCCCAAAATTCCCACAGATCCCAGCGCTTTAAAAGACGCATTGTAATAACCGAAACCGTTAACAACCTGACAGTTTATAATGTTAGTTTTTTGATAACAGTTGCATAGCTGACTTTATAACTGCGTATGTATATTTAGTGCTAAATTGTATATGTGTATGTATTTCAAAGGTTTCTTCCCCTTAAAAAATTCAATATACAAACATAAAATTACTACACAAACAATAACGATAATGATAACGAAAACTATAAACAATTAGGAAATCAAATATATATAAATATATTTGCTGCACAATTGCATATTAATCATCATAGAAATCTAAGTATTACCAAAAAAAACTAACAAATGTAGTTAAAAAAAATGTTAACAATCGATTTAGCATAAGTTTTTCGCAACTTTTAGCACTTTTATCATTGTTATATATTGAAATGAGATTTGTTTTACAAAGTTTACTCCTACCTATACATATTCATATGGATAACAACGAAGTAACATGGTGCTATGAGTTACGCATTGAAAATTTTATTTAATTAAAATATGATTTTACGGAATGGTCAAGGTCGTTAAAATCAGAGCCCCTTTTAACGTCTTGGACAATGTTTTCTCATTCAATTTTGTATCATCTGATAGACGAAACAATTATTTTCAACTGAAACTTACTCAAACAAATGGAAAACATACACCGTATAGCATAATTTGATTAAATAATAAGGCATTGTAAATATAAATCAAATAATTTTCAAATTACATCATTAAATAAAAAACTAACTTATATGTATATAAAACTATATTATAGGAACAAAACCAATGTAAATTGTTGCAAAAAAATTGCAAATTGAAGCCACCAATGAATTGAATTATTGCATGTAAGTCAAACAAACAAAAAGGAAGAAAATTTCAAGTAAACCAGACCTAAGCTAAGCGTAAACAATCCCAACTCTCATTCAAAAAAAACTAGACACAGTCCCAGTTGTAACCTAAGCTACGATAGTTAAAAACTTTTAGCAATTAGTCGCTCATATATCATAGTTCAAATAAAGTAAACAAAAAACGTAGCAACTAGAAATTCATCACTCAGTACGAAACTAAATAAATTGTAAATTTCAACAACCTAAACTAAAACGCATTTAACAAACTTTCAGTTCCGTTGAAACAAACTTTCATTGAACTATACACACAAAGTTGAGTTTAAGCAACGCATATGTAAGCATATGAAAACTCTTTTCCTGACATCTAGTAGTTACTAAGACTCACAATAGAAAAACCTACATACAAAGTAACTACGTACATGCATACAACATACAAATATATGCATACATTCATATAAAGAAAGCCAGCAATTTAAGGCACACCAAAATTAACAAAAATAAACTATTAGCTAAGCGAAAATATGTCCATTTAAAGGACAATAAAAATTCTATTAAATTAAATACTTACATATTAAGCAGATCGAAAAACAAAGAGTTTACAGTAAAAAGTAATCCAAATTCCATGAGGCTAAACTTATAAACTCATCAACATAGCTAAAGCTACAAACTATGGAACCTTCCTTTAACACAAAAATCAATACAATGTTTTAAAATTACTTTCGTTAAGTGAAACAAGCGAAATACCAACAACAAAACCAAATGCGAAAGCAAAATACATTATATTTAATAAAAACTGAAAGGTATTCTTAAATTCTTTAAACTCAAACGCATTTCATTTACTGATATACGAATGCTTGGCAACCCTGCCATTTTTATTGTTTTAAACATTTTCATTTAAAAAAAATATTTGCAAATTTGAAAGAGAGCTTAACAGATACAGCTCATTAGTGGGCCACATGCGCAAGACTTAAGGACTTATTGATTTTTCGCACAATGCGACGCGACCGGGGAGAAAGGTGAGAAAAGTGAAAGCGGCATAACGGTAAAAGGCACAGCTGAAACCATCGTTGCCTGAGATGTCAACGCGTCAAATGATTTGTGTTCGAAACTGAAGGTGAGTACATTTTACACACGACACTGCTGACAATTAATGGGTAAAAAAAAAGTTCGTATCCTGTAGCATCTTTTGTGTGCAAACCTCTTTGCGCACTGAGATCACAGCATCGGGATGCTTCTTTAAGTCAACTATTTTTATGGCCTCTCCCGTCTGGCGATTGATAAGCAATTTGACCCTGCGCCATGTGAAAGAAAAACAACAAGCAAATTGATTTTAGTGAGTGGAATGTTTTGGACAGCGCATTATTGCAAAGTGAGACCACACAGTTCATCTTTTATCTATCTCTGTCGTTGTCTTTGTCTGTATAACGACTGGTTAGTTAGTTATCTTATCTTAATTTTGATAAGATATTTATTGAATATAACTTACTAACTAAATTCACATACAACGACATATTGCTAAATAATTAATTATTTAAACGTTTTAACTAAAAAAGAGCTTTAAAAAAGCTTAAAAAGAGCATAAAAATGAGGCGATTCAGTGATTTTGATGGCATACTTTTAGGCAGATGGCTTATTCTTTCATATTAAATTGGTGACGAAATTGGGAGAAGGTTCATAGTCGAAGAAACTAAAAACTTAAAAAAGGTTAAAATAAAGCCAAAAGTGTCTAAAAATGAATAACGCCAGTTTTTCCAAGAATTCATTTTAACTAAAATCATTGCATACGGCAAAGGCGAAAAGCATGTACGTGTATATTAGAGACAATTAGTTATTTTTTTTTTAAATTTTTAAATTCGTTTTAAACATGGAATCTAAATGAATAAGAAATTTAATAAGCAGACACTTTCAATATTTACCTAAACATAGATTATAAGATAGTAAATACTTAAATGCTTGTGCACAAATTTCAGTTTTAAATTAACTTAAATATTTTTTTAAAATAAATTGTTTTAAATACGTCGGTCGGTGACGTCAGGCAAATCACAACTTGAAGCAAAAAAAAACAGAGAAAACGCACTTTAATGATGTTGAAGTCTTTTATTAATTGGAAATGTAAAAAACCTGAAATTTTAGATTTAATACTTATAATTACTATTACTACTATTCATGATATTTATTCAATGCAAGCAAGAGCAAACATCGTATCAACTGAGCTCAACTTCCGTTCTCGATCTAAATCTCTATGAGTTAAGTTTAGTTGCTCTTTTCCTGTTTTTTTAATAACTTTCGATACGGATTTGCAAAACAAAATTAAATAATTAATATTTAATTGTCACAAAGCGACGGTAGCTTCATTAGTCCAATCGCAAGCACTCGAACACAAACAACATCGCGACATGAAAAGTGTGCAAAAGCCACCAAATAGATAAACAGCCAGGTGCTAATTACACACGTGATGCTAACCCAGGTGCAAAAAAGGTGTGCGCCGCACTGTGGTGTGTTCGACAACAACAAAAACACAAAACATAAAGGAAAACAAATACAAAGTAACAAATGTGAATGCAAGACAGTTTTAATTGTGACAGTGGCTCATTGTTGTTGCCCAGAAGTTGATGCGTTTAGCGCACAGACAGTAGTGGGCGGCGGGTCAGACCACATGTGCCGTAACTTGCTTCCTGGGTTAACTGCATGTTGTGGTGGTTTTAGCTAAATATTTTAGCTGAATTAAAACAGCAGCAGCTAAAAATAATTGCCAAGAGTCTCACACAATATTTACAGCCAGCATGAGACAGAGATAGAAATTGTACTAGAAAAAAAGGCAAGAAAGAGAGTAAGAGCTGTGCAACTTTTAATTAGTTAATTTAACGCTTGGCGCCAACCAAAACGAGCGCACGTTGTGTATGAGTAATGCACACACATACATTTTAGGCAGAACATACACATACGACGCACGGGCTTTCTTCAGAGCTGTCAACGCTCTTAAGGGATTGCGTCTGGGGCTTTGCGGGATTTTGGGGTGAAGGGTGTGCTGCGGTCGTTGGTAAGTAATTTCCTCGGGCGGATGCAACTAATTACTAAACATTTCGCATAAAATTCACAACTTGACAGGATCTAACTGCACTCTTCCATTCGTTTGTCCTTTTGCCACAGCAAAGAACAGCACTTGTTGGGCTCCTTGTATCTGTGTATGTGTGTATGTGTGCATGGGTTGTTATCAACAAATCTACATGCGGTTTTGTGCTAATTCACTAGAATAGGCGCCGCTTCAAGCCCCAGAAGCCTACCAGAAGTAGCTATAAAGTATGCGGTAAGGCAGACAGACTAGCAGCTAGGCAAGTGTTTCAATGAATGTACACGTAAGTAGCTGTCGGTTCAGAGTGGGTGCAGAACACTTCCGCTTTTACACACACACACACATGTAGAGAACGAGGCGCCAAGGCGATGAAAAATGATCGTAAAATAGCAGAAATTATTTAACACTATTTTGCATTTAATGCAAAAACTTTTGCATTCACTTGCAGGCTGTTCTCGTCTGAAAATTGTTGCCGGAAGTTCTTACAGAAGTTGCAAACTTTGCCACGACAACGACTTGACTGGCAGCCCAAGCGTTTAATAGCAAATATTTGTGGTTGCCGCGACTCCTATTTATCCTGACTTAAGCACAATTATTAACGCTGCCGGCTTCAACGCTCAAAAACTGATTCACTTAAGTACTATGAGTCAAGTCAAATCAAAGTTTAACTAAACACAGAGTCTAGTAATTAAAAGCAATGAAAAATAGAAAAATACAACGAAAACAATTTTCCAATATTGTAATCGCCCCTTTATCAAGCCAACAACATGCTGTGCACTTGACTCTGTCGATTTGCTTAATTGTGCAAAGGGCAGCCGACAATTGCTGCTTGTTTGCAAGTCTTTTTTGCTGTTGCCCTTGTTGTGCTCTTTAGCTGTTGTTGCTGTTGCTGTGCCATGTGCATCGTATTTGCCTTGCTCGTTGACATCGCAGTCCAGGTCCAGCCAAGCGGCAATACACTCTTGACTTGGCCTGCAGATACTTTGGCAAGCACTTCGTTCGATTGCTGGCCCGAAAAACCGGCTTGGTAGGCAATTCATAAGCAGCAGCATATACGCATATTTGCCTGTGCGCGGCTAAGATGTGCAGTCATTTATTGTACAATAAAATCTGACAGCTGCGACGTCGACAACGCTGCCGGCGTTGCAGTTACAGTCGCAGTCTCGGTCAGCGTTAACGTCGCACGAACGAACCTTCCGACAACGAAAACGTTAACGCTAAACGCTAAACGTAACGGCCTCTACTAGCAGCCGCACCTGACGTCGACGGCGACCGCGAACGAGATCGAGCCAACAAAAGCGCCGCCCAAGAGGCAACCGCAGATGACAACAAACCCGTCGTGGCACTCGCAGACGCAAGACGCAGTTCGCTCTAATCCGATCACACAAAAAAAGTGAAACTAAGCAATACAATTTAACTACCAAGACAAATAAGCAACTATCGTAAGCCGTTTAAATATTGGCAAGTGTTTTACAAATGTAAATTAATATACTTATTTAATTGAAATTCTCTCGCTAACAAACAAATGTTAAACACCTTTTCAATTCTAACCATATTCCTGATCGCGCGATATGTTAAACAAATAAATTTCAATACCAGTGTCAAAACTAGATCAAACAAAGTGTCATTACATAAGCGTGGGCCGAACAAATTTTCATGGCCTTGTAGGGTTAATTGACATGCTTCACACTAGGAAACGTGACAAACATTTCAAAGAAACAAAAGGTCGCCCCGACAACAACAGCAAGAAACAACAACACTTTACGCTATGGAAAACTTTTGGCCAACTAAACAAATTATGATTTCGAAAAACTATGTGCTTAAAATACAAAAAATTACAGTGGAAAATTTTCTAAAAACACAAAAAGTGCCTTGTCAAATGTATCTCATAAAATTTGTAATGTGGACCGAACATTCAGTTATTTGAAAGCAGAAATTAATAGTAATAATATGAACAACAAAAAAATGCAAATTAAAACAATATCTTTGTTTTTTAATCATTTTACGCTTAGATTATAAATTAAAAATGTAAATGCTAAAAATTCTAAAAAAAATATTAGTAAAAGAAATCAGTGAAACGGAATTTATTTCTGTGCCAACAAAATTTCGGCTATGTTTATTAGCAATGCAAAACGTGTTTGAAATATTTTAAGCAGATCGCTTAACTAATTTTAAGTTCAGCATTTTGTATCTGATGTTATTTTGTTGTTTCTTCTCAATATGTCGCATGAACGACTTGAACAGGTTTTAAGTCAAAAAACACAAATAAAAAATAAAAAAATCTTACAAAGTTGCACGCTTGTTGGCTATTTATAGTTTGTTAAATTCTGTGTACGATTTTTTCTTACACAAAATCAACTATGCACTAGCATAGATATGCGTAGACCAAGTCTACAACGTAGATATCGTGACAGGTTGACAAAGTCAACTTGTGTTTGTATATTTTCCGGTCCATATGTTACCTGACGGTGCGCACAACTATTTAGAAATCAGAACGTTAATAATAATAACCGTGCACAACAGAAACAATTGTTTAGGTCGTTGCTATGGCACTGTTTCCGCAAATTATTATTTTTGCTTGTTTAGCCTATCCGCAATCGAATTAACATCAGTTTTTGGTCGCACAATTGCCCAGCAAATGGCGAAAATTAATTAGTCACATTATAAATAAAGCATAAACATTTTGGTGGCAAATCATTTGACTGTCAGTCGCTCAGCAAGTGACCAGTGCGCGAGAAATAACCAAACGAAAGAAATAACAACAACAAAATAAAAAAATAAAAACAAAAAAACAGAAAGCCAAAAAAATTCAAAAACAACCAACAACAACCAAAACCGAAGTCAAAACAAAAGCAGCCACTAAAACGCAAAACAAATAAAACTGTCGAAATTCTCAACGACGCCGGTTACATATGCAAATCACCAGCCGGTCACGTGGTCAGGGGTGGGTAATCAAGTTTTCTGCCCCTCTTCACCATCCACCGCCATCTTCTACTCAGCTATGTCTAGTTGCATGCTTGTCTCTGTGGTACCTGCAGCGCTATTTGTAGACTTTGCTCGTTTCCATTAATTTGTGGTCATTGCGAGTGCTTTAACGCTTGCCAGTTTCTTGTGCTCTTTGTGCTTTGTGTTTATCACTTGTGCATTTTGTGACTTGTGCCACAAAGCCGCACGGTCGCACGGGCGACGGTGTAGGCGTGTCGCGTGTGTCGGCCGTTGGCACAGGAAATCATTGCTAAAGATCACTCACAGCTGGGCAAACGGCCAACGTGATGCATAAACAAATTATATACAAATAAAATGAAATACTTTTTGTAAATATATTATCGTAAATTGCTGCTTGTACAATTTTTGGCAGTCCGGTGAAATTCGTATGTTTATTTTTAGATCACTTTCAGCATAAAGTGGTTTCATGTCGCGCTAATTGATCAAACAAATAATAATACAAATATTTAACTGTTTCTTCCTCTTCTACACTCTCGGTGGGCCCTCCAGACGCTGTCAACGGATTTTGTGTCTGTCTGTGCGTGTGTTAACTTAAAACTTGTAAATTGATTAAAGGTAAGTGTAAATTAATAAATTGATGATGATGTGCCGTGACAGGCTTAGCTTTCGATTGGGAAATCACTTAACGCTCAGGCGCCTTTAGATGAATCATTTAACATGCGACACTTTTGCAAATACAATATATTCAATCATCATGATACACTTGCTACGGTGGTGGGGGGAAGTGAGAGTGAACAATTACGGCAACTATTGCTACTAAATATTCAACATTTTGCAATGCCTTTGTCATGAAATTTTAATCGCAATTGCATTTTTAATTTTCCTCTTCCACCTGACGCTGACGCGTTTTTTCTTTTTTTCCAATTCTATTCTCTTGCACTCCTCGCCCAAAGGATAGAAAAATGTGCGCAACGATAGATAAATAAAAGCAAATAAATATTAAATGCAATACACTCAATACACAGACAAGAGGCAGCAGCGAACTGGCAACCAGACAGCCAAAGGGTAGACAAGAACAGAGCAGTAGAAACAGACACGACGTCAAAGCAAAGGGGGTAACGGTGTACAGAAAGGGAGGATACACAGAGCTTGAAAAGTGAATAGTAACTGGCGGCGAAGAGCTACTAACACATTGACATAGTAGAGCGAATGCAGAAGATGCGTTTTTGGCGAGTGGAGCGGTTGGGGCCATTGGGGCGGTTGGGGCGACAGGATGCGAGCGACCGAGCGAGCGATCCATTTGCATAAATCTACATTTTAACCATTTTTCTTTTCTTTTCTTCTTTGCTATGCAGAAATCTTTCGTTGGCCCAGAAGCATTAAAGTATCTAACCATCAAACTGGGCCAACTTAGTATACATATATAAAGTATAAGCACGCAATATAGAATGCAACGAAATTATTTATTTTCTTGTGCAGCGCCAAAGTTAAAGCTAGCAAAGTGTTCACCTAATGAGCCGCATCAATTATAAAGACCCCTGATGTCAAACTATCTGACATTGAGCAATTAAAGTTGAATGAGGCGCGCAGCCAAAACAACACTGTCATCCTGTCAGGTTGTCAAGCCGGGATTAACCTTTTACAAATATGACAGCATCATCCACAAGAACAGGCAACCGCGACATGCGACCACAGCACATATAAATACATACATGCATATAAGAAGCAAATGAAAACGACCAATAGACACTCACAAACTTACACACACACAATGACATACACTATCATTAATTAAGTATAAATATTTATGGGCATTCAATTGAATTCACAACCACACAATACACGCATTGTGGCATTTTCTTTTTAATTAACAGCTGAATGTATTTATTTGACCTTAAGCCCATAAAAGTGGACTGCACAAATATTTAAAACAATTGCTCAGATCCTGTAAAAGAAATTTAAAAAAATAAAATAAAACTATATTGATTTTTTGCTTACATAGCATTTTACATATTCGAATAAGGTCCGAAAAAAAGTCGAGGCAATAACAAAATAAGCAAACGGGTTACAAACATGACTTTTCCATATGCGAAATGCAAATGAAAGTCAAAATAAGAACTTTCCAACAAAAATGAACTAACAATGGTTACCTTTCTTTAACAAATTGATTATTAATGAACCATTAATCAACATTTAAAAGTTTATTGTTTTTTGTATATGTTCTTCATACTCTAAAAGCCATTTGAATACGTGAAAAAAAGGAAAAAGTCGTGTGAGAAATTTGCGTGCAAGTTTTTTGAATAACTTACAATTTGTACTTAATTTGCATCGCACTCCAAACACTGCGAATGTTGGCAACCAGAAGAAACAGCAACAACAACAAGATCACGTGCTCAACGCGTTCGCGTGACAAACATTTAGTTATGTGCGAATATTTGTTGTTGGTTTTTTTTTCCTTGTCAATTTCTTGATTTGTTAAGCGTACGGCACGAAAATTATATCACAGCATTAACACCTTAAAACTGCCCTGGAATATTGGTCAAGTATGTTGTTTTATTGTTGTTTGTTTTTTTGTTAACAGTTTTCAGTTTTTATCAATCAGGCACAATCGAAGCAAATTGAGTAATTGTAAAAACAAAACGAAAAAAAAAAATCACTTTTTAAACTTTATTCAAGCTTAAATGCGTTCCGTAACAATAAAAACTGCTGTATCACAGTTAGATACATATATATCAATTATTTTTATGGTACTTAAATAGGTAAATATAGCTTGGTAAATTGAGCTCTGATAATGAAGTTGATGACGTTCATTCGTTAATCACACGAATTGAATTTTTAAAGTGTCTGATCACAAAATAAACCAAACTAGTTTTAGCACGATGCTCAATGCTAGCCACTTCTGACTAATACATGCAAACACGCTAAAATCTACCAAATATCCAAAGTTCAATGACTGTGCAAAGAGTTCGCTTACCCGTCGATAACTGATTGATTGCATATGACCCAAATTAAATTTGTCGAATCGATTCTGCCAAATGGCAGCGCATTTCGGAGCTAACATGCAAACAGAAATCGAATAACAATCGAACAAACAAACGGCCAAACAACTGTGCAGCAACTTGGCTGCAGCGACAAACAACATGCAACATGCACGTTGCCAGCAATTATCAATGAAATTCAATATAAATATATTTACAGGCTAAACGTTCTCTGTTCTGTGCTGCATTTGCGTTGGTTCAATGAACTTTGCAGCACACACACACACACACACATACTTTGAAAGTGCGTCTTGGCTGGCCATGCAATTTAACCTGTTTCATTTGATTTGCTGCAACAACATAAAAACAACAACACCAAGAAATGCCAGAGTCGAAAATTAAAAATCAGCTTTCACAGTAACCTGACCTGCAGCAAGTTCTGGCCAGTTCGGTACACGCCCCATACCACCTACCGTGTGGCATGCAGATAGCAGTGATAAATACGACGACAACAGACAACAGACAACAGCCAACAGCCCAGGGACGTTCAAAGTGCATCTCTTGTAGCTGTTGGCTGCTTGCCTTCCTGTCCCTCTAACAGATTGCCGCCTGTTGTTCCCTTTCATTCCAACTGCATTTGGCTAAAGTTGAGCTTCAGCCATTTCGCTTAAGTGCTGGCCGAGTCCAACTCCATCTCTAAAGGTTTCGCATACACAGAAAAAAAAATGTTTTGTAAAACAAATCGCTTGAAATTTGTTATCAAAACAAATGAAATGTGATTTGAATTAAATTATCTTTACATTTCCTTCCATCCTTTGATCCAATGTAAAGTGATATGTAATGCTTACATAAATATGCAATTCTTTTTATTTAAACTTTTCGCATCTTAAACTTGTTTCTTCTAAAAAATTTACATATGCATATGTCATCATTTATTTATTTTAATTACCTATTAATTAGCTAAGTGTTGATTTTTGAAAATTAGTAAACACTTTTTTGATATCCCAGATAATTGATCGTTAATGACTTCTAATGAGCCTTTATTCAAATAAAAACATACTCAAACGAGTACAAACAAAATATTAACGCTAAACAAATCTCGGTACCATTATTTTTTAAAATTAAATTTAATGATAGCATGAGTTAACAAACGGGTTGTCGTTCTGGTCTTTTGAATATACAACTATGATTAATGTTCTGCAATTATCTTAATTCGATATTTAAGTCTTTTAAAATGTATAATATAATGCAATGAAAAGTTGATTAGTTTTATTCAATTTGATTACCTCACCTTATACAGGAATTTTTTTTTTAAGTGCACACAGAAGATGATTATTTATTGTTGTTGTCTGCGCGAATGAATTATTCCATGCGCCACTTGGGAGCTCCCCCTCCGGCAGTTAGTTAAAAGTTTTTTGAAGTCCAAGCCAGAAACGTGCATAAAATTGTACGGCGTTCCTCTAATCATAAATGCGCCGCATGGCTTGCATTTTAATTGCGCTCTTTTAGTCAATTTAAAAGCGTGTCTACATGTGTATTTAGGGTTGAATATTGGACTATCTTAAAGTTTTTAAAGAGTCAACTATTTGGCAGTTTAAAATTTGGGGCATCCAAAGACCTTGGTATCATTGGTTAACTGATGCAGCTAATGCAATTTAGTGCACTTGCAATATATCCTTAACAACTTTTGAGCACAAAAACAGTATTGAATCAAAAATGGTACACAGAATGTGTATATTGAATATAAAACTGCACAAGCTTTTGGTGCTATTTTATGATTGGCTGCAATCAGAGAATGTTGTTGTTGTTGATGTTGCCGTAATCTAAAGAAATTGGCAAAGGAAAGCGTAGAAATTGTTGAAACCAAATCAGCCGTACAAAATCCATAACAAAGTAATCAATGAAGGCTGGAAGCAAGAACGCAAGAACCAACTGGCAAACAAGTCGGAAGCCAAAGAGAAAAAAAAAAACTGTTTCTTGTGGCTGCAATTTGTGTTGGCCAACACGCCAACAGCAGCCAAAAGCGCCAACCAACCATCCAGCCAAATCAAACAAGCAACTGGGACAGGGACGCTTCTCTTTATTCCTGTCCGCCTTTCAGGCTTCCTTTTTAAACTTTAGCTCTTCTTCACATGCCACACTTTACTTGTTCTTCTTCTTCTTCTTCTTGCTAGAGTGCGCCTACTCAACAAACAACGCTGATGTTTATAGTTTAGTGCTTAAGTTACTGCCACCCAACAAGCCTCGCCTAGTTATCAGGCTCGCATTGGCTTTGCTTTGTGTGACTAGGGAGATGATTGCAACTGTTATTGTTGCTATTGGCTTTGTTGCTGCCGGCAAACTAATTGAATTGCTTGTTACTAACACACAACAACAATTGTCGTTTGTTGGACTCTCTACAGTTTGATTTTGTGAACAGCAAAGAGAACATACAAAGAGGCATGTTTTAATGGTCAGATTGGAGCTTTCTAGCGAAGTACAGAAGAATACACAAAATTATATATTCATTTAAAATATCATAAAGTTTGTTTCAGCACATAATCGCAGAGCATTCTTTAGTCTGTCAGCTGACTATTGTTTATTACTTTTTACTTGCGTTTTTTTTTTTCTTTTGCTTATTGCTTCATTTGTTGTCTGCAGTCGACATTTTCGCACGAGAGTTAATTTTAAGAAACCGCGCACGTGGCGTATGTGTTATATGCAGCACAGTATGTAGTATGTGTATATGTTCATGTCGTGTGTTTGCATTTTGCATTTTGATAAAGTAGTTTCTACTTCTTGCTTGTGTTATGTTGCCTTTAAAATCTTCTCCTGCAAACACGCAGCTGTGGGGGCTTGCATAAAGCCAAAAGACCTGCTGCTGCCGCTGCTGCTGCCGCTGCTGCTGCTGTTGCTGTTACTGACTGAACTCAAGTGCAGCGTTGTCGTCGACATGAAGGCAACGCCTTGAATCATGCACAGCACGCAACATTCTCATAAAAATTAGAGCCTGCCCCGAGTTGAATCGAGTCGACTCAACTCAGAGCTAAGTTAAGCCGGGGCTCAAGTGTGCGGCGTGAGAGCCGAGTGCATGTTGCATGCAACATTGCTATTTATGAACTCAACGAGAATGCCACTCCCTTTCTCAGACGGTGTGTGTGTGTGTGTAGTATATGCAGCCAACATGCGCCATAAATTGCAGCAGATAAATTTTATTCTCGGATTTCATTTTGCTTTTTGCCACTACAACGGACCTGGGCCACTGTCTGCCCTTTGGCCGGCAAAGAAAAAATATTATTTAGCATACCCTTACGAAAAGGTGGATATGCTTAAATTAAGCAAACTGTTTGAAACGCAGAAAAATAAATGGAAACCATTAAGACTATTTACAAAAATCCACTAACTCCAGTATATTATTATGTAGGATTTCAAGAGTATAAAATAAAGTACTTAAGCCTTCGGTGTGTGATATTTGTGGTTCCTTCGTGTTTCGCATGAAATGGATTAAAATCGTGTTCGTGCTCCTACGCCAGGCAGGCAAGCAGGCAGACTCAACCAACCAACCAACTAAACAACACAGCACAGTTGCCCATTTTATTTATGTCAATCTGTGTGCAGTACTTGTTGGCCGTTTGCTTCTTGGCAGCGAAACTGGGTATGGACTGGTAGGCCCGGAAAAATCATACTTCACATAAATACAAACATACATATACAAAATATATATAATCAGCTGGCAACGACATCAAGAAAAGGGGCACGCCCTTATCCTGAAACTGAATTCCCAAAGGGTGTTGGCCCTGTGGGAATGGTGCTGAAAGCATCACCGACAACAACAACAAAGATATTTAACTCTTTGTACAGTTGCATTGTTGTTGCCTTTTAATTATTTATATTGTATGGTTTTTTTTGTAATTTTCGCTTTAAATGCCACTGATAGTTGTAATTTGCTGCGGAACTGCGCGCTCTTGTTTATTTATTTTCTTTGTGTAAATATTGCATTTTTAATGAATTTAAATTAATTACATTCTTAATGTGACTATAATCCCTGCCATGCGTTAAATGACTTTTGTATTTTTTATAAGCGTGCAGATTAATTTTTATTTGGTTATTTTAAAACGCGCTTAATGCCGAACTCAATAAATATGCTTATGGGATTAACAACCATGTTAAATACACAACAACCAAAAATGTTTATGCAGGAAACATGTTCAGCTTTTGATGCTACCAAACAAACACTATTAACTATTGGATATTAAAAAAACAAAGTTCGCCATTATATGGTTTGCAAAAATAACACAAGTCACATGCCCTGATCAAATAAATATTCAATGTGTGTGTATAAATAAAGAACTTTCACTAAAAGATCCATTTTCTGTTTTACCGCAAATTCAAACTTAATAAAATTTAAATAAAGCAATTATATGCACAGCAGAAGACATTTACCAGTTATATCGCTTAACATGGAGCGATTAAATAAAAAATTATTTTGGAACGAACGGCAAATTACAATTTCATATAGTGCGCTGTCAATTGAATCAACAAATAGGGACAGACACATAAGCTGGGTTAAGAAATACACACACACACACGCATACCAAAGAGATTGAGCCGCAATAAAATTGTAGTGCAATTACCAATTTTTCTGCTGTTTCTCTTGGCCACATTTGCAACACGCATTTAATTTCTTGTCAGTGCGGCGTATTGTTGCACTTTTATTATCGGTACTGTTGCTGTTGTTCTTATTATTATTGTGGCTGGGGCATTTAATTTTCGGAACAGCGTGCGCTTGTCACAATAAAAATCCGTCAAGTGCATTTCTACCCTCGTTGCACAGTGGAATATATTTAAAGGTCAGCAAATATGGCGCAAAAGTTAACAAAAAAATTAAATTTTGCGGTTTTTAACTCATTTGGATAAGCAATTATTTACAGTTTGCCATAAAAACAAAACATATGTTTGGTTTTATAGCGTATTGGACCCTGTAATTATTTTATTACGAAGAGCAAAACACTTTGCTAATTGTCCAAGTGCACTAATGGAAACAACTTCAGAGCTGGCTTACAAGCTTTTCAATTATTACCATGTTCACCTGTTTAACGTTAGGGACTGTAATTTATTGACCACTGTGGCACGGCGGCTGGCCGCACTTCGATAGCTGCAGCCATGCCTGGGGTTAAGTTCGAGTTGGCGGTCATTGGCGTGGCATTGCACCACCAGTCAGCAATTGCCGTGGCAGTGGCAGTGCCAGTGCCAGTGGCAATGGCAGTGTCTGTCAGTGGTTTGTCGTTGAAATGTCTCTGGTTTGCGTTGGTATTTCTGATAGCTCCACACGTACGCGCACACTCAGATACCAATGTAACAAGAAACACAAGAATTCAATTTGTTGATAAAGGAAAAAAGTTCAATTTTAAGCCCTTCAAGGCCCTACATATGCATATATGTATGTATTTGTGTTGCGGGTCAAATTATAAAAGTAAATCTTGTTCAAGTGGAGGCTTCGTACAACAAACAAATTTAAGTAAGTCTGATTGAACATGTTGACAAGAGCTTCAAATTGGAATGTTATATTTCATTTAAAGAAAATGAAGTCTTGAATTCATGTACTCAATTAGGAGGAAATGTATTGTTAAAATACGTTTAATTGCTTGTTGGCATATAAAAAGTGCCGAGTCAATTTGTTTTAATGATCTTTCTTGTTTGCGTCAACTTCAAAATTAAAATTGCAATTACTAATAATTATAATGAAAACAAAAAATAATTTCTTCTTTGATCAAATCAATCATTGATTATTCAACTATGTGTACAGCCTTGTCTGTGCAACTAATTAGAGTTTTGTCAATCCCTTTAAAAGTCGTTAAATTTTCTCGCTTTTACTTAAAACTTTTGTTTTCTAATTGTGTAAATGTCTTATCTGTGCCTACATTCAAAACACAGCTTTAAGTATAAAATAAGAATAATGTTAGGTAATTAAGTACAACTAGCAGAAAAGCGATTCACTTCATGAGTTTCAACATTTGTGACTGTTTCGCTATCTGCAAAGATACAAAAATTTTTATTTTTAATGGTGAGTGTGACATTTTACACGAGAAAACACACGCCAATGCTTGATGACTGTCAAAGATACAATCACTCAAAATAACAAAAGCAGTCGATTGTTTGTGAGGGGGAAATTGAAAAGTGGGTGGAGCCAGTGACCTTGGGTACAGTCACCATTAACTGACATTGTGATTTGTTGAATTTTATTTCAAAAAATATCAGCTGAAGTGAATTTTAAATAAAAAGTTGGTTTTTTTTTTTGTTTGACATCCGCTGTCGGATCTGTTATGACTATTAGTTTTAGTTGATATTTAAAGCTTATGTCAGTTAACGGTAAGCGTGGCTGTTATCACGATGTGATTAACTTTACATAAGCTCAATTTGTTTGTGAAACTTCAAAGTTAATTGAAAATGAAATGCAATCGCTGACAAGCATGCGAACCTATTTCTATATGAAGTTTGCACTGTTTGCGCAAGATGCTCATTATCAGGTAAACTTTGTTTTAAACTTTTTTTTTCTCCGCCAAGTTCTCGCAAAAGTAAATTACATTCTGTTTAATTCAACACAAAATGGAATAATTACAAAGCACAGCGATTCGATTTGATTGATAAATATTGGCTCTTACCATTTCTCTTGAAATGCCGCTTCGGTGACTTTCGCTGGCTGGCTGGATAGAGTAAAGCTAATTAACCAGTTGAAAATAGCAATAACAGAAACAATAAATATGCGAACAACAAACGCAAGGTTTACAATAGCAAATGCCCCTCTGTCATAGCAATGTCTATTAGTCATCCACAAAAGCTGATACTAAACCAGAACCTGAACCGCACTGCCGGCCCTCCACACTCTCTTCACATATGCGAGCTACTACAATTTAATCAACGACGTTGCTGAAAATTAGCATAAATGATTAAATTAAAGGTGTGTGCAAAGTCGAAGGCAACACTAAGACTAAGAGGCCGGATCTCGTAAACGCGCCTCCGTGGAAGCTTTTCTGAGCAGAGCAGAGCAGCGCAGAGCTGTAAAGCAGCTAACAAAGTCATGTGTTAATTTTATAATGGCATTTCATAAATCTTTTAACGCCTGGCGTTCACTTTAACTGTTTGACTGCATTTAAATTAACATAAACGTTTGCCGGAACAATATTCAATTCAAAAGCATAATTTGCGTACGCTTGAAATATGTTTTGTAAACAAAATAATTATTAATTACGGTATTTTCACATTTGCATCGGTCAACAATAACTATTATTCTATAAGATGTTTATTCATTTATAAGAGCCAATTGAATTCTCATGGATTGAACTTCTATACACATTTATTTTTATTTGCTTTTCATTCATGCTTGTTTCACTTTTAAATTTTTTGATATTATTGCTATATTTATTGAATAGTTCAATCATAAATTGTTGCAAGCGACAGCTGCAAAGCTTAATGACATAATAATTTATGCTGCTTTTGTTGACCAACAAAGAAAGAGAGAGAGAGAGACAGAGAGCAAAAAGTGCGAGCACAATTGTTGCTCTTATTATTGATGTTTCGGAAAATAAATAGAAACCGCATTGAAAATATTAAAATAAAAACATTTGTATTGCTTTCATCAATGCATTCAAAGTGCACAATAAAAGGGCTATTGCAAATTGATTTGTGTGGTTTTATTCAGCTTTTTTTCTGTCAATCTCCTCTGTGCTTTCGACCATAACAAACATAAAAACAAGTAAGAAACCTCTAGTCGAGAAATCCCGACTAGACGATACCCTGAACCCTATACTTTACGCGTACAGTCAGTGCTTGCAAGTATGTGTGTGTGTGTGTACGCACCTACTGCATATTGCATACACAACTTCAATGTCCCATATCTCCGGTGTTTCTCAACCGATTTCAATAAAATTTTCACAGATTGTCATTATTTTGTTCAATGTTTGAGATGCCGTTTTCCAAAATCAAGATTTTGTTGTTATCGATCCCATATGTATATCAGAAACGGGATGAGTTATCGAAATTCGGAAACAAACTTGTACTGCCTAGGAATTAGGCAAGCTTATGTTTCAAATCAGGAGTCTCTAGCTCTTATAGTCTCTGAGATCGACGCGCTCATACATACGGACAGACAGACGAACGAACGGACGGACAAGGCTATATCGACTCGGCTGTTGATGCTGATCAAGAATATATATACTTTATGGAGATGCTTCTTTCTGCCTGTTACATACTTTTGCGCAAAGCCATTATACCTTTTTTCAACCATTTTCAATGGGATCAGGGTATAAAAAAAACATTGATCAACTTCAACATAAAAACATTGCACATATCAACAGGCCTATAAATTAATAATCACGCTTACAAATGCTGCATTTTTAAGTGCAATATAAATAGCTTAACGAATGCATAGCTTTAACATTTACTCAATTGAAATTAATTTAAATGTGAATATTTAAACATTTAATGCCTTTAATTTTACAAATAATTAAACTAAAGAAGAACAACATATTAATTGATCCACAAACAGTATTATGAATATTTTCTGGAAACCTGAATGAATCTGAATGTACACCTAATCAAAACAATTTTGCATTATACCTTTCAAAATAAAGTCCTTTCAGGTGAAAACCACAAAACATTTTTAGTATAAATAAATAAAAGTGTTAAAATTATATTTCTGAAAACGCATGCATGCGTAGTGATACTTTATAAGTAATATTGTATGTTATGTGACGTGCTCAGTTTAGTTTTCGATTATGCAAATTAAATATTTGCAAAGCCTGGGACAGGTGTTCAAACACGACCAGAGTTTGATAACTTTTTTTGTGTTAGGACGTCAAATGGAACACAGTCACAACTGCTTCAATCGATTTGCCAACATGTAAAGGCATCATGCTGCCAACGATGACGCGACAACAGCTGCTGTCTTTTAAATTTTGTTCACTTTTTCCTGGTTGCTGTTGGTTGTTGTGTGGGAGCAGCTGTGAGCAGCATAGCAAGACTGCCTTTATTACTTAAAATCAAAAATTGCAAAGGCAAAAAAAAAACCTTTTAGCACAACGTTAATTTTAATAAATTCAAAACTTTGCGCTAACCCAGGAGTTGAGCCATAAACTCTTATGTGTTACGCATACCAAAATATGGCTTAGGCTGCTTAGGCATCCAACAACGGCAGTAATTGAGGTAATGAAAATTTATGAAGTTTCGGGCACATAGCGAGAGCGCTTGACTTTAAAATAATAACTTGAAACACTTTTCTCCAAATTGAAATTATGGCTCATTATACTACGGAACACTCTCGAGTATAGTCCATAAATTATGCTACGAACTTGCATTGCTGCTTTAGCCAATATATCACATAATCCTGCAACTGAACAAAAATATCAAATGCATTTCGAAACAAAGCTGATTGCCAAAAGAAGAATGTATGCTTAGGGCTAACATTGCCGCTGCCAGTACCAAGTAGTAGCCACTGCGAACATTTCTCATCGAAGATTAATGAGCCCCCATTTAGATAAGTCTGCAGTCCCTTTACAGTAATCTGTGATAACGCCGCGTATTCTTTATGGCCAAAGAGCACAGCTGAGCAAATTACTTCCGTTGCATCCCCGACCTACACACTAGTTAAAATTCCACACCGAATCTTCCGCTTATCTGCACTATCACGTCGGAGTCGAAGTCGGCTGACGTAGTTCAGTTGGATGCAAATGATGCGAGATTAAAAGTTTTTATTTTATAGTTTCATAGACAGGCAAACATTTGCTAGGTGTCTGGTATGATTCCAACTAACGGTTGGAACTAAATGTTAAATTATAAAAGGCTGGGCGAGCGCTAAATGTTGTTAGCGGGAAAAACACAGCTGCTTGAATTGGCTGTCGTTGTTTCTAAAACACACACATACTAAGCACTAAGCATATTTGCTTGAAGATCTTTTCTATTGAAATAATACGAGTTACACGACACCTATTCTTTAGCCCTTTCGTCATATAAATAAGGAACTGGGATTCGGCCTACGCCATTCCAATTAAATTGTGTAACCGTAAGGTTGATTTCTGTGTGCGAATCACGAGCTACCGGTTTCAAAATATTTATTTTTAAAAAAAAGTACCAGACGTAACAATAAGTCTGTATATCACGTGAGTGCCTTTAATAAAACTCAAGCTATTGTTGACAGCCTTGTTGATTAAATTAATCAGCGATTTTGAGCGATATTGTTTTGTACTTTTGTTTGCACAACTGCTTCTGTACTGTTGTTCTATTTAGCGCACATGTGTTACAAGCTGAATAATAGAGTTTCGGTGATTCCAAGACATGATCATACAAAAGCCCTTATCGCAAAATCGTATGACCATGTGGTATGAGAAACTTGTACAAAAAAGTTAAATTTTTCATGATCATTTAAGGTTGTGTATATGCAAATTAATATTTAAAGCTTTAAATAATATTCATGAATAATAGTTATACATAAATAACATTATTTTTTATAACTCTACAACATGCGATTGCTTCAACATACAACAAATGGATTTTACAAACAATTCGTTCGACTAAAACAGCAGCCAAAGCAGCCGTTAACTAAAACACATTTTTAGTCGACAGTTCAGTACCACTTGAGCAATTGTGGCGTTACGTATACGCCATGTACCACATTATGAACGAGCGGAGTAAATTTTATGGGTAAAGGAAAGACAGATAAATAGTGTTTATAGTGCAAATGTTATTTTTTCTTGGTTTGCTTAATCCGGAAGATTCGGTTTGGGGCCCCTGTCAACTTTCTGAAAAGTTGACAGACAAGCGACTTAATGAGTGAACAACAATTACAGCGTCGACAATCTGAAGTCTATGCAAATAAGCTGACTTGCCGGCAACTTAATTTGTGTTCGTTACGTATGCGGGCGACCTTCGACCCAAAAGGCAAAAAAAAACAACAACATACAAAGGCTTTCAAGTTATGAAAATGGGTAACAGCAATAGAAGTAGCAGCAGCAGCAGCAGCAACAAACATTGCAAGCGACAACAGGCAGCAACAAACATTTGGCTAATAAATGATGTGGCCCAAAACGGGACCTAAGAACAGCAGCAACAACAATAACAAGCACTTCCTTTCCAAACACACAAACACTCATCTGAAAGGCCAGTGTAGTTGGCTGTTGTTGCTGCTGCTGCTGCTGTCAATCAAGACGTGCAACATTTTTAGCATAAACATAAAGTGACTTTGTTGTTTCCGTTGTTGTTGTTGTTGTGACACAAGCTGTCGTTGTCAAAGTTTGTTGTTAATGTTGTTGGTGCTTTTATTTGTTGCTATGTTGTCGTGTAATTGCTGTTACGCTTTACCAAGTTATTAAGTGAGTTTGTTGTTGTTATTGTTACTGTTGCCGCTGCTGCTGTTGCAACATAATCTCCTGATTATGACAAGTTGCTTAAATTTGCTGCTGTCCTAAGCGAAAATGCGAAATGCAAATTACACTTGATAACTTTATACCATACCGAGTGTTACCAGTTGGCCTGCCTGCCTGTTGCCTACTTAAGGGCTTTAGGGCTAGAATGGTCAAAATTAATTACAGTTTTCTGAACGCTGCACTTGACTTAGCCCAAATCAGATTGCCAATTAACGGAATGGTGTGCATGGAATTTCACACTCTCACTGCCAACTGTTGCATTCAACATGTTGACTGAATCGTATTATTGTCGACGGCTAATTACGTTTAAATATAAATTGAATGGGATACGAACATAAATTTTGTATGCAGCTGACACTTGCGTATGTCTCACACCTGTCAGGCACAACATGTGAATGAATTCAATCGTTTTGATTAGAGTGCCAACAAACTATATGGTATGTTCATGCAGTCGCTTTTTGAAGACTCAAAGGAACGTACCCTCAGAATTGTTACTTTTAATGTATTGAAACTCTACAGAGTATTTTCAAGTTCAGCAATACAAAGTAGAAATTTGTGTTGATTTTCAACACGCGTAGGTGTAATGATGATTTCAGCTGACACACATGAAGTGCCATTGACATTGACGTACATATTGGCTAATTGCACTTTTTCTTCCGTCAATTACGCGCGAATCCACGGAACGCGGTAAATGAGAACGTAGCGCCAATTCACATACATATGCGCAACTTTTACAATATTAATTGCATATTGATAGTGTTTGTTCATTTGTGTTTGCGCCGTTTGTTTATCTGACAACGTATGTCAGCTGGCTTATATTTGCACCAATCAATCAATCGTTTAATCTATGAATGAATTAATTATGCAATGCCCCGTCAGCCAGACAAGATGGCAGGCAACGAGCTTCAGCTTAGCTTCTTAGCCCATTAACAAATTGCGCTTGGCCAATTTTGGATTTATATAAACTTGTCATTAGCCTCAGTATTGTAGTCGACTTAATTGTTCGTCCTCAAGTTGTCAACACTTTGCCAACTGTTAAATGCAATTTGCGTTCTCATGAATATTTATGCCAAATAAGTATAATTAAATATGCTAATTACAGCTGATTGTACGCAAATAATTTGTACAATCATTTGAAATTATAATTTTACGGTGCCCGCCCGACAACATCGACAAAATCGCGCCTTAAACACGCCCCAAACAATAACAACACAATAACAGCAAGAACTGCCCGTCCAGAAGTATAACACGCATTTTTAAGCTGACAATTTAGCATAAATTCAAATGAAATCTACAACAATTCTGCGTTTAAGTTAAGGGTGGCCGAAGAGATGTTGGCGAGGGGGGTGTGACAACTGCTGTCGGGCAACTGTTGCCAATTTCAGCAGCAGTAACACGACTAAACAACTAAAACAACATCAGCAACAACAACAACTATAGCAACAGCAAAAAATGTAGACAAGAATTAAATAAATTACTTTGTTGCCAGCAAAGTTTTTCGCTGGCAGCAAACAATTTGTGCAGCTGCCACATGCAGCTATAACGGGCAACTAAAGGAGACGTAGAATACACCCGCCACATGGCTAACTTGCTATTTTTACCTGTCGAGGCTGCATAGAAAATTGTGTCTCTTATCTTGGGCAGGGAAACGCCAGAGGTGGAAAGTGGTGGTAGTAAAGGTTGCCACCTTTCTGCATATTGGCTGCGAGCAGATGACACGAAAAACATTGAGCAAACTAATTTTGATTATCAACGTAATTGAATTAAAGTTTTAATAACTGGCCCTGGCAGCCACTGTGTACATACGAGATAAGTTAATTGGATATCTAATGGCCAGTTAACTGCCAACTTAATTGCAAAAATAAAATCCAGAAAAACTATATCAAAGCGATACTTGTAACTAGCAACTAGTTGTAGTATTGACAAGCTCTAAGCTATATAGCAAATGCATCTGAAAGTGGCAGATGCAGAATTAAAATGCAGCCAATATGCAATCAACAAGCATACACAGACAATGGAAATAATAACAAGAGCTTTGGTACGAAACACCTGTTGTTGATTTTTTTTTCGGGGCTGCAACCATAAATATCCATTTAAAGCAATCCCTTGGTGACAAAATGTAGCAAGTTTAATTTATTACCGGCAAGCAGCCTTTGTGCAAACAGAAGAGTCCAAAAGAGGTTTTAAATTTGAACTGACAGACAAACACATACAGAGGGAGATAGAGACAGAAAGACAGTTGGACAAAGGATTCAACGCTCGAGTGCTGTAAGAAGTCTTGAACATTTCATTAGTTCAATTAGTCAGCAAAGCTACGAAAACCTGACACTGTCTAAGAAGGGTTAGTTCAAATGGGTTCCTGGAGTGTCAAGTGGAAGCATTTTAAACGATGATTAGTGTCCTTCTGTTGTGTCACACGAAATACAAGACAAATTATAGTTTACTCAGCCCTTGGCTGGACATTTAAATGCAAATTTATGATCAGACGACAACAAGAAGAAGCAAAGACAAAAAAGTATCTTTATCTATGGTAATGGTCTTTGTGAACGGTCATTAACACGGCAATAGAGTCTAGATAGCAGGCAACAAAAACAGCGACTACAGTTGACACAATTCAACGTGCGATTTTAATAAATAATAATACATTAATAAAGCAGACACATAAATTTTACTTCATCGCTAGCAAGTTTGATAAATCGTTTTTATTGGCAGAAGCTTTAAAGTTTTTGCATTCAAAGCCATGAATAAACTTACTTTAGCCTATTTATTGTAAAATTTACTTTCTCTCAACAAGCTAAGCTAATAAACCATCACAACTATTTATCATGCAACTGATTAAGCGAAAAGTATTTAATTAATGTGAGGCTACTACAATGTGTTTGTTTAACACTTCAACTAGCTTTGCACTATACTAATTCAAGGTTTCTGAAAATTTTTGAATTGCTTGATTCAGTCTTCATACAAACTCTGAAGAAACAAAAAATAAACAAAAGAAACAAATTGAAAATTTACAAAAGGATTCCGTAACCCACACAGCACTTTAGATAACTTTTTTTGCATGCTGGTATAATGCTTAAAGCTTTTAAAATTGTTTATTGATTTGGAACTAATTTCTGCTAAGAACTATGAATATTTTTAAAATATGCAACGATTTTTCACAGAATTTGCATTTAGAGCATACGGCATAATACAAAAATAGACAAAATAGTTTCAACCCGTAAAAGGAAGAATGATTGGAAACAAACTTAGGAATGGCCTGTTTCAATTTTCATCAATACTGCAATTATTTCATTTAACTTTAAACTGTAGTTAAATATACAAATATAGCACCTAAACAAGTTAAGCGTCTTAAAAATGAAAACTCAATTAAAAAAAACCTACATTTATCTGTCCTCATTGATTAATGATATCGAATTCTAGGCAGAAATAATTGATCAATCATTGTTATTTTCATTTAACGTAGAGAATTATAAGTGGGAGAGATGAGTGAGCCACAAGTGGTCTGACTAGCAACCACTAAACGTGATAATATGCTAATATGCAAAACTGTGGGCGCCATTGAGGCACCACTCAGCGTCCAGGACTAACTAACCTAATTATTTGTAAAATGTGCGCAGAGCCAAGGAAACGCAAGCACAAAACCGCAGCCCATTGTCTGCACAGCAGGTAAATGTGGAGTGCCGTTGAGAGGAGAGGCTGGGAGGGCAGTTTGCCAGTTGAAAGGACACTGCACAGCACGCGTAATGAAAACTTTGTTAAGGCAAAAGTGCAGCCGGAGACCAGAAACACAAAAAAAAAGTATTATCAGAGAGAAAGCAAACTCAAACTGCAGCTATACAGGCAGAGGCGACAGTGCAAGCCGAGTAGCATTTAGTAGTGTCGAGTGGTAGTTGTGGTGGTGGTGCTGTGTGGCATCCGGTACATGGAACGTAAACGTGAACACTGAACGTGGCGACAACGTTAAATTAGTTGTGCATGTTTGCAACACAAGACCCAGGCATTATAAAAAAAAACTGCTGTAAAAGCAAAAAAAAAAAAAAAAAAACTTTGACCCTGATTGCCAGGGTGAATGAAGTGGTGCCAGCCTAGGACGATGTTGATCAAATTAACAGCATGTGGCTCGGGCATTCCTTGTCTTCACTTTTGTGTTGCAAACTTTTAAGCGGTCAGCGAGTCACGCAAATTACTTAAACGGGGCAGCAGCCCAATTTGTTGCAACTACAAGCTAAATTAACTTTACAACTGTCATGTTGACACAAACTTTTTGAAATGGAAGAAACTCAGGCTGAATATAATAAATACGGGAAATTATGAATGAAGGCAAAAAGTAGAAAGTTAAAGCCAAACTGACGTTTTGTAAGCCAAAAGTTGTTTGGAAACACTTATCAAGACCCTGTGTGTTTGGGTCATGTTGAAGAATGCGATGAACTTTTACCCCATTGCAATGCGTTGAAAAATTGGCAATTGCAGCAACTAAAAAAAACATTAAAAGCAAAATAGCCACAAAAACTAAGGGTAACTACGATAAATAAACAACAAACGCAGCCAGTATTTATTTTCGTGTGCTTTGATAAATGACTTTGACGCTGCGGTGCGATGCCGAGCGGTGCGGTGCGGTGCGGGGCGCTGCGGCGTGTGGTGTAGAGCCGAAAGCCACGTTTGAGTTTCGAGGCATGACAGCAGCAACAACAACAACAACAAAACTAGAAACGCACGCTCCTCAATGACTTTTCTCATTAGACAGTCGACCGAACGTGGTCAAAAAGAAATCGAACAAAAGTTTTCCAAAGCGTTGGACGCATTTAAAAGGGCAACATGTGTAAAGCGTTGAGCGGTTAAAGGCAAAACAACAAACGCAACAGAACAGAACCGAACAAAACAGAACAGAACAAACAATTGCCCAACGCAATAGAGGGGAAGACAAGAAAAACAAAAATAAGCAGTTGAAAAACATCGAAACAGTTGCATGTTGGGTAGAACTTTGTGGACCGCATACTTCAACTTCAATTTGCTGGCACTGATAAAGGTAGGAAAGAGAAGGAGAGATGGGCGGACGGGTTGACGCCTGTTTCACTCGTATTTCATTACTCGAACTGGTATTAAGTGGCAAAGTTTTGTGTTTAACAACTTTTAGCAGCCGTGTGGTAAAAATGAAGAACAAAAACCTGATGAAAGTTCCTTCTGCAAAAAGCAGCAGCACAAATGCAACTAAACCAAAAAAACAAAAAAAAAACCAAGAAATAATAAAACAACACAGAAGGAAAACAAAAAACAGCAACCGAAACAGAAGTAACTTGCAGCCACTTGACTTAACTGCACTTTGCACGCAGTTCCCAAAGAAGATGATGGAAGGGCCAAGGAAGAAGGCGTGGTCGACAGCCAAGCCAAAATGAAAGGCGACAGTTAGTGAGGAACAAAACTGACAAACGTGATTGCAAGCACATTTAGTTAAAGAGGTGCAAAGCAAGGGTGTGAGGGGGAGTCATGTTGGAGACAACTTATACCACTTGATGGTGCAAAAAGTTATCCCCTCATTGCTGTGTAAGCTGAAACCCATCAAGAGCGAAACTTTTGCCACATTTCCATGCATTTTTGATTGGCAAAATCTGCTCGCAATCTGAAAGCTGTTTTGGAAAGCGAGCACGGAAGAGCGAGCGACAGAACCAAACCCAACTTCCAATTTGCCGGGTACTTTAATTAGCCGAACGCACTTACAAATACAACGAGCGTTTAAAGTTTTATGCATTGTAATGAAATGCATATATTGCATGCAACTTTGTTGCTTTCCTTCCTCCCATTGCTATAAAATAAAGGGGGTACTTGCCACTGCTACTGCAGTTATGCAACTACCAAGCAAGTACCTCATAAATCCAGTTTTGGCTTCTCATAACGTTTTCAAAGATCGTAATCTTACTTTATTATATAAAGTGTGCTTAACGTTTTTATAAGCGTTTTAATAGAGAGGAATCTTGAAAAGTTAAGAGTCGCCTTTTAAGATTCATTCATTTTAGATTACCATTTCTGTACGTTTCAACGAATTCGTTGCGTTCTTGTACTGCATTGTAATTTTGTTACTTTAAGTTTTCACTTAACATTCCATGACCAAAAGCTGTGACTAACAATTTTGACTTTATACCAAAGTCAACTCTTATTAAGTTCTATGACTTTTAGTTACTTTTCATAAAGCTTTTAAAAAACTTTGGTAGCTTGGCAAGCTTATCGTTCCATTAGTGCATTTAGTCATAAGGACATAAGACATCAATTTGCCGTCGATGGGGCCACACCCAGACCGAAGCCAAACAAGACAATTACCATAATAACCCGCTTTATGTTATAACAGTTAAAAGTGCTTAAGGCGAGGCCCAGTTATAAAGAAGTAAAACAGATGTTTTTCCTACTGTTGTAAGAAAACAGAAATTCTAATAGTTAAATCTCGAAGGTGTGAGAAAACTTGACACTGCATATATATACGTGTATATATATATATATACGCTATACAAGGTAATGTGCCCTCTACCTGTAAAACACACTTAATCATTTTATGAATGCAGGGTAACAGAATTGATCAAGGTGCTATAGAGAATGGAGATAACAATGCCAATTCGACCAACTGTCCAACTGGTCACTCCTTTTGCTGCTTGGCATGCAACAGAAAAACTGCAAAATCATGCATTAAACATGCAACTCCTGCTTTCAGCTTTTTGTATAAGTGTGTCTGTGTGTGTGTGTGTGTGTGTGTGTATGCGTAAGAGAGAAAGGTAAAAGAAATAAGACCATAGTTTTTCATACGTTTTGCGTCACTTTAAGGCCAATGTGAGGTGGCAACTTCTGATGCCCCTTGGCCTGGGCTTGGACGCTGGCCAACAAGATGGCGGCATCGGCATCGGCAGCGGGTGTGGCAGTGGCGCGCAAAAGTATGCAACGCAATGCTGCACTTTGGCTAAATTACATTTTCAATTTGTCAGTGACAGGGGCGAAAACAGCAGCAGGCAAATGGCCAGGAAAGAAAATGAAAGAAATAAAAAAAATATATATATAGAAAGGTATACATAATAAAATGAAAGAAAACGTTAAAATAGACTGATGCGGACGCAAGGCGTGGCTGAAACGCCCATCAGTGCCAAATTAAGTGGCGTTCTTTCTTAGCAAATGGGTTTTTAATATTTTCATTGGATTTGAGCTAGTGGCGCATTATCATGCAGATTAAGGATCTTGTGCCACGCATGCTGAATATTTCATGAGTGGCAGACATTTTCAATTTTATTTTCTCTTTCTCCCCACACTTTCGCTTAAAGTCCTTATCGTTTACACTGGCTCCCGTTTTTATTTTAATAACTTTCTATTGTGGCTGTCAACTTCAGACATACACAAACAAACAAACACACACATACACAAACACAATGGGCCCATCCAAGACTCACGACATCTCAACGATTCTTTGAGGTTGCTTTTGCCTAAAACTTCAGCTCGCAAGCTGCTTTATAATTTATGATCCTTGGCATCGACGACTCCATCGTCATCGCCAAGCACACATGTCGCCAAGTATCGTATAATTTTCAAGCAGCGCGCCGAAAGTGCATGAATATTAACTGCAAGTGTTTTTTCTTTTTGTGGTGGGGCCACGACAAGAGACCTGAGCTAAATGGGCGAGGCCAGCAACAATGATGTGAGCAGCGCCGTTTAAGCGACATTTTCCTGGCTGCAACTATGCCATCCATCCACATTCATGGTCTATTTGCGCTCCACTTTTATTATACTGCCATGTGAAAGTTTGAAAAGGCAAACACCACCTCATCTTAGATGGCGTAGCTTCCTGCTTACTTATGCATACGTGTGGCTTAGTTTTTGGCAACATTTTACATACTTGATGAAAGTGTGTGCAAATTTTCGTTTGCTGTCTATTGGAAATGGGGAGAGATGAGACGTCGCTTCCTTCTCCAGCCATCTCAGCTAATATGCCAACCCCATAAGTGGAGTTAAATGCTAGCAGCTAACAAAGCACTGGCAACACGGATAATTTGCTTAAGCTCGGCAAGCGGAAAATAACATTTTGCGCACAAGTTCAAACACACAATGGGAAGACTTTTGGCCCCGGCTGCCCTTTTTGCTCTTTTTGGCTTTTGCTTATCACATGGCCAAAGAAGAAAAAGCTGACTTCCCGCACAGTCCCCTAGTGGACAGCTGTCAGCTCTCTCGACAACTGTGCAGTTTAAATGTATAGCTAAATCTTTAACAAACAGAAAAAAATAAAGACCAGAACAAACCTGAAAAAACATGACTAATAGTTTGTACAGAAAGGCAAAACAAAAGCCACACAAAGTGTCAGATAAAAGCTTAAAGGATGGCAAATAACATGAAACAAACACACACACACACACATATGCACAATTACACACACATACAAACACACTCGCCCACGTATAGCTGCATTGTAAATGTTGTCAATTAGTTGAACATCAAAATGCTTAACGATGCTGATGATGATCGAATGAGTTGGCAATAAATTAAATTTACAGTTTCACCGTTGACCATACAATGGGTCGTATGAGTAATTTAAGAAATGTCCTCATTCGAACCTTATTTCAATCTTATTTAATGACGCTATCATTTGACGAAAAATCGATCGTTTTAGTTATGGGCAATCAAAATAAAATGTGATTGATATGTTTTTAATTGTGGGTGGCATGAAATCTTTATTATATCGCTTAGAGACTTTTGAAGGGTGATTTAGTCCTCTAAACTATTATGGAAAATATTTAAAGCTACAAATTTGAGAAAATTCTTCTATGCTCTAGACATTTCATGACTGGGAGGATATCAACATTTCCGGAGAATTTAAGTGTAGATTAGACGATAATATTTTGATTGTTGCGCACAAGCGGATCAACAGTTGGCTTTGACGTCACTTTTAAGTACAAGTAAAAACACAAAGTTTCAAAGCCAAATCGCACATAAGCTGCGCGCTTTTGTCTCGCACTACAAACCAACTTGTCGTAGTCAAACCATACACCTAGAAAAAGACACATACACACAGAGAAAGACATACACATAGGTTTAGGTAGACAGTGGGACTAAAGTTTGTGCCTGGCGTGAATACAAATGTCAACGGGGCGAGCAAGGGATACAGTCCATAAATTTCGTAGCTCCTGCAACATTTTGCTTTGTTTTAACTCATTTGCTTTGGCGCCAACATACACACAGTCTACCTTCCTCTCTTTCTCTCTCTCGCTTTATCTACTTTATCTCTCTATTTGTGGAACAGTTGGTTGGCTTGTTGCAAGGGTTTTGGACGCAAGATGGAAAGTGTGTGAGGAGAGCAACCACAGTTGCTGCCCACGCGCCTGCGGATATGCAACAATGTAGCCAAAGTTTCAACGTTGACGGTGTCGGCATTATGTGCACCGAGCGTGACTAATATGCACATGTTCAACTATGCTAGAAAACGTTTTGACAACAACATAACACAACCCCCTCGAACCCAACTCTCCTCTCTGTAAATGCAAACCCCCTGTAGCGGTTTGCCGCTGAAAAGTTGTTTTGACCAAGTTGGTATTTGATTTTTGCATTCTGGTTTTCTTGTATCTTTTGTAGCAGCAACATGGCCAAGGATTTGAGTACTCTGGGCTGGGATTACTTCATGTTTGTGGCATTTATAGCGCTTACCGTCTTGGGACCACTTTGGACGCGCATTTTTGGCAAGACCAAGCAACGCAGCAAGGCGGATTATGTGTTTGCCACAGGCGGTGTATCCATTATAGCTGTGATGATATCCATAGCACGTGGTACACTTGGCGTTCGATCGGTTCTTGGTAAGTCAAGCGACACTTGAAAATAGTGTGTGTATGTTTAACGACTTTTCTTTTTTTGCAGGGTATCCAAGTGAACTCTACTATCGCGGGTCGGCCATGTGGGAAATAATTTATGGCATGATGAGTGCCTATCCAATTGTTTGCTTTATGTTTGTGCCCGTTTACTTCAACCTGGGCATCACTTCTGTTTATCAGTACATCGATCTTAGGTGAGTTCCTCCCGTTACATATATTTAAAAAAAAAAGCCCCCAAAAGACAACAGACAGACAATTAATTAGCACACAGCGACAACATGAATACTGTTGTTATTTCAACATTCATTTTCATTTCACAAATGCTTCGCAAAAGTTTGTTCTTCATTAAGACGGCCAATTGAGTCTAAACAGTAAAGTACACTAGGACAGCAGGCCGTTCTTAAACGAGGCGTTGCGTTTGTAAATAAATTTGAATAACAATTGTGCAAAACAATATCAATAAGAAACAAAAAACTGAACAAGAAAACGTAAGCAAACAATGCCAGACCAAATTAATCCATATATATATTTTTGTCCTTGCCGTGCCGTGCCGTACTGTGCCAGGACTTAACACTAACTCACTGCCTTCAACTCCAAACTGCTAACTTTCCATTCCAACTGTCGCAAATTGTCGCCCACGCCCGTTGTCTTCCCCCGATGTCCGCCTTATCGCCCGAGCAGCCTAATTGTTTTTTAAGATTGAAATTAGTAAACGAATTTGTTATCAAATGTTTGCAGTTTCAACAACGAAATTCAATTAATTGCCAAAAACTGACACAACGACGCTACGTACGCAGCTTGGGGCAATGTCCGCAACGAAGGGTGGTTATGGGGGGGGGGGGGGGGGTAGAGAGAGTAAGCAAAACAGCAGCAACGGCATAATTTGATTCAACTTTAATTGACATGTGCGCAGAGTCAGAGACAGAGACAGAAGCAGCAAATCAGTGAGAAATTGAGAAATTATTCAAAATATAGCACAAGCTGCCAGTGATTGATAGCAAAAAGATGTTTAGCAAAATCCTAGTTGACTCTAATGCAACTGTTAAGCTAACGTACAAGATATTCTTCAGCTATCGTAAGGATTAGCAGTCAGTATGGCTTAACATTGTTGCCATGAATTGCATTATTATTATATTATTCTGAAGCACTTCTGCTAATTATACTGCATACTTATAAAAACTGTATAGTTTTAGTTTAGCTGCTTTCAATTCAGTCCTATATACCATTAAGGCCATCAATCTTGGTTACTGCCATTGTTCCCAGTTCAAGTTCCAGTTCACGTCTTCGCCGCAGTCCCATGTGCACATTTAGAACCACATGACGAATTTCATGTGCGATTTAGTTTGATGACAACCAAATGACATTCAACTCAACAACAACCCTTAGACCCTAGACAACGCCATACAGCATGTTGCCGAGGCAACAAAAACACCAAAATTTGTTACAAATTTGAAGCCCGATTGTCGCTTGTCAGCGCAACTGGCGCTCCGCGACATGTTTATGCATACAACTCCATCAAAAATCAGCAAAACAAGGACTAAAGAGCACAAGTCGGCCAGGCCGATAAGTGAATGCTTCAAATTGCCAAAGCACTTTTAGTCCATAAGTAAGATACAACTACATGGCAAAAGACAATGATAAACATTCGGGAAGAGTAAAGAGTAAAAGACATTGACGACATACTATGACAATGCAAAAAAAAAAGGGAAAACAACATAAATCCAAAACAAAATTCTAGGCTCAAAAATACCCTTACAAAAGTTTTAGCGTGTAAAAAACTCCAACCTCAGTGTGAGTAAAATTCATTTTTATACCCTGATCCCATTAAAAATGGGAAAAAAGGGTATAATGAAGTTGTGCAAAAGTATGTAACAGGCAGAAGGAAGCATCTCCGACCCCATAAAGTATATATATTCTTGATCAGCATCAATAGTCGAGTCGATTTAGCCATGTCCGTCTGTCCGTCCGTCTGTCCGTCCGTCTGTATGTATGAGCCAACCGATCTCAGAGACTACAAGAGCTAGAGACTCCAGATTTGGAACTTGAGCTCGCCTAATCCCTAGGCAGTACAAGTTTCTTTCCGATTTTCGATAACTCTTCCCGTTTCCGATATACACATGGGATCGATAACAAAAAAATCTTGAATTTTGAAAACTTTGAGATGCAATTTGAATTATAAAACAAAATAATGACAATCTGTGAAAATTTTATCGAAATTGGATAATAAACACCGGAGATATGGGACATTGAAGTTTTGTATGCACTATGCTGTATACGCGTCCACACACACACACATACTTGCAAGCACTGACTGTACGCGTGAAGTATAGGGATCAGGGTATCGTCTAGTCGGGATATCTCGACTAGAGCCTTCTTACTTGTTTAAATAGCATCTTATAAGCTTTTAAGTTAATTATACTTTGTTTAGAAATGGAAAGTTCGCACAACTTATTTATTTATGCAAAACACACTTCGTAGGCATACGGATTAAAAAAAAATAAAAATCAAATCAAAGATTACGCCTTTAAGAGCTTAGGGTATAATAAACCAGAAGCCAGCTGAATTCATAACACCAAACAAAACACAACAAAAAATAAAAATGAATACAAATAGACAAACAAAAATGAAAGTACCTCCACCCCAAACCCCTTACCAAAATGAAAAGAAAACAGTCTCAGACACTGCCTAGTTCCCACTTGTGTTTGGCTGTTGACAAATTGTATGACAATTCGTTTGTCTCATAATGTTTATAAATAGCGCGTGTTGTTATTGTCAGGTCTTTTTTGCCAGGCACCCAGCGTCAGCAGCAGATCGCGTTGACAGTTACCTAGTCACCCAGTCACCCAGTCAGTCAGTCAGTTAACACAGCCGAAAACTTGCAAAAACAAAGGCCCGAAAACCTCATGAGAAAACTTTCGCTTGTGCGTACAACGTACACATACGTGTATCCCATGGGGTTTAAGTTTTTCCTATGAGCCTGCATGCAAATCAGAAAAAGAAAAAAACATATTCATGATTTTTAAATGGATATTCTTTGGCGGTAAGCTGAAAAACTGCCTTAAAACAAAAAAACAAAGAACAAGCTCTTCATTTGGAAGTAAAGAATTATAAAGTTAAGGAAAGTTGTTTGTAAAAATATTAATAAATTGCCTACCAGCTAGAATGTAAGTAGGATTATAGGTCTAAAGTTGTTGAGGAGAATTGTATAGATTCCTTTAGAAAGTAAAATGATAATTTTTATCAGAATATTACTATGCCTCTGGCTTTGGCATCAAAATCACACTACGGGAATTCTCAGAAAACAGAAGTTGCTTGTTTACAGCTGCATTAAGTTATGTAGTTAAATCAGAAGCATTAAATTGATTTTCTTTGCCTTATCGTAATCGAATCGAAACAATGTGCCTTATACTTTGCTCAAATTTCCTGCTGGGAGCAATTTCACTAATACTAACTCACAAACACAAAAAAAACATACCCCCACACCCATACACACACACTCCGTCAAGACATCTTTTTGGTAGACTTGTCGGCAGGCTGTCGCTAGTGACATCTGCCACTCAGCACATGGCCTTTGCCACTTGTCCCCAGCTCTTGAGCTCAAGTGTTACCGAATACGTTCGTGTATGTTAGTCTATGTATTTGTTGGCCGAGATTTGTAGCTGACTTTTTGTTAACGCCATTGCGCGCCCTCACCGAAGTTCAACGGTCAACGGTCAAGCTCTTGACTCGTCGCCGCCGCCCTCGCAGCACAGAGTTTTTGGCAACAAAAAAATAAAACTTGTGGCTGGTGTAATATGGAGTGGAATTTCAGCTGAATGCAAGACAATCATTACACACACAAAAGATACACACAAAGGACAAGTAAATAAATTGATTTGAGGCTTATTTTGGCCATGGATCAATAAGACACTTGTTAGCACTTAGTGTGAGTCACACATGCACACACACACACAAAGTGACGAAAAGTGCGCTCGCTTGTAAGTGCATTTGAATTCCGCTTGAATATTTACGATGTACAAGTGCCAGCCAGAGTGCCAAAGCACAGATCAAAAAGATGGTTAGCCCACTCGTAAAAACCAAAATAACGAAAAAAACGAAAACTGAACAAATTTCAGGACCAACATGCACGCATAAATAAAGACATTTTTTGGAATTCGTGTGTGTGTGTGTGTGTGATGGCAGCGACTAAGTGGCGACATGATTTGCAATTCAAAGACGACAAAGTTGTGTATTTGGCTGTAACATGGTTTTAGTGTGAGCTTTTTACGCGACACTCAAAGCACATTCGCACCGTTCGTACCTTTCGTCTTAAAGTCACTTATATCGAATGGCACAACATAGCTGATTATGTTTATTTATGCGCGGCTTTTAATCCAATCAAATGACACTGCTCAAACCGCTGAAAGCTAAGCTTTGTCGCAATGGACCAAAGCAATCGTTGCTACGCAGAGCAACCCTGTTATCCTGATTTCCATAGCCGAAACTGACTCCAACACAGCCGCAGCATTGGTAAATTGTGTGCGCGAGCCTAAGCAAAACATTAATGCACCAAAGCAGCTCCAGCAGTCTTAACACACTACATACAAATGGATTATACAGCGGCAACGGTAATGCATTCAATAAATGCCCGCAAGTCAAGAGCAAGAACATGCGATGGGTGGCGGGGGAATTGGCAGCTCGTGCGCATCGAGGCAATAAGCATTATGGTGGTTGGTTGGTTGGTTGGTTGGGTGGTTAGTTTGTCCCTGTAGCCTCGCGCCCTTGTAATCGCATGAGCGCTCACTGTCCAGAGGCATTGCTGCAGCAATTATTGCATAATTATGCAATTATTGCGCCACTTACACTTAATTTCAACTTATTAACCAGCATTCGCGGTGTTGTCGAACTTTAAATTGAACTCTGCGAATGCAATTGAAGATAAATATATATATCTATATGGTTATATATATATATTTCCAAAGAGGAAGTGCGAATGAGAATTGGAGTGAGTAGCAAGCAGCTGGGAGGCAAATCAATTAAAATCCATAGAACACAAAAGCCGCCACTGTGCCAAAGCCCAGTGTTCAATCAACAATAATGCTAGGCGAGCAGCAAAAGCTCCGGGTCATCACTCACATAGATAGAGATAGATAATAGTGGAAAGAGAAGCAATTGTATAGAGAGCCATAGTAGGAGAGAGTGTAAGCGAAAGGGAGAGATGCAGAGCACTTATTGTGATGAACACGATGTTAACAGGCTAAATGAAAAACAATTGCCACAAGCAAAAGACAACAAAAAACAAAAACACACACACACAAATAACACAACAGAGAATGAGAGACAGAGAGACAGAGACAGAGAAAGAGAAAGCAAGAGGGTCAGAAACAATAAATCCCATAAATCATATTAAATTGACATACCAGGCCAAAATTGACCGCAAGCAACACTGTGAGAAATGTCCACCCAAAAATGGGCAACAGCGAGAGAAAGAGAGAGATAGAGAGAGAGAGAGTAAGAATGAGCGAGGGCATATTGTATATCACACAATATGTTGTTGTCTATGTATGCAAGCATGCGTGTGTTTATTATGTGTGTATTTTCTCATGTTTACCACAACTAAATTTCTTTTATCAATTTCCTTAACAAGAGCTCCAGGAATAACAACAACAAAAACAACATCGATGATAAACGCCATGTGCAAATGCCTAAACAAATGTTAGCCCAACTTCGATTCTTTCTCGGTTCTCCCGCTCTCTATCGTTCTCTTTTTGCTGCGTTTCAATTGACACGCCCTTGCAACTTGTGGTCGATGCGCTCCGGCTTCCATTTCAATTCAATCAGCTCATCATTAGGCCCACACCACAAAATTGGCCCGCTCGATTGCTCAAGTACTTAATGGCCTTTTAACAAAGCCGCGACGGCAGCGCTTGCATTATGCTTAGACATTTTTATGACACACACACACACACATGCACTCTCATACCCATCCACACTCACTCGCTCGCTCACACAGACACATCTACTTAACTGGGTCAGCATTGTCTTAATTAAAATATATACATGTATATAACGCATACAACATGTTGTACACGCTGTCAACTATGTAAGCCGCTTAAGCCCATGCAAGCTGCGAATTTACAATCGCGCGCAGAATATGCACTTAAGCGCCCATAATGCTTCAGCAAATACACAAGAAATGCGTTGTGGGGTGCCGTTTGAAAGGGGAAAGGGGGGCGTGTCCGAATCATGTTCACTTATAGATTGTCATCTCTTTCACTCACACGCACAACTAACTATTACGCATATGTCACATTTTATTTCCGTTTTTTTGTCTTTTTGAATGTCACTTTTTAAGATATTAGCACGCGAGCTTGATGACACAACACTAACTAACATATACATATGTATGTATAGTATATGTATTTGTTGGCTATCAATCATTTAGAGCCAACACACACAGATAAACACGCATATCAATATCGGATTAAGTATTCAGCTTAGTTACACACACACACACACAAAAACACCAACAAGTATTATTGCTTGTGTGTGTAAACAAGAGGTGGAGCTACAATTGCGGTACTTAGGCACCAACTGCCAAAGATGTCTTAAGTGCTTATGTGGACTCTGCTAATCACACGCACAAATGTTACCTATTGCTCAGCATTTAGTGCGTCGAGTGCATTGGCTTCCGATCTAGGCTTAAATCTAAGTACAATTGAACGTGCATAAGCACTAAGAGATGGGAATCGCAAACAAAAAGAGTTTTGCCCATTTTTAAGCTTTAAGTTTTAAACATGAAAGATTTATTAAAGCCAACATTGAATCACTGAAAGCGATTAAAGCAGATCTGTTTTTCCTTATGCGCATCTAAGTTAATTTAGCTGAGCGTAATTTAAATATAACAAAAGAATAAAAGGCATATAAGAAAAAAAAATCTATAATAACGTCATTAACCCATTTGAACAGTTATAGCCCACTACGTGCATCCTAAACTGGGCCATTAAAGTCTGTGACCCAAACCCTGATGAGGCACAAACATGTTCATTATGCGAGCATTAAGCGCATACTGAGCGATCATTAAAGTGGCCAAAACTGGTTACCCCTTTGGGCGCCACTTGGCGCCTTGTCGCACATTTTACATCAGTTAACACACACATACAAATTTTTATATCCATGTGCTCGCCTGCCGCCTGCCACAGGCAAAGAAGACCCCATAAAAATCCTCGACACAACTATAATAACAATCAAACGAGTAACGAACTTTTTTGCTGTTAGAATCGGAACAACGCCGTTTTTTATGGATACTCTTTTTTTGTTTTTGTTTTTACGCTCATTCTGTTTTTATTTTTGAGACTCAGTTGTCGTAAATTTGTGGCACGGCAGAAATTTGAGTTGCAACTGCCACACCTAACCTACTGCTACGGCCCCCTTATTGTAGGCGGCCTCATTTTACAGCTGCAGTAAATCATTAAAAATACACAAAACAGAAAACAAACAAAAATAGTAGATGTGCGCGCGCGCATCAAAGGGCAAACTCATTAAAAAAAAACAAAAAAACTTTAATAAACGTCGCTAATAAAAGTAAATAATGAGAGAAAAATTCCTCAGCCTGCACCCTTTGCCTGTGCCGTACTCGTTTCTGTTTCCTGTAGCAGTTCATGTTTCTTAATTAACGTGGTATATTGGGCAGGCGAACCACTAAGCACCTTGCACTCACCTGTCACCAATTTCAGATTCAAGAGTCGCACCGTTCGCTGCCTCGCCTCCGCCACGTATATTGTGCGGCAAATCTGTAACCTGGGCATCACCGTCTATACGCCAAGTGTGGCGCTATCCGCGGTCATTGGCATACCTTATTGGGCCTCTATCGTTGGCATGTCGGCCATTTGCATATTCTTCACCATTATGGTAAGTACTACACTCGAAAAAAATATTCAAATAACTCAGCTCGAGTTTTTAATGTTTTACTGCTTAATGTTTGTACAAGATCATCTACACTTTTCTCCGAGTGTAGAGGCTGTAGCTCGTGTCGGCAATTGCTTGATATCCTTCATTTGTTTTTAGGGTGGACTGAAAGCGGCCATCAACGCGGATGTCATCCAAACTATAACGATTCTGGTGGTAACCGTTGCGGTCTGCATACAGGGCACAATCTCTAGTGGTGGGCCAAAGAACGTTTACCAGCTGAACCGTGACAATGGTAAGCAATCATTTGTGTGGGTTCGGCCAGGAGATTGGCTTCGATTGATCATGGCAGCTTATTAGCGTTGGCCTGTCAAATAACATGCGTGTGTGTGTGTCTCTGTGGGTTGGTGTTTCGTTCTTGGTGTGTGCGCCAGTTTCATATTTATGCTGACGAATGATGACTATTAAAATGGTATCCATTTTGGGTTGCTGTTGCTGGTATTGCTAGTGTGTTGTTGTTGCTGTTGCCGCTGCGTCGGCTCATTATGCACATAAATGATGATGATAAAAGCGCCATATAAAACAACAGCAACACCAGCAGCAGCCTCACCACTCCAGCTATTTGGTATGAGTTCCGTGACGACAGTAACAAATGTCTGACGGCATCGCGTTTTGTCACTTCAGCTTGGAATCGTTCTAACAATGGCCCAGTACTGGGAATTGAGCCATATGACGATGTCATTGAACACACACACACAAAACACATACTTCTGTGCCAAGTGCAACTGCACTCTAAACAAAACACAATTGTAATTCTTTTGTATGTCCATACTTTCTTCCTATCGCACAGGCCGCTTAAATTTCTGGAACTTTACGGGCGATTTGACGGTGCGCGTTGATACAACTTCTGCTTGGCTGGGCCAGCTGTTTATGTCCCTTTCACAGATTGGTTGCCAACAAAACTTTATGCAGCGTTACGTCAGTCTCAAGTCGCTTAAGGAAGTGCGAAGGTAAGTTTTACTTTACTTATTTACTACTTTGCAACTTTATTGTTCGATAAGTACACGCGATAGATCGATATCGAAAGAGAGTCAAGGCCAGGGCTGTTATATTCGCAAGCCTATCGGCAAATGGCGGGGTGGTTATTTTGTTTACCTTTCCCTATGGCATTTTATCCAAAGCGATCATTATCATTTTTTTATTTTAGGGTTATGCTGAGCAACGTGCCAATAGTTTTTACATTCTTTGCCCTCTCTTGGGTCTCAGGCATGGTCATCTATTCCACGTACATTAACTGTGATCCATATGCCGAGGGCTACATCAGAAAACCTGATGAAATTTTGCCCTTCTTCGTGGAAGATCAGTTGGGCTTCCTGCCCGGCTTTGTGGGCATCTTCATGGCCACACTATTCAATGGTGCACTCTGGTAATTAATAGAAAATATTATCTATTTAAACATAAACTAATCTTAGGCATTTCTCAAGCATGATGGTCTCCAACCTCAATTCTTTGGCCACCGTTTGTTGGGAGGATTTTGTATCGCAGTTGCCCAGATTCAAGGGTCTAAGTGATAAACAGCAGTTGAGAATTATTAAAATTGTCACAATTGTTTGCGGTCTGATTATAATGTGCGTGGCCTTTGGTGTTGGACTGCTATCCGGGGTCATCGAGTCCTCGCTATTGGTTTTCTCGGCCACATCGGGACCGCTACTGGGCTGCTTCATTTTAGCTATGATGGTGCCTGTGGCCAACTGGAAGGGCACATCAGCCGGCATGATCACTGCCTGTGCTTTTGTGCTTTGGATCATTGGCGGAAGCATGACCATTGACAAGCCCTCCACAATGCTGCCCACCTCCACAGATGTAAGTAGCAGCAAATATCGTTAAAAAGTTCACAAAATGTAATATTCAATTATTCCTAGGGCTGCTCCAACTCCACCTTTTCGCGTTCAATTGGCAAGCCCAGCAGTGGCATCGATGAGCTGCCTTGGCTCATGAAGCACACACCCATTGATGGCTACAATCAAACATTCATAGATCCGACGCCTAGGATTGCACACGATCGGTAAGAAACGGCAACCTAGAAATAAACTAAATAAGACTCGTATTAAACGTCTTTGTCTTTAGGACTTCCTTGGAGACATTCTATTCGATTAGCTTCATGTACTACAGCTTGATTGGCACAGCATTGACGGTGCTCATCGGAACACTCATTAGTTGCCTTACCCAACATGCCGATGATGAGTACGATGCTAAGCTGCTGCACCCTTTAATCTTCCGCTGCTACGAACGTTTAAATGTACCTAAACCCTACTACATTAAGCATGAGGAGGAATCGGGTCTAAATAGACGCAGCAGTAGCAATTCATCCGCAACGACGGCATGCAAGGAGGAGAAAATCAATCACGCCTTCGATGCCAACGAGTCGGCTGTGCATGGTGCAAAAGAGAAGAAGAATCCCATAGCTGTGATCTTCACAGAATCATCCAATCCCAGCAATGGCGAGCGACACAATTGCATTTGTGATGCCAGCAGAATACAACTGGACACCGTGCCTTCGGGGGAGACGGGCACCTACCGACAGCTCAACCCTAGGGCGACGTTCTGAGACAGTGCGAAGAGTCCACCACACATACTACATAAATAATTGGAAAATAATAACTAGCATATAAAACTTATAGACTATAGGTAGTAAGCTAAGCCATCGTGTAGACTAATTAATTGGAGGAGTGAGTCAGTTGTACACCTTCTGTGTGTCAAAGTCGATAAAGATGCTGTGATTATTGTACAAGAGTATACATTAACGCATGTTGCAATATATTTGTGAGAGATGTTTCGCAGATGCGTTGTGTAGAAAACTAATTTTATGTTTATGTACTTATGTAAATGTAAGCAAATGCAATAACAGAATTTTTAATCTTATCATTATTTTTCGTGCAATAAATAAGTGAAACACATATATATTCATTCAAACAAAAGTCAAAAGCATATATTTACTATCTGTGACTTAAGAAGTGCCATATGGTCGCAAGTAATAAAACTTGCAAGGGTTCAAACAAATTAGACATTTGTAATTTTTACAATAAAGTATTTTGTATCGATTTGCAGTGTGTTTTTATATTGCGTGTGACCAATTTAGGCGTTTTTTTTTACTAGCTTTTTAGTTTACTTATATCTTTATAAGCTTTAACTTTAAAGCATAACCTTTTCAAAATTGAATAGCCGTTAAGACTATAAATGCTTCGTCAAATGTTCGTCCAGAAGTGCTGCTATTTTCTTTTAACAGTGTTACCCATCAAAAAGTCGCTCAGCTGTTTACCGATAACGATTATTACAACAGCTGTACGACATCAGTGATGCGAAACTTTTTCAGGTGAACTATTGATAAGTTTGACTGCATGTTTGGAATAAAAACATGGTTTAATAAGCAAATTAACATAGGAACTGGATAGAAAAATGAAAAGAAAATAGTGCATTAACAAATACAGAAGAATGTAACGCATATGAAAAAAATATCGTTAAATTAAGCTTGAACATGCTGCTCAACACTAACAGCAACAATCAGCACTTTTTTGTAGGGGGTTTTATTGTTAGCGGCGCAACGAAATGCAAAGCACGCAAAAGATTTTCGCTGCGAAATAAACAGTTAGATAAATAAACAATAGTCGCTATTAAAAATGGCAACTTTGGCTAAGCCAAAAAAAGAAGTAAGTACAATTGCAATTCAATAACTATATAAATAATGAAACAACTATGTGTAGAAAGCAAGAAAGCAAAGGGCGTCGAACGAGCGCCGACATGAGGAAGAAGAAATAGACGAGTTATCAACAAGTAGTGTGAACGAACAAAGACAAACCGAAAATGCGTCGCTGCTAGAAGAGTTTGAGCGTGTGGCTGCCATGGCAAGCAGCAGCAACAGCAAAGCTGATTCGATTATTAGTCACGACTGCTGCATTTCCAGTGACATAGCGACCGAAGAGATAACAGAACCAAGAACAACAACAACAGAAGCAAATGAAACACTAGCAAATGAGGAGCTTGATGCGTTTGAGGAGGCAGAGCCGAGTGCTCCATGTGCGCCTGAAAGCAGCGTTCCCTTAGTGCAATATCCAAATCTGCCTAACAGCAGCGTTCCCTTAGTGCAATATCCAAATCTGCAGCCCATACGAATAAGCAATGCATTGATTGAGGAACAAAAGACACAGGTTGTCTACAAGGAGAGGACGCGGGTGCGTTCACCTGGCTTTGCCCTTGCCAGCAGTCATTTAAAGCCATTTACCAGTGAGCAACTCAAGCAGATATATCAATGTACAGATTTGGAATTGGTCAAGCAGTTCGAATTGGAGTTCCTCATGAACACACTGCTCGAATCGAGTGAAACAGATCCGCTTTATCTGGCACTGCAGGAGTATTACAATCTGCAAGGCAAGCTTACAGCCAGCTTACACGACATCCAGGATAAGCGCAAGGAATGCCAAGAAAATTCGGAGGTAGTTTGGACACGTTATCCGGTGACGCGCACGTTCAGCGCCAGCTGCGGCGATGGCAACGAAGTTGAACATAGCATAACCTTTGAGTGAGTACAATAACATAGCTTTCTTAAAACAACATTAACATTTATTTATACTTTTACAGTCGCATTAGGGTTGATAATGTTAAACTAGAAACTGCGACGACATCTTTAAAAGTTCTTTATGATCTCGTGTCCTATACGTATACCGGCAATCTGATAACAGCAAAGATAACCAAAGTGAAAATCGACCAAATCATCAATGAGCTGCTTGCATATCCTCATGTCGATGCCCAGGCAGCTATTGTGCTCCACAGGCAGTTGGATGCAGCTGCTCTGCATTGTGTTGCACAGCTCAGGCGTGCAATATCTATTCTCTTCAGCTTTGCACGGCGACCCAGTCCAAATGCGGTATTACACAGTATTTCATTTCTCTGGTTCACCCACTTAACTACTTAATCCTACCATTTTAGAATTTCGCTGCTGATCTTAAGGCTTGGCTGCGAAAGCTTATTGCACTGCAGCTGCTATTGGCCACCAAGGAGGATCATTGGTTTTTACTCTTCAACATCTTGCGTTGCCCAAATGGAGTTGGCACTTGGGCCTCGGAGTTCTTACAACTACCGGGCATGGTTGTGGCACAGACCATGCCCAAGGGCTCCCAGCCTAATGAGCTGCCATTGTCACTGAATTCACCAGAGGTTAATCACTGCATTGCTGTCCTGCAAATTCTACTGCTGCCCATTAAAAAGCGCAACGAATATCTCAAGAGTCAGACCCAAGCCCAAAGAGAGCTGTCTGGATCAACTGCTAGCGGTGACCGCTGGATAGTTGTGGACTCGGATGGTGAAGACACACTTACGCCCACAGGCGAATGTGTTGGCCTTAAGGAGACCGATTTAATAGCACTTCTTAATCAATTGCCCTTTGATAAGTTATTTACGTAAGCTTTATACTGGCGCCTTCACACAGAAAATGTATTTATATATATATTTTATCTACTTTCTAGCTCTGCCATGCGCATTGAGAAGTTCCTTGAGGATTACATAATTGAACCGGATCTGATAACACCACAGCAAATGCTTACCGTTGTGGTGTTCTTCGCACAATTAGTGGAAACCCTCGGCGAGGGCATGTTGACCTACAACAACGAGCGCTACAAGCAGCTGGCCAAGCGTTTGGGACGACTAGTGCGCCACTCCCTGCAGTATACGTCCGATTATCACGAGCTCTTCATGTGAGTTCTTCATGATCTTAAATAGATATTTAGCAGCTCACTGATATTTATAATTTGCAGCAACAACAATTTGCACAAGACGCAGGATCTTTGCGATCGCATCGAACTGGAAATGCAGGCGTTGTTAATGCGCGCCTGCAGCTATATCTATCGTTCTCGTAATTTGGGCACATGGCAATACTTTTCCACGCTACCCTATTCCACGCTACATGCTGACATCATTTGGCATATGTTTTATTACTTAAACGTGGGCTTTCCTAGCGACTTAAGCACGCAGCTGTCTACTGATCCGGAGGAGGCATTCCAAACGGAATTTTGGAGCAAATTCGATTTAGCCAATGCGGATGTATCTGCTGAGGACATGTACTACCTGTTGCAGGCCTTCTTTGAGATGGCCAACGGACGCGATCGCATCAAAGACTGGCCAATCATTCGCATTATATGCTTGACAATCTTTCAGGTGATAAATAATTTTAATTGCATTTTGCACTCATCAATAACTTCCCAATTCTCTTTGCAGATCGGATTTATTCATCAAGCCACGCGAGAGTACTGCTACAAAGCCGCACGGGATACGTTAGTCAATATAACGCAGGTCTATGAAGGTCTTATGGATTGTCTGCTACTGCAGCTGAAAGTGCGCTTTTCGGAGGTTGAGCAAGCAGCATATCTCTTTAAGGCACTGCCACTGGAGAACTGGCGTCCGAGCATGGATAGCTTTGAGCTGCTCTCAAACTGGTTGCTTCACTTTGATTACCAGTCTGCAGAAAGTCAACTGGCGCGCCTGATCATTGGACATCTAAACTGGGGATTCGATGACGAGGGTCGCCTCTATCTTCCGCACAATATTCATGTACGCATGGCTTGCCTGGTGGCTGAAGCAATTACCAAACATACGCCGGAGGTAATCGGTGCTTCGGGCATCTCGGAGAGCGTGCGTCAAGTCTCTTCACTTATCGACTCCAGTCTGTCCAGTAGGGAGCAGTTTACCAACTGGTGTTGGCGTATAATCTCCATGCTGCGTCTTCATCTCATGGATCAGAACGTGGAGTCTGTCAAACGTACTCTACAGCATCCTACAGAGCCCCTGCTCTTTGTGCCGGATGTGGAACGCTTGGATATGGTCTGGCAGGGTGTCACTGAGCAACGACCGTTGGCCGTCTTTGTTGCCGTTTTGGTCAGTTTGCATGGCCATTCGATTCCAGTTATATGCCAGCATGGCTTTGATTTGCTTCAACAACTTAGTGTCGATCATCGCCATGCAGCCGTAATTCGAAGTCTGGAATTGATTGTGCCAATTTTCCTCGAAACGCCTGAAACGCTGGCCAACTGCGCTAGGTAAAATCAAAATACATTGATGTGAATATATATATATTAATATAATTTGTATGACAGCTTCCAGAAATTGCTTTTGACGCTACTGAATGCAGACAGAACTTACCTAAAGATGGCCAAAGACTTGGTATATGCCAATTCAATCGGTCCTGTTCTTGAATTGCTCGACAATATGCTGCATCATCAAATTGTGTCTTATACTAGGTAAGTTTTGACTCCTACATTGATAAACAAATAATTGTTACTCTATTTTTAGCTATGGCCTCTGCTCGCCGCTAAATCTCATTAATGTTTGGCTTAATTGCTTCACTGCGCTAACTGGCTGGGCTCAAAACACACACATTCTCTTTTTTCTGGACAAGATTTTGCGCATTGCCTATCAGTTTTCCGATTGTCGTGTGCAGGCTGTCGAGTTCTTTTACAACTACTTTAAGGTAATTAACCGACTGTATCTTTTATACTTCTCAAACGTATAATTAAAACTTTTACAACACTTCTAGGATTGCACTGACTGGAAGTCGCCACCCAAGTCGACTGGTTTGAAGGCACTGTTCGGTGGACAAGCCACTGTGCGTATTCCCTTGATCTTGCCACAGTATTGCTGGCTTAACCTTGTGCTGTTAGAGATTGAGTTTCGGCTTCAAGAAACCCGCTTTTGGCCAGAACTATTGCGCCAGCTTACGGATCAGCCAGTCGATGTGGCGCTTAAGAAAACACTTTCGCTCGTCAAGGTGAACGCTTTTCCCTCCAATCAATTGGTCATCTACAAATATGCTCAGCTGCTGTCCAGCATGGACACAACACACGCCCTCTTCCCAATCGTCTGTCAGAAATTCTTTGAGCTGTATTTGTGGCGAGTGCCGACGGACAGCACTGGCCAAAATATTAACCACAGCTTTGGAGTCGCCGATAAGTTTTACGAGCGTAACGTTACGCAAATGAAGACAATAAAAACCCAGCTCAGATCAGCTGAAGTCTACTACGCCGCTATTGCCACCAAACGTGCTCAAGATGATGCCGCAGCGCACGTGTATCGAACCTGCAACAAGCTAATGCAGTGCTGTGCGCTTTGGCTGGAAGATACCCAGATCAACAAGTTCTCTAGCGATTCTGACCAGCTGCCAGCACAGTACAACAGCGTGAAGCTACGCGAGCTGCTCACTGGTTCCGTGGCCCACTGGACAGAGTGTCTGATTCCTGGCGATCTGCGCAAGGAGCAGCGTCATCAGGCGGATCAATGGTCAGCCAAGATATATCGAGTGCATGACAATAAAGTGTTACGAAAACCGCTGCAACCCAAACCTCGTCTGCCACCCACCCAGCGGCTCAAAATGCATCTGTGCACCTATGACAAACGTCTTCCACCACCGACCTACACTCGTCCGGAGCGGATTGAGAAGCAACCGATCGATAGCACAACGCTGTCTAAGCTACAGCGTCGTATACAAACGCTCAACAGTACCGCCAAGTATGATGATCTATATAGAAATAATATTTTTTTAAGCGTTGAAACTAATTTTTCCTATTTATCTATTTCAGTAAATTCCATTACAACACTTCGGAGTTGAATTCACTGAACCTTAACTATATAGAACGAGTGCCAGAGTTATACAAAATGTGTGAAAATAGTGTTATCATAAGTAAAGAATGCGAATCGGTACTCAAAATCATTAATCGGAAGTGTGCACGACCAGCCCAAATTAAGCTTATACCGGAGTCTATACTCCAAAATGAGCGGATATTACGTTTACAGGAAAAGAATCGAGAACGTCATGACAAGATCCTGGAGGAAATGATATCCCTCAATGTAGATGGCTTTGCCCAGGCTATTGAAGAATTGGGTGGATGTATTCAACAGTTGCTGCAGGAACAAGCCAAGTCCAATTCAAAAGTTATATCTACTGGGGTCAATTTCTTCTATCATGTCGTAGACAATATGGATGATAAAACAATGAAATTTCAGCCTACAAATGATTTTTACTCCCAGATACTCGAGGAGCTAGGCGTGAGTAAATAAATATATACTCACAATCAACCAATTCTATATGACTATTCTCCAACAGATTTTCATTCAAGCCGATCAAGCGAAGCAGGGCTTGAATGTCCTCCGCCTAGCGCTGAAACGTGGCGATCTTGTGGAGCAGCTGGCTAGAGTTTTTGTGCCTTGTCGCACTGATGCCCTTCATTTTCTAGACATGTATGAATTCCTTATCGATTCACATTTGAAACGTTGCGATACAAAAATTCTCTTCGTGTTGCTGTCCAAGTTTGATCTGCTCAGCTGGCTGGAGGCTTATCAGCCCAAGCTAAGCGAGATCAATCGACTGTTGTTGCTTGTGCTGCAAGGACTTGAGTCATGGTCGCAGCCAGATAGCAGCCTATTACAGGATCAATTCCGTCGTCAGTTGGTGCACATCTTTAGCTACGACTTTCCTCAGCACTACGGCGAGGTAATGCAGCTTGTACTCGATCGCATCTCGGACCAGAAGCTAATGCCCATTGTGCTGCTAGATCTGCTTAATGCACTACTAATGACCGCTGGCAGCGTTTCCCTAACACTGGCCAGCAACGAGGTCCAAACGCACGAAGTATCATTTGACTTTGCTCGCCGCCAAAAGTTGTTTACTTTAAAAGCAGCGACGGAAACGTTGTTGCTGTTTGCGCGCCATTTTCAAAAGGAGCGACTGCATCATGGTCTTCATGGACTGTATCCGAAGCACAAGGAGTATTGCACTCCGCTGGTCATGTGGTTTAGCTGCTTTGGCCAAGTACTGCTGGCAACATCCATTTACAACTATCAGGAACTGCTGGCCGATCAGAGTAAACAGCTCCTATACAAGCAACATTTCAAGAGGTATTAACAGTCTTCTTTTGCAGTCAGCGACATTGTCTTTGGATCGATTGTGGAAACGTATGCACCTTGGCTTATACCCTACACCGAACAAACGGAAAAGGCGGCAGGTGCTGCTGCACATTGGATACGTCAACTTAATCCTGAGCAGGGCAAGATTTTGTTGCCTTGGAGTGAGCCGCATGTGGACTCCAGCAAGCTCATGATTAGATCCTTTGTGTACAATATTTTACAGGTTGTGCAGTATTTGCCCGCATCTAATAAGATACTGGAGCACGTGTTCGCTTGGTATGTGCATCACTTTGCCCAGGTCAATGTGGCGGGACATGTGTTAGCGCCGATTCACGATGGTCTAGCCCAGCTGCCATGGGAGCGCTTCCTTCCTCCGGCCAAGCACATAGAATTGCTGTATGAGAGCTTGCAGCGCTTCATACCCCAATCGCATGCAATGCTCGGTCACATCTTTATCAGGATCGATTGGAGCGCATGGTTTACACAGATTCCCCAGCCGGTTGTCTTGTTCTCGCGTCTTTTCGGTATCTTTATTAAAATGGCCTATGAGCCGAACATTCACATGCATCCGAATACCAGCAAGATACTCGAGGATGCCATCAAGCAGCCATGGCATCTTGTTGAGTATAGCGAACTGGATCATTTGCTTAAGTGGTTTGTGGCTAATGTAGAGCCCACCATTGTCCTGCAGTTACCCACAGAAAGCAATTACGCTGATCGCGCCGTTCTAGAGTACGTATCCTTATTATTGTTTGAGAAAAATCTTTAAGTTATTTTGCCTGTATTTCAGTTTGATACGGGTGGCGTGCGCCATGCAGCCGGAGAGCAATACACAAGGTGCTGCATTGATGCAGGGAACGGCCAGGCGTATGTTGTATACACGGTTTATGGTCCGCATGCAGCGCACATGTGGCGCCAAGCACAAGAAGCTGCTGGCCACTAAGGAGGGTGAACGCGCTTTTAACGCAGCCTTTCTAAAGCTACTGCAAACCATTGACCAGGCGATAAGCGGCTGCAGTGAGCAGCGCACACCTGAGGAGCAGCGTCGCGAAGCACTTAATCTTATGCTGGAACTAGTTGCGCCCACGCAGACGCAAGGCGAGGAGATCTCCAAGTAAAAAATATATCATATCTGGGTAGCTTATATTTTATTTTGATTCACTTCCGGTTTCTTTCAGCCTTCACATACAAACTTTGGTACGCTGGCAACAGCAATGTCCACCCGCCAATCCAGTCATGTGCGCCGCTTTGCCGGCCATAGGCCATCTAAACACATACATCTCATGCATATACACTCTGTTGGAGTCAAGCATTGAGTGCTATTTTCGCAAGTCGGTGACGAACGCACCTTGGCACTCGCCCAGCTGGCAGGGCCTGTTTGAAGCATTGCAAATGTCGCTGCCAAAACTGGAGCTGATGCCAGTCATGCGTGGTGGTAACTTCTTTTCACTGCACATCTTTGTGCTCTACAAGATAGAGGAAATTCAATCGGATGGTGAAAAGGTGACGTTCCTGCAGGACTTAATACAATTGCTGGACACTCTTAAAACCAATCCCCAAACCGAACCGCGCTTGGCACTCGTTTGGGGTCTTATTATCTCACGCGGCTGTCAACTGCTTCAGACATCTCAGCATGTCAAGAAGGCTCTCTGTATGATGGCCCGCCAACTTCAGTTAGCCTCCACAAAGGCTGAGGGTTGGAGCGATAGTTTGCTAGGCGTTATTGGTATGAAATCTGAAGTAATTACTAACAGGTAATGAGGAAACGTATATATATATATTAATTGACACATCGCTTACACTATCAAAATATTATTGCAGACGCAAGGTGTTGACACGCTGCATGGCATGCATAATCTATTCGTTATTTCCTGCCAGTCGTGAGCTGCGACTGCCTTGTGAGGAGTACGAGAGCGCCATGCGAGAACTGGCCATGCTGTTGGCCAATAAAAAGTTCAATGATGAAAAACCGATGATTGTTAGGGCCGTAAGCATTCTTAAGGAGCAGCCTCTTCCAGATTTGCGTGCTGTTCCCCATTTAATATGTCGTTTAATCGACGTGTTTTATGAGGAGAGTTACCTAACAACCATTCCGGAGGTGTGGGACTGCGATTTTAAACTTAACGTAATATAATATCATTATGGCAGCCACTTGTGTTATTTTTCTAAAGATTATACACATATATTTATAAAATACGGATTTACAAACAAAGTTGTGAAGAAAATAAAGTGATAATTTTGTTTTGCTATTCTGAAAATTGCAAGCAATATATGAATTGTTTAAATGAAGACAAAACTTTATTGTTTATATCTTTGACACAAAAATGGTTTAATTTGTTTCTAGCATACATACTTGAAGCTATTCGTTTAAGCGTAATGGCAGTAACAAAGCCGGAATCGAGCGCAACAATTTATAGCGCTTCAACGATGGCACGACATTTCGAACAATACAGATTTAAATTTATGAATACGAGTATAAATATTGATCTAAACGAAAGATAACAATAATATGCATTAAAAAGAGACTGACAGTTTAAATTGCTGCATAGTTATATAAATAACACTTAACTTAAAAAACTAAACGTGCGAATAGGAAACGAATCGTTTATCGTTTAGTCATCCAGAGCGAAATTGGATAACTCAAGATGCTGCAGATTGTTGCGTGCTTCAAAGTAGCCAGTGTCGGTGGGATTGTCAGGTGTGGGCACAAACGGTGGCTTCATATGCCCAATGTTTTCCCAATCGATGTCGGCAAACTGACGCATCTGCTGCACCTCTTTGGCGGCTGGGCGCTCAGCGGGCTCCATGGTCAACATCAGCTCCACAGCCTCCATGGCATCAACCGACAAAGCCTCATCGCCTTCAGGCCATTCAATGTCTGCCAAAAGATAGATCTAAGTACATAAAGCTAAAAGAAATTCACATTGTTATACTCACTCTTATTAAGAATATTGTCAAATACTTTTTGTGGCGTCTCGTCGTTGAAGGGTGGTATGCCTGTCATAAACTCATAAAAGCACACGCCTAGCGCCCACCAGTCAACGGCCGGACCATGGCCGAGTTTTAGCAACAGCTCCGGCGCCAAATAGTCGGGTGTGCCAAGGATGCGTTCGTTTGACACACGAGCGCCACGTCGCACAGATTTGGGTGTACGAAATGGCGTAGCGGCGTTTGTATTTTTGGGCGTCTTTGGCGCACTGCCGCCACCGTGATTAATCGGGGACATTGTTGGATCGTCCGATAGCTTCAGATGGTACTGAGCACCGGATAGCTTTTCTACTGGCGCATGCTCCCGCTTCTTGCTATCAATGGACAGAGGCAGGGCAAAGCGTGTGGCTTTTAATTTGCCCAGTAGGCCACCATCGCGACGTGGAAGCTTCTGGGAGGACACGGGCGTTGAAAATACAACATTGGCAACAGTGGCCTCCGGCCCCAGCAGATGCTGCATTGGCAGCTCATCGTCTGACAACGAACGCACCTTGAGTACGCCGCGTATGGGAGATGATCGTGCTTTACGCTTCTTGGGTGTGCTGCTGCCGATGTTGAGTATTTCGATTTCTTGAGTAAGGCCAGTGCTGGCGCTAGCATTGCTGGGACCATCCATATCGATGCCAGACATATTATCCGATCGATTGACAAGATTAATTTTACGCTTCATGCCACGCAGAAAATCGGGTCGCTTGAAATGCTTAGAGAGGTTGCGGAATGGTGAGTTCATGCGTATGCCACTTAGCTCATTGGCGTTATTTGTCATATTATAGCTGAAATAAAAGACGCACTTGTTAAACTACACTTGATGGGATGTGTGGAAAGCAAATAAATACCTGCGCGAGTAGTCGGAGCTGCTGTATTCCTCCTTTGACTGACTCATATTGTCTGTGTTCTTCTCTATGGATGATGCAGTGCTCTCGCAGTTTAAATTTAGATTACAGCTTGAGTTATCGTCACCTTTTCGACTAGACACGCCCGAGTCCTCTTGAAGCTTGGAGTTACGATTACGCTGCTGGTTACAAATCAAAGAATTTTAGTCTACTTTCAAAACAGTTATAAATATAGATTCATATTAATGTGTTAATAAGTGAAGTGAACCATAAAAATCGCTTCATATTATGCTATTTGAAGGATTTGTCAACCACCAATAAATCTTTGTCAGTTCCAAGACATCATCCTCATTTATCTCTAAGCACATACATATAACATATAACAGAACAAACAAAACACAAGACACACGCACACGATCAAACGCACCTCATCGAGCGAACGCCTGCGCACCATGGAAAACTCAAACAAGCCACCGTTTGCACTTTCCAACTTGGCAACGTCTGTACCATTGCTATTGGCAACAATGGTGTTCTTGTCCTGCTCGGCCAACTTGCAACCCTTTTGAGTGGATGAAGCATATTTATAAGGCGCAACTGTTTTCGCCCGTGGTGCGTAACTTACCTGGCAATTGACACGCGCACTGGCAGTGCCATCGACACCCGCGCTATCCAGAACAAAAACAACGCGTCGCTTTGTGGTTGCCATAGCACCACACTCGGCTGTTGGCTCCAAAGGCGGAGAGCTCTTGCTGATTTCCGCTGAAGTGCAAGTGTGATAGGAGGATGAGCTGCTGTCCAAAAGCTAAAAGCAAATATTAGCAAATTAAACAAGCGACATGAAAATTCAATGGCACTTACATTGGTGTTGGTGGTGCAGGTGTGCGTTATGGAGACGTTAACCTCCTCGGCAGAAAAAAAAGGAGATACACCGGAGATTTTGCTATCGTTTATCTTTTCGGCATCGTTGAGGGATGTGTCTGCCTCGCTGTCAGATAACTCCATGATGAGGCTGTGCTTGCTCATGGCCTGCATAAGGTGAGAGGTGCCGGTACCGGGTGCCATCAGGACACTGCCGACCACGCCAAAATCATTTAATTTCTTGTCAGAGCCAAAGGATAAGTGCGAAGTGAGCGATAGAAGCTGGCCCGGGGTGCGGGCATTTAAATTGGGTGAACAGTTGATAAGATCGGATATCTCTAGGTCGCGGCGCAATTCAATTTTGCTTAATCCAAAATCGGTCAGTTTGACATGTCCGGTGGCCGAGAGTAGCATGTTGTCTGGCTTGATGTCACGATGCACAATACCGTGCTGATGCAAGTACTGAAGCGCCATGACCATCTCGGCCACATAAAAGGTAGCGGTCGGCTCATCAAAATAGCCAAACATGGCCAGTAGTGACTTAAGATCGCCCCCGACCATATACTCCATGACCAGATAAATGGAAGAAAACGATTGCAGAGAGTAAAAGAGATTCACGCAAAAGGGTGAACGGGACAGGGCCAATGCGTTGCGTTCGGTTATCACTTGTGAAACCATGTTCTTGTTGATCATCTCGGATTTGCGCATCACCTTGATGGCAAACAGTTTGTTTGAATCGTTGTGCTTGTAGCCAAGGAACACCTTACCAAATGCTCCGCGGCTAATAGGCTTGATGATAACGAAATCCCTAATGGTGGGCAGCTGCAGTGCGATAGAAATATGTATGTACATATATTAAATACGTGTGTGTTTGTGTGTACAATACGTCGTCGAATAACGGCATGCCTGTGGGTGTATGTTGTTACTGTAAGTTTACATTACCTTTGCATTTTGCGACTGATTCTCCGATTTGGTAGTTAAGATATTTATTTTCTCCAACAGAACCTCGTGTTCAATTAGCAAGCTGGCTTTCTTGGGCGTTTTGTAGTCAATTTGCACCTCGATTTGAGAAGACGCTGAATCAGCGTGTTCCATGTTATCCTCTCTCTATTTCTTGATTATCCTCCTTTTTGCTTCTCCAGCTTCCTTTCGCGCGCAAATTTTATTGAGCCAGTTCATTAATCTTGTATAGTGGTCAACCAGCTCACGTCCTCAACGAATACAATGCAATCGACAATTTTAGATTTAAGTAACTTTAAAAAAGCTATATTTACTAATTTTTTTCAAAGAAATATTTTAAACAGCGCGTCTTTACATATTTTTATAACAGTGTTGAGTAACAGCTTAATCGCAGGGCTGGATCGTTCGAGCAAGTTGGCAGTCCCAAATAATCACGTTTCCTTTCAAAAAAACCTTATGCTCATAATGTTCCATGTGCAATTTTATATTGCGTTATTGTTTTTGGATATGTGCATTATAAAAATTTTTTAAACCTATCGATTTAAAACATCAAGTGAAATCAGTATTTTATTATAGACCGATTATATCGACATCTCACATGCCCTCAAGACTATTATGCAGTTGTAGAACATTAGCAATAAGCAATTAAATAAGTATTTAAAATAGGAATTTTTAGGGTTTTTTATCCATAATCGAACTGTACATCTGAAAAAGTATCTAATTATACAATTTTTTTCATGTAATAATCATTTCGGCGAATCAAAACTAATGCCTTAGATTAAATAGTCACTTGTTCTCGTTTAAAAGATCTTTATTTATAAAATTATTGAAATTTTTATACATATTTTGCCATTAATACGAAAACGAACAGAAAAATCTTGGAAACATATATCTTGTACACCTAAGGCTACATATGTCTTATGTATGATATATTGTTTCATTTTCTTTTTTTGCATTACTTTTTGTCTTACATTTAATGTGAATACTAAATGAATTTCGGGTGCAGTCTTTCGATTTGTCGGTTCATAACTGCGCCTTTATAGCACAGCTATGGAGCAAGAACTCGAACTGATTTACAAATAAAATGTGAAATGCGCATGGCTTACAATTCCTGTCAATCGGAAAAGGACTGGAACAGCCAGCGATGACACATGGCTTTGGTTTTCGGCCCAATTTAAGCTGCTTACTGTTAACATGTAATTTTTGCCAAATACACAAATTACCAAAGTCATCATTACAACATAAAATAATACTAAACATTTTAAATCTTAAACACTAATGGATAGTGGTAATTGTTTGGGAAGGTTTGGGATTGAAGCAAGATTCCGAGAGCCAGAAAATTGCTTACATTATGGCGCAACGCGATCTGTTGGGACCATCACTCTCGGCGGGCTTGCTGACATCCGTGGCAGGCAGATTGGCCACTGCATCCTCGCCTTGATCCTCAACTTTATTTTCATCTGCCACATTGGCCGAAATTTTTTCTGGCGTACCACTCTTTTTAGGTATCTCTAGACCGACTTCAGTGCCCACAGTAACCTCTTCAGTGGTTGATGATCTGTTAATCTCCTCCTCCTCCTGGATGATAATGCCTGAAACATTCTGCACCTCGCCGCCGCCCTCCTCATCATCGCCATTTGGTGGGGTTTGCTCAAAACGCTGGCGCGAAGAAGGCGAATTTATGGTTGCCTTGGAAAAGCGCGAGCGCAGCATGGTGAATGGCGATACCAAGTTCATGCTGAAGAGATCAAAGCGTGCACGCTTTGGTGGCGACATTTCCACATCTTGGGCAAGATCATTGGCCGATTGACTGCCGGATAGCGGCGGGGGAGGAGTACGCTCACGCTTGCGACCGCGCCCAAAGAACGAGAATGAGAACGAGGAGCTATTGGGTATATCGGAGCCAACGGTAGCATTCATGCTTGTGTTAGTGCAACCGGAGGTGTCCAGATCGCTGGTATTCAGGCAACGATAATTGCCAGGCGTAAATGTTGCGGTCGGACGAATGCTGCGCCGTCCGGTTATCTGCGAAAAGCTGCGGGCCATGGCAACTGACGGCGTCACTGGTAGCTGTGAGGCCCGTTCAGTCTCTTTGGTCTGCTTGCTAGCGGCGCTGAGGAAACCAAAAAGATTGCGTCCGGGTGTCGACGTGGCCGTCGGCTGTGCGCTGCTAGCTACAACGCTTCTTATGGGCGAAGCATCCACAGTCAATGGTTCCATTTCAACATCCTCCACAGCTGCTGCTGCTGCTGCAGGTATTTCCTGCTTTTTCTGCACTGGCGATTCGACCAGTTGCTGCTTGCTGGGCGACTCTTTCGGCTGCGGCTTAATGGGTGACCCTCCCGGCTTGTTGGGCGATTTCTGTAGGCTAGCTGTGACAGATTTGCGCGACGATTTGCGTTCCGAAGTTGGTGTAGTGCATAAGTCAACTATAGCTGGCTTTGGCAATTCCACAATCTCCGGAATGGCTGTTTCAGTCTTGATCTTTGTGTCAACAGCTGCTGCTTCTGCTATTTTAGCCTCAAGTTTAATCGGCGGCTTGGACTCAAGTTTGGATTCAGATTTGTTAGATTCCTTTTTTTCAGCGTGTTTCTCTTTAGTCTTCTGATGCTCCTTGGCAACGGGAATGGAGCTGCCATTTTGTCCGGCCTTTGGGTTCCCATTTGTAGATTTGCTGCTGCCATTCTGATTCTTTTCATCTTTAGATACGGACGAAGAAGTGGAGGAAGAGATTGCCGACGAGGGTCGTTGCTGATTGATGCTCGACTTTTTGATAGATACAAATGGACCATTGGCTAGATTAACCTCATGTTTCTTGCCCGCATTATTGTTCTGTGGAATATTTGGGCCAACTGCTGCTTGCTGTAGCCGGGATAGCGAGCCAGCGCCGGCGCCGCTAAGTGACAATGGCATACGTCGTCCACCGCCAGTTGATCCGCTGCCACCCCCTCCTCCTCCTCCGCCTGCTCCTATACTGTTTGGTTGAGCCATTTTGCTTAACATTGAACGATTGCCGATAACTTTGTACTTATTCGATGTCTGCAATGTATAAGAATCAGAATTAAACAGTTCATTAGTACAACTTTTATTATTATCAATCATCAATTACAGTCGGCTAGATTAATATATTAGTTGTTTACAAATGGGACTCAAAAGGTCTGAATAGGTTTGTGCCTCTGTTCATTTTGTTCACACTTCAAGTGAAATCTAAACACGCTTCATATTTTATTCAAGAGCAACTGCAACAAGCACTGCGGTTTGTTTACTTCGTTTATTTTAGTTTTTTATTGGATTGGGTGCACCCAACGCAGCGCAATGCAATGCAGTGTCGCATTCCTAGCGTTGGGCATCGAGAACCGGCTTTGTACAGCATTTACCCCGCTCTTACCGCAATTGCAGTTGCTGCTGTTTGTTGTTGTTGCTTTGCACTTTTCAATCACAGATGCTATTTGATGTTTGGATTTCCAGTTATATTATAAATATATACATATATATATTTTTTAACGTTAATCTTTGACGCTTAGCGTTATGCTTTAACAACGTGTTGACCGTTTCGTGACTACGTTTCGTATTGCCTGACAACAATTGTTGCGCAGACTTTAAGTAGCAAAAGCTAAGCGTACGCAGGTATCGAGCTGATAATGAGCAGTTAATAGGCGCTTGAGATCGAAACACTACCTGCGACAAGCAGCTGCCATTTATAGGCAACATCTGTGCGCGGATAAGTCGCCATATTTATAACGAATGACCGATCGTTACGGTTGAGATCTGGCTGCAGGCAACTTTTTATTTTGGTACCATCATAAGGACAGTGCCTCAACATCGACATCGTTCCACTTTAAGAACTCGCGTTCCCCCCCCCCCCCCCCCCCTTCCCATACATATTCTTAACTGGCTTCCGGTTAGTATGCAGTCAAACAGTACTCGTTCAAAGTATGTAAATATCTTTTTGTTGGTAATTTTGTACAGTTCAAAGGAATCTCACTATACATTTAGTATTTGCACAAAATACGCCAATAATTTTTCTGGTAAAAATAAATAAAATGCCGACCGAAGTGTGCTACAAATACGACACAAAAAGTATAAAACGAAATATTCACAACGAGCAAATGTCTGCCGTAACGGTCATTGGACACACAGTTTGTGCTATCCCAAACGAAAACGAGAAATAAACTGCAAGTTCAATACCTACCAACAGGGGAGGACAAGTGAGAGAGAAGGGAAGCTGTTTAGAAATTGCACCGAGCAGCAGCAGCAAGTGTGTTGTGATTTTCTTTTAGAAAGTGCAAGAGGCAACAAACGCAACGAAGATACATACATATGCACATATACACACGCACATAAAAACTCACAGTGATGGTAATCAAAACACAAACATATAAGCGAATACACATCTATGTATGTACATATGTACGAGTATGCAGTTATGCGCCAAGCCCTCGCGCAGTCATTGTAGTTCTTTTTTTTTTAGGTTTTGTTTTGGTATTGCCTCTGTAAGCAAGGAGGGTTTAATAAACTCGATCACACCAACATACTGTACATGTATATGGACAGAGAGCATATCATAATAGAGCGTTAATATGAAGACGGAAAATACTAGCGATTGTTTGTATTAAGTGTTGATGTCTCCTGATCAACAGATCAAAAGAAATAAAAATTTAGGTTCTAAAACAAAGGCAGTATACAGACGTTTTTATGTATGTATGCATGAGTTTAAAAAGGCGGGCCACAGTACGCGCCAAAACATTGAGCACCGCTTGCGGCAGCATGCAAGTTGGTATTTATTTCAATTATATTGAATCTTAAAACCCAGTTTTCATCTATTAGTGATAAGATATAAACAAATTTTATTGATTGCTCAATAATTCCTTTGTCTTTTATTATTTGTCTTACATATTGCCCTTTACTTTTACACTTTGCCACCACTGTACCAGCAGGCTCAATTGACGGGGTTTGTTTTAAAAATGGCGGAAGCTGCAGCAGCGAACGATAAAATTATATCGTATAAAGTAGCTACATGCATATGTTTGTGCAATTGCACGCGTGTATTGTTGATAAGGTTTTAAGCCCATACACATATTGTTTGTATTCTGATTTTGTTATTTAATATATTTCACTTAATTGTCTGGCTTTTTACTTTGCATTGGAAGCCCGGCAACTGTGCACAATTTGTCTACACCACCACCGGACTCAAATCCTACCACAACACAAAATAAATAAAGCTGCACGACACTTCTAAATCAAATAAATGCTCTCACTTCCATGAGTTGATTTTGAAAAATGAACAAACCTTTGCTGTATTTAATTAAGCAAGATCCGCTTATAATTATCAAGCCTTTTCTATTTGCAGTCAAAGAGTGTTTGCAAATCCAAATTCGCTACCGACGCCACTGAAAAAATTAAAACACTAACGCGCGATGTTAAACAGTGTGACCAAAGCTTGTCACTACAAAAAGGCAAATTTCCCATTGTAATACCAAAAATACTCATTTGAAAATTCGAAGCAGTTATACAGAAAATCTCATTGATGTGCAACTTTATTATCTGCATTCTATAAATTTTTGTGGACTTCATGTATTTAAACTAAATATAAATTAAAATTCGAACAAACATGTATTTCTTCGGTCAAGCTTCGATTAATTTCCCTTTCCTTGATCGATGTGCAATAAATAATAGTTACAAAAATTACTTTTGAAAATGTAATGGTAAGCATTTTGAAAAGTGTTTATCAAAATCATAATAGTAATTTAAAACAATAAAGTATTTTGTAGATTTCGGCACGAAGCATGCGGCCACACCGATTTTAAAGTTAATCGATTCACTTGTACAATCGACATCCCACACGTCAAATAATAAGCTATATAAATTAACTCTACAATTCAATAAAATCAGTGAGAAATTAATGTAAGTACTCGATAAAAAGATGATTTATAGTTATCTTATGTCCAGGTGACTAGTGTTTTATACTAACGTTACCTACTTTATTGAATTTTCAACAAAACATGACGCATCTGCATCTGAATACGCCTTTCATTTATGCCGGACACGCATACATGCAAACAAAACATTTGGAAAACACGCACACACAAAAACATACAGTGCGTACAAACACACAAATACATATACATATACAAATAGAGTCAAAATAGATACAAATAACTAGTTGCCACAAGCAGCAAGTGCACATACAAAAGAGTTACGGGAAGAAACCATGGCGCACATATTGGAAAATCAATTATTCGCTGCTGCGCAGGTGATTGAGCAGCAGTTGGATCAAGAATTCGAGCGCCTAGACAACTTGGACTCCGACGATTTAAAGGCGCTGCGCGAGAAGCGAATACAGGAAATGAAAAAGTTGAACAATAAAAAGCAAGAGTGGCTCAGAAACGTGAGTAGAGAGAGGTTTTCTTTGTTAACATACTTTTTGAAAACTTGGATATCATTGAATATATATATATTATACTATAGGGTCACGGCACATATTCGGAGCTAGCCGATGAGAAGGAGTTCTTCGAGGTTTCCAAGAAATCGCCCAATATTGTCTGCCATTTCTACAGAGACAGCACAGAACGCTGTCGCATCGTTGACATGCATCTGAAAATACTCGCTGCCAAACATGTTGAGGCCAAATTCTGCAAGGTGAATGCCGAGAAGACGCCGTTCTTGACGCAACGCCTGCGCATCAAGGTGCTGCCAACTATAGCACTGGTTAAGGACAGCAAAACCAAGGACTTTATTGTGGGCTTTGGCGATTTGGGCAACTGCGATGACTTCTCCACAGAGATGCTGGAATGGCGCATCGCTCATTCGGGCGCCATTGAGTACAAAGGCGATCTAATGCAGCCTCCAGATGTGAAACGTAAGCCGTTCATAAATCGCCCACAGAAGACCATTCGTGGCGGCTATGACTCCGACGATTCAGATATTGATCTGGATGACTAACGTGGCGCCTACAACAAAACAAATCAACAAACACATACACAAAAACATTAACAAACAAAGTAAACAAATCAAAAATACACTTGGCTGCTTGGCAATTGGTTGCGCCTGAGAAACTCAACAAACAAATTGAAAAGGAAATGAAAACAAAAACAAAACAATCAAAACCTAGCACATGAATGTAGAAATCCAATTAGGCATACTTTTAGCGTTATTTATTTAATTGTATAATTCCAATCGAGCTAATTACTACTGCTACTAATAATTCTTAACATTCACTTACTCACTGTGTGCTCCAGTCAGTGCGAGCTTATGTGGTTGCCTTTGCTCCTCCGTTATTTATATACACCCTAGTGCCCCCCTGCTAAAAGCCCCTAACCCAAACATATACAATATAAACGTATATATATATGTTATGCGTTCAAATAAGGCTTGCGAGCCTTTGGCACAATATGAATAGTTCTAACAAAAATGAAATACCAACATGCATGCATATAAAAGACAAAAAAAAAACTGGCATATATTTTTCAACAATATTTGCGGAGATGCATTTCCTATTGTAGAAATAACTAAACTCACATGTACAAGTTTTTTACATTTATTTTTGTAATTCTACAAAATACATCATGAACAAAATGAAATCGTCTTCACATTAAATGGCAAGTACGGAAAAAAATCAATTCAACTTATTTTATTTTTATATTTCAGAAAGTTTTAAGTGTTGTTTGCCGTAGAGGAAAAACACAAAACATCTTAAGTTATTAAATGTAAATAAACAGGTAATAGCGGGAAAAGAAACAAGAAGCAGAATAACTCACCAAAGCAAAACAGAATAGTTTGCCATCAATTCTACAAACTGTACGGTAAATATTCTTCTTCTTGTTCGATTCCTTTTGATTTGATTTTCGGCATTGTTCGTGCAAATTTGCCGCCGTTGCTTGAAGTGTAGCTTTATTGTTAAGGCAAACGAGTGTCAAATAAAGGTTTCGCTAATCCTTGAAATTCACAGCTTGCGCGTCATAAACCCCAACAGATACCTGCTGAACGCATATAAAGGACGCTGCAAGTTGAATCGCCATTCAATTGTTATGTGATTTTGGCACAGCCAACAACAAATTCTTATTTTAAATTGTATTTCGATTTAACAATGGTACTTGAGACAGATGTGCGCCATGTTGTGAGAACACTTAAGGAAAAACACAGTTACGAGGAAATCGCACATATGTTGGAGTGCGATGTGGAAAGCGTGAAGAGCTACGCGTCGGGAGGCGAAGATGGCAATTTACCAAAATTGAAGCTAAGACCGCTGCCGGTGGAGGAGAGCAACAGGCGGGAGGTGGGACGACCAAAGGTGTTTGAGAACCGCAAGCTGATAGAGGAGCTGCTTTTTGAGCATCCCAACTACACTTCCATTGATGTGCAACGAGAGCTGCTCCATCAGTTTGGCATCGAAGTTAGTCGCCGCACTCTGCAACGGCGCATCAGTGAGATCCGGGCAAGCGGGCTTAAGCCAAAGAGTACGGGTTTAAGTGCAGCCGCGAAGCAACGGCGCTTGGAGTGGGCACGCGCTCATAAAGACTGGACTGTGCAGGATTGGCGCTACATCTTCAATATGGATGATATTAAAGTGCAGGACAGCGGTTCAACACACAAGGAAATTTTCGTGGACAGCTTGGTGGGTCCGGAGTGGTCGGAATGCAATGATCTTAATCTGCTCGAACAACTGATGGCCGTCATTGAGCCAAAAATCAAAACGCAAGCACCACAAAATGTCTTCGAGTTCCGATCGGTTCTATACGATATGTGGCACAGCGATCAGGAATTGGTAAACAAGATCAATCATATCTATGAGACGATGACATGGCGAGTGGCGGCTGTTTTATCGAATGGCGGCGCAGAAACCGATTTCGTATAGTTAGTTAGAATAAGTAACTTTATTTTGTAATAAGATCTAAAAAACATTATATTTATAAATATATAAATTAGTATTTCGACCAAATGTACCTCAACTGGTACCTCAAACATACAAGCCTTCAGCAATCGTTTATTCGATTGTTATATTGGCTCAAAGATAGCCGTATATTTATTTGACATTTCAGCTTAAATTTACATATATTTGTAGGATATAAAATTGTTGTTAAATATAAAAACGCGTTATAATTATTTTCTAAAAGCACGAACGCGCTCGGCATTTACATATAAATTGGGTATAAGTACAATTTAAATAATTGCGAAATATAATGAAAACATGCGAGTTTTTTAGAGCCATATTTTCTTTTCCTAAGCAAAGTACTGTGATGAAATTGCGACCTTTGTATAATATAATGCTTTAGACTTTAACCTTGTTAAGAATGGGGGTTAGCTCGATAATCTTTGGAGTTTGCTAGGCGACACTAGCACTGCACCCGGCTGATGCTGCTGCGCATTTGATATCGCATCAAAAATACTCGTCTCGGAGCGCTGATACTCGCTGCCAATATTTTCCAGATTCAAATCGCCGTCCAGCACAAGAACCTGCAATAACACAAATTAAAGTCTTTATTTTTGAACAGTTATATTTTAATATAAACCAGTTGACCTTGCACTGCTGTGGGCGCCGTTGATGAATAAGCCAATCCTCATGCAGCTCATGCAATTCCTGCAAATACTTTAGAGGCACACAGCTCTCTTCGGATCGTGCACGTTGTCTTATCCGTTCATGCGCCACCTCGGGAGACGTACGTAGATAAATAATTAGGTCAGCCTGCACGTGAATCGATGTTTCAATGAACTTGTACCACTCTTGCAGGGTGTTGTACATGCCGAGCTCCAAAGAACCATTGCGATACATATTCTCAACAAAACAAAAGCTGAAAAACATACCAATTGTTGCACTTTATGTCAAGTTTATAATATATATAATATAACATACCGTGAACTGAATATGGAGCGTTCTAGGATTTTCAATTTTTTGTCCGTGGGTGCTGTATGCGCCTGGAGCATGGTTAATGTAACATACGACTGAAAGGGCATTGCCCATTTTTGTGGATCCTTGTACATTTTCTCAAGCAAATTAACACCGTTCAAATTACGCCACTTTTCCACTGGTTCTGTAATTAGGCTGACTTCCTTGTCATATTTTTGAAAATGGTTCAGGAATGTTGTCTTCCCGCTGCCAATGTTTCCCTCAATTAGCACCGTAAACGGTTGTGTGTCCTGCGCGAACTTTCTCGAGCATACTTTCGCGTTGGCCATGAATTCAGATAGGTTCTGATCTGTCATTAAAGAATTAAAAGTATTTCTATAAGAAAGTCTTATCGATTTGATGCGTCAATTAAAGGTTCTTTGGTGTTATTCCAAGCGGTCTCAGAACAGATGCAACTGTACAGCCTATACGATACACACGAAATAACTCTGGCCACGATTTTTATGCGCCAAAACGCAAAAAAGCGGGAAACTAGCTTAAAAACAGGCGGTATTTTGTCATGTTATTTGATTTGTTTGGTTGTTTTTATCAGCTGTTCGATTGCCGACTGGATGTTACCTAAGAATCGATAAACGTGTGAAAGTTATTTACATATATACTTCACGATATTTGATGAGGCCGGCATTTTAGTAAACATTTTTCATTAATCAAAAAAACGCCAGTTGTAACATACAGTATGTTATAAACAACGATGTTGTTAATAACATACATATTATTATATAGTCTTTGGTTATATATGCGCAGCGTTTTGTTTTATTTATACTAAGTGAGACCGTCAAAGTTGAGGCTTAAAATACTGAAAGCGTTATTCAAATGCGGCAGTAATTTTTTTCGACACACATCTAAAAACTGAATATTGGTAATTGTATGATGTATACAATGAAAAAGTTGAAATCTTATATTAACACCTGCGAAACCTATTATACGTTTTTAATTGTAACACAACCCACTCGATGGTTATGAGTAATGGTTATAGTATGGTCAGCTGAATAGCTCCAACGAGTTTATAATACATGAGTAGAAAAAAGCCGCCCCTTTTGCTTATCGAAAACTGCAACGGCTATTGAGAGCTCGTTGGAAAGCGGTAAATGATAAAAAGTACCGCTTCTGCTTTGTCAACTCTTTCTCAAAGAGTGCGATGCGTGAGACAAAGATAAGTGATCGGAACATACTTCATTTTGCTGTGTGTAGTGACCAAAGTTGAGATTATCAATTTTCGACTTTTGGTTCTATCTGCTTGCTAATGACTAACATGGGAGGGTAGTATAGTTTTATATGAACTTTGTGACATTATATGGCCAAACGTGAGATACTTAAATATGACTTCCATTATATATGCGTATATATAAATTGGAAATAAGGTAGAAGATTATTTACTTATTGAAGATGTCTAAAATGACTAAATACCAAATTACACTAACCATAAAATAAACGCTTTTGGTATTCATATACCTAACCTTAAATGTCCTTATATTAAATACAAATATATTAAAAATTGCATTGACATTAATTGAATATTGTAAAAAATGGTATTAAACAACATTGTGCAGCTTCTGCATTCCAGCAACAACAACCATCACGAGTTGTTTGGATTTTTGCGTTTTGTCTATTCCTATTCCCGTTAGGCGCACACACACGCACACACACAATGACGGGCCTAGGCAACATGCAGCCGTTTTGCCTTTGGCACATCAACAAAGAAAATAAAATAAAAAAATACATACTACATATGTATGAACGTACACATATACATACGTACGTATTTTATTTAAAAATTAAATAAATGCATGAATAAAACAAATGTATAATTTATACATTGGCAAATCATAATTTTATATTTCCTAGAAGTTTTTCTTAAAGCTATTAAATATGAAAAAAAAGATTGAATATGTAAAGTACATATATTATGAGAATGTAAGTTAATTGTTAATTTATATGCAAAAAAAACTTATAAAATAGAAAAAATTGAAGTAAATACATAAATATTTGACTACGGGGGTTTGAGCTCGGCTTGACCATATGTATTGCGTGCAAACGCTCATACATCTTCGCCAAGGTGAGATGCAGGATTCATCCAGACACTTTGATGTATAACCCGGGCTTCCTTTTTAATTTCTTGTTCTTAGCTTAACACTGTTTCTAGTCTAAATACACAAAGAAAAATAAGACAAAAGAAAAAATTGGCGCGCGCACCCTTTGAAAATTGGTGAAAAGGGTATTATGGTTTTGTAGCATCTCCGACCCCATATGGTATATTAAAATTCTTGATCAGCATCAACAGCTTCTATCAGTCATTGAAATAAAAATAAGTAAAGTATGCAGTATATGCGTATTCACACACATACATACAGTGCGCCACTTATCTGTTTCGACATGGTGAAAAATTAAGATATTTTCACTTTAGAGGTATATGGTCACCCTGGTTGTTGTTTTTAATTTTTATTTTTATTTTTTATAAGTAATTCAGTCAATTATCTCTTAAACCTATTTAACAGAACTTAAAAAACATTAACATTAACAAAGAAACATTTAAAATACTAACAAAGGCACTAAATTCAACTGCCCATAAAGTGTTTCGACACTGCGTTTTTGGTGCATTTTCGTTGTGAGATTTGTATGAAATTCGTATGTACAGTTACATTTAATTAAATTAAAAATGCTTAGAATCATAAAAGTCCAAATTTTTTTGCGCAGATCGCTTGCCAATGAAATGAAGAATAATTGTGGAATCACCATATCTCGCGAATGTGGCCTATATCCATTTTACGTACCTACAAAAAAAAAACGGCACCAGCAGTTGAATTTTCAAGGGATTCCGACTGCTGGTGCCGTTTTTTTTTTGTAGGTACGTAAAATGGATATAGGCCACATTCGCGAGATATGGTGATTCCACAATTATTCTTCATTTCATTGGCAAGCGATCTGCGCAAAAAAATTTGGACTTTTATGATTCTAAGCATTTTTAATTTAATTAAATGTAACTGTACATACGAATTTCATACAAATCTCACAACGAAAATGCACCAAAAACGCAGTGTCGAAACACTTTATGGGCAGTTGAATTTAGTGCCTTTGTTAGTATTTTAAATGTTTCTTTGTTAATGTTAATGTTTTTTAAGTTCTGTTAAATAGGTTTAAGAGATAATTGACTGAATTACTTATAAAAAATAAAAATAAAAATTAAAAACAACAACCAGGGTGACCATATACCTCTAAAGTGAAAATATCTTAATTTTTCACCATGTCGAAACAGATAAGTGGCGCACTGTATGTACTTGCAGGCACTGACAGTACGCGTCAAGTATAAGTATAGGGCTTAGGGTATCTTCTATTCGGGATTTCTCGACTAGAGCCTTCTTGTATTTGAAAATTTTGCTGCTGCCGTTCAATGAGTATGTACATGTATGTTTGTGTTTGTATGCTCATTGGTCTCGAAGGCAAAGCGTCTGCAGCTGGCCTGCTGCATGTGGGGTTGGGCCGTCATTGTGTGTATGCATATCTGTGCGTATAACGGGACTAGGCAAATCGCAAAAATAAAAATAACAACAACACGCCGTGGTTGTTGCTGCTAAAACGTACACGCTGCTCAATGTTGTTTTAATAACCTTTATTACAATATTCAATTAATGTCAATGAAATTATTTATGTATATTTTTAATACAGTGACAAGTATGTGAATGCAAAATGCGCTTATTTTATGGTTAGAATTAATTTGGTATTAAGTCATTTTAAACCTCTTCAATAAGTCATTAATGATCTACCCAATTCCCAATATATACATTCGTATTTGTATGATGGAAGTCATATTCAAGTATCACATGTTTGGCCATACAATTTCACAAAGTTCATG